>CM038145.1:386411406-387113707 GCA_021437245.1 Aegilops speltoides | reverse complement strand
GTTTTCGAGTCCGCTCGGCGATTTAAGTGAGCCTGCGACAAGTGTCGCACCCTTGTTTCGTTTTGAGTCCGCTCAGCAAGCTAAGTCTTGCAAGCGGCCCGGCAAGGTTGCTTGCGGAGGCAACACCGCCAGCCCGAACTGCTGATGTCCCTTTTCGACAAGCGTGTTCATGGCCGGCAAGCTCCCCCGAGAGTGTAGGATGGGAACATACAAGACCACGAAATCAAGTAAAGACTCAGTCCGACAAGCGTTCCTCTCTTTTCATTAAAAACATCCTAGTTTAGTACAAGTCCATAGAGGATGAAAAACATGATAGAGAGGGATTACATATTTTAAATACAACTAAGGCCCAAGGGCTTACAAATTGAAAGATAAGATGCCGTAATCCCTCTCCTGTTTCTCTGTTCGGGGAGTTCGGGAGGTAGGTCAAGGAGGCCCGGCAAGAAGCTTGCGGGGAAGAATAAAGGCGCCTAGGAGGCTCACAGGCGCGAAGACACAAGAAGAACTTCCGGGGCGGCGGGAGCTTGGCGGAGGCAGAGCGTCGGGGCGGAGCTTGAAGATGGGGTGGTGGGGCGTCGGCCTGGTGAGCGAGGCTCCTCGCCCTCGTGCTCGACATGGCGGCCTTGCCGCCACCCCTCTTCCTCTTCCGCAGCCTCCCCTCGCCCGCCCAAGGAGACGGCCCGGGGAGTTCAGAAGGCGGCGACCCGGATGATGGGAGTCGCCGGTGGCCTTGCTGAGCAGCGTCAAGCGCCCTGGTCGGACCCGCCATCCCCGTTGTCGTCGCTGCCTCCCTCCTCGTCCTCTCGCTCGAGGAGGGACCTTCGCTATCGGAGGAGCTGTCCACACAACATCTCGCCCGGGTCAGGAATCCCGAAGACCTTGGCGGCGAAAGGTCGCCCTCCATTAATTTGAAATGGAGGGTAAACCCCGCCGATCAAGCCGGCTGTGGATGCGGTGCGAACGTCTTCCACCCTCGGTCGAGTACATCACGCCGGGCTGGGGACCGACACTCACTCGAGTGCCGCTGATCCCACAGCCCCTCATGTGCAACTCCATCACCTCGGGCGGATCCGGCTCCATCGCACTTTCGCGAACGGGCGGCAGCGGAAGCGGCGACAGGCGCTGGCGCAGCTTGATGAAGAACTCCCGTGGATGCGTCTCGGTATGGACCGCCTCGAGAAAGAACGCCCGGAGGAGACGGGAGGCCGTCGCCGCGACCGCCTCTCCGGCCGCCTCGACCACGCCCTCGGCCTGCGTCCGCGACCTCGCCCCTCCTCTCCCCTCGTGGCGGCTCCGCCTCGCCACGGGTGCGGAATAAGGGAGAAGTCGCTACTGGAGGCGACCCTCGCTGCCACCGATTGAAGAACTAGGATTTCCTCCTTCCATGGCGGAAAGAAGATCGGAAGGCTGAAGAGCGAAGGGAGAAGAGGAAGTGTGAGACCATTGTGCTCCCCTTCCGCCCCTTTAAAAAGGCGAGTGGGGCTCCAACCGCCCTGCCCGGCCAATCGGGAAGCGGGAGGCGGAGGAGGCGGGCCGACTCACCATCTCCGCCCGTGGCCTCGGTCTCCCACCTTCGCCGCCCGACCCCGTGCATGAGGGCAGCGTGGCGGCGGGGCGGGCGGCGGGTGAAGTGACCTCGCCCTGCACCACGATCACGCGAGGTGGATGCCTTAAAGACCGCACGCACCGCCCGTCTCCCACGACGCCGCCAATCAGCAGCGTGCCGTTCTGGGGATCTGGCGAATCTTGAGAGTGGATTCGGCGCCGTGGGCGGCGTGTGCCCGTGCACTCGTTTTGGGCCTGGCCCAACAGCGCTTCGCACCGTGTGTGGCCCAGACCCGGGCTCTGCTCGGTGTACTAAGGTAGGGTACCTCAGTACCCCAACGTACCGGGCATTTGCAGCTTCCAGCGGCAGGGTTTACCACGTGCTTTCGCCGAAAACCTTCTGCTCCATGTCAAACCATTCAAGAGCGAAGCATACAAGACAGAAGATCGAGACCCGGCAAGCGGAGCTTTACTGGCGTTCTGGGCTCAAGGTTACATCACTCACGCAAGGCCTGGCGAAGGAGCTACGCGGGAAGACTAGAAGATTACATCATAGAAGACACGCCTCGGCGCTACATGCGTCAGCGAGGTCAGGAGCGACAAGTTCTGAGCCGGCAAGCTCCCGGCCGGCAAAGTCAAGACCGGCAAGGTGCTTGCCGGAGAGTTCTGCCTGTGCCCTGCGCTCCAGCTCATCAGCCCAGCGTGCGCACAGGGCCTTCGAGGGGACGTGAATGGTTTGACATGGAGCGGGAAGGTTTTGGTGAGCCGTGGTAAACCCTGCGGCTGGGAAGCTGCAACTGCCCGTGCACAAGTTGGGGTACTGAGGTACCCCTACCTTAGTACACCGACACAATCTGGCCATCTCTTCCCTGCTTCGGCAGTGTGCAGCCCTTTCGGCTTCTAACTCCTCGGCCGCCCTCGAGGCAGCCGCATCACTCCTTCTGGCTTGCTCCTTGGCTTGAGCAAGTTCTGCCCGAAGGCTCTCCATAGCAGCAGCACCATCTACATCAAGCATAAATATTGTAAGAGGCGGAGAACCAATTTACCTTGCGACTCATCAAGTCGCTTGTTGAGTAGCGCGATGTCTACATCCACCACATCGAGCTGCCGCATTAATTCAGCAACTCCATCAGTCCGGCTAGCCCCCGGACTATCCGCCACCTGTATAGGAAAGGCGACACTTAATACCTACGATTTTGATCCTCGGCACACTGTCGCTTTCGACAACCTACCGAGTCTCGAGGCTACTACTATCTATCTGAGGCGCACTTTATGTGCAAAACTGTCAAAAAGGCGCATCGTTTTTACGTACCTCGAACCCCACCAGCAAACTCCGGACGGCATTATGCAATCCGCTTTCGGCGGACGAAATCCTTCCAATCACCATGCGCATCAATGCACGGTGATCTTACGAGACCAGGCGCCCTCTCAAGCAGATCCTTGAGCTCCCCCGGCCGAACACTAGTCGGCGCCGAACTCTTCGGCTCTGCTGGGCTCGGGGATACTCTCCGTGATGACACTTTAAGCTCATCCGCCATATCCGACGGCGCAGCAGACGGAGGCGTCTCGCTCTCCATTATCTCCGGACGAAGATCCCCCGAAGACGAGCTCATCTGAGAGGGCCGTAGATCCGAACTACAAGGTAACAATTTCGGTTATCCTCAGAAGCACAAATAGGGATGTTTCTTATTAATGAACTCCCCTTTTTCACTCAAGGCTCGCTAGAGGGCTGATTCTTTAGAGAAGACTGTGCGGCCGGGGCCTCCCCGGACGTAGGATCCTCCGGCAAAGATTTCTTCCCCCGCTTAGGGGCTTTGGCCTCTGGGTCTTCGGAGGCGGTCCTCTTCTCCCCCTGGAGGGAGGGATTCTCGATGCCCCCTTCTTCAAGCGCCCCTTTGGGCGGGGCGGTAGCTCCTCTATTTCCCCCCTCGCCTTCTTCTGAAGGCGCAACCTCCAACATTCTGACCAGCAAGGGCTCCGCCGCGGTCTCTGGGAGGGGGGCCGGACACCGTATCAGCTTTGCTTCCGCTATCCACTCCTGCTAAAGGATAACGGGTTAAAAGGCGAATCGAAGAAGGGCAAACAAATGGTACGTCCGAACATTGAGCTACTTACTTGAGTATCCGGGCGATTGCAGCTTAGGCCGGCATCCTCGGTCAATTCCGGACACGCCACTTGTGGTCCGAAGAACAACTTGTACATCTCCACGGGTGTCGTACCCTTGAAGTGTTGGAGAATCCGTGGTCCCTCCGGATTGAACTCCCATAACCGGAGAGGACGGCGTTTGCAGGGTAGGAGACGCCTAATTAGCATAACCTGCATCACGATGACCAGATCGATCTCCCTCACTTGGAGGTCTCGAATCCGGCCCTGCAATAGGGGCACGTCTTTTGGCGGCCCCCAATTGAGCCCTTGGTTGACCCACGACATCAGCCATCGAGGAGGTCCCGAGCGGAATGCGGGCGGCGGCTTCTGCTTGCTGCCCCTCGGAGCGGTGATATAGAACCACTCCTGCTGCCACAAGCCGAGCTCCTCTTGAAAGGAGCCCTCGGGCCACGGGGCATCGGCCCTCCTGCTTACGGCTGCCCCGCTGCACTCTGATTGACGTCCCCCGATCATCTTCGGCTCCACATTGAAGGTCTTTAGCCACAGGCCGAAGTGGGGGGTGACGCGGAGGAAGACTTCGCAGACAACGATGAATGCGGAGATATGGAGGATGGACTCCGAAGCCAAGTCGTGGAATTCAACTCGTAGTAGAACATGAGCCCTCTCACAAAAGGATCCGTCGGGAAGCCTAAACCCCAACGGAGGTGGGACACAAAGGCGACATATTCGCCGGGCTCGGGGGTGGGGATAGCCTGCCCTTCGGCGGGCAACTTTGTCTGCATTTCGTGGGATTGTGTAGCTTGGCTTCGCAGCTTTAGCACGTCCTCCTCCGTAACGGAGGAGGGCATCCACCGGCCCGGGAAGTCGGAGCCGAACATTGTTGATGGTCCGAAGCGCTCGAATCTGGGGCTCTGGGTGTTGGAACTTGGAGCAAGGAGAAGATTCAGTGGAAGATTGAAGAAAAGAACGAGCCTTGGTCCCGTTATAAAGAAGGGGAATACCAAGAGCCGTCTCCGTGACCGTTCGGGATTCGCCTTCGATATAGGAGGCGTGGCGACGGGCGCGGTTGGGTTACCCATGTCTATATTGATGAGAATCCCTGAATAAGGGGAACACGATCTCTGCTTCGACAAGACGTGCCAAGGAAACCGCTTTGCTAAACGCACTGAGGTGGTATAGTAAAAAACGAATCGAGTAAAGGCTTGGAAGTGGTGTGACGTCATGCCACAAAATACGTCAGCAGATTGAACTTGTGTATATATTATTCTCTCTACGGAGGAATGTGGAATTTATTTTGTAGAGCCGGTCACTATCCTGGTGTTCACAATCTTCTCTGGATTATTCAAAGGAGGAACCCGCCTTGCAATGCCGAACATTATGCGCGCCGGACTCACTGTCATTGAAGCCAGGTTCAGGGGCTACTGAGGGAGTCCTGGACTAGGGGGTGTCCGGACAGCCGGACTATCATCGTCCGCCAGACTCCAAGACTACGAACATACAAGATTGAAGACTCTGTCCCGTGTCCGGATGGGACTTTCCTTGGCGTGGAAGGCAAGCTTGGCAATACGGATATGTAGATCTCCTACCATTGTAACCGACTCTGTGTAAACCTAGCCCTCTCCGATGTCTATATAAACCGGAGGGCTTTAGTACGTAGGACATAACCTCCATTACAACAATCATACCATAGGCTAGCTTCTAGGGTTTAGCCTCCTTGATCTCGTGGTAGATCCACTCTTGTCATACACATCATCAATATTAATCAAGCAGGACGTAGGGTTTTACCTCCATCAAGAGGGCCCGAACCTGGGTAAAACATCGTGTCCCTTGTTTCCTGTTACCATCCGCCTAGACGCACAGTTCGGGACCCCCTACCTGAGATCCGCCGGTTTTGACACTGACATTCTACTTGGCACAAACATTAATTAAAACATAAAACCACATATAAACATAGGCTAGATGAATTATTTATTACTAAACAGGAGCAAAAGTAAAGAACAAAAATAAAATTGGGTTGCCTCCCAACAACACTACAAAAAAAATACACTTCCGTGATGATACGTGTTTGTCACAGTAGGTCACCTTTTTTGTCATGCATGTACATCCATGAGAAATTTATGACAGAATCAAGATAATCATACCTGTGTTGTCGTAGAAGTGTTCCATGACATTACCAAAATTATCATCACGGAAGTGTCCACTTCCATGATGATAAATCGCGCGTCACAGAAGTGCTTTCGTCAAGGGTGGCCGACACGTGGCATCCACCGTAACGGAACGCCGTTAAGCTACCGGGTCTGGTTTTGGATCCGATAACCCGTTAACAGCCCCGACCAATGGGGATTTTCCATGTGTAAAATCATCATTGGCTGGAGGAAACACGTGTTGGCTCTTCATTGGGACATATGTCGTCCAGTCATTGGACAGAAGGCGCCTATGATATGTGGACACGTGGCACGGCACAACAGTGGCCCATTCCTGTGAAAAGGCCGGCCCGTTTGACTTGGTGAAAAGGTGGCAGGCGGCCCATGGAAAGCCTGTTAACGACCTGTTCGCGTATAGCCCATGTAAAGCCCGCTAACCCAAGGCCCGTTACGCCCTATACGAATTAGGCCTGGTAGCATCATCTGGGCCATCAAATATGGTTCCAGCCCGTTTTCACTTCTGGCCCATGTATGGCCCATGCCGTCTTTCCGCCCGTATGAGGCCCTTTGTAACTATTGGCCCATTAACGGCCCGTGTTGAAACTGGCCCATAATGAACAGTGTATCACTTTACACCCATAAACAGCCTGTGGTGAAACTGGCACGTAATGAACAATGTAGCACTTTATACCCATTAATGGTCCGTTATTCCATTGGGCCGTTTCCAGCCCAAGTTATCTTTCGGCCTTTTGAGGGCCCATTTATTCTTGGGCTCATTTGCAGCATTCGGTTACTTACGGCCCGTTACTATCATTTTCTGCTTGTGGGCCAAATCCAGTCCGTCGTTACAGTCGGCCCATTTGTGGACCATTAATCTGTTGGGCCATTTTCATAGCATCACCAAAAACGGCCTATTGACGGCCCGCTATGGTCAGCCCATAAAACGTACGATTTCCATTAAAGGCCCATGTACGGCCCATTAAAGGCCCGTACAATACCCATAAATGAGTCGGCCCTTACAAGGCCCATGGATCCTACGGTACGTAGAAGGCCCATGATCCTATGAGACGTAGAAGGCCCATGGAGCCGACGGCCCATTGAAGGCCCATGGAGCCGATGACCCATTGAAGGCCCATGGGTCCGATGGTCCATTGAAGGCACATGGGTCCGACGGCTGATTGAAGGCCCATGGATCCGACGGCCCATACATGACCCATGGATCGTACGGCCTGTGAAGGGCCATGGTCGGGCGAATTGGCCCCCGTTTGAACGATATAGCATATTCAAAGAATTATCCTACTCAATACTATCACCTCTAAAAAGCATACACTATACAACAAAGAGATCAAGGCATAGAAAGGTAGAATAATCCTACACTATACAACAAAGAAATTACAGCCGATTATACCCACTGGGCATTATGGTTCGGCACAGGTGTTAATAATGCATACACAAACAGCAAATTACGTACACTGGGAAAATATAGCTCATACATCATGGACGCGCATCAACTTAACTCCATTTGAACTATAATCGATTGGCCGGATTCAGGTAGCACAAATTTTAGTCTGCAAAATCTCCAATTACTTCATGGTTACCTCAGTGTCTTGTTTCATTTTTTTGACTCCTGCATCTAATACCTGCATGTCTGGTCTCAACTTGTTGATTAAATGTTGACAATCATGTACACGTTGTCTTGCCACCTCTAGTTGATGCTCGAGAACATCAGCACATTCCAATTCCAATCCATAATCATTCGGTAACGGCCATGCCGCACTGCTCGCAGATCTTTGTGTTGATGTCACTTCATCCTGAAATGTTTCTGTAAGTACACATGACTAGGGCAAAAATATAGTTACAACAGTGAAGCGAGCAAGACACTATTTTGTACTACATGGCAAAACATGACTAACAATAATGTTACACGTCCTGAAGCATAAGTAGGTGATATTTTATAAATTATAAGAAATATAGTCTATGCAGCCTGCATACATAAATCCCTCTTAGTTCACCAGAGGAGCATGATGTTGGGGCCCAATCAAAAACACAGACAAGTTACAAATTTAGACATCACGTTGCATATAAGCAAGCAGTTGGCCATTCTGTATCTCAATTAAGGTCTTAGAGAGCATAATGAACAGCAGAGGGTTTCATACAAACATACTACAACAGGCAAAACTATGCAATCATGAGCGTAGTATAAACTAGATTGTGAGCCTCATGCAATAATAGTTGGTTAATAGACTTCAAAGCTTCAGGCACACTCACTACTAGGAAAAGGGCTATAGATAGGATTGATTCTAATGGCGCACCGTGGAAGCAGTGCGCCACTACTATATACTAATGGCGCACCATAAACAGGGTGCGCCACTAGTATGAATAATTATTTTTTTCCATTTTCCCATACACACTAATGGCGCATCTGGCCCATAATGCGCCATTACTATCTATAACTACTAATGACGCACTGCTGTGCAAAAGTGCGCCATTACTTGTAATTTTTGTTTTATTCTTTTTTTTTGCAAAACTACTAATGGCACATCGCCGCACAGTGCGCCATTACTAGTTTAAACTAGTAATGGCGCACTCGGAGGAGATGCGCCATTAGTATATATACTTATTATTTTTACTTTTTGCAAAACTACTAATGGGCACTTTAAATCGTAGTCTTCATTTCTCGATTGTATTTCATGGGCACTTTTGATATCATGAATATTTTTAAATTTCATGGGCACTTTTTGAATTCATGAGGACACTTGATCTCGATTCCCCTCCATCTCGATCTTGATCCCCCTCCATCTCGATCCTTCAAGACCTCCCGCTTAGCTCCACCCATCGCAACCTCCCGCTCCACCGCCGGAGCACCCGCCCCCACTTTTGCTTTTTGAACATATTTTTTAATTTTTTTACTATTTTTATAAAAATATTAGTGTTATAATTTAAACAAGTTTGAACATATTTAAACGCAAATAATTATAAAAACAACATTTAAAATGCATAAAAATATTATCATTATGATTTAAACAAGTTTGAACATATTTAAACACAAATAAATATAAAAACACCATTCCCACTCCATCGCCGACCCGCCTTCCCTCCCACTCCACCGCCACACCCCTGCCCTTCCCCCCACCGCCACCGACGTCCCACCGCACCTCCCGCTCCACCGTGCCGCGCCACACCCCAGCCACACTGCCCCCCACTCCACCGTCCGCGACCACTGCACCTCTCCCCGCACCCTCCCGCCCGCTCCATTGTCACAAATGGATGCAACTAAAATTGCAAAAAAACAAATTTGATTATATTTCCAAATAAGAAATTTGATGATATTTTCAAATAATACATTTGATGATATTTTTCATATTCATAAATATTTTCAAATAACAAATTTGATGATATTTTTAAAAAATTATTTCTATTTTGATAAAAAATATTACTTGTTATGATTTAAACAAGTTTGAACATATTTAAACACAAATAAATATCAAACATCATTTTAAATGCATAAATACAAAAATGGGGAGCACAGGAATCGAACCGGACCTCCTCGTGTGTGTGCGTCACTGACGATCGGGCTATAGTGGGCTTGTTACGATGGAGTGGGGGGTTATGTGGAATATAACTTGACCAATCGGGCTAGTAAATTCTAATGGCGCATCAAGGCGGGTGCGCCATTAGAGTGGTTGTACTTATGGCGCACTAGGGTTGCGTGCACCATTAGATCCCTCTCCCGCTTCACTGTTCCCCTCTCACTGTTGCCTCCTCCCTCCTCGCCAGATCCACTCGACCCAACCGTACGCTGCCGCTCCCTTGCTCCGCCCCTCCGTCCGTCGCGCCTGCACGCCATCGGTGCCGCCGCCGCCAGCTGTGGTCTTCTGCTTGCCGCGACGCCGCCCGACCCCGCAGAGTCCACCCCGCCGCCCGCGCCCACTGAGCAGGATCGGCCGAGCGCGCCGCCCGCTCCTCTCCTCTCCTTCTCCCTTCGACAAGCGAGGGCCTCCTCCGGCCCTGCAGCGAGCAGCGGCGCGACCCGGCGTGCCCACCGGCCTGCCCCTGCCATCCTCCGCCACCGCCCTGCTCTCCTTCGACCGCGGTGAGCGAGGACCCGGACGAGCTTGGACCCCGACCTCGACCCCTTCGCCGACCCTGTCTCCGACCCCTCCGGCGACCAGGTACCTCTCCTCCTTCCTCCTTCCTCCCTCTCTCCACCATTCCCCATTCCTTCCAACCGATGCTCCAAAAGGAATTTCAAGACAGAAAGCACATGCTCCAAAAGTTAGGGTTCACGATTCAAATTGCACTGCATTTTTGTACTGCATTTTTTGTAACTATATAGGAGAATCAGAGTTCCTGCTACTTTTGTTTGTTTTCTTTTTGAAACTGTCGTGGATTTGTCACGGCAGATGTCCTAGCATAAGGACTTAGTCGTGGAGCCATCGCTACGAGTTTACTTGCAGGGGTTAAAGCGGACACAAAGACACGAGGGTTTTATACTAGTTCGGCCCCTTCGATGAAGGTAAAAGCCTACGTCTAGTTGTGATGGAATTGATGTAGTTTCGATGGCTAGGGAGCAAATAAGCTTCGCCTAGGCTCGAGTTGTGGTTGTCTCTCCTTGAACCGCCGCCGGGTCGTCCCCTTATATACACGAATGACGCCCGTCGGTTTGCAGAGTCCCAACCGGTTCATATTCGTATCCCGGTTGGTATCTCTCTATTCCTAACTTACAATACAAGTATACATCAGGCCGGTTTACGGCTACAAGTTCTAAACCAACTACAGGCCTTGGGCCTTTCCATGATTACACTACTAGCGGAGCTAACCCGGCCCAAGCTTGGCCGGTTTACCCCTAGTGGTAATATCCCCAACATTAGGCCCCAAATTGATTTGAACTGGTTCATGTCAATCCTTCACAGAACCTGCATCTTGGACATCTTCTTTGTTTGATAAACCGTCACATCGTCATTGCTTCTGATTACTGTAAACCGGCATAATATTGTTGCTTCTGGTCATTGTAAACCAGCATGACGTCATCTTGAAGTTTATCCTTTATAACGCCTTCTTTAATGACCGTCCCTGGATTCACGCGCTTAACCTAGCTTTACTGCCTTATAAATAGGACCGAAGGGTCATTCTGTTTCTCCCTTCGCTTCCTCTTCTTCTTCTTCCTCGCGCCGCTGCCTTTGGAGCTCCGTCGTCGTCATCAACGTCTGCTTCGTCCTTGGCCGCTGCATCAACCTGTTCGGACCAGAATACTGCGGCCTTTCTCCGCATCTCCTCCGTTTCCGGTAAATCTCTTACCCTTCTTCAGTCTGTTCTCTCACCTTAGATCTGTTTCTAGGGTTCGAGCTTCATACCACGTTCTTCGTATGTTTTCGCTTTTCTAGTCTTTGAGCCATGCTATGGATCCCGTTCTGTACCAAACGACGACTCCTGCATACCCGCTGCACTTTCTCAACTTAATCCCATAGATTTTCTGCATATATCTACATATACCTTATAGTGCATTTCTTGCTTCTTCTTTACTTCTGTGATGCACTTCTGCTTTCTTTGAAAACTTCGTTTGATCCATAATAAACATGAAATCTTGTGAAACCTGTTTACATCCATTACCTTGAAGCCAAGATTAGGCGGTTTAACCCACCATAGTAAAAATTGCTAAACCGCACCACATACCATTAGTCCCTTGTTGAACCGCCAGGTTCATATCGACATCATATCATAACGAACTCGACTCAGTAGGAAATGCCTCCGGTTTATCATAGTTTAAATCAACCACTCTTGCAATAAATACCTTCTTAAACGGATCCTTCTCCTTGTAGATCTTATGATGGCCAAACAGTGTCATTTAATGCAATCGGGTCCTTTCCTGCGTCTCGAGACACAATCTGAATGAGTTAGTGTCGATTGGCGCTTTAGATGACGAAATACCATCCATTGGAGGGTTCTCGAGAGGAATGTCCTCCACACCTCGGGAAGGTGAAGTTGTAGTTTTCATGATCACCTGTTCGGGGTTTCAAACCGCCCGGGTCAAAGTTTTACGGGACGTGATGGCCAACTTTCAACTCCGTCCCCAAGGTATCGGCCCCAATTTGCATACCAACTTGTGCCATTTTCAAGTCTGTCAAAGCATATCTGCAAGAGGAGCCTTCTGTTGAACTGTTTAGGGATCTCTTCCACCTAAACCGTCGTACCGAATTCACCGACGGCCCCAATACCGAATTGGGCGGTATGGCTATCCAGAAGAGGAAGGAGATCACTTATCCCCACGTCAAACTCCACACTCATCCCAAAGAGTGGAACGCAACTTGGTTCTCTCAGCAAAGACACTTCCCTCAAGGTGAAAATCCTTTACCTGGTTTTCGTCCAGAGCGGCTCAGCAACACTCATCCCTTTCCGCAACGATTGACTGCCAAAGAGAGAAGCAAATATGCTCCACAATTCTCCAAGCTTCGGCCTTCATGGCCAACGGTTTGACTGGATCGATCGGCACGCTGCTGGTTATCTTGGGGTATATTGCCTCGAGCGGTGTTCGGTTTGATGTGCCAAGATATCGGCAGCAGCGTCGATGACCCACTCCGACACACCAAATGGAACTGTCTCAAGATGAAGTCCGCGGATTCATGAGGAAAATGCTGAATGAACCGGAGCACCTTTGTGCCCAAACCGGCATGGCTCCTTACTGCACCTTCAACGCACCTCCTGCGGTAAGTCTCTGACTGCGTCATCATTAAATACTGCTATTGCTTTCATACTTCCAACTCTCAATTATTTCTGATCCAAGGTGATAATCCGTTTTGGAGCAAAAAACTCTCTCAAGACAAAGCGGACAAGGCTGGGCGGCAAAACCGGCCCAAAACAAAGGTTGTTAAAAAGTCCGCCCACAAGAGGAAAACCAACTTGCTTGCGTCGATCCGCCATCGATGATGATGTGGGTAATCCGAACTTGACTCTCTTGGCTTGTTTTTATCGTCTTATTGATGGCGATGCTTGTCGATGATAGCCTGAAGCCAGCAATGCTGGATTTGCCGAGGTAACCATTCTTTCTTCCGATTCAACAAACTTACCTTCGCCAAAATTTCGCCGGGCAAACCGGAAAGTTAACTTTTCTCACCCTCTTGCTCACTTGGATCCCAAACTTCTTATGAAGACACAAAGAGATGAGGCCGCCGCCAGACCGGCCGCAGCCGGACAGGTAGTTACCTCTGCCGGTTTACCAAACAGCCCGGCTCAAAAGTGCCGCACCGAGGTTTCCAACCTTTTTATTGCCTTAAATTCCAAAGCGGGTTTATTCCGTCAACCTCTTAATCCGTCCGACTCCGATTATCAGGTCACTTCTCATTCATCATCTGGCGAATCGTCCGCCACTCAGCTTCCACCGTTGAAGATAGCTGTCGGGTAAGTCAAAATGGCCATACGTTTGTCAATTTCTTCTGTAATGTATATGCCTTATTTCTGAATCTTTTGTTTCTTCAGAACCAAACCGAAACCCAGCAAGAAAGCTCGCTTGGAGAAAACAACTGAAGAGGCTGCCGCTCCAGATCATGAGCAGGCGGCAGATCTCAAAAATGTTGCCTTTGAAGACATTCCGAGTGATCCCCCGGTTCAAGAAGATGTGATTCCTGAGGAGAGGCCTGCGACTGTTTCAATGTCTGTTGATCCAACCGCCCGTACTGTCCGGTTTGAAAATCCTCACAGCCCAACTGAAACAGGTGTGCCTACACGATCCGTCGAATCGAAGGATGACGATGTTGTAATCACTGGAACGGGCCACTCTGACCCGGGGAATGCTGCAACTCTAACCCGACATACTGTGAAAGAGGACTCTTCCGCTTTTAACAAAGGAAAGTGGAATGTAGAGCTGGAAACATACGCTGCTATGAGCGCTCAAGACCTTCATTTATGAAGCTGGCTTGGTGAAACTGATGAGAGATAAGTTTGAGGTACCGCTCCTTTCCTTATTACCAATATAGTAATCCTTGTAGCCCCCAAGGGCCGGTTTGCAATCTTTGATCAAACTGGTACTTGATAGCTTTCTTTGATAGACTTTGCAATCTTCCCTCATAACCACCAGGGCCGGTTTAAATATGCATACTTAAACCGGCACTCCAAAAACTTCCTGACGACACTTTAATAGAATCAAATAGCCATTAGCCCCCAAGTGCCGAGTTGAATACTCGTATTGAACTTGGGACTTTGCCATGTATCAGCAGTAGAAAAAATGAAGGTACATTAGCCCCCAAGTGTCAAGCATATAACTATGTTGTGTGGTTGAGACTTGAACTATAGTGTTGGCTGATCCTCATCACATGCGCAGCTGAGGTGAAAATCAAGGATGATCGGATTGCCGATTTACTGAGCGACATTGAAAACCCAGCAGGGAGAGATGCACAAAGCCAAGAAAGAGCTAACCAAAGGCCTTGCTGCTGCGAACAAATGAAGGACAACATGAAGAAGAACAGCGGTCTGGGCCACCGAAAAGGCCAACTTGCTTAAACGGGCGAGAATCTTTGAAGCTGCCCTTAAACCGGTGGTGGATGATCGGACGCCGTGAAGCGGCAAGTGCATTCTATGGCGGCAGCCATCTTGATAAGTTCCACGTTAATAAGTGTAATATGCTTTTCCTGCTGCCCCAATATTCGGTTTAAAAATATCATGTCCTCATATGCGAGCACGCGATTGGACACTTGGGTAATGACGTGCGGAAGAAACCGAAAGCTGTCTACACTTTAGTGGAGCAGTTATATACCGAGCCCAGTAGCGTTATTACCACAATGTCACATAATAACCCAGCACCGTCCACGATCCAAGATACCTTGAACGGCTTTCCATCCTTCCTTCCCGGATTGAAGAGGTGAAGAAATCTGCTGCCTGAACCGGAGCCATCAACGCCTTGATCCGGGCCAAAGCTCGGGTGCCGGATTTTGATCCGTGGAAGCAGCTCGGGGCTATCGATGTGAAGGAAGACGGCTCGGACTTTAGTGAAGAGGACTTGCGTGCAATAAACCGTCAAGATCGCCCGCTTGCTTGTCAATTGGCGGAAGAAGCCGATTTGGAGCACTATCAAGCCCAATACAATGATCAGGACAAGCGTGTGTCCGCTCCAACCTTTGAACCGGAAAACTTGATCCCTCCAATACGTAAGCACACTTATGCTCCTGACATTGAACCGTCGTCTCTGATTCACGAAGAGGCTGTTTTTCAAGCGCTGATGGGCATCGATTGGACCTCTGTGGATTTCCAGCCAATGGGTAGAGGCGAAGATCTTTGAAGCGGCGGAGGATGAAGAATGATCGTGAACCGTGGCGGTTTAAGAAACATGATCTCATTTGGGCCTTTGTGTTGCCTTGTAATAGCTTTAGTCAAAACTTTGCTGTCTGGGTATGCCTTCGTGCATCGAGGAAACTTTTGTTTGATTCATGCTCCCTACAACCAAAAGATTGAACTTGTGGCGGTGATCTGCCAGCCGGTTTATGGCATCAATATATTTTATGTATTGAAAATCAATTAGTATGCAATACAAATACCTGCCATATCCGGGCATGAAGCTGGCGTAGCCAATCTTGAAGCGGAGGTCTTTTAAAAACCATAACCGCTGGGAAACAATAACCCCACATAGTTGTCTGAATCAGCACAAGCCCCATGTTTCTCCATAAGGATGAACCGGAAGAAGGTAAACGGAAAGACGAAACTTGGTGTAATACCAAACCGTGTCTGTCGGTTTATTCTTGACAGCTAAACCGACTAAAAATATTAAATCGGGTTGAAAACATAACAAAAATCGAATACCAAATATGGTAACAAAGGCAATAACTCTTTGCAAAAGTAAAGCTGCATGGAGCTGGTGGGATGGCATTACCATGGTCGACGCAACCAAGCCCCGAAGGCGTAGCGATGGTGCTAGTCGGCCAGGTCCCCAAAGACTCTTGGCGAGTCGCCGGCCAAGTGGCATGACATTGGTTCGGGTTCGACCAAGCCTCCAAGTGGCCGGGCCCTATTGGCCGACCAAGAGGCGTGACCGGTTCGAGACGTGACCGTGTCCCCAAATGATCTGGTGGCTTTAAGCCTATCAAGAGGTGTTGCGTTGGTTCGGACACGACCAAGCCCCCAAGTGATAAATATAATCGTCAAGGGTAAACCGGAGGCCGCTTTAAAAATGTAAGCACTCCATGTAACCACACATGAAAAGAAAAGCAGAGACCCCGCTTTAGGCGAGGCCCTGATTTTTATTATATCGAAGACAATATATACCTTTGTTATGCTATGTACATAAACCGAGCCGATGACTCAAGTGTAGTAAGGTCGAAGATGAGCTATATTCCACGGCCTATTGGTCTCCTCTTGATGTCACGTGAGTCTTTACGCTCTCGAATATCAACGATAGTAGGAACCGTTGTGCAGATTCTTCTTGACCACAAAGGGTCCTTCCCAAAGGCGAGGATAGCTTGTGCATATCTGTCGGTCTTGGATGAGACGAAGCACCAAATCTCCTTCTGAAAGGCTCTGGTTTTAACCGCGTATCGTGATAACGACGAAGATCTTGCTGGTAAATCGCCGATCGAGCGGCTGCCATATCACGCTCCTCATCCAATGGGTCCAAAGCGTCTGTCGTGCCGCTTCATTGTCCGCTTCAACATAAGCCGCTACACGGGCGAATCGTGCTGATATCCTTTGGGAGAAGCGCTACGCTCCATAAACCATGAAGAAAGGCGTGTAGCCGATGAGCCGGTTTAGGCGTGGTATTGATACTCCATAGTACCGACGGGAGCTCTTCAACCCAAAGCACCCTAGTGTTCTCGTAATGGAACCGAAGTCGTGGTTTGATACCTGCAAGATTTCTGATTAGCACGCTCTGCTTGCCCGTTGGATGAGGATGCGCCATCGATGATACATCAAGCGGATATGCTCACGTTCACGGGAATTCTTTCATAGCTCCCTTGGACAGATTAGTGCCATTGTCGATGGATAATCTTGTGTGGAAAGCCAAACGGAAAATCACATTTTGATGAACTGTGCCGCTGTTGCCGCATCGCACTTACGACGAGTTCGCTTCAACCCACTTGGTGAATTTGTCCACCGCCACTAACGGTGGGTCTTCTTATCTTTGGATCGCTTAAAAGGCCCGACCATATCCAGCCCCCATGTGCAAACAGCCCGCGTTATTGGGATCATCCGCAACTCTTGTGCGGTACATGGGCACGCTGGAAATTCGACACCCATCACACCATTTGACCAAGTCTTCCGCATCAAGATGAGCAGTTAACGGTAGAAATCCATGACGGAATGCCTTCGCCACGGGGACTTTGAACGGCATGATGCCCACAATCCCCTTCATGGATTTCTCGTAAAATTTCACAACCTTCCTCAGGGGAAACACAGCGTTGAAACGCCCCTGAAACACTGCAATGATGCAACTCACCATTAAGAATCGTCATAGACTTGGAGCGCCGGATTATCTGTCTGGCCAGAACCTCATCGTCTGGCAACTCTCCTCTAGTCATATATGCAAGGTAAGGAACCGTCCAATCCGGAATAGCATGTAATGCCGCCACCAACTGAGCCTCCGGATCAGGAATCGCCAAATCCGCTTCACCAGGGAGCTGTACCGACGGGTTGTGCAAGACGTCGAGAAAAGACATTAGGTGGCACCGGTTACTGCCGAGAACCCAAGCGGCTTAAAGCGTCTGCCGCCGTTCTTCGGCGATCCACATGATCCACTTGATAGCCTTTGAAGCAACCTGCAATATTATCCACTTCTCGACGATATGCAGCCATGAGGGGGTCCTTGGAATCCCAAGTGCCAGATACTTGCTGCGCCACCAGGTCCGAGTCACCAAAGCACTTAACCCGGCTTAAGTTCATCTCCTTAGCCATCCGGAGACCATGGAGCAAGGCTTCGTACTCAGCTGCATTATTAGTACAAGGTAACATTAAGCGGAGAACTTAACAAAACTTATCACCTCGTGGGTAATTAAACGACTCCAGCCCCCGAGCCTTCCAACTGCCTGGATCCATCAAAGTGGATAGTCCAGTATGTATGATCCGGCTTCTCCTCTGGTGCTTGTAACTCCGTCCAGTCATTAATGAAATCAACAAGTGCTTGCGATTTCACTGCTGTGCGTGGTGTATACTTGAGCCCATGCGGCCCAAGCTCGATGGCCCATTTTGCAATCCGGCCAGTCGCCTCCCGGTTTTGTATGATATCACCCAAAGGAGCTGAACTAACCACTGTAATAGGATGCCCTTGGAAATATTGTTTCAGCTTCCGGCTGGCCATAAAAACACCATAGACTAGCTTCTGCCAATGCGGATACCTCTGCTTGGACTCAATAAGTACCTCACTGATATAATAAACCGGCCGTTGAACCGGATATTCCTTTCCTGCCTCCTTGCGCTCTACCACAATGGCTACACTCACCGCTCGTGCATTGGCTGCCACATATAATAACAGCGGTTCCTTGTCAACCGGGGCCGCAAGGACAGGCGGGTTGGCCAATTGCCGCTTTAGGTCCTCGAAAGCTTCGTCAGCAGCTGGACTCCAGACAAAATGATCTGTCTTCCTCAGCATCTGGTATAAAGGAATGGCCTTCTCTCCGAGGCGGCTGATAAACCGGCTCAATGCCGCAATCCGGCCCGCCAAGCGTTGAACATCATTGATACACTTCGGTTTAGCCAAGGAGGTGATGGCTTTAATTTTCTCCGGATTAGCCTCGATTCCTCTGTTAGACACCAGGAACCCCAATAACTTGCCAGCCGGAACACCAAAAACACACTTGGCCGGATTAAGCATCATCTTATAAATGCGCAGGTTGTCGAAGGTCTCCTTCAAGTCTTCCACCAGCGTCTCCTTCTGTCTTGATTTCACCACAATGTCATCCACATAAGCATGCACATTGCGGCCGATCTGCGTATGCAAGCAATTACAGACACACCACTGATAAGTAGCACAGGGCACTCTTGAGCCCAAAAGGCATAGATACATAGCAGAAGGCTCCAAAGGGAGTTATAAACGCCGTATTCTCCTGGTCCTTAACTGCCATTTTGATCTGATGATATCCAGAGTATGCGTCCAAAAAACTTAAACGCTCACATCCTGCCGTAGCATCTATAATCTGATCGATGCGGGAGAGCAAAAGGATCTCTTGGACAGCTTTGTTGAGATCTGTGTAGTCCACACACATACGCCAGGTGCCGTTTTTCTTAAGAACCAGCACCGGATTAGCAAGCCACTCTGGATGAAACACCTCAATGATAAAACCAGCCACCAAGAGCCTGGCTACTTCTTCCCCAATGGCCTTGCGCCTCTCTTCATTAAACCGGCGGAGGAACTGTTTCACCGGTTTATACTTAGGATCCACATTAAGTGTGTGCTCAGTGAGTTCCTCGGTACACGGCATGTCGGATGGCTTCCATGCAAAGATGTCGGTTCTCACGGATGAACTCGATGGCGCGCCTTCCTATTTGGGATCCAAGTTAGCACCGATAGTGAACTGCTTGGACGAATCGCTTTGGCACAAAGTCAACAAGCTTGGTTTCATTGCCGATTTAAATTTCAGATCCGATTCATGCTCAGTAGTAGGCTTCTTCAAAGGGTCATATCTGCGGATCAACATTGTCCTTATAAAATTTCAACTCCTCCGTGGCGCAGACCGCCTCTGCATAAGCTGCATCTCCTTCCTCACACTCTAAAGCGACTCGGCGGCTTCCATGCACCGTTATTGTTCCTTTGTAACCCGGCATTTTGAGCTGCAAGTAGATATAACAAGGTCGTGCCATGAACTTAGCATAAGCTGGCCGTCCAAACAAGGCATGATATGGGCTCCGGATTTTCACCACTTCAAAAGTTAGCTTTTCAGACCGGGAATCATGCTCATCTCCAAAGGCCACATCGATGCTATCTTACCAATAGGATAAGCAGATTTGCACAGTACTACACCATGGAACACCGTATTGGACGGTCTGAGATCTTTATCTGTGAGACCCATGCGACGGAAAGTGTCATAATACAATATGTTGATGATGCTTCCTCCATCCATGAGTACTTTAGTAAACTTATAGCCCCCCACCTGGGGATCTACCACCAAAGCCAGCTAACCCGGATTATCAACCCGGGGGGGATGGTCATCTCTGCTCCATACGATAGGCTGCTCTGACCAGCGCAAATACTGCGGCAAAGCCGGTTCAACAGAGTTTACCGCCCGTTTGTGAAGCTTCGATCCGCTTTGTCCAAAGCTGGTTGTGAAAACGTGATATCGCCCACCATTCAACCGCTTGGTGGCTCGATATGCTTTGCTTGACTGCTGCTTCTTTACCGGCCCCTTGATTACTCTGATTATTGAGATTGCCCTGGTTATGTCCCGAACCAGAAGCTCCGTCCTGACCCGGCCCATGGAAACCGGATCCTGAACCACCACCTGACCCCTGGTCATATCGGAAAGCGTCGGAATTTTTAAACTCCTGCATAATATAACAATCTTTCCAAAGATGATTCGATGGGGATTCCTTCG
This sequence comes from Aegilops speltoides, assembly GCA_021437245.1. Classification (NCBI taxonomy): domain Eukaryota; kingdom Viridiplantae; phylum Streptophyta; class Magnoliopsida; order Poales; family Poaceae; genus Aegilops; species Aegilops speltoides. Next base: position 387,093,408 of record CM038145.1, on the reverse strand, counting down.
TTCCATGCTTGGGACAAGGCTGATTCAACAAGTAATTCAAACGGTTTGCACTAGCATTTGGACCCCGATTCGATTTGCCTCTGCGCCGCTGGCCTCTGTCCTGCGCATTAGTGTTGGCTACGAAATCCGGATTACCATCAGCCTTGCGCTTGCTCCCGTTTCCATGACCCGCCGGTTTAAAATGCTGCTGCTTGGAGTTGCCGTTCTTCTTTCCCTTCCCTGCTTCATCATCATCTGCTTCAGGATCCTTGGTACTGTCTGAATCGGCATATTTTACCAAAGCGGCCATGAGGGTTCCCATATCATTGCAGAACCGCTTCATCGTCGGTAGTAAATTTCAAGGGCTCAAACCGGCAGTTGCTCTCCAATGTTATGATTGCCGAGTCAGCGTTGATCCGTCCGAAGAGTGCAAAATCTCGCACACACAGCGTACCCAGCGGGTTGTTGACTCCTTCTTCTGAACACAAGCCGCCAAGTCTACTATGGACTTGGGCTGCTTACATGTATCTTTGAAATTCGGATAAACCGGACGCGCAATGCCCCCATGAACTGATAGAATTAGTCGGCAAGCTTTTCAACCAAGTCTCTATTGTGCCCTCCATCATCATGGTGAAGTACTTTGCACACGCGGCTTCATCAACATCCAGCATCTCCATGGCCATCTCATAACTCTCAACCCACGCCTCGGGGATAGATCTGCGGTGTAATTTGGCACCTTGCGGGCCTTTAAAATCCTTAAGCGGCACATTGCGTGGCGGGGATTAAGCAGGGCACTCCCAAAGCGGAGGTGACTCTGGTCGGCGAAGGTGGTAGGCGAACGGTGTGTGTTGATCCGCGTCACCTGTGCTGCAACTCGGCCTCTCTGCGTGCTCGGGCCCGATCCACCACTTCTGAGCATCGCGACCGCCGCCCTATCTGGTGATTGCCTCGGGCGCTTCACGGTCCTGCTACGTTACCAGCGGGGCGGTTCATCCATGCGCTTTCTTGTAGCTCCGGCTTGGGCCAGGCGTAGAGTGAATCCGATCGCGGTACGTATGAATATGCTTCTCTTTGGATCGGTGCGTCCGGAGCTCCTTAACCGGCGTGTCTCGACCGCCTGTGGGGAATCTCCTTCGACTGATCGCCTCCAATCGTGCCGCAGCCGCAACAAGGTTGTCCATAGGGTTAGAGTAATGGCCCGGGGGCGTCTGTACCGGCGGAGGAATTACTGTATGCTGCTGCGGAGGCTCCATCAGGCGTGGTTGGACCGTCGCTCCCGCTCCTGGTGCCTCAATCCGGTTTACCTCCCTATCTTTGGGGCGAGTTCTTGGAGTCCGCTCCGGTCGAAAGAGATTTCTAGGATCAAGTCCTGACGGTAGGCGTGATCTATACCTCCGCTTCAGCACCTCCTGCGACGCACTCTGGTCGAGCATGAGTTTGTAAGCTTGCGCATCCAAAGTGGCCCGCTCTGTAGCCATACGCTCCTTCTCTGCCGCCAGATCCGCTTTGGCCTGTGTGATCTGCTCTTTTACCCTTGCGATTTCTGCATTATGAGCCCCCTGATCTGCAGGGCTGTCCACCGCCATAAGTGCTGCCAACGTATCGAACAGATCTGACAAAACTTGAACCGGCGGACGCACCGGGCCTCCTGCCCTCGCTGCATTGTTGAGCCGGAAAGCATTGTTGCTGCGGTTGAAGAAAGGTTCGCGCCCTGCGTCATCGCCATGAATACACCGATCCGGTTTAAGCGGCTTGGGGGTCGGAATCTCGTCACCGTCGGAACAGCCCTGATCATATCATCCTGCAAGCTGGTACAATGATTCGGTCTCTCCTGCTGAAGACTCATCGCGGAATAAGCAGCGGTCTCGCTACCGTGCTCGAACCGCATCATACTCTCCTCCATGGGTGACTCCAGCGAAGACATGCTTCACGGCGGTTTAACCGGGTCGGTTGTCTTGCGCTGAGCCGTCTCGGCGAGGTCGGTGCAGATGTCCGGCTCAGCCCTCGATCTTGCCAATGAAGACATGTATGCGCCCGAAGGGACCCGGTATCCATACTCGATTGAATCGGCCTCGGGACCCCATCCAAAGATCGTCGATGTAGATCCGGCGCGGACGACTCTTGGTCATCCGGCCACGACGTAGCCTTCGAGTCCTTTGAGCTTGCCCTCCAAGATCGTCAAACCATCGTGGCGATAGCCCCACGGTGGGCGCCAACTGTCGTGGATTTGTCACGGCAGATGTCCTAGCATAAGGACTTAGTCGTGGAGCCATCGCTACGAGTTTACTTGCAGGGGTTAAAGCGGACAAAAAGACACGAGGGTTTTATACTAGTTCGGCCCCTTCGATGAAGGTAAAAGCCTACGTCTAGTTGTGATGGAATTGATGTAGTTTCGATGGCTAGGGAGCAAATAAGCTTCGCCTAGGCTCGAGTTGTGGTTGTCTCTCCTTGAACCGCCGTCGGGTCGTCCCCTTATATACACGAGTGACGCCCGTCAGTTTGCAGAGTCCCAACCGGTTCATATTCGTATCCCGGTTGGTATCTCTCTGTTCCTAACTTACAATACAAGTATACATCAGGCCGGTTTACGGCTACAAGTTCTAAACCAACTATAGGCCTTGGGCCTTTCCATGATTACACTACTAGCGGAGTTAACCCGGCCCAAGCTTGGCCGGTTTACCCCTAGTGGTAATATCCCCAACAGAAACTGTGCTATCTTTTCATTAGAGATGGGATGTTTCTACTTTCTAGCGGTGAACATGAGAAGGTTGTGTTAGTTGCTCACTGGGATAGGAAAATAGACCGTGAACTTTCGAGATGGTAAAATAGATGAGGGCATTGTTCTCGAGGAAGGTGCAATGGATGTGATTGAAGATTCAGTTGGTTGTTCCATTAATGATGTCTAGGCAGAATGTAATAAGTTTCATCTTCTGGCAAACAACAAGAATCTGCAGGACTGCCCTGTTGCTAGGTAGTAGTAGAGTACATGCGCTTGCAAGTTCCAACTAGTTGCTTGAGGATTGAGTTAATTCATAGATGTTGACCTTCATCCGATGGCATATAGATTGGAACAAGCGGAGTTCATTTCTTGTTATTTTAGATTGTCTTGTGGATTTGATTTATTATCGCAAAGTGATAAATTTTGAATTTGAACTAATTGATTCTCCTATGAAGAAGGCCAGGCCTCGGAAATTGGTTAGTTTGAAGGCGGGCCCTTATAATGATGCTTTTCTCTAGAAAAAATGATCCTGGATTTTTTTATGTAATTCTTTGTGGTATTAAGATGGAAACCTGGGATACTATTTACATTAGGAGATGGTGTTATATTAAGATGCATATATTGTTATATTCATAAATTGTATCATCTTGCCACTTAAGTCGACCTTCCTTTAAGCGAAAAATTCAGTTAGGAGCTCTTGTTAGGAGATCTTGGCAAAAACTTGAGCTCTGTCAAAAAATTCAGTTATGGCATCTAGAATTATGTCAGTTTTGTTTTGTAACTAGAAGACCAAAGTGTTAGGAATTCTGTCCAAACTGTAGTTTTCGATTCTCATCCAAACTGAAAACTGTTAAAAGCATGATGTTTCTTGGATTTACGTAATGATGATGATGATGGAACACATGGTCTTGGATTTCTGTAATGATGATGGAACATTATAAAGCATTGTACTCCGATGTGTATGAAGGATACAAAAATTTAGCAACTTCTTTGATTTTATAAAGTTGTTCTTATATGGGTGAAACTTCACTTGTTTTAGGCTAGTGTAGGGTGTTGCTTTATTATGATGCCTCTGAATTACTTGTGATCACATTGAGAAAGACTTGCTAGTTTGTTGGGTTTTGTCTCCGACCATTGTGTCGTGATGAATTTGCAGGTACCCGAGAGGCCCTTGAGTTTGCGGAATGTCGATTAACTTCGTTCGAGCAAATTGGGCACTCCATATGTCCTATTTTTAGCAAAGGTCATGCTGAAATTTTCCGTGAATTTTAGCATGACTTTGCTAAAATAGGACATATGGGGTACTTGCGACTAATGCCTGTTATCATGCATGGGTACTAATTGGTCTCTTCTCACGCTTATCGAGAGATGGCGGAAGCAGCCACCGCCGATCTGCGACACATGATCGAGTTGGATGCTTCCGAGTTCTTCACTATCATACTTGAGGCTTCAAGATCATCCATGACGCTGGTATATAAAGCGAGAGATCTCCCCTTCACCCATCTCATTATGATATCATTGTTTGCTACATCACTCATTTTCCCAAACTGCAGAGGCTGCCCGACAGTTTTATGAACATCTTGATGGGTGAAGATCTGCCAAATAATGTGAAGTCTGCGACAGGCGGCAAATGGTTTCGCAGGCGATGGGATGTGCGGTTGGCGATCAAGAAGGGCCACATGTACTTGTCTCGTGGGTGGGAGAAGTTCTACCGCGCCTCACGACCTGGCAATGAGGGTACTTCCTTGTCTTGAGTGCACGGCAGCGACACCAACATGCTCATCGTGAAGGTGTACAACAAGACTATGTGTCGCATGCACTCGCTGTTGATGATGATGCCGGTACGTCACGCTCGCCTCTTCTTATTCCTCTACATTTGGCTTTGTCTCACATCGATTGTTAACGGTCATTGTTGCATTTTGGACAGGTAGGAGCAGCAGCGGCTGACAAGCTACTGACCAAATCAGAACGACTATGGTCTGAAGCGAAAGCAAGAATGATTCTGGTCAGAGTGTAAAGCAATAGCGATTCCGCACCAAAGATAGACAACAAGAAGGATGATCCGGACTGGAGTGCGGGAGAAGAGGAGCAGAGTGAGGATGAGGAGCTGCATGATGATGATGGGCATCGGTGAGGATGACCTAAGCTGGTGGTGGTGACCAAGTGCAAGAGATGGTGGTGGTGACCATGGGCAAGAGATGGAGGTCTTGAGGATGACCTAGCGATGGTCGTGCTCAAGGTGGCCTCGCGATGGTGGTGGTGCCCGACAATGACCACACACCGGTGGTGGCGCCATGCGATCCCACACTGGGCGACATGACCACGCCAATTGTGGTAGAAGACTACATCCCACTACCTCCACCGCCTCCACCGCCTCGCCGCCTAGGCGATCGTGGAGATGAAGGAGAAGAAGGAGAAGAACTGCCTACTTTGTCGTGTATGTCGATCTCCTATAGGTTAGCTATCCAAAATGATATATATATATATATATATATATATATATATATATATATATATACTTAGTTACCTATGTTATCTCTAATATGCTTAGTTTCCTATAGGTTAGCTTCATTTTACCTAAGTTGGCTCTAATATACTAACTTAGACCTTATATGCTTAGTTTCCTATAGGTTAGCTCTAAAATAACTTATGTTAGCACAAAATGATCAAGTTTACATAATAAGCTTATAGTCTTCTTCTTATTCTTCTTCTTTTCCAAAACTCTTCTTATTCTTCTTCTAGTGTTCTTCCTCTTCTAGTATTCTTCTAGTCTTCTTCTTTTCTTCTTCTAACTTCTTGTTTATCATTTTGCAGATTTGATTTAATTGACTAAGCTTGCGTGGATGGAGTGCTTCTTTTCCATTTGTGTTTTTATTTTGTATCAATGTGAAACTTTTGTGAATTGATGGATAACGGTGTTGGATGAACAATGTGAAACTTTTGTAACGACGGAACTATGTGTTGGCTATGTATGTATATATGATGAAACTTGTGTGTTGGATATGATTGCTATATGGATGCTTGTTGTATATATATATGTGTTGAATATCTCATATGTGAAATAGTGACCTGAGATTAAGAAGAAAAGAATTAAAAAGTTGTTACTAATGGCGACTACCATGTCTCATGCTATAAGTATAGCAGATAATAGTGGCGCCTTGTGGGCGTACTAATGGCGCCTTGCACAGTGCGCCATTAGAATATTCAGATTCTAATGGCGCACATGTGGTGCGCCATTAGAAAAAAATTCTAATGGCATGAGTCTAGTGGCGCACCAGCCATGCGCCATTAGAAGGCAAAACTGGTGCGCCACTAGCATGCCTTTTCCTAGTAGTGACTTCTGCAGAGTAATTAAAGGGTAAGGCCTTTAATTATGTCAACTAATAGTTATACAAGTACCGAACATTAGGCATGATTATTTGGGCATCTCATTAACTGAGGACAAATAAAGCAATTGAAAAGAGCAAATTAACTATGCCTGAAACAAACAAGGAATTGAACTGTTGAGTTGCATACAGTGACTTACCTTAGCAGGTTGAAGAGGCTCAGCACAGCTCTTACTTCTCTTGCAAGGCTCCTTCCTAACATCTTGTACATGGAAATCCTCAATCTTATCTTCATTGTACCCCCTCTTCAAGGTGACACAAACTAGTTACTCGTCCCCTTGGAAGATAAATATGCATACTTTCCAGTCTGTGAACACAAAAGGATGAGATTATAACAAAACAACACCACATAATGAAACATGCCGCATCTCTTGCACTTGCACACAATGAAATGAGCATTTACTATGTCTGCACTACGTAAAAACTAGGCATACCTTCAAACTGGATCTCCAGGTACTCTTGGAGAGCCTACTGTAGTGTACAGCCAAACCTTTATGTCACCTATGAGTTAGACAAGGCCCCACTACAACAGCCCTTGGTGTTTAAATCGTTGACAAGCTTTGTTAGAGTGTTAGGTCAAGAACAACAAGTAATCAAAGCAAACAATCCTAGTATGGTTGGCTGATGCAAACAAGCAATTGAACAGATGTGTGAGCAAATCTTACATATCAAGAAAAGAAGCAAAGAAGGAGGCTTAAAGACCATCACTTGACTGACCATATTTAAGGGGCATTTAAACATCATGTGCAACGTATGAACTAACATAAACATTGCATATTCCAGATTCTACAATGGAATGCACATGTATTAGGTTATGCCATGTATGATGATGCCTAAATGTACAGATAGCAGGCAGGAGTGATTCATCATTGCACGCACAATTGAATTGCGGGTTAAGGGCGATTCGATTCCACCTTTTCAGTATTGTCAAAATAAGCCATAAAGATGTAAAAAGTCATTTTTGAGTTATGGGCTTGGGCTTAACTAATTTCACTTTGGAGGGGTGTTTCGGTAGAACCTCACTAAAATTGAAGGAAGGGAATAGTGAAATGACTCTGTTATGCGCCTATATTACACTCAAAATGCAATCACGACGCTGCGTGTCACACCTGACCCTCAAGTAAAATAAACACACAAGCATTCATTGCCTGCCCGCTTGCATCTCTCTCCCTTTCCCTCTACCTCGATCCCCGCTGCGAAGACTAGGGTTCCTCCGTGAGCCGTCGCCCTTTGGTTCCATCTGGCCTGGCCGTCGATGATGCTATGTCCAGCTAGGCTACATGGCCGGCGGGTAGGGGCAAATCTCCCTGGCTGCTCCTCCCTCTGGCACCGCCCCTCATTCTCATGGTCTCCAATAGCTGCTCCACTGTGGTTCATCCAACGCACTACTCCGGCGGGCGCTGCACAACTATGGCTGATGCCACACTGCAATAGAAGGCACCTTATTCCCTCTCCCCTCCTCCCAGGTCATGGCCTTGAGGTGTTGTTGAAGGATGAGCTCATCCAACAAGGTGAGGATCTACTCTAATTTTTTGCCAAATTTTCATTCTGATCCACTATACGATGAATTGCTATGAGCAGCTTCATACGCTATATGATGCATTGCTATGAGCTGCTCCTCTTTGCTGCTATATGATGAATTGCTATGAGTTGGTGCCGATGTATGATGAGTTGCTATGAGCTGCTGCTCCTGCTATATGATGAATTGCTATGAGCTGCTGCTGCTGCTATATGATGAGTTGCTATAAGCTGCTCCTGCTTCTGCTATATGATGAATTCCTATGAGATGCTCATGTTGCTGCTATATGATGAATTGCTATGAGCTGCTCCTGCTGCTGTTATATGATGAATTGCTATGAGCTGCATTGGTATATGATGAATTGCGATTTATTGCTCTTTGTATGATGAGTTGCTATGAGCTGGTGCTGCTGCTATATGATGCTTTCAGATGGTGCTGCTATATGATAATAACCAGCCACTTGGACCATCAAATTTCAATAAATTATTGTTCTTCATTTAAATGTGGGTCATGCGTTCTTCGTTTAAATTAGGCAATGGGATCTCTATGGAAAACATTGACCAAAGTAGATTGTGCGAAGTAGATGGTATCTTTGTATTTGCATTTTGAGCAAATAGTGATGGTTTATTTTCCCATCATATTAATTACTGCATTGGGTTCAATTTGTGATGTTTGCAAGTCAAATTAATTTCCATATGGGCAGCAAAATGAAGAAAATATAATGCAATCTAGACTTTCCACTGATCATACCAAAGATAAGCTGAAAAGGCAATGAAAAGAACTGGTCGGCTTATTACATGGAGCTTATATTCACAGGTGCTTATTTTCTTAGGATAACTCGTAATAACTGTCCCTAAGAAACTTGGCTAATAGAACTGGCATACAAATAACTGCAATGGACGAGTGACGTACCATAGCACACTCCTTTTTTGCGATGCTCCATGAAATTGCCACATACATGTTGTACTTTTTCATTGTGTAACCCTATCTGCAAGTTGACACGGCTAATTTCAGACATCTCTACATGATACTACATTGCATATCCCTTGCACATATTTAAACCACCAATTAACGATTGTGTGCGTACCATAAACTAGCCATGACTCTGTATGCTGGACTAGCAGGCACTCTAAGGGAGCCTAATGTAGTGCACTAGAATTCCTACATGCCACCTACGATTTTGCATAATGTACTGCCCCTGTTCCTAAATATATGTCTTTGTAGAGATTCCAATATGGACTGTCGGATTGCGGGTTCCGGCAGACCCTTGAGGTTCGAACTCTGGGGTGCGCACGGAGATCACTCCCCATACCTACTCACGTCTCGTCGCCTCGCAAGAGATCTAAACTACACGAAGAACAACACAAGGGACGCAAGGTTTATACTATTTCGGGCCACCATTGTGGTGTAATACCCTACTCTAGTTTGTGGTGTGGTGGATTGCCTCAGGGGCTGATGATGAACAGTACAAAGGAAGAACAGCCTCGCGAGGGGAGGAGTTCTTGTGTGGGTGGATCTGGCTAGGTTTCGAATCGTCCGTCCCCTGCCTTGAGAATGGCTAGTCCTATTTATAGAGCAAGGCCCTAGTCCTCTTCCCAAATATTGAGCGGGAAGGGCGCCAACAATTGGCCATTTTGAAGGGGAACATCAAGTACACTTATCCTGACTAAAGTTGGTCCTCGCCTGCCAAAGGCTCTGACGATGACGCCTTCCTGGGCTCCACGATGACCTCCATCCTGCCGTTCTGCTGGCCTTGGTCTTGTTGCACCGAAATGGTATCCTTTGCCTGATGCCTTGTCTCAAGGCTTGCCCCTTTGCACCAAAGGGAAACAAGATGACACGCCTGTGCCGGCGCCCACCTGGCGCCCGCCTGGTCTCGATCGTCATGGCTTGCATCACGGGCACCTCGTGAGGTACCCTACCTTGATCTCTCCGCCTCCTCACGAGCCAGCCTGGCGAGGCCGTGCCTGAGGAAGCTTCATGTTGTCTGTCCCGCGAGGCTTGGCTCCTCGCGAGGGTCTTGAGCTTGTGTCGATGAAGATGGGCCGTGGTGGCACCCCTACTTGAGCCACGCTGTAGGACGCAGGCAGGTAAGTCTGGGTACCCCCGTTCCCAGAACGCTGACAGTAGCCCCCGGGCCCAAGGCACGCGTGGACTTGGCTTAACGGATAAGCGAAGGGGCAAGTGCAAAGCACCGGGGGCCCCAACAGCCTGTGGCCTTGGGCGCCGCGTGGCGGTTGATTGGACGTGGGCGTCTCCACTTCCCCACGACGCCTTGGCAACCATGTGACTTGACAAGTCCCTGCATGCAAAAAGGGTCATGATTACCTGCGATCGTGGTGGCCGGCGGTTGGCCTCCCCCGGCTATAAGTACGGAACGGTGTGAGCCCCTTCAGCCCATTCCTTCCTGCTACCCCCTTCTCTCCATCTTCCTCGCCCTTGCTCCACCTTACGCTGATGGCACCAATTCGCCGGTTTTCTGTAGACGAGAAGGGAAAGGCCCCCCGAGAGGGTCCTGACCCGCTCCCGCCGAAGAAACGGCCAGCCATCTGCTGTGGAGACGGGGCTGCTGGGCAGGAGGTGTCGAGGCCCTGGTTTGAGCGACCACCACCTGGGTTCCCGTTGCCCTTGTACACCCGGATCGAGGGCCCTGGAGGAGAAGGCACTGAGCGGCGTCGCAGGAGCCGTCGTTGTCGGCGACGGATTATTGCGGTGCATGCCGTTCCTCCTGGAGTCCACGCCGAGGGCTCCTCTCGCGAGCTTGTGCTTCACGCTGCCATGCCTCTTCGCTCTTGGATTTGCCTTCCTCCCTCCTTCTCCTTCGAGATCCCGCTGTAGGGGGCCTCTTGAGCTCTGGCTGCAGCATGCTGACTGCAGTAGCCCTGCAACCGAAGCGGAGGTCGAGGGCGTCGCTCCGGGCAAGGTCTACATGACCTTGGGCGGGGGCGAGATTTCCCGGGTCTGCCAATCGGAGGGGGCCCTCGTGATTCACCTTGAATACTATGGCGTCTCCTTAATGTTCTTCAAGGTCTTCAATGCATAAGGACGCTGGCTGGAATGCTGCCCTGAGAAAAGCGGCAGGGGCATCGCTGGGGCGAGGACTAGGCCCGCCAACTGCTCCCCCAGCGGCTCCTCGGGCAGCAGCGAAGATGCTGTAGGGTCTGGTGACTCTGCCGAGCTTTACGCGACTCTGGAGACGAGCGACGACAGCTACGAGCCCCCGAGCTCGCGCCGCGCTCGGAGCGTGGCAGCTGTATCAGGCCGTCGACGCCATTGATCCGGATGGGGTTGGCGCCAGCGCCCTCCGGCCCACTGTTGATGATGGCGTCTCCTGCGGAGGCGCGCGTAGTTAGAGTCCCTTAGGATTTACACCTCCTGTTCCCTGCAAGGAACCGAAGTACCACCCCATGGGGGTATTGTAAGGCGCTAGCCATGTCTTTTGTGAATATATATCCTCATTATGAGCTGATGCGAGATGCTAGTCCTGTCCTGGCTCAGCTCCCCCTTTCTCTCCTCACGAGGGCTTGGTGCTCTACGCTGACAGGTCCCGGTCCCCAGGCAGGCTTCAGCCGTCGCTGGTATGCCAGGTCGCGATGCCGTGGTCAAGGCCAGGACGTGAGCGGCCCGAGGTCCAGTAAGAGCCTCTAAGTGGCAATGCTCAGGGGGTCCCCTTTAGCGCTCAAGCAGCCTCCGCTGGGCAAAAGAGGTAGGCAACATTACCGTGACAGAGTTGCAGTAGGTGAGGGTTTAACACCGAGCCGAGTCAGTTCTGGAGTAACTTATCTTATTGATTTGGAGTTGCTTTCGGTGAAGCGCCGAGCCTTCATGGCGGCAGCTGAGGTGTTGCTGGGTCAGGTCTTCGCGAGCCCCTTCCCTCTCCCACACACCTTCCTTCATGCTCTACGTCCTCAGGTCCCGGCCCTCGAGCGAGCTCGGCCGCCACTTGTATGACAGGTCGCGATGCCGTGGGTCAAGCCTAGGGGCGAGGGCTGGAGAGCCAGTAAGAGCCCGTGAGTCGCGATGCTCAGGTACCCCGCTTTTAATGTGCAAGCGGATTGTGCTGGAGAGAAGGAGAGGAGGCTCACATCGTGCCTAGCGTTACTCCTGGAGTGGGTCCTGCGTACCAATCACGAGAGAAAGCAAGGCCTGTTATCGCGGTTGCCGGCCAACCATTGGTCGCTTCGAAGGAGTGATTGGGGCACTGAGGGCCTGGTGAGGTGGCGCCTTGCGGGGCTGCCGAGAGCTCGACCACTCAGATTTATCAGCGTTGCAGGGATGGACCCATGCGCAAGCGCCGTGCCAGGGCGAGCGGCTCCAGAGGTAGGTTTCAATCGATCAGGCGATCAGGTCATACACATTAAGCATGAGGGAGCAATCCCATTTAGGTCGATGCATAAAAAAGGCAAATGCCGCTGGGTCAGGCCCGAGTGGCTTGGGGATAATGCAGCCCGAGGGGCACCCCCAACAAAGTAATCTAAAGACATGAACAAAAGAGATACATGCCGCAGGGATGGACCCACACGGCCTGGGAATGCTGCAGCCCTGGGGGCGCTCCCAACTGAAAATGAAACTCGAAGGGTGTCACCTGATGATGTTGGAGACGAAGAAATGCTGAAGTAGCCAATGGCGCGCTGCAGAAGCCGATCCTCACGAGCCCCCAGGCCCAGGAGCCTCGGGAGGCTCCGGGGGCGCAGGTGGCTCTTCAAGGGCCATCTCCATCTCCGCCAGGACTATGGAATGCCTGACCTCCTGAGCCTCTAGAATGCTCCTCAGCAGGCGCTGGTAAGAGGCAGCCGCGTTCGGCAGGCCGAAGGGCATGCGAACGTAGCTGTGAGGTGGACCCTCACAACGCCCCAGGCGCGAAGGCCAGAGGCGCTCTTGAGATGTGGCTCGGTTGAGCCCTGGTATGTCGATGCAGACGCGCAGCCCGCCATCCTCGCGTGGATGGGGAGCTACGACAGGTAAGCGGCAGTTGCCACTCATGACTCTTGACTCATGCAGCTCCTGAATGCTTCTCGTGATGAACACCCGAGGGCTTGGACCTCCTTGCCTTGTTCCTTCCTAAGGGAAACGTGCTTTGAAACACGCCTCCAAATGGTGCCCGAGCGCCTCCCTCCTGACCTTGGCAAAGTCGGTGGCCCTCCAGGAGAGAGCCCCCGAGCCTTGCGCGAGGAGGGAGCCGGGCGCGCCTTCCTATGCGACAGAAGGAGGCACCCCTTGGACGGGCGCAGATCCTGACACGACGCAACCAAAGGGGCCTGCCTCCCGAGGGTTCTGGCTGGGTGATGCCTTCTTCTTCTTCAGGACTGCCTCGGGAAGTCTTCCGCTCCTGTGATCTGGGTCTTCGACTACTGCGGCTTGAAAAGCACGCTCCAGAGAACACACCCCATCCCTTTCCTCACATGGAACCGTGATGACTCCACTGCTTCCTGGCATCTTGAGGACATTGTAGCCGTGGTGAGTCACTGCCATGAACTTGGCGAGGGCTGGGTACCTGAGGATGGCATTGTATGGCAGGCGGATGTGGGTGACGTCGAAGTCAATGAGCTTGGTGCAGTAGTTGTTGCACTGCCCAAAGGTGACAGGGAGGCGGACTTGCCCTATTGGAACGGTGGAACCATCAGTGACTCATGAGAAAGGCTTGGTTGGCTGAAGCTGATCGTATGGCACTTGGAGATTGTTGAACGTCTCGATGGACAGGACGTTGAGTCCTACTCCGCCATCGATGAGGGTCTTGGTGACTTGCACATTGCTGATGATTGGGGAGCAAAGCATCGGGAGGACCCCGGCTGTGGCTGCGCACTTGAGCAGATCTGCTGAGCTGAACGTGATAGCGCACGCTGACCACCTGAGAGGGCGTGTGGCCTTAATCTTGGGGAGGACTGCATTCACCTCGCGAGCAAACTGTTTGAAGATGCGCTGAGAGGCTGGGGCTTGAGTGCCGCCCAGGATGCAAGCGATTGCACGCGGCTCCTAGAAGCCCCTAGCTCCTTCGTCCTGGTGATGGTCTTCATTTCTCCTCGGTGGAGGTGGCAGAGGAGGGAGGCCCGCATTGCCTTGAGGGCGATCCTCGCGAGGCTGATCCCTCCAACCTCCCTCATGAGGCTGGTCCTGCCAGCGGTCCTCGCGAGGTCGGTCGCGCCACCCTTGGCGAGGGCCACGGTCTTCCCATCGTCCTCCACCTCTTCCTCCTCCTCGGGCATAGCCCCGGTCATTGCGCTCGGGGCGTCGGCCGATACGCCCATCTCGTACGGCCCTGAGCTCTTGGCATTCGTTGGTATTGTGGGTGTGGAGGTCGTGGTACACGTAGTACCGGCTGCCCTTGGATGACTTAGGATGATCCTTGCCTCGCTTGGTGTCTGGCTCTGCTGCAAGCACAGCAGCCCCCTTGCGCTTCTCGTCTTTGGCCTTGGGCTTCTTCTCTTTTGGATCGGCAGACGGAATCTCGAGGAGGGAGAGTCGCCCTTCCTCAGCCCTGGCACATCTGGTCGCCAGGTTGAACAGCTCCAGGGATGTGCACAGGTCTTCATGGATTTCTAGCTCTTCCTTCATATTAATGTCATGCATGCCATCAGAGAAGGCTGAGATGATGGCTTCCTCAGTCACGCTGGGGATCTTGAGGCGAGCATTGTTGAAACGCTGAATGTACTTCTGCAAGGTCTCTCCTGGCTGTTGCTTGATGCGGCGAAGGTCGCTCATGGCCGGGGGTCGGTCGCGAGTGCCTCGGAAGTTGGTGATGAAGCGGGTGCGCATCTCATCCCAAGAGAAAATCGTGCCAGGAGTCAAGTTCAGGAGCCACGTGCGGGCACCGTCCTTGAGCGCCATGGGGAACCAATTCGCCATGACCTTCTCGTCCCTGTTGGCGGCCTCGATGCCCAGCTCGTAGAGCTGGAGGAACTCCGCAGGGTCAGCCGTGCCGTCGTAGCATGGGGCAAGTCGGGCTTGAACTTGCCCGGCCAAGCTACGCTGCGCAGCTCGGCGGTGAAGGCGCGACATCCCGCAGTGGCCACAGGGGTCCTTTGGTGACGAAGGGCCTGATCTTGGAGGATTGCACGCGCTGCCGCCAGGAGCAGCGCGGGGTCTTGGCACGCTGGAGCAGCAGCGCGGTCATGACGTGGAGGTGTAGGGAGCACGCGGGCAGCTTCTTGGGGGCGAGGGATCTCTTGGCAGCTCCTTTCTTGTCGCACGGGCACTGGATGCGGTGGGTCTCGTGCCAGAGCCGCGCGCCGTGGGGCTAGGGCGCCTTCTTGGGGAGGAGGTGGCGGAGGCACCTCCTGATCCACGCCTCCTGCGCAGGGTGGAGGGCGAGGCAGCGAGTGAGAGGGCATGGGAGAGACCCCTGCAGCGCTGACGAGCTCGGTGATGTGGGTGAGCTAGTCCTCGTAGAGGTCATCGATGGGATGGTAGTGCAGGAGCTCTCGCGCCAGGAGCAGCATGGCGTGCGCGTCCGCGGGGGCGCGACGGGTGTGGGAGGACGAAACGACTGGAGTCAGTGACAGGGTGGCGGTGCGGCCCTCTCGCCGCACCGAAGGGTGCAGGGACGAGGCCTGCTGCTCGTTCCCCGCCAGGCCGGTGGCGGCGTTGGCGGCGGGCGATGGGGAACGACGAAGGCATCTGCCAACGGGCACCGTCTGGGCGACGCGGATGGCGAGGGCTGCCCGATGCTCGGCGCGGGCTCGACGAGCATCAGACATGGATGTGACGGATGGCGAGACGCAAAGCGGCGGAAGGCGAGATTCCGGCGCACCCCTACCTGGCGCGCCAAATGTTGGATTGCGGGTTCCGGCAGACCCTTGAGGTTCGAACTCTAGGGTGCGCACGGAGATCACTCCCCCTACCTACTCATGTCTCATCGCCTCGCAAGAGATCTAAACTACACGAAGAACAACACAAGGGATGCAAGGTTTATACTAGTTCGGGCCACCATTGTGGTGTAATACCCTACTCTATTTTGTGGTGTGGTGGATTGCCTCAGGTGCTGATGATGAATAGTACAAAGGAAGAACAACCTCGCGAGGGGAGGAGTTCTTGTGTGGGTGGATCTGGCTAGGGTTCGAATCGTCCGTCCCCTGCCTTGAGAATGGCTAGTCCTATTTATAGAACAAGGCCTGGTCCTCTTCCCAAATACTGAGCGGGAAGGGCCCCAACAATTGGCCATTTTGAAGGGGAACATCTAGTACACTTATCCTGACTAAAGTTTGTCCTCGCCTGCCAAAGGCTCTGACGATGACGCCTTCCTGGGCTCCTCGATGACCTCCATCCTGCCGTTCTGCTGGTCTTGGTCTTGTTGCACCGAAATGGTATCCTTTGCCTAATGCCTTGGCCTGCGCTTGCCCCCTTTGCACCAAAGGGGAAACAAGGACACTGCCCAGGCCGGCACCCGCCTAGCGCCCGCCTGGTCTTTATCATCATGGCTTGCATCACAGGCACCTCGTGAGGTACCCTGCCTTGATCTCTCCGCCTCCTCGCGAGCCAGCCTGGCGAGGCCATGCCTGAGGAAGCTTCCTCTCGTCCGCCCTGCGAGGCTTGGCTCCTCGTGAGGGTCTTGAGCTTGTGTCGATGAAGATGGGCCGTGGTGGGCCCCCTACTTGAGCCACGCCGCATGCCGCAGGAAGGCAAGTCTAGGTACCCCCGTTCCTAGAACGCCGACATGGACCACATACAGATGTATATAGATGCATTTTCGAGTGTAGATTCACTCATTTTGCTCCGTATGTAGCCTATAGTGGAATCTCTAGAAAGACTTATATTTAGGAATGGAGGTACGAGGTAGTATCATGTATGACATCTACATATCTAATTTAGCAGCCATTAGTAGAAATCATTGTCTGCACAAAGGGATTACTGGTGGAAAATCCTAGCAAAGCACGCTGGCAGGCACAGAACAATACAAGAGAGAGAGAGACGCACTTACAAGATCATAGCAATTCCTCAGTCCAGGATCTTGGTTGGCCAAGCTGTTAGATCCATAAGAAACATCGTCCTTGTAGTTTTTGCCAGCTGCATAATGGGTAACAGCGACCGGTTAGTATATTTGAAGTACATCGGGCAGGTGATGCTGGACGAGTTTAATGGTGACAAGTTCCTAGGTTGTGGCGGCTGCTTGGCATCTCTCCATACGGTGGGAATCAGGTTAGAAACATCAAGGGTGATGACGCTGCGCTGGCTGTCGGGGTCCGGTAAGGAGATCTAGAACCGTCGAGTAGGGTGTTTGTGGAGCGGCTCCGGTAGGGTGGACTATGGTGTAGGCGAAGCGGATCTGTGGCCGTGGACGAGGGCGTAGGTGAAGCTGCTCCGGTGGTTGGGTTAACGATGGTGTTGACGACGTAGATCTGCGGCCGTGGACGGGGCGTCAGAAGCTGCTCCGGTGGTTGGGTTAAGGATGGTGTCGACGACGCGGATCTGCAGCCATGGACGGGGCTTCAGAAGCTGCTCCGGTGGTTGGGTTAAGGGTGGTGTCGACGATGCGGATCTGCGGCCATGGACGTGGCGTCAGAAGCTGCTCCGGTAGGTTGGATGAGGGTGCGAGGAAGCGGATCTGACGCCGTGGGCTTGTGAGTTGGCAAAGCAGCCCCGGTAGGGTTGAGAATGGTATAGGCGAAGCTACTTCGGTAGGGTTGACGATGGTGTCGGAGAAGCGGCTCCGGTAGGGTCGAGGAAGGTGTCGGCGAAGCAGCTCCGGTAGGGTTGAGGAAGATGTCGGCGAAGAGGATCAGAGGCCGTCGACGGGGGCGTCGGTGGGCGACTCACAGGGGTGTGGACGGCGCCTCGGTGGGGAGTATGAATGAGCCGCTGCAGATGCGCGACGGTTGACGAGAGTACCGGAGAAGCAGATCCGGCACCGTGGACAAAGACCGGCACTGAATGGGCTGTGGTATAGTGCTGGATGAGCAGTCTACTTGTTTCTAGGGGAGGTGGGAGGGGTAGCTGCGGCCGTAGAAGCAGATCCGGCGAGGTGGACGCCGCTGGCAGTGAATGGGCTATGGTACACCGGTGGATGAGCAGTCTAGGGTTTTGAGAGGGGAGGGGAGAAAGGGCGATGAAGTACGGACGACGTGATGTAAGATGCTCTCGTGCTGTGGAGTTAGTCGTTTTTGCGGGGGGGGGGGGGAGGAAATGGTGGTGCCGTGTAGTGGGGGGAACCGGAAGTTACCAAAGCAGCCCCGACCTATCATGTAGATGAGGGTGGTATTGTAACTCTTGGTCTCCGTGCACCAAGGACAAAAGGGGGATTTCGCATGCTAAAGATTAAGGTGGCGGAAATTTTAGAAGGAGGCGGGAGATTTTGCCGCCCGCGGGATCGTTCGTATCCGGTTTCAACTAATTTTGTACCGTGCTAGCGGAAGGTCATGCTAGACTGTGTACACGGGGCACGCGTCAGCAGTTAATAACTGGTGTGAAGTCCACACCAGAAAAAAGACAATAAGTCGGGATGATGCGCCGATAACTTGGATGTTCACACGGGCGCGGCCAATCGTACGGGTGGAGTGGCGCGTTCACAAAAAAGGGATCAAATGCTCAGCCTATGTATTTCTCGTGTAAATAGATAATTTAGTGCCATTGGTTATTTACTTTAAACATAATGCATTGACGTGTTAGTGTAGAGGCGCACAAAAAGAAATGGATATTGTAGTCAGCTACTTAAAAGTGTTACCTCATATTATTACATAGCCTCCATTTCATAAATTGCGTACCCATTGAATTCATATATGAATATTACATAAACTACTTCAAAATAGAAACTTAAATCATCCAAGACTAATGAATTTGAATGCAAGAGTAACAATGGTGCATGTACATGATAGCTACATTGGTTGTTTGAAGAAACATCACTGTAACTTTGGCATGCACAACTGAAAAGGTTTATTTAAATAGAAAAATGTGATATGTGAGTGTCCAATCTTTATAGCGTTGAATCGATATTGTACCTTTGGCCACGATACGAAGTAGATATTGACTTATGTTCAAGCGATGCACGTACACGATCGCTAGATAGTGATACGTGAATGAATTGTGTAATCTCTCTCACACGCATACATATCTCATTTCCATGTGGGCATCGGAATCGCACACGCGCACTTCATGTATTTCTCTCCCTCCGTCAGGGTTAAATTCGTCTTTCTACCCTATCCTACAAGTCTCTCACACAGACACACACACACTCTCTATGTCTAACACGCCCACCCCTTTAATTCCGCCCACCCAAAACCACTAATGTCTCAAAGTATAATAATGTCTCTCACACATATGCTATCTACCTATCCCTTAGTATAGCTAGATATGTGTCACACAAACTCCTTCTCCCTACTAGCAAGATGCCCATGCGTTGCACGGAACATCAAGATGCATTTGTATGAGAAGTTTATCTTGTGGGACAAAAGGATGAACGACGGAATGCCTTATTTGCAAATGCAGAGAGGGGTGTGGGTATCTTTTTGCAAAATTGCCATAGTTTCCTTCCTATCCATCGGATATAAATCGGATGGCCTATATTGCAGGATGGCAGGAACACCATCATCACCAACTCTATTTTTTTTATAAGAGTAGAGATATGTGAGTGTCACTGCCCCCCCCCCCACACACACCCACACACCCACACTTCCCAACACAGAAGGAGTAGGGTGACACCTCTATCTTGATACTAATCTATCGACTGGCTTCTCTCTCAAACATACACACACACATACACACTACCCGGCACCGAAGGAGTAGGGTGGTACATCAATCTTGATAATAATCTATCTACTCCTCTTTCAAACACACACACACACACACACACACACACACACACACTCGCTAGTTGTGCCTCTGTGCCTACCGTGGACACTCTTGATACGTCTTTCTCTCTCTCCCCCCAACAATGACAGCTGAAGGGTGACAACTCGATCTGATCATAATCTGTCAATTGGTTTCTCTCTCAAACATTGTGTCTTGGTGCCTTGCTCGGTAGCCCCCTCGATATGTAGACTTCTCGCGCGTGCACAGCTTTAGTGACGATGACGCTGAACCCAGTGTGCCTTGTTTTTACCGGCCTCGTGTGATAGTTTTCACCCTATTTTCTGTTAATTAACAAGGCAACCTTTTCTTTGCTACTACTAGTGAATCTGAAATCATTAGGGCAGACATAAAATATATCACTTCAACCCAATTATCGCAGCAACTATTTTAAAAGAAATTAGCTAGCTGCTCGTGCGTTGCACGGAACATCAAGATGCATTTGTATGAGTAGTTTATCTTGTGAGAGAAAAGCCTAACGAGGGAAGGCCTTACCTGTGAACGTGGAGAGACATGTGGGTATATTTTTGCAAAATTGCCATAGTTTCTTTCCTATCAGTTAGATATAAATCCGACGGCCTATATTGTAGGATGTCACGCACACCATCATACCGACTCTGTTTTCTACTCCCCCCGTCCGAAAATACTTGTCATCAAAATGGATAAAAAGAGGTGTATCTAAAACTAAAATACGTCTAGATACATTTCCTTTTATCCATTTTGATGACAAGTATTTACGGATGGAGGGAGTATTTGTCTTTTTAGAGATTTCAACAAGTGACTATGATCGGACCTTACCAACATACTCAAAAAAGTAGTCCATAATTTTGATGTTACCCTCTTTTCTTGGCGGTGCAGTGCCATCTGGATACCTCATAAATAAATCAAGAACAAATCTGACCCCTTCCTGAAAAGACATACAGAGCAAAATGAGTGAATCTACACTCTAAAATATGTCTACATACACATCCGTATGTGGTAGTCCATTTGAAATATGAAAAAGACAAATATTTAGGAACGAATGGAGTATATATAAGAGTAGACATGGAGATATATCTCTAGCATGGTCTACAACAAAAATGTGCTGGGCTGGTTAGCGCCGGATGCTCGCAACGTGATGACATGAGTTCGAATTCTGTCTTTTAACTTTAGATTTTTAAATTATATATTACTCTACTTATTTAATATATACTTCTTTCGCTACTGTACTGACAGTGAAACCCACAGAGTACTTAGAATACAAGATTAAGGATGGACTTGTTTCTTTTTAACTTTCTGTACGAAGCTGTAGCCGCCCTACAAGTCACGTGTACACTATACATGCAATTAACTTTTTATAGAGGGACAATCATACAGGCAATTAACTCAAATGGATTGGATGTCACTCTATTATTTCCAGCATAAAGAGCATCTCCAATGGCAGCCGGGAAATTTCCTCCCGCTTCCTTCCGTAGAGGATGACATCAAATGCCAGCGGCATACATTTTTACAACTCTAACCAACCAGATGAAATTCGTGCAAACACGGACTGATTTCATATAAGCATGAAGGATTTAGTATAAAAAGCCAGATCTTCATATAAACATGATGGATTTCATTAAATTTACATGAACTAAGAGGTGCCAATCCGGCTCTCTTATATAATTAATACTCCCTCCGTCCGGAAATACTTGTCCTAGAAATGGATGTATCTAGACTTATTTTAGTTCTAAATGGCCGCCCGCGGATCCCTTTGTCTTCCTCATGTCCGTGAGACACTTGTGGGGTCGACGAAGGTCCTCGGAAGAGACGTACCAACAAAGAAACCACCTGAATCCGCGGTCATCGCCTCGGCGGTGGCCTTCATGGGTCCCAAGTGGCGACGTCCTCCCGTGTTCTACTTCTCCTCGATGATGGCGGCGGACACGGAGAAGCTGGCCACCGACTCATCGCTCTCCACGCACACAGCTTCTATCTCTGCCTGCATGGCACTGCCGCAGGCATGGGAGGCACGCCCATAGAGACGGGAGGCATGGCCCCCGCAGACGCTGGTGGCACGGTACGACGTGGCAGCGATGGCGCCCCGTACCGGCGTGCTCGCCGCCGTGCCGGCGTGGAGCAACTCAGCACTCCTCATCAAGCTGAACTGGAGCGGCGAGTTGCTGAACCACACACCTGCTTGGGGCGACAACTGGCTCTGTCGGGCCAAGCGAGGCTGGTGAAGCACCGAGCGGCCTCGCCCATATCCGGAGGGCTCGACGGGCCACCCAGCCGGGTAATATGACGGAGAACGGCTCATCAGAAGCCATCGGAAGAGTGGAGAAAATGGTGAAGGAGGAGATGGGGGAGCGGCGGAGGGGTGCGATTCTTGCCCACTTTCTGTCTGTCCTCGTGTAAATACAGGGCGGACGGTAGGAGCTTGGCCACGTCTGTCCTTGTTTAAAGTGAGGGTGGACGAGAGGAGCTCGGCCGGTGTTGCATTTAATTTCGGCACGCTCATGAACAGACGTGTGGCCGGAGTAGGATTCTCGGTTTGTATGCGGGTTTAACGGAGGGGTTTAATGGAGGCGCCGAGCGTGCAGCGGGCGGTGCAGTACTATTCGATTTGACAGCAGTAATGAGCCGTCAAATCACAAAGGCCCTCGCCTCTCGTGAAACCAACCAAGCTAGACTGCCCCGCCCTCTAGCCTTTTAAAAAATGTATACTTTTGTACAACAGTAGTATCGATGGATTACGCCATGGAGCAGAACTTGAAATTAAAAATAAGGTGGTACATATAGAGAGTGCTCGTCGCCAAATTTAGCATATAGTATACTATTAAAAAGGCTAGTCATAATAATGGTGTCCAGCACAACCCACCCCTCAAATAAAACTAAGCATCCTGGAATTCTTTAACAAAACTAAGCACCCTGAAATTCTTTCACAACTAAACTGCTGGCTATATGATGTTGGCCATATATATTGTACGTATATAATGTGAAGAAACGAGTGGTAGTACTATACCAACTAAAAGATGAAATGTAAGAAATACTAGTATGTACGTACTGAAGAGTTGAAGTAACGAGAAGAAACATAACATAGTTCTGCTGGGGGCTTAGCACAACACACCCCTCAAATTAAATTAAGCACACCTGAAGTTAAACTTTGCAACTATTCCGGAGACACTGCATTAGAACCACCATGAGCAACGACACTGCCACCTTACTCAGAGTCCTTGTCCACATCCTCGACTTCGTCCTTGTCCCTCTTCCTCTTGGCCGATACTTCTTTGCTTGAACCACACACTTGGCTCTTGCTCTTCATCCAACCCTTGTAGATATTGAAACAAAGGTAGCCATCCATTGTAGCATAGTGGATGTGGTCTATATCTAGTACATTCCGCTGCCATGCATAATGATGAAACGTGTATGGAGGTTTCTCCAGTTTACCGTACGAAGGATGAACCATGGCTCCTACCAGGGTCGGCATTGAAGGTTGAAGAGAGGACACCAGCCGATTCTTCTGGAGGTCGAAGGTGTTGCCTACAACGAGGCATATCCGACCCAGGACTTCTTTGTCATTACCAAAGTCTACAGTAACGAATTTGACTAGGTTGCTCTCGAGGAAGTCCTTAAAATCCAGGCATTCAATGTCGGCATGGCATATGTGGTAGACCAAGCATAAGTCATGCACACAAACCTGGATCATGGCGGGCTTCTTCCTCTCTTCGTCCTTGTCGGGGAGCTGACCCACGAACACCTATGGGACTGGTGGACCGAGCCCCTTTCGGTTCGGCGGGGGGCGGAGATCGCACGAAGAGCGGATCGAGGCGGCACACACAGCAAGATACCCAGCTTCGAGCTCTCCGGAGAGATAATACTCCTCTTGCTGCATGTCCGAGTGTATTGAGTTCTTGCTCAGAGCGCTGGTGCTACAAAGACACACCGGCTGCTAACGAGACCGGCGTGAGTGTTTTTCGCCTTCCAACCCCCTCTACGCTATGCATGGGCCTCCTTTTATATGCTCAAGGGGTCACCGACAGTGGCAACGCAGACAAGGGTAAAAATGGAAAGGTGTTATGTTGGTACAACTTCCTGTGACAAAGGTATCATACCTAACCCCGACGCAGGGGACAAAGGCATTAAATGCCCGTCTGCGCCCAAACAAAGGCAAAAAAAGGACCGCCAGGACGCCACCGCTTGCCACGATGGCAATCTTGTCACGCCGCCACGATCACAAGACCGCTGGCTGCACAGTTCTTGCCACGCGCGCTGTAGAGGTCCTGTAGGCTTACGCTGGTGGATGTACCGGAGCGTGGAGTCTGAGTGGTAGCTTGTCGCAAGCGCTTTACCATGATCGTTGTCTTGTCGCGTCCGGAAGCTTGTCGCCATCGGGCCTCGCTGGACGCTGGGCGCTGTCGCGACAAGTTCCTTGAGATGCCTTGGTTGGCCTTCCCGGCAAGCTCCTCTTGCCGGGGCCTTGTCTCCTTGGGTTGAACACTTTGTTCTTGAATGGCACCAAAGTAACCACGGAGGACCTTGGCGGTCACCCGGCAAGCCTTGCCGCGGGCGCCATGACCGCCTGCGTGCACAAGTTCGGGATACTAGGGTACCCCTACTCTAGTACACCGACAGGATCCCCCGGGCCTGGGCCACACACGGTACCGAGCGCTGTTGGGCCAGGCCCAAAACAGGGCACGGGCACGCGCGGCCTGGGTTACGTCGTATCCCACTCCATATCTACCGCGCCCTCCCCGAATGACACGCGTCGAACGCGGCATCGTAGGAGAGATCGTGGATGGTTTCTTTATTCAGAAAGACGGAACGCCCGCCCCCTCCCTCTTTATAAGCAGGGGAAACAGGGGCAGTTCGCCCATCTCGCCGGTTCCCATTCCAATCTTAAAAACCTCCGCCGCTCCTCCCTTCTTCCCAAAGCTGAGAGAGAGCAGCGCTCCACCCCCCATCGCCACGGGCACCACCAACGCCGTCGATCTCTCTCACCACCTCCGCCATGGCTCCGAAAGCCGGGAAGGTTGTGAAGTCGGCCGAGGCGCAGCGGCTTGCGGCGCTGCAAAAGGAGCAGGCAATCTTCCCCCCCCCCCAAGCTCGCCGCGAAGGAGCTGAGGGAGTATTACTACCTCTTCCGGTCGACGGAGATGCGAGCGCATCCGCGCACGAAGGTACTCTCAGCCGCTGCTTCGGAACTGGCTCCGAACGGATATCCCTTCTTCGCGTTGTTCTTCTCGCGGGCTCGCCCGCCTTTCTCTGAGTTTTTCTGCGACATTATGAACACCTACGGGTTCCACCTCCTTGACTTCACCCCCACTGTCGTTTTGACCATGGCAGTTTTCGCACATCTCTGCGAAAACTTTGTCGGAGTCTACCCAAATGTAGCTCTTTTTCGCCACTTCTTTATGCCCCGAGTTGAGAGGGGGGAGCCTTTATCCGGCGGAATCGCCTGGATCTCGAGAGGTGGCAAGAAGGAAGCTTATCTGGAGGGAGAGTTCCGCATCAAGTGGGAGGAATGGAGAGCAGACTGGTGCTGGATTGTCGAGGAGAACCCGCAGCCATTTACTGCCCAGCGCCAAGCCCCAGTAGCGCGCGGCAACGATTGGAGAAATGTGGCCCCGGAAGACGATAGGCTGAAGATTGCCATCACTCGGATCCTACGCCTCAGGCTTGCCGGGCTCACTGTAGGCGCCGTTGGCGCAGATTTTCTTCGCCGCCGCGACGCTTCGCAGAGAGAGGAGGAGACCCGCCGGGAGTTCCGTACGCGCGGATATCATGAGGCTGCGCTCGGGCCTCAACTTCAACTTTATCGCCCCGAACCGACGCGATGCTCCGTGAACTGTTCAAGCATGACCTCAACATCCCGGCGTTCAGGTTGCGAGGGTGTCGTTTCCATCAGGTAACAACTCTCGCCGACCGCATCCGCGTAATGATGCCACTTTATGATTCGTCGCATGGAATTGTCCCAACTTGACAAGAGCCCGCAGACGACGCCGTGCGTGAGTTCTTTGACGGCTTGGTAGAAGTGCCGGTCCGCCTCGATGAATAGAAAAGCCTTACTCGCGACACCACCGATGCGGAGATGCAGCGACGCCACTAGGGCTGGAAGAGGCGGCGCAGGCCGCCGCTGGGCGAAGTTTGATTCACCGTGGAGGAGGCAGAGGTAGCAGAGGGCGGCAAGCCTCGCCGAGCGAGAGTGGCTTGCCGGCGAGGGAGAGCATGCCGGGCCTGAAGTCGAGTCGAGCGAGCCCGCCGAGGGTGCGAGCGGCTCATTGAAGACCAACTCCTCTTCCTCCTCATCTTCAGACAGCTCGCCGCAAGCAGAGGCCCCAGCTCCACCAAGAAGGCGTCTCCGCAAGGCCGGGGACATAGCGGGGCGGCAGACGAGTCAACAGCCGCCGCGCCACGTGACACGTAACACCGTGGCAGGCATTGTTGCCGCGGGAGCACCTCACGCCGCTGCGGCAACTGGAGCGGGGTCCTCCCGGACCACCGCTTCTGCTCCTGCCGCTTCTCACGCCGCGGCGGCGGCCGGAGCTGGGCCGCCTCGAGCACCACCGCCACTGCCCACGCTAAGCGGCTAAGGAACCTACTCCTCTCCTCGTCGCTGCCGGAGGTGAGCCGGACTTCAACCTCTCTGCTTCAGCTCCGACGAGGAAGAAGAAGAGTAAGATTCTCTGCTGTACTTGTAGTTCTTCAATCTTTGCTGTTTTGTCTTGTATCTGATTTGCTTTACTCGAACTCATTCCTTTTCAGACCCGCCCAGAGTGCAGCAAAGAGAGCCAAGGTCCCGTGATTGTCATCGAGGACGAACCCACCGCATGACAGCAGGGTGTGTCCGAGACCACCTTGCCGACCCGCAACTATTCTCAGCAGCCCCCAGCGAGCCCCCAGCGCAAGTATATGGTTTACTTCCGCTGTTAGGCGCATGGGTGCTCTTTTCTTTGTCGACATCTCGACTATTGGTTGGTGTAGGAGCAGAGCAGCCTCACCAGAGCGCCTGGAAGCCGCCTCGACATGCCATCTGCTGATCGCACCGCCAAGGGAGGGTTCCCCGGCAAGGGAGCGTTCTCCGGCAAGGGAGAATTTTCCGCTAAGGGAGAAGTTTCCGGCAAGGGAGAGTTCTCCGTCAAGGGACGGCACCAGCGACCCCCCGGTGGCTGAAACCATGACTGTAGAATCCATTACATGTAATCCTCTTGCTTGAAAACTTCCCTTGGGTTCTTCTTCTTCTGATTTTCTTTTTGGATATTTGCTTGACTTTTCTCCTTTTAAGCCGCCGATCCATCTCGCCATGAGCCGATGGAGACCGAGGTTGCCGGCGAGGAGAACGCGCGCGGCAATACAGACGACGTCGCTGCTACCGAAGAAGCAGCCGGCGCTGATGATCCTGCCGGCGAGGAGGCCGCCAAAGCTGCCGCCGCAAAAGCCGGCGAGGGGTCTGGCGATCGCACTGACGGCCCTGAGGCTGCAGGAGCGCCAGGCGCTACGCCGACCGCCGATCCCTCCACCGCTGCAGCAGCGTCAGGCTCCGAAGAGCCCCAGCCCGGCACCTATTTGAAGGCCGGCGATGGCGTCTTCATCAAGCTCCCCTGGGCGTCAAGCTCCAGGGCGCCGGTCGAAGGAGAATTTTTTGATGGAGAGGTGCTCGCCTCCGCTGGGCTGACGCTGGTTGACGCGCCGAGCAGCAGTAGCGGAGAGCCTGAGGAGGAGCGGCTGCTGTGGAAGCTGGTGTCGCTCTACCGCGCTCGACAGGCCAAGATGGTATCCCGAGAAGCGCTTGTCGCGAAGGCCGGAGTGGATATCGAGAAGCGCACGGAGGAGCTCCGGGGTCTTAACCAGGAAGCACTAGTAGAAAACCACCAATCAGTCCCGGTTCGTAAGGGCCTTTAGTCCCGGTTCGGGAACCGGGACTAATGGGTCGTTACTAATACCTCAACCCATTAGTCCCGGTTCAAACACGAACCGGGACCAATGTGCTCCACGTGGCCCTGCAGGAGCCGAGCGATTGGGGCCTTTGGTCCCGGTTGGTGGCTCCAACGGGACCAAAAGGCATCCACGTGTCTCGCATTCCAAAGGGCTGGGGTTTTGTTTTTTTTGAAAGGAGGGAGTTGGGGGTTTTGGGGGTTAATTTAGGTGTTTCAGATATTGTGTTAGCTAGCAAATTAATAGAGAGAAGTGTCCTCTCTATGTCCGTGCTTGCTCGACGCCACGTAGTATATATACATAAGTGATCGAGAGAACCATTCAAGATGAAGTTCGTCATGCATACCGAGAGAAGTGATCGATATCGACCTCTCCTTCTCCGAGAGATTGGTCGAACAACAAGTTTTATGGCTACATACATGTACAATCTATATAAGATCTCTTAATTACAAACCACTAGCATTTGAATTGAAGTTCCACATGGTATTCTCCGGCTTTATCGATGACGTGTTCAAGAAAGAATCCCGCCAATTCCTCTTGAATTGCTTTCATGCGATCTGTTCTAGGAGTTCATCCCAAGATCTGCCACGCCTAATTAATTTGAAGAAGGGGTTAATTAATACATATATATGAATGAAACTCAACAGAAATGATGGTGTAATAAAATGAAATTGTGAATATTATTGCTTACGACTTCATATTGTCTTCTAGAGTAGCCCCGCTTGTTTTTCAAAGTCGCGTAGGATGAACTCGCACACGTAGTATCCACGTAAATCATTTCCTTCCTCCCGCCACAAGCACTTTACGAGAAATAGATGTCAATCAAACTGATAATGAAGCATTATATAAATGGCATTGATGAAAGTATAGCTATAGAATCAACGGAGAATGCGCGCCAAGAGTACTTACTGGTATGTATATCGCAGCTCCTTCGCAGTCCCGAGCTTGTGCGGTGAACTGTTTCCAAACCCTGCAAGACAAAGAAAATATTTGTTATTACTTGAGATATCAGGAAATGAACAAAAGTTGCCGATATGGTGCGATAATGATCGATTGAACTTACTTGCTGAGCATTTCACCATGTCCGCATAGGTGTTGGGATCTTTCCGTCTCGAGTATAAGACGGTTACTAGTCCACGCTCAAGCTTAATCTCCGTAAGAATATAGTGGAACCTGCACGCATGCATAACTCATCAATTACATTAACCTCGCCGAGTAATAAAGAAAACCTAATATGCACACGACAAAGAATACTCACGGGCCGTGGTAAGGAAAGAGTATGGTATCTTTGTTTTGATTTTTGATCAATGATTGTAGCAAGTTGTCCTCGGCCTCTTTGGCCGCTTTTTAACTAGAAAACATCTATGATATTTGTGTTAATGAACCCAATATCATAGATTTCATTTTTTGCACTCGACGATCTTCAATCTGCATAATATATTGAGGATAATTAATTATAAATACATGCAATGAAAGAGCCGAGCTATATATACGCACTAATGATGTAAATAGTACTTACAGCAGTAGCAAAAGACCATTAATTTATCGAGGGCCTTTTGATTGAAGAACTCAAGAACTCCTCAAATGGAATAGATAACAGATCATTTGAAACGAGGTTGTGCTCCTCTTTAATTTTCAGATACAAAGTGTTCGTCCCCTCAGACTCTCTGCAGGTTTTCATGTACCAACTATGGAATCTTCGCATCATTGTTGTCAGAGACTTTTCATCTTTGACGAGAGGCTTCCCGTACTTGTATCTGAATAAGTCCACCTCCATGAAATCAGGAAGTGCATCGTCAGGCAGGTAATCTCCAAGATTGCCATAACCGGCCACTATCCCCGGAGGATTAGACACATTGAGCGGGGGGCACGATTGCTGTGCTTGTTCGCTGAGCTGGGCAATTTTTTTCCCCTTTGCTCGTTGTTCTTTTGACCTTTTATCACTGACAGTAGTTCCCGACCGCTTGGCTTGGAGATATGTCTGTTCAGTAATGCTCTCATAGTTGGTTCTCGGCGGAGACTTTGGTGGTTTCCTCAGGGCATCGAGAGTGCGCTTTGCTTTCACCGGAGCGACCTTCTCCTTCGGAGGTGGATGTATCTTTGCTTTCACCCCTTCAAAGAACTCCTTCACGTGGGTCTGCACGATCGTATTGGTTTTCTCCTCGGTCCTCTCAGTCACGGTAACTTCTCTAGAGGCTTTAGAGGTGGACCAGATTCAGATTGCCTCTCTCTTCTTGTGCTGCTAGACGCCGGAGCAGACGGAGCGGCTGCGGCGTCTGCCTTCTTCGTGCTTGCTTACGAGGCGGAGGAGAAGGACTACGACGCGCCGGAGCAGCCGGGCGGCGGCGGGTCTCTTCCGCCTCTTGCTTGCGAGGCGGAGAAGGAGGAGGCGGAGTGCCGCCACGCAGCGGAGAAGGAGGCGGAGTGCCGCGACGCCACGGAGAAGGAGGCGGAGTGCCGCCACGCTGTGCCTCGATCGCACTCACACGGAGGAGGAGGCGGTGGAGGAGGCGGAGTGCCCTGACTCACCGGAGGAGGAGGAGGAGGCGGAGGCGTCCAGTTCAGAAGGTCGATGAGCTCCTTCCGCCATAGGCATGGAGTCTTCAGAGCAGAACCCAGCCTAGTCTCCCCTTCACCGGTAGGGTGCTCAAGCGCGAGGTCCTCAAATCCCTCCGTTATTTCATCAACCATCACCTTAGCAAATCCTTCTGGAATCGGCTGGCAGTGATAAGTTGTGCCGGGTCCACTAGGATAAACTTGGCCAACAGCCGCCTTGACCTTCAAATTCATGCATCGCGCCATAATGTGGCAATTTTGAGACTCCGTGATACCATCCACGGGATAGCTGGCAGGAGCCGTCAAGACATGCTCCGGCTGAAGCAGCTCGGTGGAAGCAACGCTGCTTCTCTGCTGAGATGGCGGGGTAGCCGGGGAAGCTTCGCATGTCGTTTGTTGCGACCTGCGCTTCGCGTCCTCTTCTCAATCCTCTAGCCCCATTACCCTTCCAAGCAGCGCTGCATTTGGTCCTCGCTCCACTTTCTTCCTCCTCTCGTGGGTTTTGTAACCCCTGCGTCTCGAAAACCAACCTTCCACGGAAGGGAGCCCGGCGTGCCTCGTGTCCGCCCAGGTGCTCGGGATTCCTAAGGGCCATTGTGAGCTCGCCCTTCTCCCTGCTTTGAATGAACGTCCCTCGCTGCGCTGCATCGATATAGTGTCGAAGTTTCTTGACTGGTGTTTGCGCTTGCTCGTCCGTCCCATCGACATCGCCTCATTATAGGTCCAAGGTTCCGCCAGCCCGAAGAACCAAGTCCGCAACGGTCTCGCCAGCGATTGTCTCTGGTTTGATCCCTTTTTCAAGCAGATCATGCTCAGCCTTGGACCACTTAGGCCGGGCTTTGAGGTAGCCACCTGACCCCGTGCGATGGTGAAGCTTCTTCTTCGCAGCATTTTTCTTGTTTGTCTCCGACATCTTCTTACTCTTTTCTGATGTCTTGTGGGCCACAAATGCGGGCCAGTGATCTTTGATCTTCTCATATTTGCCGATGAATTCTGCTCTTTTTTCTGGACAAACTGGTTTAGCTCTTTCCTCCACCTCCTCATTAGGCCAGCCATCTTCTTAAGAGCACAAGACTTGATTAATTGCTCTATAACTGGCTTCTCCGGATCCTCCTCTGGCGGTAGGGTGAAATTTGCCTTCAGCTCATTCCAAAGATCTTCTTTCTGCATATCATTGACATAAGACACCTCAGCGTCTTCATCCTTAGCAGGCTTATACCATTGCTGGATGCTTGATCGAGATCCCGTCCCTAACAAGAACCCCGTGACCGAGCGTAAAATGCCTTCTTTGTCCGGATGGGTTCAATCGGTTCGCCGTCGAGCGCGATTTCTATGATCTCAAACTTTTCATCCGAGCTCAACTTTTTCTTGGGCCTCGCCTCCTTACCGGTTGTGCTCGATCCGAGGGCTAGAAATTATAAGGAAGAAAGACGACAAGATTTAATATGTGTACATATACCAAAACAATGGATGCATCAATTAACTTGTCAAGACGGGCTTAACTAATATATATATACCTGGCCGGACTCGGTTCGGTGACTCGGCTCAAGACGGTCTCCTTCGCCTTGTACCTCCATTGTGTCACCGAGCCATCATGAACATAGTCCTCCTCTTGTACCGCATTAATGGGTCGGCCATCATAATCATAGCCCTCTTCTTCATCCATCCGACCAACGGTGTCGATGAGAAATGACGAACATCATCACTTCCATTTGCGATTATTTCCCCAACATCGCTTCGCTTTCTTCGCTCTCGGAGTGCTCCATAGTTTACGCAAATATTGACAACATGTCAATTATTATTCAAACATGGTACATAGTGGCAAACGAGAACTAGCTAGCTAATCACAATAAGGAATCATGTTAGTGGCCTCGACGCTTCTTCTCTAGGGTTTGGGGTCGCCGACACAAAGCTTCAAGGGTTTGGGGTGGCCTTGACGATAACGCTCTTTTAACTTGATAAATTTGGGTGGCCTCGAGAGAGTTAATTTGTCGGGTAGGAGCGCCGGGAGGGGGTGCGAGGAGACCTGCAACATCGCTTTCTCTCTAGGGTTTGGGTGTCCTCGAGAGTTTTGGTCGAGCGAGAGGGCGAGGGGGTGCTGTAGTTGTATCTAGAGGGGTTATATCGACAACGACGACATACATATACATGGGAAAATAATGTTATCGGGGAGGGGGTATCGGTACCACCCCCTCGTGTTGAAGTTTCTTCTTTATCCTTTCCGTTCTTTCTTCTTCTCCTCTTCTTTTTCTTCTTCTCCCTCGAGAAAGGAAAATAATTAAGGAAAAGGAAGAAAAGAGGAAGAAGGAAGAAGGAAGAAGAAGAAGAAGTAAAAGAAGAAAAAAAGAGGAGAAGAAGAAAGGAATAGAGGAGAAGAAGAAAATTCGTTTTCTTCTTTTT
Source organism: Aegilops speltoides (assembly GCA_021437245.1). Classification (NCBI taxonomy): domain Eukaryota; kingdom Viridiplantae; phylum Streptophyta; class Magnoliopsida; order Poales; family Poaceae; genus Aegilops; species Aegilops speltoides. Next base: position 387,061,181 of record CM038145.1, on the reverse strand, counting down.
TCCTCTTCTTATTTATTTCTCCTATTCTTCCTCTCCTCTTTTTCTCCTTTCTTCCTCTTCTTATTTTCCTTTTTCCTCTCATTCTTTTAGTATTGCTTGTTTAAAAAAAATGTTCAAATAGAAAATTTTGAAAAAAAACAAAGGTTTTGCCTAATGCATTGTTCATATGAATATACCAACATTTGCATATTCTACAATAATTAATATCAACAAAAAAAATCTATGAACAGAAAAAAACCTAACTTTTCTAAAAATCTATCTTTTGCATATATGAAAACATTAATACACATATGAACAATAAATACATATATCAACAAAAACATAATCTGAACAATTTTAAACATTACATACACATAGCCATATACATACACATATACATTATATATATATATAAACAACAAAACTAAACTAATAAAAATGAAAAAAAACAGAGCCGCATATATATATATAGCCACATATATACATACACATATATATATATATATATATATATATATATATATACATTGAACAAAAAAATAAAACTAATAAAAATGAAAGAAAAAAAAAAGCCGGTCTTGCGTGGCAATGCTCCACAATGATGGCGGAGCGCGGGCGGGCGACGGCGATGGCGACGGGCGACGGGCGCGGGCGCTGGCGCGATGTGATGGCGGCGACAAGCGAGCTCGGCGGCAACGCGCAGAGCTGAAGCGACGGCGAAGCGCGGAACTCGGGAGGACGGCGACGATTACTGGCGCGGGCGACGCGGGCGACGGCGAAGCGGCGGGCGGCGTCGGGCAGCTCGCGGCGCGCGATGCGTTCAGGCGTCGTCGGGGGGCAATGTGGCGATGAACTACAAAACTGCAAAGTGCTACTTATATACAAGGAGATTGGTCACGGTTGGTGGCACCAACCGACTAATCTTCCTTTAGTCCCGGTTGAGCCACCAACCGGGACCAAAGGCCTTTTTCGGCAGCCCAAAGGGCGGGAAGCTGCGGCCTTTGGTCCCGTTGGTGGCTCCAACCGGGACTAAAGCCTTTTAGTCCCGGTTGGTGCCACCAACCGGGACCAAAGGCCCCAGCGCTGCCCGCGATCGGGCCAAAGTTTAGTCCCACCTCGCTAGTTGAGAGGGGAGCGCAGTGGTTTATAAGCCCCACTGCCGCTCCCCTCTTGAACTCCTTCCTACTGCAGGCTTATGGGCCTACTTGCTACTTCTTTGCCTGTTGGGCCTTCTGGGCCTTCTGCGGGCCTGAATCCTGGCCCAAATTAGGGATACAAGTCGATTCAGGGCCGTGGGGCCCATGAGGTGGCATTTTTTTCTTGCTTTATTTAATTTATTTTGTTTCTACTTACAACAAAATACTTATTGTTGTTTTTTGTTTTGTTTTCTGCATTATTTATTTTCTTTTGTTTTTTGCTTTATTTTTAATTCTTTTTGCTTCTAGTTTTAGGAAAATTATAAACTTTCTGTTAGTGCCATTACTTTTCAAATTTGAAAACACTTTTTTTTGTTTTCTTTCTTGCTTTATTTATTTTATTTTGTTTCTACTTACAACAAAATACTTATTGTTGTTTTTTTGTTTTGTTTTCTGCATTATTTATTTTCTTTTGTTTTTTGCTTTATTTTTTAATTCTCTTTGCTTTTAGTTTTAGGAAAATTATAAACTTTCTGTTAGTGCCATTACTTTTCAAATTTGAAAACACTTTTTTTTGTTTTCTTTCTTGCTTTATTTATTTTATTTTGTTTCTACTTACAACAAAATACTTATTGTTGCTATTTTTAATTATTTCGAGGGCCGAACCATAAGTGAACTCTGAAAAAGTTGAAAGTTGGCATGGTATCATAAATTGACCCACACATAGCATGTGCATGTACAAAACGAACAATGGTATCATACTCAAATCCATAATGGTATCATAAACAACAATAGTTATGGGAGAAAGTCTTCACTTTTTCTTCGCTTGTGTCATTTGCTTATTGCGCCAGAACCATGGATAATCTTCATCGCTTATCAGATGTGGGGTCAGCCTTGACTTTAAAGGAGGAATTTCATGAAACTTTTCATAATCTTCTGACATGTCCTGCTTGTCCTCCACTCCCACGATGTCCCTTTTTCCCGAAAAGAACTATGTGGCGCTTTGGCTCATCGTATGATGTATTTGCTTCCTTATCTTTTCTCCTTCTCGGTCTCATCGGACACATAGATAACCTGTGCCACATCATTGGCTAGGACGAACGGTTCGTCGAGCAGTACCCAAGATTTTTCAGATCCATTGTTGTCATTCCGCATCGTGGGTCTACCAGCATTCTCGCCTCCGACAGATTGACCCATTTGCACTTAAACAAAGGGACCTTAAAATCATGTCCATAGTCAAGTTCCCATATGTCCACTATGTAACCATAATATGTGTCCTTTCCCTCTCGGTTGTTGCATCAAAGCGACACCGCTGTTTTGGTTGGTGCTCTTTTGATCTTGGTCAATCGTGTAAAATGTATTCCCATTTATCTCGTATCCTTTCCAAATCAATACAGGTCAAAGATGGTCCCTGGATAACAAGTACAGCTCCTCACAAACAGTGTTGTCACCTCGACACGTGCTTCCAACCAACTGCTGAAAGTCCCGATGTGTTCACATGTAATCCGATCGTCGACTACTCCGGTGTTTGAAGCGCAGAATGTTCTTGTGTTCATCGACATACGGGTCACCAAGGTAGAGTTCTCAGAGAACTGTAGTGGGCTTGAGACCAAGAATATCCGCCCCGCATATTATTGAGTCCTTTCCAAGCGTGCCTTTTCCAAAGTCTCCCCTCATACCGCCATTTAGGGAGACCTATCTTCTTAAGGCCAGGATGAAGTCAACACAAAACCCGATGACATCCTCTCGCTTGATGGCCCATGGAGATGCTTCCTTCGGCCTAGCGCGATTACGGACATATTTCTTTAGGACTCCCATGAACCTCTCAAAGGGTACATATTGTGTAGAAATACGGGCCCGTAATGACAATCTCGTCCAACTAGATGAACAAGAACGTAAGGCCATGATATTGAAGAAGGATGGTGGGAACACCAGCTCAACCCGACAAGACATTGCACCACATCACCCTTAGCCTTGGTATGGTTTCGGATCGATCACCTTCGAGATATTGCATTGAGGAATGCACATAGCTTCACAATGGCTAATCGGACGCTTTTCCGTAGAAGCCCCTCAATGCAACCGAAGCGCTTGCGTCATAATCACGCAAGGCGATCATGAGACTTTAGGTTCTCAAACTTTTTCTCTGCCATATTTATTATTCCTTTTATATTCGACGAAAGCTAGTCGGGACCTTCATACTAAGCAGGCATTCAAAGAAGATTTCCTTCTCTTCTTTGGTAAGAGCATAGTGGCAGGACCTTCATCGCTTTTGGAGGCATGCCGCCTTTTTCGTGCAAACGCTGTGTCCTCTCGTGCCTCACCTGTATCTTTTGTCTTCCCATACACGCCCAAGAAGCCTAGCAGGTTCACGCAAAGGTTCTTCGCCACGTGCATCACGTCGATCAAGAGCGGACCTCTAGGTCTTTCCAAGAGGGTAGGTCCCAAAATATAGATTTCTTCTTCCACATGGGTGCGTGTCCTCGGCGTCACTCGAACAGCTAGTCCGCCGACCCTTTCCAAAGATTATGTAAATCATTGACCATAGCAAGTACGTGATCACCGGTACGCATGGCGGGCTTCTTCCGTGATCTCGCTCGCTTTGAAATGCTTGCCTTTCTTTCGACATTGATGGTTGGTCGGAAGAAATCGACGATGGCCTGTACACATTCTTCCCGCAGCTTGCGGTATATACTATCAATGTCAAGTAAACAGTGCGTGCATGCGTGGTATCCCTTGTTTGTCCATCTTGAAAGGTTATCGAGAGCGGCCAATCGTTGATGGTCACGAACAGCAACGCCTTTAGGTTAAATTCTCCTGTTTGTGCTCATCCCACGACGCACACCGCTTCCATTCCACAGCTGTAAAAGTTCTTCAACTAATGGCCTTAGGTACACATCAATGTCATTGCGGGTTGCTTAGGGCCTTGATGAGAACGGCATCATAATGAACTTCCGCTTCATGCACATCCAAGGAGGAAGGTTATACATACATAGAGTCACGGGCCAGTGCTTGTGATTGCTGCTCGCTCCCGAAAGGATTAATGCCATCCGCGCTTAAAGCAAACCATACGCCTTGGCTCACTTGCAAACTCATCCCAGACTTTCTCTCGATTTTTCTCCATCATGAACCGCCGTGGGTGCTCTCAACTTCCCGCCTTTCTTACGGTCCTCATGTGCCATCGCATCAACTTGGCATGCTCTCCGCTTCAACAGATGTTTCAACCGTGGTATTATAGGAGCATACCACATCACCTTCGCAGAACCCTCTTCCGGGGCTCGCCGTCAACATCACCAGGTCATCTCGTCGATCTTATACCGAATGCACCGCATACCGGGCATGCGTTCAGATCCTTGTACGCACCGCGTAGAGGATGCAATCATTAGGGCATGCATGTATCTTCTGCACCTCCAATCCTAGAGGGCATACGACCTTCTTTGCTGCGTATGTACTGTCGGGCAATTCGTTATCCTTGGAAGCTTCTTCTTCAATATTTTAAGTAGCTTCTCAAATCCTTTATCGAGCACATCATTCTCGCCTTCCACCGCAGCAATTCCAAAGACGGTACCGAGCTTTGTGTTGCCATCTTCGCAATTGGGGTACAACCCTTTTTGTGGTCCTCTAGCATGCGATCGAACTTCAGCTTCTCCTTTTGACTTTCGTGATTATGTCCTTGCATCGACAATGACCCGACGGAGATCATCATCATCGGGCACATCGTCTGGTTCCTCTTGATCTTCAGCAGCTTCTCCGTTGCAGCATCATCGCACATCGTCTGGTTCCTCTTGATCTTTTGGAGCATCACCGTATTCAGGGGCACATAGTTGTCATCGTATTCTTCTTCTTCGCCGTCTTCCATCATAACCCCTATTTCTCCGTGCCTCGCCCAAACATTATAGTGTGGCATGAAACCCTTGTAAAGCAGGTGGGTGTGGAGGATTTTCCGTCGAGTAAGACTTCAGATTCCCACATATAGGGCATGGACAACACATAAAACCATTCTGCTTGTTTGCCTCAGCCACTTCGAGAAAATTATGCACCCTTAATGTACTCGGAGGTGTGTCTTGAACCGCATATCCATTGCCGGTTCATCTGTGTGCATTATATATAATTATGTGTCAAAAATCATTAGAGAACATCATGAATAGATAATTAATTAAGTGACCAAATTAATAGAAGTTCATCATCACATTAAAACCAAAGTACATACATAGTTCTCATCTAACAACATAAAGCTCTGCGAGCATCTAAATTAATTAAACCATACACCAAACTATGTAAAACATTTCAATGTGAAAACAAATGCGATCATAATCGCAACCAATGTAACAACTGATCCAACGGCATAATGATACCAAGCCTCGGTATGAATGGCATATTTTCTAATCTTTCTAATCTTCAAGCGCATTGCATCCATCTTGATCTTGTGATCATCGATTTACATCCGCAACATGCAACTCCAATATCATCTTCTCCTCCTCAATTTTTCTAATTTTTTCCTTCAACAAATTGTTTTCTTCTTCAACTAAATTTAACCTCTCGACAATAGGGTCGGTTGGAATTTCCGTTCAACAACCTCCTAGATGAATAAAATCTATGTCACGTTGGTCGGCATAATTGTCATAAACAATAAATGAACCAATAGTTATGAAAAGATAATATATACCACATCCGAATCATAGACAGACGAGGGCCGACGGGCGGATACCAAAACCATCGCACTATATAAGATGCAATAATAAAAGTAAGAAAATTATACAAGTATATATCTATCTAAACATACAAATAAGAATATTTTTCCTTTCGGAAAGAAGATAAGAACAAGAGGCTCACCACGGTGGTGCCGGGCGATGAGATTGGTGCGGGTGATCGACGGCGTTGAAGACGGGACGGGCGTGACGGACCGCTAAACCTAGACAAATATGGAGGAAAATGGAGCTTGGCGGTCGAGCTTGGAGAGGAGAAACCTTAAGTAGTGTGGCTCGGCATTCCATCGAACACCTTGTGTGCATATGAGGTGAGCTAGAGCACCACTAGCCCTCTCCCCTCGGCGTAAAAAAAAGAGCAGTGTGCTCTGCTCTTGGCGCCGAGGGGGTATATATAGGAACCACCATTGGTCCCGGTTGGTCGCATGAACCGGGACTAAAGGTTTGCCTTTGGTCCTGGTTCGAGCCACGAACCGGGACCAATGGTGGTGGGCCAGGAGCAAGGCACATTGGTCCCGGTTCATCCCACCAACCGGGACCAAAAGGTCCAGACGAACCGGGACCAATGGCCCACGTGGCCCGGCCGGCCCTCGGGGCTCATGAACCGGGTCCGATGCCCCCATTGGTCCCGGTTCTGGATTGAACTGAGACTAATGGGCTGGACAGGCCTGGACCATTGCCCCCTTTTCTACTAGTGAAGCTCTCTGGTCCCTAGCAGAGGAGCGGGAGCAATTTGCCGAGGAGCGGAAAGCCTTCCTCCTCGAGAGGGCTGAAGTTGAAGAGCAACAGCGGCTTGCCGCCGAGAAGCTGTCCGCGCGGGAGGGAGAGTTGGCGCAGCGGAAGGTCAACCTAGACAGCCACGAGGAGGAGCTTGCTGTGCGCGAGCAAACATTCGGCGGGACTCTCAAGCAAGCAGAGGATACTGCTGCAGCTGCCGAGGCTGCCAAGAAGGAGCTGGAGATGAAGGTGGCGCATCTGGAGGCCGATCTCAAGGCGAGCGGTGAAGAGCTTGCCGCGCTCAAGCGTGAGCGCGAGAAGGACGCCTACAGCTTTGGTGAGCTGCAGGGTCGTCTCGCCGAGAGGGGCAAGGAGCTTAGCGCCGCCAAGGACTCCAACGCAGATCTTGAGTTGAAGCTGACTACTTTGACCAAGACACTGGACGGCGCCAGGGAGCAGGAGGTGGCCTTGAAGGAGAAAATCAAGGCCGACGAGGCGCTGCTGGCGAGGGCCGCTGCCGCCCAGAACACTTTTAGGGAGAATGTGGAGCTCTGGACGGAGGGTCTCGTGGATGTTGCCGCAGCCATCGACAGGGAGCTGGCGCAGCTGGGGATTGAGGATCTCGGGTGTCCCTCCGATGAGAACCTCCAACCCAGCGTCAAGCTCAGCTTGTTCTTCAAAGGCGTGGTGACGGCCCTCCAGCGACTCCAGGAGAAGATCCCAAAGCAGCCGGCTCTCCAAAAGGTGTTTGGTGAAGGTGGCCTTCCGCAACCCGGGCCTGAACCTCACCAACGTCCTCAGGACCTTGGCGCCGGATGCTGATATGGAAGCGCTCAAGACCCTTATCGCTCCCATTGTGGACAAGGTGAGCGGGATCAAGAGGGTTGAGGGCGATCGCGTAGATTAGGCCGCCCGTTTTCTCTTTTTCTTATCGCTGCCGGTCATGTTATGAGAACAATCTGTTAGAGCTGCGACAAGCTATCTTGTAATATAACTCTATTTTGGGTAGCGATTGCTATGTTATTTCCTTTACTTGATTCCTTCCTTTGTATGTTTTTGCCCTACGCTTTTAGGGAACTTGTCGGCGCTGGCACCTTAGTCATGAAGCGCCGAAAAGTGGACGTCGGCAGCTTCTGTCGGGCGTGCCGCTACCGACAAGAAACCTTATCGCAACTAGTTGCAGCTCACTTAAGTTGTTGAGCGGACTCGAAACAAAGTAAGGGTGCAACTAGCTACGAGTTGGTTCCTCCGCGCACAGGTTTTCCATACAAAGCATGGCCGTTCCAGGAAGATAACTTAAAAATTTTAAAACTGATTGCTCAAACTTTGGCAACTTAGCTTTTCTGTCGTTTGCTTCCTGGTAAGGTGAAACTTTCTTGAACAATGCCTGGTCCACACCATTATCTTCTCCTTTCCCTCCGGCACACTTGTGGGCGAGGGAACCTTCCTTTCTTTGAGAAAAAGAAAGAAGAGAAAACAAAGATATGGAGCCTTACGGCTCGTTATTGCTTACCGGGAGTAGGCGCTGCACAAAGTGTCAGATAACGCATGCAATAAATAGAAAGCATGAAATTGACAGAATGTGCAGAGCACATGAGCTTTACTTATGCACGGGGTCTGTGCCTGGCTATGTACAAAGGCTTACATGCAACAGCGGCAAGACTTTTACAAAAGGTGGTTGCCGGAATAGGTTCCGGCAACCGCACCGTACGGGTAAAACTTACGAAGATGCTCAATGTTCCAGGAGTTGCTCACCGGAATGCCATCTTCGGTCTCAAGGCGGACAGCGCCAGGCCTAGTGACTCGTTTCACCCGGTAAGGGCCTTCCCAGTTCGGTGTCAACTTGTTGGAATTCTTGGCGGATTGAACGCACCGAAGCACAAGGTTGCCTTCCTCGAAACTTCTGGCATTAACTTTGCGGCTATGGTAGCGGTGCAAAGCTTGCTGGTATCGAGCAGCTCGTACAGCGGCCTGAAGACGGTCTTCCTCAAGGAGCAGCGCGTCATCTTGTCGCAACTGCTCTTGCTCAAGCTCATCATAAGTGAGCACTCGAGGTGACCCATATACGAGTTCCGTGGGGAGAACTGCCTCTGCTCCATAGACTAGAGCGAAAGGTGTCTGGCCAGTGGCTCGATTTGGCGTCGTCCTGATCGACCAAAGAACCACCAAGAGCCTCAATCCAGTTCTTTCCGCGACTGCAGCCTGTTGAAAGTCCTGGTCTTGAGCCCGCCAAGCAGCACTTCAAGATTTTCCTCTCCGCTTGACCGCTGCTTCTCGGGTGAGCAATGAAGCGGCGACCTTGCGCCAAGATCTTGGATGTACTCGCATGAAGGTGCGGCTCGTGAATTGTGTGCCGTTGTCGGTGATGATCCCGTTAGGGATCCCGGCGGCAAACAATCGACCAAGAACTTGACTGCCGATCGTGCTGTCACCTTCCTCATCGCTTCCACTTCCGCCACTTTGTGAACTTGTCGATTGCAACGCATAAGTACTAAAAGCCCCGACAGCTCGGGAAAGGGGCCGAGGATGTCGAGCCCCGCACCTAAAATGGCCAGGATAAAGGGATCGCTCGAGAGCTTGAGCTGGCTGGTGTATTCGCTTGGAATGGAACCGCATGCTTCACACTTGGTTACTTGTGCAATCGATCCCGGAGGGCTGTCGGCCAAAAGAAACCTTTTGTTGAACGCTTTGCCGTAAGCAAGTTTTGCGCCAATGTGGTGACCACATATGCCTCCATGTATCTCTCGCCAACAGCTTTTGTCCGCCTTCCCGTGAATACACTTCAATTTCACACCGTTGAGTCTTCTTCCAGCATGCAGTGTGTTGTCGACAACCGTATATACTTGACCGCCAGCTACTCTTTCCGCTTCTTTCTTGCTCTTTGGGAAGTTCTCCTGTCTGAAGGAAACGGACAATCTTCTGTGCCCACGCTGGAGCTTGCGGCTCAACAACAAGGATTAAAGGCACATCTGCTACTGCGGGAACATCCGCTTCTACGGCGAGAACCTGCGGCTCAGCCGGAGCTTGACGTTCCCCGGCAAGCTTGCCGGAGCAAAACTTGTTGGGAGCCTCTGCTTCAACGGAACAAACCCTAGGGTTTGCCGGAGCGGACTGCTCCTCAGCACCCTTGGTGTTGATCTTGGGGTCCTTCTTGGCGGCGGCTTCGGGGAGCTCTGCCGGAAAATAGTCACCAGAAATCAACTTCCTCTTCTTGCACGACGTCGTCTGCAGGCTCTTGCCAAGTTGGGACAATTCCATGCGAATCGCACAGTGGCATCATTGCACTGATGAGATCGAGCGAGGAGTTGTTGCACATGAGCGACACACCCGGCAACCTGAACGCCGGGATGATGAGGTCGTGCTTGAACAGTTCTGAGCATCGCGTCAGTTCCGGTGACAGTGAAGTTGAAGTTGAGGCCAGGCGCAGCCTCATGATATCAACCGCGTCTGGAACTCCCGGTGAGTCTCCTCCTCTCCTGTAGAAGCGTCGCGCGGCGAAGAAAATCTGCGCCAACGGCGCCTGATGAGCTCCGCAAGCCCGAGGCATAGGATCCGAAAGTGGCGCATCTTCAGCCTATCGTCTTCCGAGCCACGTTGCTCCAATCATTGCCCGCGCTCTCGGGGCTTGGCGGGGAGGCGATAAATGGCTGCGGTTCTCCTCGACAATCCAGCACCAGTCCGCTCTCCATTCCTCCCACTTGCTGCGGAACTCTCCCTCCAGGTAAGCTTCCTTCTTGCCAGCTCTCGAGATCCAGGCGATTCCGCCGGATAAAGGCTCCCCGCTCTCAACTCGGGGCATAAAGAAGTGGCGAAAAAGAGCTACATTTGGGTAGACTCCGACAATGTTTTCGCAGAGATGTGCGAAAACTGCCATGGTCAAAACGGCATTGGGGGTGAAGTGAAGGAGGTGGAACCCGTAGGTGTTCATAATGTCGCAGAAAAACTCAGAGAAAGGCGGGCGGAGCCCGCAGTAGAAGAACAACGCGAAGAAGGGATATCCATTCGGAGCCTGTTCCGAAACAGCGGCTGAGAGTACCTTCATGCGCGGATGCGCTCGCATCTCCGTCGACCAGAAGAGGTAGTAGTACTCCCTCAGCTCCTTCGCGGTGAGCTTGGGGGGGGGGGAGATTGCCCGCTCCTTTCGCAGCATCGTGAGCCGCTGCGCCTCGGCCGACTTCACGACCTTCCCGGCTTTCGGAGCCATGGCGGAGGTGGTGAGAAAGATCGACGGTGTTGGTGGTGCCGGTGGCGATGTGGGGCGGAGCACTGCTCTCTCTCAGCTTTGGGAAGAAGGGAGGAGCGGCGGAGGTTTTTAAGATTGGAATGGCAACCGGCGAGATGGGTGAACTGCCCCTGTTTCCCCTACTTATAAAGAGGGAGGGGGCGGGCTTTCCGTCTTTCCAAATAAAGAAACGACCCACGATCTCTCCCACGACGCCGCATTCGACGCGTGTCGTTCGGGGAGGGCGCGGTAGATACGAAGTGGGATACGGCGTAACCCAGGCCGCGCGTGCCCGTGCCCTATTTTGGGCCTAGCCCAACAGCGCTCGGCACCGTGTGTGGCCCAGGCCCGGGGGCTCCTGTCGGTGTACTAGGGTAGGGGTACCCTAGTATCCCGAACTTGTGCACGGGCAGTCGCAGTGCCCCGCGACAAGGCTTGCCGGGTGACCGCTAAGGTCCTCTGTGGTTCCTTTGGTGCCATTCAAGAACAAAGTGTTCCCTTCTTCCCAAAGCTGAGAGAGAGCAGCGCTCCACCCCCCATCGCCACCGGCACCACCAGCACCGTCGATCTCTCTCACCACCTCCGCCATGGCTCCGAAAGCCGGGAAGGTCGTGAAGTCGGCCAAGGCGCAGCGGCTCACGGTGCTGCGAAAGGAGCGGGCAATCCCCCCCCCCCAAGCTCGCCGCGAAGGAGCTGAGGGAGTATTACTACCTCTTCTAGTCGACGGAGACGCGAGCGCATCCGCGCACGAAGGTACTCTCAGCCGCTGCTTCGGAACTGGCTCCGAATGGATATCCCTTCTTCATGTTGTTCTTCTACTGCGGGCTCTACCCGCCTTTCTCTGAGTTTTTCTGCGACATTATGAACACCTACGGGTTCCACCTCCTTGACTTCACCCCCAATGTCGTTTTGACCATGGCAGTTTTCGCACATCTCTGCGAAAACTTTGTCGGAGTCTACCCAAATGTAGCTCTTTTTCGCCACTTCTTTATGCCCCGAGTTGAGAGGGGGGAGCCTTTATCCGGCGGAATCGCCTGGATCTCGAGAGCTGGCAAGAAGGAAGCTTATCTGGAGGGAGAGTTCCGCAGCAAGTGGGAGGAATGGAGAGCAGACTGGTGCTGGATTGTCAAGGAGAACCCGCAGCCATTTACTGCCCAGCGCCAAGCCCCAGTAGCGCGTGGCAACGATTGGAGGAACGTGGCCCCGGAAGACGATAGGCTGAAGATTGCCGCCACTGGATCCTACGCCTCGCTTGCCGGGCTCATCAGAAGCGCCGTTATGCGCGATTTTCTCGCCGCGCCGCGCTTCGGCAGAGAGGAGGAGACCGCCGGGAGTTCCGCACGCGGCGGATATCGCGAGGCTGCGCCTGGCCTCAACTTCAACTTCACTGCCCCGAACTGAACGCGATGCTCCGTGAACTGTTCAAGCATGACCCTCAACATCCCGGCGTTCAGGTTGCGAAGGTGTTGTTCCACAGGCAACAACTCCTCGCCGATCGCATCCGCGTAATGATGTCGCGCAGCGATTCGCATGGAATTGTCCCAACTTGGTAAGAGCCACGCACGACGCCGCAGTGAGTTCTTTGACGGCTTGGTAGAAGTGCCGTCCGCCTCGATGAACAGAAGCCTTACTCGCGACATCATCGGCGCGAAGATGCAGCGACGCCACTAGGGCCGAAGAGGCGGCGCAGCCGCTGCCGCGGGCGAAGTTTGATTCACCGTGGAGGAGGCAGAGGCAACAGAGGCGGCAAGCCTTGCCGAGCGAGAGTGGCTTGCCGGCGAGGGAGAGCTAGCCGGGCCTGAAGTCGAGTCGAGCGAGCCCGCCGAGGGTGCGAGCGGCTCGTTGAAGACCAACTCCTCTTCCTCCTCATCTTCAGACAACTCGCCGCAAGCAGAGGCCCCAGCTCCACCAAGAAGGCATCTCCAGAAGGCCGGGGACGTAGCGGGGCGGCAGACGAGTCAACAGCCGCCGCACCGCGCGACACACTCCACCGTGGCAAGCATTGTTGCCGCGGGAGCACCTCACGCCGGCAGGCATCGGAGCGAGTCCTCCGGACCACCGCTTCGCTCTCCTGCTTCTCATGCCGCCCTTGCGCCGGAGCTGGGCCGTCTCGCATCACCGCCACTTGCCCGGCCAAGCGGCTAAGGGAACCTACTCCTCTGCCTCGTCGCGCCGGAGGTGAGTCGGACTTCGACCTCTCTGCGCTCAGCTCCGACGAGGAAGAAGAAGAGTAAGATTCTCTGCTGTACTTGTAGTTCTTCAATATTTGCGGTTTTGTCTTGTATCTGATTTGCTTTACTCCGAACTCATTCCTTTTCCAGGACCCTGGCCCAGAGAGCAGCAAAGAGAGCCAAGGTCCCGGTGATTGTCATCGAGGACGAACCCACCGCGATAGCAGGGGGTGTGTCCGAGACCACCTTGCCGGACCTGGAAACTACTTCCTCAGTAGCCCCTCGCAAGAGCCCCAAACAGAAGTATATGGTTTACTTCCCGCTGTTAGGCGCGCATGGGTGCTCTTTCTTTGCTGACATCTGACTATTGGTTGGTGTAGGAGCAGAGCAGCCTCACCAGGAGCGCCCGGAAGCCGCCCCTGACATGCCATCTGCTTCGACTACACCGCCAAGGGAGGGTTCTCCGGCAAAGGAGCATTCTCCGGCAAGGGAGAATTTTCCGGTAAGGGAGAAGTCTCCGGCAAGGGATAGTTCTCCGGCAAGGGACGGCACCAGCGACCCCCCGGTGGCTAAAACCATGACTGTAGAATCCAGTACAGGTAATCCTCTTGCTTGAAAACTTCCCTTGGGTTCTTCTTCTTATGATTTTCTTTTTGGATATTTGCTTGACTTTTCTCCCTTTTCCGGCCGTCAGATCCATCTGCCGCGGAGCCGATAGAGACCGAGGTTGCCAACGAGGAGAACGCGCGCGGCAATACCGACAACGTCGCTGCTACCGAAGAAGCAGCCGGCGCTGATGATCCTGCTGGCGTGGAGGCCGCCAAAGCTGCCGCCGCAAAAGCTAGCGAGGGGTCTGGCGCTCGCACTGACAGCCCTGAGGCTGCAGGAGCGCCAGGCGCTACGCCGACCGCCGATCCCTCCGCCGCTGCCGCAGCGTCAGGCTCCGAAGAGCCCCAGCCCGGCGCCTATTTGAAGGCCAGCAATGGCGTCTTCATCAAGCTCCCCTGGGCGTCAAGCTCCAGGGCGCCGGTTGAAGGAGAAATTTTTGATGGAGAGGTGCTCGCCTCCGCTGGGCTGACGCTGGTTGACACGCCGAGCAGCAGCAGCGGCGAGCCTGAGGAGGAGCGGCTGCTATGGAAGCTGGTGTCGCTCTACCGTGCTCAACAGGCCAAGCTGGAATCCCGAGAAGCGCTTGTCGCGAAGGCGGGAGTGGATATCGAGAAGCACGCGAAGGAGCTCCGGGGTCTTAACCAGGAAGCTCTCCGGTCCCTGGCAGAGGAGCGGGAGCAATTTGCCGAGGAGCGGAAAGCCTTCCTCCTCGAGAGGGCTGAAGTTGAAGAGCAACAGCGGCTTGCCGCCGAGAAGCTGTCCGCGCGGGAGGGTGAGTTGGCGCAGCGGAAGGTCAACCTAGACAGCCACGAGGAGGAGCTTGCTGCACGCGAGCAAACATTCGACGGGACTCTCAAGCAAGCAGAGGATATCACTGTAGCTGCCGAGGTCGCCAAGAAGGAGCTGGAGACGAAGGTGGCGCAGCTGGAGGCCGATCTCAAGGCGAGCGGTGAAGAGCTTGCTGCGCTCAAGCGTGAGCGCGAGAAGGACGCCTACAGCTTTGGTGAGCTGCAGGGTCGTCTAGCCGAGAGGGGCAAGGAGCTTAGCGCCGCCAAGGACTCCAACACAGATCTTGAGTTGAAGCTGACTACTTTGACCAAGACGCTGGACGGCGCCAGGGAGCAGGAGGTGGCCTTGAAGGAGAAGATCAAGGCCGACGAGGCGCTGCTGGCGAGGGCTGCTGCCGCCCAGAACACTTTTAGGGAGAATGTGGAGCTCTGGACGGAGGGTCTCGTGGATGTTGCCGCAGCCATCGACAGGGAGCTGGCGCAGCTGGGGATGGAGGATCTCGGGTATCCCTCCGATGAGAACCTCCAACCCAGCGTCAAGCTCAGCTTGTTCTCCAAAGGCGTGGTGATGGCCCTCCAGTGACTCCAGGAGAAGATCCCAAAGCAGCTGGCCGACGAGTCGCGCAAGATCTGCGCGGGAGCTCTCCAAAAGGTGTTGGTGAAGGTGGCCTTCCGCAACCCGGGCCTCAACCTCACCAACGTCCTCAGGACCTTGCCGCCGGATGCTGATCTGGAAACGTTCAAGACCCTTGTCGTGCCCATTGTGGACAAGGTGAGCGGGATCAAGAGGGTTGAGGGAGATCGCATAGATTAGGCCGCCCATTTTCTCTTTTTCTTGTCGCTGCTGGTCATGTTATGAGAACAATCTGTTGGAGCTGCGACAAGCTATCTTGTAATATAACTCTATTTTGGGTAGCGATTGCTATGTTATTTGCTTTACTTGATTCCTTCCTTTGTATGTTCCCTTGCCGGGGAACCCTCCCTTGGCGGTGTAGTCGAAGCAGATGGCATGTCAGGGGCGGCTTCCGGGCGCTCCTGGTGAGGCTGCTCTGCTCCTACACCAACCAATAGTCAGATGTCAGCAAAGAAAGAGCACCCATGCACGCCTAACAGCGGGAAGTAAACCATATACTTACCCTGGGGGCTGTGCTGGGGAATAGTTGCCGGGTCCAGCAAGGTGGTCTCGGACACACCCCCTGCTGTCACGGTGGGTTCGCCCTCGATGACAATCACCGGGACCTTGGCTCTCTTCGCTGCTCTCTGGGCCAGGGTCCTGGAAAAGGAATGAATTCGGAGTAAAGCTAATCAGATACAAGACAAAACAGCAAAGATTGAAGAACTACAAGTACAGCAGGGAATCTTACTCTTCTTCTTCCTCGTCGGAGCTGAGCGCAGAGAGGTCGAAGTCCGGCTCACCTCCGGCGCGACGAGGCAGAGGAGTAGGTTCCCTTAGCCGCTTGGCGGGGGCAGTGGCGGTGGTCTGAGACGGCCCAGCTTCGGCCGCCGCCTCGGCGTGAGAAGCGGCAGGAGCAGAAGCGATGGTCCGGGAGGACCCCGCTCCAGTTTCCGAAGCGGCGTGAGGTGCTCCCGCGGCAACAATGCCTGCCACAGTGGAGCGTGTCGGCGCTGGGCGGCTGTTGACTTCGCCTGCCGCCTGCCACGCCCCCGCCTTGCGAGACGCCTTCTTGGTGGGTAGCTGGGCCTCGCTATGCGGCGAAGCTATCTCAAGATGAGGAGGAAGAGGAGTTGGTTCAACGAGCCGCCGCACCCTCGGCGGGCTCGCCGACCGACTTCAGTTCCGCAAGCTCTCCCCGGTGGCAAGCCACTTTCGCCGGCAAGGCTTGCCGCCTCGCTCGCCGCCTCCTCCACGGTGAATCCAACCGCCCACGGCAGCGGGCTGCCACCGCTTCTTCCAGCCTCTAGTGGCGATGCGCTGCATCTCCGCATCGGTGGTGTCGGGAGTAAGGCTTTTCTGTTCATCAAAGCGGACCGGCACTTCAACCAAGCCGCCAAAGAACTCCCCGCGACGACGCCGTCAGAGGCTCTGCCAAGTTGGGACAATTCCATGCGAATCGCGACAACGGCATCATTGCACGGATGCGGTCGAGCGAGGAGTTGTTGCACGCCGAACGACACCCTTCGCAACCTGAACACTTCGGGATGTTGAGGGTCGTGCTTGAACAGCCTCTCGAGCATCGCGCCCGCCCAGTGACGTGAAGTTGAAGTTGAGGCCCGGGCGCAACCTCATGATATCCGCTGCATTCTGGAACTCCCAGGCGGGTCTCCTCCTCTCCTACAGGGGGGCGATGCAGCGGCGAAGAATATCTGCGCCAACGGCGCCTACAGTGAGCCCGGCAAGCCTGAGGCGTAGGATCCGAGTGACGGCAATCTTCAGCCTATCGTCTTCCGGGGCCATGTTGCTCCAATCGCTGCACGCCGCCATCGGGCTTGTCAAGCAAGAATGGCTGCGGGTTCTCCTCGACAATCTAGCACCAGTCTGCTCTCCATTCCTCCCACTTGCTGCGGAACTCTCCCTCCAGATAAGCTTCCTTCTTGCCAGCTCTTGAGATCTAGGCGATTCCGCCGGATAAAGGCTCCCCCCTCTCAACTCGGGGCATAAAGAAGTGGCGAAAACTGCCATGGTCAGAACGGCATTAGGGTTGAAGTCAAGGAGGTGGAACCCGTAGGTGTTCATAATGTCGCAGAAAAACTCAGAGAAAGGCGGGCAGAGCCCGCTGTAGAAGAACAACGCGAAGAAGGGATATCCATTCGGAGCCAGTTCCAAAGCAGCGGCTGAGAGTACCTTCGTGCGCGGATGCGCTCGCGTCTCCGTCGACCAGAAGAGGTAGTAATACTCCCTTAGCTCCTTTGCGGCGAGCTTGGTGCGGAAGATTGCCCGCTCCTTTCGCAGCGCCACGAGCCGCTGCGCCTCGGCTGACTTCACGACCTTTCCGGCTTTCGGAGCCATGGCGGAGGTGGTCAGAGAGATCGATGGCGTTGGTGGTGCCGGTGGCGATGGGGGGCGGAGCGCTGCTCTCTCTCAGCTTTGGGAAGAAGGGAGGAGCGGCGGAGGTTTTTAAGATTGGAATGGCAACCGGCGAGATGGGCGAACTGCCCCTATTTCCCCTGCTTATAAAGAGGGAGGGGGCGGGCGTTCCGTCTTTCCGAATAAAGAAACCACCCACGATCTCTCCCACGACGCCGTGTTCGACGCGTGTTGTTCGGGGAGGGCGCGGTAGATACGGAGTGGGATACGGCGTAACCCAGGCCGCGCGTGCCCGTGCCCTGTTTTGGGCCTGGCCCAACAGCGCTCGATACCATGTGTGGCCCAGTCCGGGGCTCTGCCTGTGTACTAGAGTAGGGTACCCTAGTATCCCGAACTTGTGCATCGGCAACGCAGCGCTCCGGCAAGGCTTGCCGGGTGACTGCCAAGGTCCTCCGTGGTTCCTTTGGTGCCATTCAAGAACAAAGTGTTCAAGCCAAGGAGACAAGGCCCCCGCAAGAGGAGCTTGCCGGAAGGCCAACCAAGGCATCTCAAGGAACTTGTCATGACGCTACCACGCGGCCCGGCGAGGCCCGTGAGCGATAAGCTTCGGATGCGACAAGACAACTTCACAGTAAGGCGCTTGCGCAAGCTACCACTGCACTCCACGCCCAAAGACATCCACCAACGTGTCGCCCGACCTTTCAGTGCGCTGGTAAGAGGTTGTGCAGCCAGCGGTGCGCGGTGGCGCAGCAGCGCCGACAAGATTGCCATCATGGCAGCGTGGCGCCCCGACGTCCCTTTTTTCCACTATTTGGGCGACACGACGGGCATTTAATGCCTTTGTCCCCTGCCGCCGCAGTTAGGTATGATACATCAGACAGTAGTTGTACCAACCGCAACACCTTTCCATTTTTACCTTGTTCTGCGTTGCCACACTGTCGGTGACCCTTGAGCATACAAAAGGATGCCCATGCTAACGAGAGGGGGTTGAAGGCAGAAAAACACTCACGCGGGTCTCGTTAGCAGCCAGTGGTATCAGTAGCACCCAGCGCCCCCAACAAGAACTCAATACACTCAGACATGCAGCAGTCGGAGTATTATCTCTCCGGAGAGCTCCGAAGCTGGGTAAACTGCTCGTGTGCTTCGCCTCAATCCGCTCTTCGTGCGATCTCCGCCCCCCGCCGAATCGAAAGGGGCTCAGTCCGCCGGTCCCATAGGTGTTCGTGGGTCAGCTTCCCCGACATCAACCACTTGATTGGTTGCCGCTATATACAGCAGCAACTTCTCTTGTGGCTTAGGTGCGACAAGTGTTGGAGTGGAGGACAAGTATCTCTTTAAGTCCTGCAGCGCAGCCTCCGCTTCCGGAGTCCATTTCATTGGACCTGCCTTTTTCAATATTTTGAAAAACGGCAGGGCGCGCTCAGCAGACCTAGAGATAAACCTGCTGAGAGCAGCCACGCAACCGGCAAGTCTTCGTACATCCTTGACGCGCTTTGGTGCTTCAATCTGCTCAATGGCCTTGATCTTGTCGGGATTGGCTTCAATTCCCCGCTGAGACACGAAGAACCCGAGAAGCTTGCCGGAGGGGACTCCAAACACACACTTCTCGGGGTTAAGCATGAGGTTGATCTGGCACAGATTTGCAAAGGTTGCCTTGTCCTTGCTCTTGACCACTATGTCATCCATGTAGGCTTCCACATTTCTGTGTATTTGTGGCTCAAAAGCGTCATGGACTACCCTTGCAAATGTTGAACCAGCATTCTTTAAACCGAAGGCATCCATATGAAACAAAGATGTGCCACATGGAGTGATGAATGCGGTCTTTTCCTCATCCTCTTCGCCATGAAGATCTGATGGTATCTCGAGTATGCATCAAGAAATGAAAGCAAGTCACATCCGCCGTGGAGTCAACAATCCGGTCAATGCGCGGCAAGGGAAATGGGTCTTTCGACAAGCTTTATTGACATCGTAAAGTTGATACAAAGCCTCCATTTCCCGCTTGCTTTGGCGCACTACAGTGATTGGCCAACCACGAGGATGGAGCACTCCTCTGACAAGGCCTGCCGCTTCCAATTTCTTGATTTCTTCTGCGATGAATTCTTGGCGCTCCACTGCTTGTTTCCTGACTTTCGCTGACGGGCCGCGATGAGGACAGACGGCAAGATGGTGCTCGACATTTTCACGGGAACATCGGGATGTCGATGGTTCCCACGCAAACACGCCGACGTTACGCCCGCCAGAAAGCAACGAGCCGCTTCCTATTTAGGGTCGAGAGTGGCACCGATGGTGAAGGTACCACCGTGCTTTCCTCCTTGGCGGACACCCTCTTGGTCTCGGTGAAGCTACCATTGTCTTCTTACACTTGCCGGTGGAGCTCGATGAAAGGCCCTCGACGGTAGCGCAGCACTCCGAGAAGGTGCGCTTGCGGAGTGGGCATCGTAACTCTTGCCGACTTGGCCTTCTTCTTCCCCGGAGCTTCAACGGCAAGTGACTTGCGATCTGTTGCGGCTGCTGCTTCTGGTAGATCTTGTTGGCGCAGATAAGAGCATCCTTCTTGTCGCCAGGATGAGATGACACTTATCGGCCTGCATCTTCAGATGTTGTATGCATAGTGAGAGGCTGCCATGAATTTGGCGAAAAGCCGATTTGCCGAGTATCCCATTGTAAGGCAATGGAAAGTCAAGAACGCCAAAAGTGACCCTCTCGCCCTGAAGTTCAACTCACGCCAAATGTCACCGCAACGTGATCTTTCCTTCGCTTGCTCCTTCCCGGATTGATTCCTTGGAATGTGCCGGTCTCTTCGAGCTCGCTGTCAGGGATCTGGAGTTTCTGGAGTACCGCGGAGGAGATCAGGTTCAAGCTGGCCCCGCTGTCAACTAGCATCTTAGTGACCTTGTGGTTGCGGATAGTTGGTGAAACCAACATCGGCACGCACCCGACCGCAGTTATGCGATCAGGGTGGTCCTCAACATCAAAGATGATAGGCGTGCTGGACCATTTCAGAGGCTTGCGTGACTCGACGGGTGGTTCTGCCGCATTGACTTCCCGCACCCACTGCTTGAGCTAGCGGTTGAAGTATGCAGAGAAGCACCGCCGTCAACGCACAGGACCTCTGTGGCTTTCTGGAACTCCTGCTCATCGATCTCGTCATCATCCATATCTTCATCGTCGTCGTCATCTTCATCCTTCGCGGCGCTGGAGGTCTATCTCCTTGCCGCTGCTTGGCCTTGCCGCCAAGGCGTCCTCCTCGCCGGGCGCTTGCCGGCTCCTCCAGCACCTTCTTGGGCCTTCTCCTTGTCGCGTCGTCAGATTCAGCCTTTGTTGCTCGACAAGCTCGCTCGACCTTCTTGCAGCTCGGAGGTCATGGCCCTTGGTGTGGTGGATCTTGCAAGATCGCTTGTTGGTGTCGTCCTGCTTGTCGGCGACCGCCATAGCCTGGGAGTTGGTGCATGCAGCAATCTCCTCGCGAGATACCAGTTTTGGCTTTCTTGGCGCCACCTCCGTTGCCGGACTGCTCAACGACTAGCACATCTTTGCCTTTCTTCTTCCCTGCTGTTCCGCCGCGTTTTTCTTTGCTGGGCAGCATCCTTGCTATCGATCCTCCCGCTTCAGATTCTCTCCGGGAGTTTCTCCTTCCTCAAGACGCGCACACTTGTCGGCCAGGCATATAGCTCACCGACGTCTCGATCTTGCATTGCCATCTCCTCCGCGCAGATCAGCGGTTTCGCGACGTTCGATGGAACGCGCCATGACCGCGCAGGGTGGACATCCGATGTTGTGCCGACACGGCTGAATCTCTGAATGCACTTGCGCTAGGCTCTCCTTCCTTCCGGCGAAAGCGATGAAGGTCGCTTCTTGGCTATGAGGCTTGTGGTCACCAGAAAGGCGCCGATAAACTGATGGCATAGGTCTGCCCAGAGAATATGGAGTTGTCCGCAAGTGCATGAGCCAGACCGACATTGGGCTTGAGCACCGGGAAGTAGTTAGCAAGGATCTTGTCGCCCCGCCCGCAGCTTGCACAGCGATGGTGTAGATGCCGAGGAACTCCGACGGATGCGACTTGCCGTCGTTTCTTCTCGCACGCCTGGCTTGAAATTCTTCGATTGGGCCACCGGACTTGCCGCGAACTCACGAGTGAACGCAGGGCACCTATCACGACGCAAGTCGCTCGTTCTCTCGGGCGCATGCATGTCAACAGAGGGCCCATGGCGCTGATCCGATTGACGCCGCTTCTCTTCGCGCGCCGATGCGTAGTACGAAGCGCTTTCTTGCCGCTGCTCGTGGAAGAACTTGGCGCCGATCGCGATGAGCTCGTGGATCTGATGATGCGGTGGAGTCGCCGTCGAGGTAGATCCGGCGAGTCGGCGATCTTGGCTTCGAGGCGAGAGTGCACGGTAGTTGCACCCCACCGGTTTTGTCGCCATCGCTCGTGCTCGGCAGTCTTGCCGCGCCGCTGGCGTACTGGCCTGCCGTGGAGGCCGCCGCTGGCGGCCGGCGAGACTTGAATGGTGGCCCTCCATTCGTCGATCTTGTCTGCTATTGGAGGGAAATCTAGGAGCAGTTGAGCTCGCGCCAAAGCTTCTGCTGGAGTGGTGGGTGGCAGTGGCGAACGGTGCGAGGAGCGGGATATGCTCGGACTCCTAACTGTGTTGGAAGGATCAGTATCCCGTCTAGGCAACCGTGTCTCGCTCGTGCCAACATGTTGGCGTGCATGCTTGTCTTGAGCACCCCGAGATCCACCGGCTCGATCTTGGTCCAACGAATGTATGGTACCGCGAAAGTACCATGACGCTTGTCGGTCCTGCGCCTCCCGAGATGGGCGCGTGCGTGTACGGACGCCGAGGTCTCGCGCAGCCTTGTCCTTGACCTGCAGCACTGTGAGCTCCTCGCCGACGCCTGCTCTTCCGCTGGCGTCTACCCCACCACCCGCTTGCTCCGTGGTGGTGGGATCGACGGGGACAGAGCAGCCGCCTCCGAAGCCTTCTTCTTCGGTGGCATGTCGATGAAAAGGATGAAGATCTAGCTCGTGTGAACGCCGGATCAGGTTCACACAACCTCGGCGCCCCGCTACCTGGCAAGCTAGAGATGTCGGGGAAGCTGACCCACGAACACCTATGGGACCGGCAGACCGAGCCCCTTTCGTTCGGGGGGGGCGGAGATCGCATCGAAGAGCGGATCGAGGCGGCAACACGAAAGCAGTTTACCCAGCTTCGGAGCTCTCCGGAGAGATAATACTCCTACTGCTGCATGTCTAAATGTATTGAGTTCTTGCTCGGGAGCGCTGGGTGCTACAGTACACACTGGCTGCTAACGAGACCGAGCGTGAGTGTTTTTCTGCCTTCCAACCCCCCTCTACATTGCGCATGGGCCTCCTTTTATATGCTCAAGGGGTCACCGACAGGTGGCAACGCAGACAAGGGTAAAAATGGAAAGGTGTTGCGGTTGGTACAACTACCTGTACAAAGGTATCATACCTAACCATGACGGCAGGGACAAAGGCATTAAATGCCCGCTCGCCGCCCAAACAAAGTGCAAAAAAGGGACCGTCAGGACGCCACCGCTTGCCACGATGGCAATCTTGTCAGCGCCGCCGCCACCGCAAGCACCGCTGGCTGCACAACCTTCTTACACGCTACCGAAATGTTCCGTATGCACACGCTGGTGCATGTACTAGAGCATGGGTACAGAGTGGTAGCTTGCTGCGGCAAGCGCCTTGTCATGGTCGTTGTCTTGTCGCGCCCGTAAGCTTGTCGCCATCGGCCTCGCCGGACGCGTGGCGCGTCCGCGCAAGTTCCTTGAGATGCCTTGTTGGCCTTCCTGCAAGCTCCTCTTGCCGGGCCTTGTCTCCTTGGCTTGAACACTTTGTTCTTGAATGGCACCAAAGGAACCACGGAGGACCTTGGCGGTCACCCGCAAGCCTTGCCGCTGGGCGCCGCGATCGCCGCGGCACAAGTTCGGGATACTAGGGTACCCCTACTCTAGTACACCGATAGTCCTTTAGATCCTCCTCTCGTCCCAGGACTATGGTGTACTCAACATGTAGCCCAGTGACCCGCTCATCATCTGAGTCTTCGAACATGCGTCTGAAGCAAGAAAGGCATCCTTTCACCATCGCAGAAGAACGGTTGTAGATGACGTCGAACTCATCGCCGGGGATGGTTCTAACCTTGTACTCACCACCGATCGTGGAGATTTGGGACGCACAGGATTTGGGAGGAGGGTTATGATTAGTGAAACTGCCGTAATATGAATGGACGGGACGACTAGGAGCGAACCGTCGTAGTATTGAAGGACGTGGGGAGAAGTAGGAGCGAACTACCAGCGTGCGAACGGCAGGGTAGTGGCTTTCCATTCTCCCATGATACGGGCTTCCGAGAGCCCTTGGATCTGAGATCGAATGGTTGCATGGCGTGATTCTAGACCTATGGGCGAATATCCTACCATGGAGGGTTATTCTGCAATTTTTTCGCAACTTAGCATGCGACTGTTTGATCTCAGATCCAAGGGCTGCCAGCAGCCCGTATCATGGTCGCGCCTACCACGACCGTCGCGTCGCTCGCATAGTCGCGCCCTTGGAGATTTAACATGGTGCGTTAGGCTATCTGATGTTGGCATCTCATACATAGTCATCACTTGGTCACTCATACTACAACAAGGTTGGCCATAAGTGTATTTTTTACTCCTATCTATCTCTTTCTTCGTACTCCCTCCGTCCCATAATATAAGAACGTTTTTGACACTAGGACACAGAGAGTACTAGTATTTATTGCATTTGCCAAGGAGTGACCTCTTCCAATGAAATGGTGTTGCTAAGTTTGCTTCATTTAATTAGCTATAGACTCAAAATTGTCTTTTCACCTAGGTACACGCGCTTAGCACCGTTTCTTCCTTGGGTCACCAAACTAGTCTCTCTCTTCTTGATTAACTTGCCACATCAGACTTTACGCCTATGTTGCAAGCTTAGCACCTGTAGGAGCAAGTAAGGCTGCTTGTAATGGGAGTAGTATCATGCATGCCAACTATGCAATCCTGATGAGGTGACGTCGAATTAAATGAAGAAAAGAGAGAGTTGAGTATCATAATATGATACTACTGTAGTATCATATTAAATGATGTGCTACTATGTGTCATGCATGACGATAAATAAACTATCCTATGATACCAACACATGATACTATGCATTACGGATGTAGTATCATACAAAAGTATCATAGGCATGATACTAGTATATGATACTCTCCATTACGACCAACCTAAGTACAATAGTGCGCTTTACATGGCATTTTTGCATATGTGGAGGAAAGAGAGGCAAGGAAAAAGTGGAGAAGTGGGCTCTCATGCAAGAGCCAACCTCTACTACATGGTGGAGCATTGGGAGAGGCACCTGTATGGAGGTGGTCAGGAATTGGGAGACTCACGCCGGTCGTAGCGCCGTAGTTAAAATGATAATGGCAAGTCAAATCATGGCCCCCCTGTCTAGTAGTAACTCGATGTCAAATCACACATCCCTACGTTTGCAGCAGCATACTCCCTCGTCTTCTCGTGTCTCTGTCGAACCGACTAGGCGGAACTGCCCCTCCTCGTACCGCGCAGGAAAAGCCCGCACAGTATACTCCCCCCATCTAGGTGACCAAGGTGGAGAGGAAAATGAGAGAACTTAATGTTTAGGGAGTATTTGCTAAGGCTGGATGTAATGGTACTAGCCTTAGCAATTTTGACGAGGTGTCATAGAATTAAATGAAGAAAGAGAGAGAGTTGAGTACTATGTGTCATACATGGCAATAAATAAAGTACTACATGATACCAATATATGATACATGGCGTGGGAGTTCTAAGTAGTATTATTAATACAGTTTTGCTAGAACTCATCTAGATGAGATATAATTTGGTCTCATTCATCTTATAGCCATTGGATGTGATACTATAAGATGCGTGTGTGCTGACGTGGGTTGTATTTGTTCTTGTGCAACAAACTGACCACTGCATGTCATGTTTGATAGTCTCAAGTCATTAAAAGCATACAAGCCCCACATCTCTTATTGGTTGATTCCTCTATTTATGTCAAAAAATAAGAAACAACATGAGAGTTAATGCACCACGCCTATGTGTTTACTATTTGGTTTTCGTAAGATGACTTAATACTCACCTAGATGGAGGGAGTATTTGATTTGACAGCGGGCAGCGTAGTTCCCAATACGGCTTTAATGCAGACAAGGGAGGGGGTAGCGGTTCCCGATATGTTGAACGGCCAATGCATCCTCCTTCAATTAATACATGAGGGAAGTAATGGGAGGAGGTCCGGGAAAAGAGGTTGCACGATGTGAATGCAACGCAGTTTGCCCTCATTGCCCTCATATAAAGGCGTCCCTCCATTCCAATGCATCTACCACATCGTACGCACCTAAGCATTTGCCCAGGCACCTACACTAAGTGCAAAAGAGCTCACCTGCACTCCATGGCGGCGATGCGCGTGAGCGCCAGCGGTTGCGCTTAGATGGTCCACGATGCCCGCCTCGGCATGGCGTCGAGGATCGCCTGCATGTTGTTGGAGACCGGTTGGTGGATGGCTGTCGTCGACGCCAACTACGACTCTCAGTTGGACCAGATGATCGTTGCCACCAGCAACAAGTTCACCGTCCTCAAGAAGCTCACGGACGACATCGCCGTACTCCTCCTGCCCGTGTGACCAGGCTCCTCATTGCCTGCCACCCTAAATTTCAAGCACTGGTGGCCCTGTGCTGCCCGCCGACGCCACGAAGAATGTCCACCTGGAGGTCGCGCTCGCCGCGAGGTGCCTTGCCCTGCAAGAATTCGTCGACCTACACATCCATGTGTATGAGCAAATCGTGTATATAGGTATCTACAAGGCCAGTGAGGATGCTACAACATTGGCCTTCCTCAATCGGCTGGAAGCCTTGGATGCCTTTGCTGAGAAGCACCTCGACCTCGCCACAAAAGCCGCCGCTCTTTAGCCGCTAATTTAAATTGCATCCAAAATAAAAATTGGATTATGAGTACAGAGTCGCGAAGCATAATTTTGCATTGGATTAAGTATTCCAATTTTGAAAATATGAGTAAAGGATCTATGGATGAAGATACAAAAAAGTTGATTTCCAATCGTAACTAAATCTTCTTAAAATAAGGAATAAGGAAGCCAAATAGCTAAAAAACGATAGTTTTGGTTTACTAGAACCATCTCGCATATTGTTTCAGCTCGTGGAAACCCAATTCTTTTCCTCGGGATCTCTTGAATGAAATTAGGAACGTAAGTAAGTAGATTAGATGGATTTAGATAGAATTTCTATCTCCTACTCTATAAGGATCATCTAGAAAGCGGAGAGCTTTGGTTCCATTCAAATAGAAAAGCTGACATAGATGTTAAGTGGTGAGAATATCCATAAAGGAGCCGAATGAAATCAAAATTCCTAATAGTTTCCGCAAGAGCAACATACTTTCCTGGAGAACCAGTAAAAACTTCTGCCACAAAGAACGGTTGTGATAAGAAACGCTCAATTTTTCTTGCTCTTGCTACAGTTAAACGATCCTCTTCCGATAATTCATCCAAGCCAAGAATTGGGTGGCCCAGCGCACTAAGTTGAGGAGGAGTAGGTCGTACGTTCATGGATCCATCTTTCTTCTTGCCTTCTGTGACCACCACTGTGATCGCATCATCATGGCCTTAATTCTTATTGTGCTGTTGCATTCTCGTTCCAATCAATACCGACATGTGCGATCCCTTTGCTTAATTATATGCATCACTGTAACTAGTACTCCATCTGTCAATTTATAAGTTGTGCTTACCTTTTCCATCAACTTCGTGCAACACGCGAGCCTCTTGCTAGAAACACTAGAATATGTCTATATAATCCGTATGTGATAGTCCATTTGAAATCTCAAAAAAGACAATTATTTAGGTACGGGGGGAGTAATATATTAGGAGTATATCAAAACAATAGTGATTTCTTTCAAGTTTGTGGACAAATACTACTATTCTACTACTTTGGATTCGTCGCAACGCACGGGCACATTGCTAGTAAAAGGAAAAGGCCTGCCACGTTCGCGTCGCACCCCCACACGCCCGGGAATCGAGAGTACTCCACGGCCCGTCCGGCATGCCACATAGCTTAGGGAAGGTGTGTTGCCTAGCATTTTCACTTTCATGTGGGACCGCCGTTGAGCAAACCGACACCTCGCCCGCTGCCGGGTTGGAAAACAGAAACGAGGGGAAGATCTAGCTGTAGCATGGAAGCCAATAAATTTGGTGTCAGATGGGGCTCGTTGATAGAGTAGGAGCATTCCGTACTAGTACTACTCCTACTAGTACCAAGTTTGTACTCCTAACTTTATTACTAGTACTACCACTATACAACTAGTAGGTACGTGCACGGCACAACATCGTAGGAACAAAAAACGGGAAGATCTTGTTTTGGCTGATTTATCTTTTTTTTCAATCAACATAGTATGAATAATATGATGTGGGGGGTACCCATGCAGCTTATGTGGCTTGGTTGCATGGCTACGAAAGGTTAGAGAAAAATAAATAGATAATGTGTTTAGAGTGCACTCCACTAAATAGATATACTTTGGATCCATTGCAACGAACCGGCACATCTATGTATATACCCCCTATATAGTGTGTGAAAAAACTTTGAAACTTGGTTGTTGGATGAAGCCAATCCGACGGTACAAAGATGTCAAATTCGAGCACTACTGGCCGTTGGATATCATCCACCAGATTCTGCCACATGTATAATCTAGAAGACTCCATGGTTGAACTTAGGGTTGTTTGGATTGTGACTATCTTTGCCATATATTTCCACAGGACTTTTGCCACACTTGCCTTAGTTGAGTTGCTTAAATTGTTAGCCACACTTTGGCTTGCCTAAGGGAATCTTGCCACACTTTTTATGTCTATGACATGTGGGGCTCACTGCTCATAAAAAAATCCTTGCCTTAGGTGTGGCTAGAACCAAACACCTACCTAACTTGGTCAAACTTGCCTAAGGTTAGGTGTGGCAAAGTGTGGCAAGGTGTTGCTAGGAACCAAACAGCCCCTTAATTCATGACTAACTTTGCCACAACTAAGCTTAGGCAAAGCTATTAGTTCTTCAAAATGAGAGCCACAAGTTGGCAAGCCTAAGGGAATCTTGCAACATTTTTTGTGTGTATGTCATGTGGGGCCTTAGTGTGGCTTGCCTAAGGTGTGGCTTGAAACAAACACTCACCTAAGTTAATCAAACTTGCCTAACCTTACATTCCACCAGATTTTGCCACATGTTAGAATCCAAAAAACTCCACATGTAGAAGCATAATGCACAAACCACCAGAATCTCATGCGTGCAATGCACGTGTACCTTACTAGTACTAGTTGGTAGTGGTAAGAAACAAATTCCAGTTTTGGCACGAGCTCGTACCGCGGGAGCACCACAAGGCCTGTCGCAGGAGTTACATTTCCCTCTCGGGGCCTACGGGACCAAACTTCAGTGGCTTAGTGCCCGGCCTATGATTCAATGACATGCGGACCTTAAATGCGGCTGGCCCACCTGTCAGCGAAGGAAAGGCAGGGCAAGGCAGTGATAGCCACGTCAGAGGATCCATGTCCACGCCGGGGGACGTCGTGCCGTGGGTTGGAGTGGCGTCATGGGAATCGCGTGTGGGTGTGGCAGTGGTAGAAACAAGAAACGTGATGGTCGTCATGGTTCAACTTTGATGGACAAGCTGTCATGTCTGCTGACACATGTATATCAAAACTAGAGTGTTTATATTTCAAGCACGTGAACAAGTATTATTCTACTACTTTGGATCCATTGTAACGCACGGGCCAGCACATTGGTAGTAGTAGTGTCCATCTCTATCTCTAGAGGCCTTCCGTCGTTCATCCTTTTACCTCACAAGATAAACTACTCATACAAATGCATCTTGATGTGCCGTGGAACGCACGAGGATGTTTCCTTGGGGGTCTCTCCAGCATGGTGTGGCCGTAGTTGCAAGTTGACACCCCTTGAGATGCCGACGTTGAGGGGCACTCGGATTTCCTCTGATGAGCAGGTAAGATGAGTTTGATCACATAGTAAATGCATTCTAAAGACTACTTCCGTGTCTATTTCCAAATTCTCCCACTGCCCACTGTTACACAGGTTACACTCGGTGCGAGTGGAGATTGGCTTGCATATGTACGGGAGGGTAGCAACATCAATTTGCACAACATTTACAATGGTGACACCGTTCCCGTAGAACCTTTGTCCAGCATTGGGATCAGCCATGCAACGGGCCACTGCATGAATTGGTACGATGGAACCACGGTGAGATTGAATAAGATAGCACGAACCTTGCACACGGTGGTCAAAGGCGGACCATGCTGTCTGCGGCCGATTTGTTGTCGTACGAGTAGGAAGACGTTGTGCTCCTTTCTAATCGCATCTTCGCGGTGACAAACCAGGGGACTTATTTTGTATGGGACACATCCTACGATATACTCCCTCTCTCCCAGTTTATTTGTTTTGAATCTTTTAGTTTTATAAGTTTCAACTTCAAATTTAGATCTCCCCATCACATGTTGAGATTACAATGTCCATTAAATCATTACGTGCATGTATAGTAAAGAAACTAATCTCGAGTTTGGCACGAGTTCGTGCTGTGGGAGCACCACATGCCCTGGCGTAGGAGTTACATTTCCCTCTCAGGGTCGTCGGGACTGAGCTTCAGCTCCTTTGAGTCAATAACATGTGGACCCGATAGGTTACTGGTCCACATGTAATGCTCCCGAAGGCAGAGGGGCAGTGGGGCCAAGAGGGGTGAGCCGCAGGTCGGGGGACGTGTGGTGTCATGGGTTCGAGCAGCGTCATGGGAATCGTGTGTGGCTGTGGTAGAAACTTGATGCTCACCGCATTTTAGGTGGCCCACATGTCATGCACACAATGGCAGAGGGGCGGTGTGGCCGAGAGGGGTGAGGGGCACGTCGGGGGGCATGGTGTCGTGGGTTGGAGAGGCGTCGTGGGAATCACGAGATGAAACGTGATGGTCGCCGTAGTTGAACTTCCATGGACAAGCTGTCATGTCTACGGACACATGCATTACATACCGATCACTAGAAGGAGTAGCAGAGAAAGCTATATATGCGGATAAATAGTTCCTTATAGTCAAGCGGACCCACGCTACTACTCTGTTCCAAAGACATGCACACCATCGAAATAGTCCATCTATATCAAATACACCGAGAGGGAATAATTTTTTTACAAGAGAGGAAATAGTTCATCCATCCATAATGCCCTCCTGCTGGTGTAGCCTTTTCTGCTTCTTCTTCTTATTCTTATTCTTATTCTCATTCTCCATGGGAGACGGCTTCGCAACAAGCTCTTTGGACCTTGTAGCTATCTCGAAACTCACACGGGCGTCGAGGGTAGCATATTTTATCCGCTCGTACATCAAGGGATAATTCTCCCATCCAGACGACCTTAATGCCAACGTCTCGTCACCCGTCCGAAGATTTGTACCGAGCACAAATTTTTCTACGTCGAATAGGGATGGTGTCTGTTTATCACAATCTTCTACAGGAATTTTGATTCTGGTTTGTAGGTCAGTGATGCTTTTCAAATCAAGGTTGTACGGCTCCAGCTTCTGTTTGTCCCCTTCGATCGCTGCCCCACATAAATATATGTCCTCCCGAGACAAGAAATCGTGAAGCTCACCTGGTATGGAGGGCGAGTGTATGATGTGGTACACCAAAACATCATCTTCGAGGTACAGCTGAAGGACGGTGGCGACCGGATCTTCCTGTAGGCACGCCCGTACTCTGCGTCGAGACTGATGACCCTCGTCTCTACCTTTTTGAGGGAGTTGGATACATTGTTGATCCACTGCCAAACAACCCTTGGGTGGACGGTGACGGTGGAAACTATGTGCATCGATCCTTCGACGAGGACATGTTGGACACTAAAAACCTGCATCTCGATCTCTTTCGCCATTTGGAACCGCTGGAACGGAGGGCTATGGTTTGGAGAATTAGGATTAGATGGCTAGTCTAACTAAAGTAGTAGATGATTATTTAAAGAGGTTAAAACAATGTGAACGTAGTGGGGTTTGGATGCAAATGAAGACGAAGGGGAGGTGAAGAAGCCGAGGAGAATCGGTTCCCGATGGAGAAGTAAATGGGAGAAGTGGCGTGCAGGCAGTTGATTAGACGGCTAGGTAGACTAAACGAAAAGGCTATGCGGGTAGACTGATGAGTCGTACCTGTTCGTGTACATGCCCATCCTTCCTGATAGGTGGGACCTATGCAAACAGATAAAAAAATGTGTCATAGCTTCTTTTTTTGAGCGCGTGAGTGGGAGACACAACATTTTGTGGTTAAAGAATACTCCCTCCGTTTAGGTGAGTATAAGTCACCTTATGAAAATCAGCTTTTCCCAAAACCTTTAGGCGTGGAGCATTTACTTCCTGCTCGATCCCCTCCCAGACTCGTTAGCCAGCGTTCTCTTCCTCTACTACCGCGTTCTGCCTTTCCATTTTTCCTCTTCTCAAGCGTGGAACGATCTGCATGCCGTCCTTGATGCACCAGAACGACCACTGCATGGATCGCGACTAGGCGTTGATTGGGCATGCCCGAGAATTTGGTTCTGCTCGCAATATGGATGATACCTGAACGATGAAGTGAACAGGCATGCTAGCACGGGAGACCTATTTCCGCTATACAATACTGGAGTACTCATGTTCCTACTAGTAGTAGTAGTAGTAGTAGTAGTACAACTGTGGTACACTTGATGGTCAAAATACTATTCATCCGGTCCTCACAAAGGAAGTGACAACACCTGCTACCGACACTAGTACAGGTGGCGGTTCGTTACAAAGTCAGCCTCACCCTCAGGCACTATGCGTCTGTCACCGCCACAGACAAGACATTGGCACCTCGCCTCGTCTCCCTCTCTGCTCCCTTAGCACCACTCCATCTCCATCTCCTTCTCCAGCTCCTTCTCCATCTCATCTGGCTCCCCATGTACCGTCAGCCACACGCCCCCCAAGACCACTATTCCTCGCTAGCCGCCCCAAAGACCGACAGCCTTCTCCCCCGTAAATCAAGCCCCCCAAAACCCCCACCTTCAAACTCCACCATGGCCGAACGCGAACCGTGCAGCATCCATATGAGCTGCAATTGGAGCAATCTACCCAGTGACATCCTCGACCTCTGTTATTCGTGTATGGATATGTTGAGCGCCCTGCGGCTGGCTGCATGATCGAGGGACATGCACACGGCCATCGTCGAAGCGAGGCCTAAGCTTTTCAAGACACCCTGCTTGCTGCTATCTGGTCTTGCGAGATTGGCTCACCTTGATACGGAGGCGTACATGATGCCCCTCGACTTCAATCTGATCTCCATTAGCCGAAACTTCTTTGCAGGAATGTAGTGGGTCGCCGTACATCATTTCCCTCGACATCGATCCGATCACCATCGCCCGAAACTTCTTGGCAGGTATGTATTAGGTCGGCATGAACTCCCACTGGATGGCTGCCTTCAAAGAAGACAGCAAAAAGTTGGTGCTCGCGAACTTCCAGACCTCCCATGAGATTATTATTCCTCCGTTGGATTATATAGAGTATTACCATCGCGGTCCAAGTCATCTAGATTACCACGTCAGTTGGACGGACCTTGTTTTGCGTAAGATCAGTAATCCGCCAAGGCAAGACATGACATGCGAATTACGCAGACTTCAAGCTAATTACCTTATTCGACCGCGGACTCGCCTATCTTTGCGCCGGTGCCTTCTTTAGCTGGAGAGAACCCAACTTGCAGTGGATCATCGTCAAAGCTGATACACACTTCTGTGATGCTATTGAACACAATGGCATCATCTACGCGATCGACAAAGCAGATGGCACCACGTATTGCTGGGACGGCGCGTGTAAGTTGTTTCCATCTCATGTTAATGATGATGCCATGACACTGTTTGAAATTTTTGTGATGATTGGCATATCCCTGTTTGAGCAGAATTTGAGTAGAACTATGGCAATGTATTAGAGACGCCGTAAATCAGCTATATTTGGAATGAGTTAATTCATGCAATTGTGACCATGTCATTACAGCCAATTTGTACCCGGAATAATCAAATGGTTAGGAACATATGGGTATTATCGTTATTTTACAGTAATCTATATGCTACTACTAAATATGAGTGTCTATCAATGGCCATGTTAGTTTTCCTCATTTTCATGATGTAGAAACATGCACCACACCATTGGTTTCATCTAACCATACATTAGGGAAGTAAATGTGCATATGGAGAACTCTATATTTGGAAGTAGTGAAATCCTGCAATGCTTACCGTGTGTACATACCTATATTCGCCCTTCAGCAATCAATGGCTAGAATAATATCCTCACAAATTTTTTGCCCACAGAACACGAGTATATAACAATGCATGGTCTGTTAGTTGCCTTGAAGAATTTGTTTGTGAGGACAGAACATGATTACATAACATGCATGACATGGTACATGGTAGTTTCCTGTGAAGAATCGAATGCGAGATAACATGAGTATAACCATCCATGGCACTTCTATATTTTCGAACCCAGTATAAATTTCCCTGTATTTTCCTCCCAGTTCCAACAGGGACATATCAATGTTGTTTCTTGCATTATCCTACTCATACTCTAAACAATGTTGATCTTACATTAACAATGACTGTCCTTTTTGATATGATGCAGTGTCCCTACAGTTACTGCCCTTTGTAATCACACCACCTTTGCCAAAAATAGGGAAGCACAACTGGTTTCTCGCTTGATCAGACGACGACAAAAGACTGATGATCATTCGGACACATGAGCCGGAAAATTTATATTGCAAAATCCCCCCATTGTATACAAGCACCGTGAAATACGTGAGTATCCAGACAGTGGCTGTTACGTCTATGAGCAGGATAACAACTTGTTGGGGCCATCAGGTTTTTTAGTTGCAGGCGGGTAAACAACCTTGCTTCACATTCTCTGTTTCTCGGACTCAATTATCCGATTAACCAGGAGATCACCGTTGGCAAGGACCTTGATGGCAGAGAGGCTCTGTTTGCTATGAAAAACTGTGTCTACACGGCGAGCCCTAGGAGTTCGGGAGCAAACTCCCCTGATTGTCAACAATACAGCCTGTAGCCAAAAGAAGGTGAGAATGACAAAGGCATCCGGATTAACTTTGATCCTTGGATGTCTCAATTACGACAGGTAGTGATGTGGTTCAAGCCTTCAGGTTGATAGGTAATTGGGCTGTTGCATCGAAAGGATGGAGTATTGGTGTCTCCGGATCACTGGTTGCTGAAGCGGGGCTGCAAATTATGATGGTGTTGGATCATCTCTTCGAATGACTTTGTTGTCTTTGCTGCTGGTTCTGGATGGGTAGTTCTTTCTTTTGTTATGCATATTCCTTGTCATTTGGTCATCCTCGTCTATATCACTCTTACTATGTACTAGTTGCTTCTGTTTAGAATGTCATCCTCGTCTGGATCACGAGAGTCTGAGTGCTGCAGATGGGTGCATTTTGGTGGTGTAGCAAGACTTCTTATGAACTATCATGTCTTGTTGTTTATGTCAGTAGTAGTCACTAGTCAGTGTTTGAATGTTGTATATATCGTTGTTTTGAACAGTTTATTGTCTCGAACTACTGGTGGGCTAAATGAGGGCATCACCATTCTCCAGTGTTCAGAGTATATCTCCTTTTTTCAAGTTATATAATTTGAGCTCAGTGTCTTTTCGATGATGTACACTTGTTTGGGCCAGTGAGGTGTCGTTGAATATGGGCCGAGTAGTAACGCAATGCCAAACAAGTCAATTATGACTCTCAGGCCGGGCTCTCAAAAGATCCTAAAAAAAGGCCGGGCTCTCCAAAAAAGAAAGAATAAGGACTCTTAGGCTGACATGTGGGCACCACCGGTGTTTTCGTGCGCTTGCGCGCCGAGAGCATATTGGCGCGTGCTCGAAATTCATACTACCTTTTCATCCCCGTCTCCCGCTCCTCCCCACCTCTGGAATCTCGATTCCTACTCCAGTTCCCCCAAATCCCCCTCATGTACTCCCTGTACTCAAGCGCACTATCATGTCGTCGGTCAACGCGAATATCTGAGCTGGAGATCTTGAGGTCCGTCCTGCCTTCGGTCGCTGCATGCTGTCGCTCAATAGTGGCATGGCGGCGCTTGACGACCAGTTTGCTGGCAAAGTGCTGATGGTAACCATCAACGGCGACCGGCCTCCCGTCTCGCCGGAAGACCTTGTCAAAGCTCTTGGCATTGCGCACGGCATCCAAATAAGTGACTTGCTCGTCGAAGTCTGTCCGCCACCAGCTAATTTCTTCGTCAGGTTCCGAACAACTTTCGACTTCAGTCGTGTGTATGAATCTTCCTGGCATTTGTTCTGCGATGGCGCGCTGGTGAGCTTTGATCGGTAGCACCCAGGATGGGGCTCGGTGCCCTCTGAGCTCGAGTTTTTAACAAAGCTTACCTTCCACAGCATGCCTCGACGTGCTTGGAACAGCGAGTCCATGAACGAGCTTATCAACGACCTTGGAGGTGAGTTTGTAAGTATGTTTGTCCCTCCAGATAGCTGGGCTCTAACGGTTATGGCATGGATGAAGAAGTTGTCCACCATACCGAAGGTGATTGGTGTTGAGATACCGGTGGAGGAACCGGGGTTGTACTATTCTTCGCCACCAAGGCCGCCGTGGACCACGTTAGGGATGTACCTGTATCGAGTGTTCGTGCATGTCGAAGAAGTGGTCAATCCATCAATCGAAGTCCTGCCGCCGCCGTTGGTGCCAGGGTCCGTCGACGACGTCCATTACAGGAGTCAACGTCTGACTTTCCCCATGTTGCTCGGAATGATGGATGGCACAGGGCCTACTCCATCGCACGGCGTAGGCCACTGCTTCTTTGGGAGAAGACGCAGGGCTGGCTGCCTGGATGTGCTCTAATTTGAGGTAACAACTGAATCTTGTCAGATACTAGTTAAATCCGAGCTATGGGTGTGAAGCACTGATATGCCAGTACAGTTGATTATGACTTGTTCTAATTTTGTACCTGAACTTTTTTGGAAAGGGTTGTATGTTAACTTAATGTGCTAGCAGAACTTATTGTGTTGTCTGTCTGTTTTCTTTGCACAACATTCAAGATATTTCCTCGTCATTGATAAAGACGATGAACCATTATGTACGACTTTGTTGGTTTCAACATAGCCCTTCCCGTAGCGATCCACTGCTTCCATCCTGATTGTGCCCCCTGCGTGAAATTTTTGTATGCAAGTTCACTGTGCTATGATGTTCTATATGATTGTGTCAACTATATAAGTTTTTACTAGCAATGCATATGGCTGAAAGATATATTTACGAGCATCGACCGATGGGTCTCTCTCTCTATGTCTCTCTCTCTCTCACACACACACACACACACACGCACACACACGCGGACACGCACAAGTTGGACCCGTTGAATTATTTATTTCCTCGTGATAGCTTTTAATTAGGTTCCACTTTAATCTAACTTTTTTCTTAAGTTATTAACTGAGCCCAGTGACTTCAAAAAGTTGTACAGAAGCCTTGTTTGGGCCTTTCCGAAGTCGCTGAATGTGGCCGGAGTAACCATATTAGGTTGTACTGTACTACACAGGCCTTTTTTCAACATCAGCAATGCAACTGGGCTGACAGTTGTACACAATATCCGGGTCAACTTGTTATTCTCCGCCCCGCTGGGCTGCAAACTTTCCTAGGAGGTATGCAATACGCTTAATAAGAAAATGGACTTTAAGAAATAATAAATGGGATGTACTTATAATAACTGGGCAGTAACTATGCACCAAACACGTAATTAGTTTAAAAAAATATTATTTTTGGAATTTGAAAATTTTAATTTCATTACTTGTTGCGCGCGCAATATTTCGTTGGATTTTAACTTAATACAACTTTATTTTGAAATTATATTTAACCTGACTAGAAATTTCGGATAAAAATATTTCGGATCCCATCAAAATGTGGGAATTTTTTTTTGAATTCTGTTTTGAGTGGTTGTTTGAAATTATTAATCGTTATCCTAACTAGAAGTTGGGCTGTACTTTTAACAAACTGTAAATGGGCGGTAGTAAATTCCATTAGAAATAAAAAAATGGGATGTACATTCTTACAAATCGCAAATGTGCTATATGTTCTCTGCCAAATCTGAGTTGTGGGCCTACTAAGTTGACGTGTACCAAGGGCTTTGTCTTTGCTAAAAAAACCAAGGGCTTTGTCAACTTAGTCAATATAAATGATTCTGTGATCGTATGATGTCCATCCAACGGCCGTA
Source organism: Aegilops speltoides (assembly GCA_021437245.1). Taxonomy (NCBI): domain Eukaryota; kingdom Viridiplantae; phylum Streptophyta; class Magnoliopsida; order Poales; family Poaceae; genus Aegilops; species Aegilops speltoides. The sequence continues at coordinate 387,023,564 of CM038145.1, read as the reverse complement.
GTGCTTCTTCAACCTCTGGTCTTCTTGCTCCAGCCGCCCAAAGCAGCGTCGGTCGTGCCGCATGCTCCTGCCTCCTGTGGCCGGCCGTGCTGCCGCGGAGGCCTAACCGCCCCGTACTATTCCCACCGCTGGCCGGGCCCTGCGGCGACGGCAGCCTCACACCGCAGCCGAACCAGTGAACCTCGTATTCTCTCCGCTGCTGGCTTCCACCGCCGCGTTTTCCCGGCTCCCGTCGCCCCTTGTTAGGCCTCGCCGCCGCCCACCGCCGTGGTGCTCTCGACGCGCGTGGTCAATATGGTCAAGGAACGACTTCCATTGGACGTGGACTGTACGTGGAGAGGCTGACAGCTAGGTCCACAGCCGTAGCAAGGAAGTGCCTCCTTATTACGCGGAAAATAATGATTCATCCACCTGACAGCTGGGACCCACCGGACGGGCCACTGTATTTCACAGAAAAAACGTTTCCCCCTGACTGGTGGGACCCACCAGCTTCATCTTCGCACGCAAGGAAGTGCGTCCGCGCAAAAAAAAACAATTCGCCCCCTGACTGCTGGGACCCACCGGCTACATCTTCGCATGCAAGGAAGTGCGTCCGGAAAAAAACATTCGCCCCCCTGACTGCCGGGACCCACCAGCCACACCTTCGCACGCAAGGAAGTGCGTCCGGGCCAAAAAAACGATTCACCCTGTCGGTGTCAAAACCGGCGGATCTCGGGTAGGGGGTCCCGAACTGTGCGTCTAGGCGGATGGTAACAAGAGACGAGGGACACAATGTTTTTACACCAGGTTCGGGCCCTCTCGATGGAGGTAAAACCCTACGTCCTGCTTGATTAATATTGATGATATGGGTAGTACAAGAGTAGATCTACCACAAGATCAAGGAGGCTAAACCCTAGAAGCTAGCCTATGGTATGATTGTTGAGATGTAATGTTCGCCCTATGGATTAAGGCCCTCCGGTTTATATAGACACCGAGAGGCTAGGGTTACACGTAGTCGGTTACAATGGTAGGAGATCTACATATCCAGATTGCCAAGCTTGCCTTCCACGCCAAGGAAAGTACCTTCCGGACACGAGCCGGAGTCTTCAATCTTCTATCTTCGTAGTTTTGGGAGTCCGGCGGATATTGATAGTCCGGCTGTCCGGACACCCCCTAGTCCAGGACTCCCTCAGTAGCCCCTGAACCAGTCTTCAATGACGACGAGTCCGGCGTGCATAATGTTTGGCATTGCAAGGCGGGTTCCTCCTTGAATAATTCGGAGAAGATAATGAACACCAGGATAGTGTCCGCTCGCAAAATAAATTCCACATTCCGACGAGAGAATAAAATATACACTTAGCTCAATCTGGCCGACGATTATGCAGCATGACATCACTCGCAGCCAAGCCCTCGCTTGAATCGCTTTTATTATTCCGCCAAAGACGCTTTAGCGGCGCGTTTCTTGGCACGCCCCGTCAAGCGTAGATCGTGTTCCCCTTATTCCGGATTCTCATCAATACGCGTAGAACCCAACCGCGCCATTGATGATGGCGCTTGGGAGATAAGCGAGTTTTACCAGCCGGCGAGGGACGATAGTTTTGTCCGCCTATATATAAGGGATAAGGATTTACCTTCTCACCCACGCCTTCTTCCTCCTTTGCTCATTCATCCTCGCGAACTCAAGCTCCAACGCCTAAGCTCGCTGCCTCACCTCGACCCTTCTCCGAATATGTCCGGAGGGGAGGCAATGGATGGCCTCCACCGCCAAGGAGGAGGACATCACCAAGCTGCGCGATGCGGATACCTTCCAAATGACATCACAGATCGGCCGCCCGACGCGAGGCAGCTCATCCCTACCCTGTGGGCCCATGAGAGGGTCGCCTTCCTTCCCCACTTCCTCCGCTGGACTGGGCTTTCCGCCCATCCATTTGTCCGGGGCTCATGTTTTACTATGGCCTGGATTTCCACGATCCGCGCCAACTTTGTCCTCAACATCTCGGCGTTTATCGCCGTGTGCGAGGCTTTTCTCGCATCCGCCCCACTTCGCCTGTGGCTCAAGACTTTCAACGCTGTCAAGGTTGTGAAGGGACGCAAGCGAATGCGGAGGCGCCATGTTGGGCAGCCGCCCAACGCCCCTTGGCTAGAAGGGACCTTCGTGGACTCCGCCAAGGGGTGGCAATCGGGTGGTTCTACATCACCGAGCCGCAAGAAGCCCACATGGGCGGCGGCCCCGAATTTAGATCTGGAATCCTCACGCAGCTCACCTCCCGGAAAGAGAAGGGCTTGCGGTGGGGTGATCCGTGGAGGTGACGGACTTCGAGCTCAGATCAATAAGCCGGTGAGCAATAGGCTCCGCTCGCCGACGTGGTCCAGTCATGCTCCTCCGGCGGATTCTCCCATGCCAAGAACGGGCATTTAATCTGGGAGTTTAATCCGAATAGCACCAGACGTTAAGCGCGCTCTTGACACAACGCACGGGCGCCGAGGGTGCTGTTCAAGGGCGCCAAGCCCCGCATCCGCAACCAAGACCGGATTCAGCTCGCAGCCTCCGATCGACGAGGTAAGTGATTCACCCCATTACGGGACACTTGAAGTAATTAGATTGACTCTAGCGAGGTTTTTAATCTGCCTCTTCCTTTGACAGACTGGATGGAGAAGGCCCACTGCTCATCAGCCCGGCCCCATGCCGAAGAACCAAGTGGATGCCCGCTTAGCAAGGTTGCTGGTTCCGCACCGTGACGTGGTGCCGAGAAGAAGGCCAAGAAGGTGGCGGGACTCGAAAGAGTTCTCGCAATCAAAGGCCCGACAACGACGACGAGGACTGCTCCCCAAGACGAGGAGGAGGAGGAGTACTTTCCCGGAGGAGGAGAGAAGAAGAGGAAGGCCTCCCAATCGGAGCGCCGAAGGGTCCAAGAGGGGAGGACTATCCTCGATAGTTCCGCCAACATCGACGTTGGCGAGGATGAGTGGCCTCAAGGGCCGTGTCCGCAGGATCGTAAGTATTCGGATCATTTATATGCCGATATTGTATGTCATGTAGCGCCCTTCTAATGCCGCATTGTTCCTTTAGTCCGCCGTTGACGACCTTCCCGACTCGATGAGCGGGTCGTTACGCCGTCGGATGTAAATTCCATCCCGACCGCTTTCTACCCCACGCGCCGAGGACGACGAGGCGGAATCCCATAGGGGACACGCCAGAGGAGGCTCCGGAGGCGCCGCCGAGCAGCCCCGGACTTTGTGCCGACTCTACTCTGTCAGACCCGACTCAATGTCACATCGATCTAGCTCAGTAACACCTCATATCACTTTGCGGCCTCACGCACGGTATTCCCATGGGTGTCGCCACCTTTGCCCGGGACCGCTTAGCGCTTTTGGCACACGATATGATAGTGTCGCTAGCATCCATATGATAAGGAGCCCGGCTGACATGGCTAGTCGAAACCCAAAGTGGCACCGACTTACGAGGACAGCATCCATGACCCAGATCGAACGTGTCGGTCATCACGAGAAAGTTCCGGCTGTAGCACGGGCTAGCAGACTCCGTAAACCGGCTGTAGCGGGCTAACAGACTCCGGTACTCACGCGTGACATTTCCCGAAGGGACGGACAGAGATCGAAGAAGGACACATGCCGCCAGCCTAAGTGTTCCGGAGCAGAGTAAGCTACCATGGCTCGGTGGAAACACTAGGAGACATTTCCGTAAGAGAGGCTACTAAAGATAAACAACTAGATAGTCGATCCCACACATACCAAGCATTTCAATAACATACACACAATATGCTCGATATGTGCAAATACAACATGGCATCACAACATGACTCTACGACTCAAGTATTTATTCATTAGGCCCGAGGAGCGAGATATTACAAACAGGGCTCTCATGACCCAACATTCAGAGCATACAAATCAATGCACAAGCGAAGCTATCATGTCCGAGTACGTACATCTACAAATGAAAAAGGCTTGAAAAGCCCGACTATCTACCGAGATCCGCCGAGGGCACAAGATCGTAGCTGAGGTAACAAGCTAAACGTCAAGTCCACGTGGAACTACTAGCGAGACCAAGTCTCTCTCAAAAACATAAAATAGGCAAACGTGAGTACAAATGTACCCAAAGAAGACTTACATCGTAACTAACTACATATGCATCGTTATCAATAAAGGGATGGTGGAGTTCAACAGCACAAGCCAGCTTTGACTCGGTGGCTATCCTAAACTACGATCGCAAGTAACTCTTTCAGTGGCGCACGAGTCCACATATTCACCATATCAATACACCACTATGGATCCGCCTCCGCCTTCCCACGAGAACGCCATCCATAGCACTCACGCTATCTTGCGTATTTTAGAGTATCCACTTTCACTTGTCTATGAACTGTTATAGGCAACCCAAGTCCTTTATCATGACACGGCTATTCAATAGATCATATTAACCCTGCAGGGGTGTACTTCTTCATACATGTTTCCACCACTTAGCGCCACAGACACGACATGTGCTCAGCAGACTTCAAGCTTAAAGCCGACGTGGGTGTAGACCACGACCTACCTAGACACTCAAGTCTCTAGTCCAGTTTATCGCCTATTTGGGTTCCATCTATGAGGAGTTCCGCCAAGTTTCGCCACAGCCCCAAACGATGTGAACAGGTTCCCGAGACACCAAACGGGCATCCGTACACCGTGCCATGTACCTACCGTGATCACAGCCCACCCCTACGGTCAGCGCTGTCCACGGCCTCCAGAGGGCTACAAACACCGTAAACTACTTGCAACTCCCGGACAGAGGACAAGGGTGAATAAGAAGTCGAGCGGGTCATATTTCAGGCCCAATGCATGGTAGTAGCTGAATCATGGATCACAAACACGTAACTCAGTTCCCGAGGACGGCTTCAATGAGACAACCCACCATGTACTCCTACATGGCCTCTCACCGATACCTTTACCAAATCGTGTTCACACACTTAGCTCACACACAAGAGGACATGTTCACACACCTCCGATTCGCCCTCGATGAATCGACCGACTCAACTCTAAGCAAGAGTGCATGACAAACAAGCATGTATGAGTAGGCACAACAGGCTCAAACAACTCCTACTCATGCTAGTGGGTTTCATCTATTTACCGTGGAATGACAGTCATGCAAAGGATAAAGGGGTTCAGCTACCGCAGCAAGTAACAAATGATTCGTTGTTGTCCTAATGCAGAAAAAGAGAGCAGGAGCGAGAGAGTGGGATTTTATCGAATGAACAAGGGGTTTTGCTTGCACGCACTTCAAGATATTATACTTCTTCATCGGTGTCATCGAACTCATCGTCGAAACAACGTTTACCGAGGGGGAACAATACCGGCAAACAGAGAAGAAACACGATCAATGCAATGCACAATATGATGCATGCTATGACATGGCAATATGAATGTGTTTTGGGCTAAATGCAACTACAACCAGATGGATTTGGGTCATATTGAGCCAAAGGTTCAACCCCAAATTCAGATTATGAATTCAAATAGTGCCTTATCATGTTTTGCACTAAACAGCAAGGTTAAGTTGTTTAAACATGCATGAAACCAGTGCAGATGGATAGATTAGATTTTTCTGATCATTTTTCATATATAACTTGTTTGATTTGGAGCTACGGTTGAATTTATATGAATTTTAGAAGTTTATACAATTTTCTGGAATTTCCTTTATAAAAATAAATACAGAAAATCATTTACTGCGTCAGCATGACGTAAGGCTGAGGTCAGCAGGTCAACGGGCGGCCCAGGTCAAACCTGACCAGTGGGGTCCATCGGTCGCTGACTAACTAACTAACCTAGTTTAATTAGCACTAACCTAGGTTAAACTAATTAAGTTTTAATCCTAAACTAGATTAATTAGCCGGGCGGGGCCCGCATGTCAGTGGGACAGGGGGAAGTCAACCCAGTCAGCGGGATCAAACCACGCCGGTCAAGGGTCAAAGCTCACTGGCGACGCTCGCCAGCGACGACGACGCGGGCGAGCAGCACGGATTCGCTTTGTGGCGCCCGCTTGGCGCGGAGCACGCCTACGGATGCGACGCCGTCGCATCCAACCATGGTGGTGGCGCGGCCGGGGAGTGGCCGGAGTGGCGCCGGCGATGAGCTTGGCGGCGGCCGAAGCTCGGGTGCAGGTGGGGATGGGGCTGCGGTGCGCAAACGGGCGCGGCGAGGTGCCCCGGAGGTTCTACGCGATGCGGGGAGCGTGTTGACGCGATGCCCGGGACCAAATGGTCATCGGAGCATCACCGGCGACGAGTGCGGGCGACGGCGCGTCCGGGTGAGTGCGGTGTGGTTGCTACAGAGCACGGTAGAGCGAACGGAGAGGGGGAGAAGGAAGAGGGGCTCACGGAGAGTTGGCCGATGCAGACGGCGGGGCCGGGGAAGCGTCGGAGCGAGCGGGGCGGCGAGAGGGATCTCCGGCGGCCGGCGACGAAGATGAAGAAGACGGCGTCGAGGTAGGGCCTCCGGCGCCGTGTAGCTCGGTGGAGAGGAAGAGGAAGATGCGGCGGAGCTTTGGGACGCGTCGGGGAGGTGGGGCGGTGGCTGTGGCCGCGGCGACCAGCGTCGGTGGCGACGGCTGCGCTCGGCCATGAGGGGGAGAGAGAACAGAGGAGGGAGAGAGCTCGGGAGAGAGTGAGGGGCGGTCGGCGAGGCTGCGTGGCGTGCGCGGAGGCATCCAGGGCGACGGGGACGCAGGCGAGCGAGGAGCTCGCGTGGCTGGCAGCGGAGCGCACGCTGCGTCGGGCACGCGCCTCGTCTGACCGGGCGCCAGGAGGACGAAGGCGGTGGTGGGCTGGGCCGGCTTTGCCCGGCTGGGCTGCTGCACAGGAGCTGGGCCGGCTACAGTTGCGGGCCGCCAGGTACGTTTCTGTTCTTTTTCTAATTATTTCAGTTTTCTATTATTCTGTAAATTTTAGGGCTTTATTAAAAATACTCAGTCAGTTTCAAAAATCATGAAACTAATCATGGCTACTGTTTAGAATATAACCAACAAGAACATTTAGTTTATGATTATTTGAGCATTTCAAATATTTTATAGTATTCAAATGCCCAAATGAAAATACCATATGATTTAATTCAGAGCCCAAATATGTCATGGAAAAATGTGCAACACCTCTGGTTATGGTTCTAGCATTTTTCCAAAAATGATGAACATTTTTTAAAGCCATTTGGAAATCAATGAAAATATTTTAGTTGAACCTAGTGAATTCCTTTGATGCTAGGGTTTAGGCAATCCCCATTTCAAGTTTCATAAAATTTAAACATGATGCATGGATGATAAAGCAACGACAAGCAAGGCCTGAATCGGGATGTGACAGCTCACCCCACTTTAAGCAAGAATCTCGTCCCGAGATTCAAAACGTGAGGTAAGAAGACAAAGGACACAAGCTTTTACAATCTTCACCATCCAACTGTTTTTCGAGGATGCTGATTCAGTGCTCCAATTGATCTTGACGCCTTGCTTTGAGCACTACATCCAACATGACGATGAGAGGAAGGGAAGGATCTTGGAGGAATCGATCTTCTTGAGGTTCGAGCAACTTAGGATCATCTCAAGGATCACAAGATCAACTCACAGAATGAGACGAGAAACATCTCTGGCTGAGAGGCAAGACATGCTTCAGAAGGACGAAGACATAATTTGACGAGGTTTCAGAGTAGCGAGGAACAATTACTATGATCCCATAACGGGCACCTTGGGAGAGGTGACTTGTAGAGATATCCTCTTAAGTGGCAAAAAGAATTACATTTGATTCAAAGATCATTGAAACTCTTTATACCAGCCTAAGGCAATTCATAGTCGATCGCTTGAAGGGGTCGGAGAGAATGACATTCTCGGGCGTAATGGATGATGTGGATTACCTTGTTGAAAACAACACAAGGGATGATTTTAGTAGCTAGGAGAAGCTCAAAGCGAGAGAGTGAATCTCTGTTGGAATGGTTATAGCATAACCGAAAAGACTAGGAACAATTCCAGCTTAGTGCCGGTGATAATACATAGTGCTTGTGCGTGCTCTCAAGAACTTGAGCATTTCCATTTTCATCAAGGTTTTACCAACATCCGTGTCAAGGGTGCTGACAACACAACATACTACCATGATGAATAGCAATGGACGATGCAGATGCAAAGGAGGATAACACCTTCTCAGATTTCACCTTAGCGAAACCAAGGAAACAAAATCTGGATGATCGACCGAGAGACATTTAGCACTCCGCTTCTAATGTTCTCCTTGATGTACTAGCGTATCCCATTCATAGATATGGTATGATATCTAGAACATCAAGTAACAGGTCGGACGTCGGGAGCACAGAAATCATAAGGCACACAAATAGGGGATAATTCCTACGAAGTCCTTATGGAGAGGTGGCCAACTTCTTCAATCAAGATATTACAATAACAGGTCTTCCGTCTGGTTGTGTTGGCCACGACATTCACTTTACCGGTTACAGGGAGACCAATATTATAATTCTTGGGAAACGTTCCAACCATCATATCTGCCTGAGATTCAGATCTGGTTGGTGTCAGAATAATCCAGACTCATCGAGTCTAGAAAGTAAAATGAGAATTTACAACACAAACCGACGAGATGACGTTGCGTGATTCTCGGGAGATGAACTACGGTAGTAGGCTCCAAAATATGAGCCGGTTCCGCTACAGATATGTGAACACGTTGTCCGAGACACGCATGACCACGTGGTAGTCTTATAATAAAACACTACCGAGTTCAGGTGGGGAACCATCGTCGAGGATAACGAAATCTTGTACAAATCCGTCTGGTACCTTCGGGACTAGCACTTAGAACTTATTAACCTTGAACAAGTCAATCAGTGGCTTGGTGTGCTAGGAACTCATATGGAGTGGAGGTAATTAATCTACCAAACCATAGAATACTTCGTACGTATGCATGACTGATTTGGGATGATTCCAAAGGAAGCAACATTGACTTTCTCGAATTCACGGCGGCAACTTGCATCAAATGTACATGAACTAGAGGAAGTCACTTCTTACATCCGAACATGGGCTTCATGAGCTAGCATGAGCGAATGATTTTAAAAGTTTCCAACACTAACTTAATGTTCGATAAAATTATGGAGAAGACAAGGATGTTGTCGATGGGCTCAACAACAATTCATCCAGATTCCCATGGAGATGGAATTCCATAATTATGTGAACAAGGTGATAGTATTGGTCAGACCCAAAAGACATAAGGGTGTATGCCCGAGGAAAATCCACGAGTAAGACAACATTACGAACATCGTTGATTCTGATTTGATTTGAGAATAGCCCACACTCAAATCAAAGTTTTGGCAAGACAATAGCTCCAACAACTGGCCTCGAGGATCAATTGACGAAGATATCATCTTTCTTCAACACACGCACACAAAAAGATATCCCTTAACATGAGCTAAGTCGGACAAGCTTTTATCTTCCAACTCTCCAAGTTGTTGTTTAGCTTAACCAACTAGCTCAGGGGTATGCAACACAGATTCTTGGAGAAGGGGTGGTTTATAAGAAAACCAACTTGATCACGAACTCAACATAGCGGTCAGGTGACAACCCGGTAATACTTCCGAGAAGATATTCGGAACATCACGAACCACCAATATGTTACTAAGCTCGAGAACAATCTTGCTTCCAGAGCAAGACGATATGATCAAATAAGTAAGGGATTGAATGATCCTAACTCATTGATCGGAGAGTGCACCGGAAACAAGGACTAGGTAGCACGATCAATCCTAGGATGATGATTCAATAATCAGCACGCTAAGAATGAAGTTGTTGTCCTTTAACTACTAAGCAACAAAGTTGCTAGGAGTATTGATTTCACGCTTCACGATTCACTTGTCGGCATTCCGGCTGCAACAACACGGAACCGAGGAATGAATAATGATGGCGAGAAGTATCACTACGTCAAGAATTCATAAGAGGTAGTGCAATTCTCATGGTATTCTTAATGTCAAGATGGTAATACTCCAAGGTAGAACAGAGCAAAAGCTAGATTAGCAATTTGATCTGCAAATTACAATTGCTTTGACCCAATCCTAGATATGGATGAGGTTCCGGAATTTGTTTCTCCTAGTCATTCTGGAATAGAATGGCTTGACGGACCACAAGAATAATAGGCACCGATGAACGAATGCACACATACTCCTGACTATCAATCGATAGACGAAGGTCAGGATACAACTAAAGGGGGACAACTCAAAAGAACATATAATTTTCTGAGTTGTGGATGCATAGATTAGTATGTCGAGTCAAATTCAACATATTTCTTCCGGATAACCCATGCAGAAAGGTAGAACTGGCAGAGTCACGATTTATGAATGGAGAACTCCCCAAGAGTACTCTTGTTGTGATCTTTTGATCCAACAAACTTCTGTCATAAGTGGTTCATAGTATTTGGAAGAAGGATATACCACGGACCTCGAGGACTAATGCAAAGGTCACTAATAACCTAAAGGAACTAGCAACACTATCAACACGAGGTAAGTAGAGTGAATCTTGGGTCAAGAACCCAGGAGTAGAATACCTACTACTAAGTAGCATCACGGGATGCTTTCGAGAATGGAGGCCAGAATCTTCACACTGGGATACAAATCATGGCTAGATTACTAGATGATCCCCTAAGACACCTAGGGTCATAATAATAATTCCAACATATATGTCGAGGCAATCAATCACCTCAATGCACCGGTTAGTGTGCTTATTCTGACCATAAAGGACATCGGGAACGGAAGGAAAGGATTTGCAAATGCATCAGACTATTTAGAAACCTGGGATGACTCGGACAGCATAACGGCTGTAAATGCTCAAAAAGTTTGGAGACATACTACAAAAATGGTGGCATAGCCACTCAGAAGCACAGTATCAAGGTTTCAAGATCAACAGTTATGAACATACAGAAGTAGTAAACTGAGCTGAGATTTGAAACTAACAATTCTATAAGTCTATGGATTAGTAACACGTCATCCTGATAGATAGATGAGAAGGCCTAATTCTTAATCCCCGTAGAAAAGAAGAGGTTGACTCAGATCACAAGGCCATGAGGTATAAGAAGTAAAAAGAGCCTTACGTTCCCTTCCCACAATCAATTCCCCTACATATAACTAAAGCATTTCTAGACTCAACTTCGACCAGTTTGGCTTGGTAATCCTACAGGCAATCAAGCTCTGATACCAAAGCTGTCAGGACCCCGACTCAATGTCACATCGATCTAGCCTGTAACACATCATATCACTTTGCGGCCTCACACACGGTATTCCCACGGGTATCGCCTTACCTTTGCCCGGGACCGTTTGCGCCTTTTGGCACACGTATATGATAGTGTCGCTAGCATCCATATGATAAGGAGCCCGGGCTGACATGGCTAGTCGTAAACCCAAAGTGGCACCGACTTACGAGGACAGCATCCATGACCCAAAGATCGAACGTGTCGGTCATCACGAAAAGTTCCGGCTGTAGCACTGGCTAGCAGACTCGTAAACCGGCTGTAGCGGGCTAACAGACTCCGTACTCAACGCGTGACATTTCCCGAAGGGATGCATACAGATCGAAGAAGGACACATGCCGGCCAGCCTAAGTGTTCCGGAGCAGAGCAAGCTACCATGGCTCGGTGGAAACACTAGGAGACATTTCCGTAAGAGAGGCTACTAAAGATAAACAACTAGATAGTCGATCCCACACATACCAAGCATTTCAATAACATACACACAATATGCTCGATATGTGCAAATACAACATGGCATCACAACATGACTCTACGACTCAAGTATTTATTCATTAGGCCCGAGGAGCGAGATATTACAAACAGGGTCTCATGACCCAACATTCAGAGCATACAAATCAATGCACAAGCGAAGCTATCATGTCCGAGTACGACATCTACAAATGAAAAAGGCTTGAAAAGCCCGACTATCTACCAGATCTCGCCGAGGGCACAAGATCGTAGCTGAGGTAACAAGCTAAACGTCAAGTCCACGTGGAACTACTAGCGAGACTGAAGTCTCTCGCAAAAACATAAAATAGGCAAACGTGAGTACAAATGTACCCAAAGAAGACTTACATCGTAACTAACTACATATGCATCGTTATCAATAAAGGGATGGTGGAGTTTAACAGCAGACAAGCCAGCTTTGACTCGGTGGCTATCCTAAACTACGAATCGCAAGTAACTCTTTGAGGTGGCGCACGAGTCCACATATTCACCATATCAATACACCACTATGGATCCGCCTCCGCCTTCCCACGAGAACGCCATCCATAGCACTCACGCTTATCTTGCATATTTTAGAGTATCCACTTTCACTTGTCTATGAACTGTTATAGGCAACCCGAAGTCCTTACATGGACACGGCTATTCAATAGATCATATTAACCCCGCAGGGTGTACTTCTTCATACATGTTTCCACCACTTAGCGCCCAAGACACACGACATGTGCTCGGCAGACTTCAAGCTTAAAGCCGACGTGGGTGTAGACCACGACCTACCTAGACACTCAAGTCTCTAGTCCAGTGTTTATCGCCTATTTGGGTTCCATCTATGAGGAGTTCCGCCAAGTTTCGCCACAGCCCCAAACGATGTGAACAGGGTTCCCGAGACACCAAACGGGCATCCGGTACACCATGCCACGTACCTACCGCATCACAGCCCACCCCTACGGTCAGCGCTGTCCACGGCCTCCAGTAGGCTACAAACACCAGAAATTACTTGCAACTCCTGGACAGAGGACAAGGGTGAATAAGAAGTCGAGCGGGGTCATATTTCAGGGCCCAATGCATGGTAGTAGCTGAATCATGGATCACAAACACAGAACTCAGTTCCTGAGGACGGCTTCAATGAGACAACCCACCATGTACTCCTACATGGCCTCTCACCGATACCTTTACCAAATCGTGTTCACACACTTAGCTCACACACAAGAGGACATGTTCACACACCTCCGATTCATCCTTGATGAATCGCACCGACTCAACTCTAAGCAAAGAGCAGCATGACAAACAAGCATGTATGAGTAGGCACAACAGGCTCAAACAACTCCTACTCATGCTAGTGGGTTTCATCTATTTACTGTGGAATGACAGGTCATGCAACGGATAAAGGGGTTCAGCTACCGCAGCAAGTAACAAATGATTCGTTGTTGTCCTAATGCAGTAAAAGAGAGCAGGAGCGAGAGAGTGGGATTTTATCGGAATGAACAAGGGGGTTTTGCTTGCCTGGCACTTCTGAAGATATTATACTTCTTCATCGGTGTCATCGAACTCATCGTCGAAACAACGTTTACCGAGGGGGAACAATACCGGCAAACAGAGAAGAAACACGATCAATGCAATGCACAATATGATGCATGCTATGACATGGCAATATGAATGTGTTTTGGGCTAAATGCAACTACAACCAGATGGATTTGGGTCATATTGAGCCAAAGGTTCAACCCCAAATTCAGATTATGAATTCAAATAGTGCCTTATCATGTTTTGCACTAAACAGCAAGGTTAAGTTGTTTAAACATGCATGAAACCAGTGCAGATGGATAGATTAGATTTTTCTGATCATTTTTCATATATAACTTGTTTGATTTGGAGCTACGGTTGAATTTATATGAATTTTAGAAGTTTATACAATTTTCTGGAATTTCCTGTATAAAAATAAATACAGAAAATCATTTACTGCGTCAGCATGACGTAAGGCTGAGGTCAGCAGGTCAACGGGCGGCCCAGGTCAAACCTGACCAGTGGGGTCCACTGGTCAGTGACTAACTAACTAACCTAGTTTAATTAGCACTAACCTAGGTTAAACTAATTAAGTTTTAATCCTAAACTAGATTAATTAGCCGGGCGGGGCCCGCATGTCAGTGGGACAGGGGGGAAGTCAACCCAGTCAGCGGGATCAAACCACGCCGGTCAAGGGTCAAAGCCTACCGGCGACGTGTCGCCGGCGATTTACAGACGCGGGCGAGCAAAGACGGATTCGCCTGCTGTGGCGCCGCTTACGCTGGGAGCACAGCCACGGATGCGACGCCGTCCGCATCCAACCATGGTGGTGGCGCGGCCGGGGAGTGGCCGGAGTGGCGCCGGCGACGAGCTTGGCGGCGGCCGAAGCTCGGGTGCAGGTGGGGATGGGGCTGCGGTGCACAAACGGGCGCGGCGAGGTGCCCCGGAGGTTCTACGCGATGCGGGGAGCGTGTTGACGCGATGCCCGGGACCAAATGGTCATCGGAGCATCACCGGCGACGAGTGCGGGCGACGGCGCGTCCGGGTGAGTGCGGTGTGGTTGCTACAGAGCACGGCAGAGCGAACGGAGAGGGGGAGAAGGAAGAGGGGCTCACAGAGAGTTGGCCGGTGCAGACGGCGGGGCCGGGGAAGCGTCGGAGCGAGCGGGGCGGCGAGAGGGATCTCCGGCGGCCGGCGGCGAAGATGAAGAAGACAGCGTCGATGTAGGGCCTCCGGCGCCGTGTAGCTCGGTGGAGAGGAAGAGGAAGATGCGGTGGAGCTTTGGGACGCGTCGGGGAGGTGGGCGGTGGTGGGTCAAGGGCGAAAGCAGCGTCCGGGCGGCGGGCTGCGCCGCCATGAGGGGAGAGAGAGCAGAGGAGGGAGAGAGCTCGGGAGAGAGTGAGGGGCGGTCGGCGAGGCTGCGTGGCGTGCGCGGAGGCATCCAGGGCGACGGGGACGCAGGCAGGCAGGGAGCTCGCGTGGCGCTGAGCGCACGCTGCCGGGCATGCGCCTGTCTGACCGGGCGCCAGGAGGACGAAGGCGGTGGTGGGCTGGGCCGCTTTGCCGGGCTGGGCTGCTGACAGAGCTGGGCCACATGCTATGGGCCGCCAGCACGCGTTCTTTTTTTTTCTAATTATTTCAGTTTTCTATTATTCATAAATTTTAGGGCTTTATTAAAAATACTCAGTAGTTTCAAAAATCATGAAACTAATCATGGCTACTGTTTAGAATATAACCAACAGTAAACATTTAGTTTATGATTATTTGAGCATTTCAAATATTTTATAGTATTCAAATGCCCAAATGAAAATACCATATGATTTAATTCAGAGCCCAAATATGTCATGGAAAAATGTGCAACACCTCTGGTTATGGTTCTAGCATTTTTCCAGAAATGATGAACATTTTTTTAAAGCCATTTGGAAATCACTGAAAATATTTTAGTTGAACCTAGTGAATTCCTTTGATGCTAGGGTTTAGGCAATCTCCATTTCATGTTTCATAAAATTTAAACATGATGCATGGATGATAAAGCAACGACAAGCAAGGCCTGAACTGGGGATGTGACAACTCCGGAACCCGTAGCGGTTCCAGAGTCTGGCAAGCAGCCCCTCGAAAGAAGGGCAGGACCGTGACGCCGGCGGCCTCCGTCCAACCGGAGGCACCGGATAACCTGCTAGAGGCGCTCAAAGGCGCTTCCATCGAGGAAGAACACCGCACTCTCATGAGTGCGGTAATTGAGAAGGTCCAGCTCGCCAAGGGTGGGCTGACCGAAGCCTGCAACAGCCTTCTCACAGGCTTTGAGGTAAGAAGGTTAAAATTAAGTAATATAATACCAAGATAGACAAGAGCCTCGATGCTTAGTTCGGTGTTCGGAAAGAAAAGCCGGACTAAGGATCTTAACAAGATATACGCAGGGTTTCTAAAATATGTCAATATGTGTTTGCAGGCTGCGCTGTTGACCTCTACCGCATTAACGGCGGAGGTCGAGGTGCTGAAAAAGACCTTGAGCGGTAGGCGCAAGAGCTCGACCATGCCAAGAGGAAGCTCAAGGAAAAAGAAGGTGAAGGACACCACTTAAAATAAGTACCTTACAGAAAAGGGTTTTGGTTGCAAACAAAATTAATAAGGATAATATATGTATTGCAGGGGCCACTAAGGAGGTGGCAGCCCTGAAGGATGTCGTGTCCGTGGCCGAACGCAATGCGGCCACGGAACGGGCTGAGCGAGAAAAGCAAGTGGCGCTGGTGGCAGAAGTGCGGCAAGAGCTCCATGTTCTCATGGGAAAACATGAGAGTTTGGAGCGTGACTCAAGACTCGAGAGTCCGAGCTTGCCTCGCCTCGAAGTGCCCAGTCCGCCAAGGCCGAGGCCCGAAGGCCCTTCAGAGGTAGAGGACATAAAGAAGATAGCGCGGTAAGGCCTTTTTCATGCAGAGCAGCACGCAATGTAAATTACCGGTACTTACCCGAATCGGAGCTCTCCGGGCGCTTGCAGATCTGCCGCCAGAGTCGCCCGATGCCACCACTTTCTATCGTGGCGAGGAAGGGAGCTCGACGGAGAAGGTCTTCGTCTCGAGATGTCGAGGCCGCCATCCGGTGCCCCCAAGCGACTAGCTGAAGCAGCTGGTCGAACTCCACAAGGTAGCTGAGGAGGCCATGAAGGGCCTCATAGTCCGGCTATGGCCTAGACAGGCCATGCCTGGCAGCTACTTTGGCCTAGTGCGGCGGCTGGTGGATGCGTGCCCCAGGCTGGATGTGATCAAGCGCTCCGCCTGTGTTGAAGGTGCTCGTCGGGCCCTTGCCCGCATAAAGGTGCAATGGGGCAAACTGGATGCGGAGAAGCTTCTCACAGATCCGCCGCCGCCGGGCAAGGAGCATCGCACGCCAGAGCGATATTATAAAGTTGTCCTGAAGGGAGCCTGCGATATTGCAGATGAGTGCCCCCTTAATGTAATCTTTGAGTGAACTTGCTGTGTTTTTATCCTGTGCGCTGAAAACTTCGTTTATATGCGCCATGAGCAACGCTTGTTGAATTTAAAATATTACCTTCGTGTGGCCGCTTGTTAAATCGAGAGATGGCAAGTCGTTGGCTTCAGCCCCCAAGCCACGAAAGTGGGGTGTTCGGTGATAGACTTGAGCACTCTTGTTCCCATTTTGGGTCCATCTAGGAGGCGCCAACACGACGAACAAGGCAACCGGACTTATAATGCTTGAACACTCTCACTTAGCCATAGAATTCTATAATTTTAATTTCAGTGAAGCCCCAGGTATTCGAAGACCGAATCCGGGCGCTATCCACGCCTTCGCCGGACATCATCCGAACTTCGCTCAAGCGGCATGAGTCTTTAGGGACCCAAAAGACCTCTCGAACAGCGACCAGTCTCTCGCCTTATCATGCCGCCAGTTTTAGCTTTCCATCGAGGCGTTAACCCGGCTCAACCGGGTGCAATCGCAGATGGTTCTCCCATCGCTACCTTAGCCGATTGAAACGGAACGTAAGGTACCAAAACATGGGAGCCGGGCAAACCCAACTATTGACCCAAGACATGATTCGGAGCTGATTCATATAATGCTATAAGTTTGGGGTGCCGCACTTGTGAAAGTGTTCGGACTTAATCACACCATAATATGGGGAACAGAAGCCCCTGGTGTATTCGGCCGTACCAAAGTATACGGGTGCAAGATGTCATATAATGAACATATGTAAAAGATAACGCAATTGCAATGAAAAGGTAATGTACTTGCAAGAAGGAAGTGTTGCGTTATTTATGAAAGAAGGTCTGCTAATAAAGCGGACTGATACAAATAGTGCGGTAAGCAAGGGATTCGGACTAAATTAACATGTCCCCCTCCAGGGATAAGCTGCAGACTTGGTGTATGTAATCGAATTTAATGCTCGTAATGGAGACCACCTGAGTGTTCGTTGCAGGCTTCTTTAATCCCTGACTGTTGCATCGTGAGTTCGGCAAGTTCGCCGTCGGACAGGGCTTCTGGTTAATGGAGTCCTATGTATGCAAAAGAAGAAAAGATAAAAAACAAAGCCAAGGGGGGCGATCGCATGAGCCCCTTGTGTGGTCGAGCCGCACTCTTTGGTCCTTGTGGTTAAGCCCCACCCCTGCGCCCATGGTATCTCCAAAGCGTAATGATGTACGCGTAGTGTTATTCTAGTGATCGTGCGCAGGCGGGGGTTGGGGCCGCATTGCTACGCGTGCTCTGATCGCGCCAGGTGGTCTTGGTTGGTGTTGCTCCGGGCGCGCTTTAATGTATCCGCCTTTTTAATTGCCGGACTAGAGAATTGCCGAGAAGGCTGCTCAGACTTCCGCCGCGAGAGCCGCTCTATGTTCCTCCGCTCGAGGAGCGCCCGTATTCCCATTGACCGTAATGACTCCACGAGGGCCTGCATCTTGAGTTTTAGGTATGCATAATCGCGGCACCGCGCTGAATTTGGCAACGCGTTCATCCGAGCAGGGCATGATAGCCGCCACGAACGGGACTATATCAAGATTAACTCTTCGCTTCGAAATTATCTAGGATCCGAAGACCACTTCCAGCAGGACCGAGCCTGCATAGCTTGGCTTCCACTCTGGAGACACCTTTAAAGGTTGTTTTAGTAGGTTTGATCCTGGATGGGTCTATGCCCATTTTGGCATTGTGTCCTCGATAAAGCAGGTTCAGGCTGCCGCCGCCGTCCATCAGACTCTTGTGAGGTGAAATCCATCGACGATTGGGTCTAAGACCACGCGCGAATCCGCCATGGCGTATGCTGGTCGGATGGTCTCGCTGATCGAAAGTGATCGGACAGAGGACCATGGATTGAACTTCGGGAGACGGCTCCATCGCATAGACGCCCCGTAGTGCACGCTTCCTCTCCCTCTTGGGTATATGGGTTGCGTAAATCATATTCACCGTCCGCACTTGTGGGGAAACCCTTCGTCCTCTATTGTTCGGGCGGCCGGTCTCTTCCTCGTCGCCGCTATTTAGCCCCTTGTCATTGTGTTCGCAATTAACTTGCCAGCCTACTTGAACACCCAACAATCTCTATTGGTGTGATTAGCTGGCTTTTCGGGGTGCCATGTATCCGCATGAGCGGTCGAGTATTCGGTCCAGATTGACGGACCCGAGTTGTTCTTTTGAATGGCTTCTTCCGCTGACCGGGTTTTGAGCCTCGAATTCGCATTGACGTCAGATCCTCTTTGTCATCACCGCACGCGGCGCTTTGTTTTTGATTCGACGTGACTCGCCGTGGTTGTCCTTAGTGTCCGGACTGCGAAATTTTTGCAGAGATTGTTGCTGGGGCTAGCTAGCTGTCCTCTCCCGCACAAAAGCGGTCATTAACGGCGTGAGGGCTGCCATGGATTTCGCTTCTCCTGCCCTGTGTCGGGCTAGCCATTCGTCCCGGATGTTATGTTTGAAGGCTGCAAGGGCCTCCGCATCCGGACAATCGACGATTTGATTTTTCTTCGTCAAGAACCGTGTCCGTAATTGTCCGCCGATTCGTCTGGCTGCTGAATAATGTGGCTTAGGTCATCAGCGTCTGGTGCTCGCACATATGTACCTTGAAGTTATCATGAATGCGGCCTCCAGATCTTCCCAACACCCAATTGACTCTGCGGGCAGGCTGTTAAGCCAATGCCGAGCTGGTCCTTTAAGCTTGAGGGAGATATTTGATGGCGTGAGATTGCCGCCACGGGCCATATGGATGTGGAGAAGATAATCTTCGATCCACACCGCGGGGTCTGTTGTACCATCGTAAGATTCGATATTTACGGGTTTGAACCCTTCGGGGATCTGATGATCCATTACTTCGTCAGTGAAGCATAACGGGTGTGCGGCGCCCCTATATTGGGCAATATCATGACGCAGCTCGAGGGAGCGCTGTCGCTATGTTCGCCCGCCGGCGTTATGTCCGCGCGACGGTATTCGCTGTGGGTGGTCGGGCGCCCGTGATCCATAGATGGATCTGGATTGTCTTGCTTTGTCCTCCAAGATGTCTTGCAAGTCCGGTAGCTGCCCTTTGGCTTCAGACTTTGGATCGATGTCGGGTACGGTTTTGGCCGGGGCCTCAATGCTCTCTGTCGCGACCACGGGTGGTCGGTCAGCCATGTCGTCGCTGGTGATGAAGGTATGTATGCTTCCTCCTCTAATCGGGGAGCAGCTTGCGCCTTGGGTAACTTTTGGAGGAGTTCGAGTTTATACTCTTCGCCGCGAGGACCTCACCATCGATCGGCTAGCAGATCTTGATCAGCTTGAGCTGTCGCTGCTTTTTCTTTAGGCTGTTTGCCGTGGCTATGAGCATGCGCTGAAGCGCTCTTGTTCGACGGATCTCGGTATGACGAATTCATCATCGCTGAGGCTTGCTTCCTTCGAGGGAGGCATATAGTTATCATCCTCAACCCTTCAGATGCCGCCTGCCGTGAGGGCTTGCTTCGCGTCCTCCCGCGCTGAGTCTTGTAGGAGGATCGCCTTCGCACTCTCCGAGTGTTATTGTCTCCGTGCCGAATCTCCATTCTTGTTGTGGCGGATTTAGAGCGCGCCACGACGCCGGCGTTTGGGCTGCTTCTTTAGAGAATCTTCCTCCGCTGCTTTTTCGCCATCCCTTCTTTTGGGGTATCCACTATGTAGACGTCAGACGACGAGGTGGCCTTCCAATTGCCCTCGTGGGTGCTGGGTCTGTTCGCCTCCGCATCATCGCCCATAGCGCCGATGTCATCGAGTCGAGTCTAGCATGTCGGTTAAATCTTCGACGCTGGCTATAAAGTGGGTGGTGGGTGGGCTCAATTTCTTCGTCGTCCGAACTCCAACCGCCCCGCCATAGTCCGCCAGGGTTCTCCGATAGCGAGAGATGCTTCAGAGAATTCAGGATATCGCCGAAGGCGAGTGCCGGAAGATGTCCGCGGTGAATTCCATAACCGGCGCCTAATCCGGTTTAATTGGCAGGGGCGGGAGGCTCGAGTCCGCAAGGAGTCCGCGCCGGGATCACGAAGTTTCGCAGGGACAAGATTGGTATTCGCCCATCGCCGCGGATGTTGAAGCCCCTGTGGCGGCGCTTCATCCACCGCCTCGACATGGGCAATCGGCTCCGGCTAGTGGCCGGAGCGGATCCGAAAAGGGCCTCCAAAGCACCGTCCGGCGGCAGAGCTAGATCATGCCCATCGCCACTGCGGCGGCGTGTTTGGCTGTGGCTCGAGTCCGTCGAAGATCAAGTCTCCGCGGTCATCGGCCGTGAAGTTCAAGCTTCCGAATCTGACCTGATGGCCAGGGGTGTAGCTTTCGATCTGCTCCAGATGGCCAAGAGAATTGGCCCGCAGTACAAAGCCGCCGAATACGAAGATCTGTCCGGGGAGAAAAGTCTCACCCGACAGCGTTGATGGTTGAAGATGCCATCGAGCCTATCGGGACGCATACGCAGGAACTCCCAATGAAAGCACCAATGTCGATGTCAAACCGGCGGATCTCGGTAGGGGGTCCCGAACTGCGCCTAGGCGGATGGTAACAAGGAGGGACACAATGTTTTTACCCAGGTTCGCCCTCTCGATGGAGGTAAAACCCTACGCCCCGCTTGATTAATATTGATGATATGGGTAGTACAAGAGTAGATCTACCACGAGATCAAGGAGGCTAAACCCTAGAAGCTAGCCTATGGTATGATTGTTGAGATGTAATGTTCGTCCTATGGACTAAGGCCCTCTCCGGTTTATATAGACACCGGAGAGGCTAGGGTTACACAGAGTCGGTTACAATGGTAGGAGATCTACATATCCGTATTGCCAAGCTTGCCTTCCACGCCAAGGAAAGTACCTTCCGGACACGAGCCGGAGTCTTCAATCTTCTATCTTCGTAGTTTTGGGAGTCCGGCGGATATTGATAGTCCGGCTGTCCGGACACCCCCTAGTCCAGGACTCCCTCACACCCCCTGACTGCTGGGACCCACCAGCTACATCTTCGCACGCAAGGAAGTGCGTGACAGTCAGGACCCACCTGGTCGAAGCATATGTAGCGTTGTGATTCTGGTCGCGAACGTGTACGTACATACTGCTGGATGTAGAGCCGCGCACGTGTCGTAGTAGAGGCACGCGTGTAGCATGTACACGTACGTAAAGCAGCCAGGGTGCAAGAAAGAAAATACGGTCACGTACGTACATACGGGCGGGGTCTCGAACGCCTACTCGCGCATACGTACGGCCAGGGCTCGTGTACATGGCTGGGTTGGAACGGAGAAACAACATCGTTGTCGTGTTCATGGGGAGCCAACCGGCTGGGTCGGAACGGAATGCGTGGTCGTATTCATCGGGAGGGCTTGGACAGAACAGGTGATGGAAATGAGGCCTGGCGTACCGCAAAACGGAGGAAACGGACCTCCTACGTTCGAAACGGCGTCCTGTTGATCGGGAGGGGTGTGGCGTACCGCAAAACGGAGGAAACGGACCTCCTACGGTCGAAACAGGGTCCCGTTGATCGAGGGGTGGGCGCATCGCAAAACGGATTTAAACGGACCTCCTACGGTCGAAACGGGGTCCCGCTGATCGGGAGGGTGTGGCGCATCGCAAAACGGATTTAAACGGACTTATGTTGGGGCGCCACGGTCGAAACGAGGGTCCTGCTCATCGGGGTGTGGCATACCGCAAAACGGACTCCACGGATACCGCTCATCTCCACCGCCGACCCTCCACCTCCATGGGCTACTGCTCATCCATCGTCAACCTCCTCCAGCCTCCACCGCGATCGCTCATCCACGGGCCCTGCTCATCCAGCCTCCACCGCCGCTCCACCGCCACCGCTCAAACACCCCTCTCCACGGGCTCTCGCTCAACCACCCTCCACGGGCTACCGCTCATCCACCCTCCACCATCTATCGCTCATCCAGCCTCCATGGGGTCGCCCTGTTCATCTGGCCATCCACGAGGTCCTGTTCATCCAGCCCCCACCGTCTCGATCGATCGGGGTCCTGTTCATCCAGAGGCAATGCCACGGGTCCTGTTCATCCACTCCCACCGCTCACTATTCATCAAAACCCCCTGCAACGCTCACTGTTCATCCAGAGAGGCAGCATCGATCGACTTCAGTTAGCAGAGGTGGCGAACGAATCGATCGCTCGGGTTCAAGAATGCGAGCTCGCAGCAGCAATCGCCGGGTTCGCTAGAGCCCAACGCCACGCCGGGTTCGCTTAGAGCTAACGCCGCACACACGCCAGACGTACGAGAAACACGATCGCCGCCCCGACCACCCACTGTAACAGGCAACTCCCCGAAATTTTCCTCGCCCTCGCTTCTACCATGGTTTTTTCCGTCATGGATGACCCAAAGAATGTCATGCAGCTGCGTCTCTGGCCCGCCCAGGACGAAAAGCCCATTTTCTATCATGATTTTTTGTCATAGAAGTAGGAGCCCACCACATCTATGATGATACCGGGTTTGTTCACAATTATCATCACAGAAAAAAAATTCGTTCGGCCCAAAGTGTCACGGATGTGTCTTTTTTTTGTAGTCCAAGCGCTTTTCTTTAATGCCTTTCTAGCTAGGCATGATGATGACAATGATGCTCACATAAAAGATAAGGATTGAAACATAACGGGAGCATCATGAAGCATATGACTAGCACATTTAAGCCTAACCCACTTCCTATGCATAGGGATTTTGTGAGCAAACAACTTATGGGAACAATAATCAACTAGCATAGGAAGGCCAAACAATCATAACTTTAAAATTTTAAGCACATGGAGAGGAAACTTGATATTTTTGCAATTCCTACAAGCATATATTCCTCCCTCATGACAATTTTCAGTAGCATCATGAATGAATTCAACAATATAACCAGAACATAAAGCATTCTTTTCATGATCTACTTGCATAGAATATTTACTACTCTCCACATAAGCAAAATTCTTCTTATTCGGAATAGTGGGAGTATCATAAGAGACTCGAATACTATAAATTGTTTCCATATTAAAAGAGTAATGTTTAGAAAAGGGTAATCATAATCATGACAAGTTTTATAAATATAATCATCACTACTTTTTATAGCATAAGTTTCATCACAGTAATCATCATAAGTAGCAACTTTGTTCTCATCATAATCAATTGAAACCTCTTCCAAAATAGTGGATTCGTCACTAAATAAAGTCATAACCTCTCCAAATCCACTTTCATAATTATCATAAGATTCAACACCCTCCAAGATAGTGGGATCATTACTTCCTAAAGTTGACACTCTTCCAAACCCACTTTCATCAATATAACCATCATAAATAGGAGGCATGCTATCATCATAATAAATTTGCTCATCGAAACTTGGGAGGCTAAAAATATCATCTTCATTAAACGCAGCATCCCAAAGCTTGGGACAAACATTAATTGCAGCAAATATATTCTCAAACATGTCATTCTCACCACACATAGCATCCCCAAGCTTGGACCTTTTCATATCGTAAGCATAATCACACTCATCATTAATGGTATGGATAGCACCAATAGTATAGCAATTATCATCATCACAATGAGTAATAGGAGCAACATCATTTGGGAGGGATACCTTTCTACCTTTGCTACTCTACCTTTTCTTTCTCTTCTTCACATCATGTGTGGGGTTAACCCTCTTTTTTGAGCTCCTTATTAATGAGATTGGTTGAATAGAAAGCCCTCCTCGTTACCTCGATTCATCATAAGAAATAATAGGAGGATATTAGGAAGTCTCTTCCTTTCGTTAATATTCTCTTCATCTTCTATTTGCTTTCTTTTCTTTATGTAATTGGCAATATAAGGATTTTCAATGCAATTCACCGCACAATGCATAAAAATTTATTCTTGTCGGGGGTTGGGTGCGACATATGCCAAAGGATGGCTTATCATGGTGGGGGCGAGTAGAACGTCGCCGGTGCCTGGAAACGGGATGAGGCGTAGACATGCACACCGGCGAATCTTACCCAGCTTCGGGGCTCTCCGGGGAGATAACACCCCTAGTGCTGCTCTGCGGGGTCTCCGCATGATCACTCAAGTGAAATGGTTACAATGGTGCTCCTAGAGCTGTATCGAGAGGCTGGAGAGAGCAAGGCTAGTTCTCCCCTTCCTATGATGTGTGTCTATCTCTATTGAGGTCCGTACCCTTTGCATGGGTGCCCCGGGGGGTTTATATAGGCCTACCCCCCAGGGGTACAATGGTAATCCGGCTGGGTGCGGGCCCCAGCCGTCTGTCTCTCAGGCCGCCGTCTTTCCTGCCGGCTTCTGGGGCCCGCCGACTGGTGGGTCCCGCGGACAGGCTTGACATTGTGCGGTGCTCCTGATGATGCAGGCTTGGTCATCGGGTCGTGGCAACAGTGTCGCCGTCCATCAGGCGATCACTGTCGCCACTCCCCGTCTAATCCGGTTAATGGCTCGTGGGGCCCTGGAGGGGAGGCGGCCGACTCCGTGGAGACCGACTTCCATAGGGCCATCTTCGGGCGCTCTGGCCGCCTTTGGTCCGCCCACTGACAGGCGGCCCCACGGTTTTTGGGCCGACAGCCGACGTCAGGCACACAAGGCGCGCATTAGGGAGCCGAGGTCAGGGCAGGCATGGCAATAGTGGCGCGCCTCGCCGGAGATCTTCCGGCGATACGGCTCACTGTAGCCATGCCAGCCCCTCGTAGGCATGGAGGGACGGCCGCGTCGTGACCATACTCCGCATCGGACGTCGCGTGGCATCACGGGCCGACTCCCATAGTCGGCCTCTCTGGAGGTCGCCAGCTTAGAGTCGGCTTGCCTTGGAGTCGGCTTGCCTTGGAGTCGGCTTGCCCTGGAGTCGTCATCGGGAACTCGGCTTCTCTGGAGACCGCCAGCTGGGACTCGGCCTCTCTGGAGGTCGCCAGCTAAGACTCGGCTGAAGGGGCGCGGCCTGCCCGATGTCTTGAAAGGTCAAGGGTCCCGGGTCAGCCTACCCGTGGACCATTACTCCAACAGTAGTCCCCGAAGCTGGTGAAGCCCTGCGGACACTGCCTCGTGGGGCTTCAACAGTTTCAAACTTCCCGGCGCAGACTCTGAGATTCGGCCGTCGTCTTCTTTGGGCCGACTCGTTGAAATCGGATTTGTTCAGCGAGGGGTCGCTGTTGGTAAGTCATAGCGGGAAATCAGGTGGCGTATTGGATACGCTTCCCTGCTGCCATCGAGGCGGTCCTATCACGCGGTGCCATGTGGGGAGGATAGTCTGCTCACCCACGCGCGCGACAGGATGGGCCGTCAGGCGGGGCCCGCCACTACCGCGCTTCGGCATCCGAACGGATCCGCTGCGGTTGCGAACGGTTGGCTCCCCCACGTCATTACTGCGCGCAGTAACTTCGTGGGGTAAATCGTGGGGCGGCGTGGGCTTCGTGCGTAGTTAATCCCACGCCCGCCCCCTCGGCTCCTCAGCCCACGGGGCTATAAATAGGCGGAGAGGGGTGGGGCGGCATCGCACGCGCATCCTCTCCCCCATTCTCCTGCCCTCTCTTCTTCCTCCTTCACGAGCAAGAGCACCTCACTCCACGGCGATGAGTTCTTCCTCCGCCGCAGCCCCCGCCACGCGCTCCGGCGTGTGGGACGGTTCGGATGTGGAGGCGGAACATATCGAGTTCCTCCGCCGGACCCACCGTCTTCCCAGTGCGGACCTCGTGCGCACCCGCCCCGCGCCGGTGGGAGAGACCCGGCCTGCGCCAGAGGAGGGCGAGCGGGTCGTCTTTCGCTCGCACTTCATGCGCGGCCTAGGGCTGCCGGCGAGTGGGTTCTTCCGCTCGTTCCTGGAGTTCCACAGCCTCCAACCGCACCACCTTACTCCAAATGCGGTGGTGCTACTCTCCGCCTTCGCTACTCTGTGCGAAGGCTTCCTCGTTGTTCTCCCCACCCTCGAGTTGTGGGGGGAATTCTTTTCTTCGAAGCTTGGTACACAGGCCGCCGGCACACCGGCTCAGTGCGGCACCTACGTTGCGGTGCAGCGCACGACGGCCGACAACCCCTTTCCTCCCATCTCGCTGATAAAGTCGGTGAAGATGTGGCAGCGCTCCTACTTCTACGTGAAGAACCTCTCCACCAACGGCGACTGGGTCAACCTGCCGCCCTTCAACCTGGCCCCCCTAACTGGGAGGCTCCCCAGTTGGTCTCACCGGTCCAAGTCGCTGACTCCTCAGAGCCGCCAGCGCGCGACCCGAGTCCCGCTGCAGTCGGAGGGCCTCGTCGGATCCGACCTTCTGGCCGCCTTCGTGGCGCGCCGAGTCCTCCCACTCCAAGGCCGGCCTCACCTCATCTTCCAGATGAGCGGCCGCCACGACACGAGTCGGTTGTGCACCAAGGAGATGCCCCGCAGGGAGGTGGCGAACTTGGTGAACCACATCGTGCACTGCGAGTTCACGGAGGACTGGCAGTTCGGCAAGGAGCCGTACTCACGCGACAATCCCCCTCCAGTGGTAAGTCATCTCTTTATGTAGTTTCGTCTTCTTTGCGGCCGACTTTGGCTTCTAATTCTTGTTGGTCTCTTCTGGGTAGAACCCCCTCATGGAGCCCGCAGCCGGCGCCACGCGAGAGCCCCGCGACTACGTCCCAGACCGCGCGGAGAGCGACGTTGACAACCCCGACCTGGGGGCGGCGGCTTTGGAGGCCGACGCCGAAGGCGACGGGGAAGGGAAAGACGGCGGCTTCAGGCCCTCGGCCACCTTTACCGACTGGCCCGAAGATGACGTCGACGTGGAAGTCGTCCCACGCCACCAGCCGAGGGCCGGTCAATCCGGCCAAGGCAGCGCGAAGAGGCGTCACGCTGGGCCGAGTTCGCCCGGCAGCAAGCCGAAGAAGTTCAAGGGGTCGGCCGCCGCGACAAAACGGGAGGAGGCGGCCGCGAAAGCCAACCGCTTCCGAAGGGAAGTGAGAAGGCCGCCGCTAGTTTCCGCGTAAGTCTTTACTCTCTCTTATTTTTCTTTGTTGGATCTTGTCCGAGTCTTCTTTGATTTTTCCTCTTCCCCTCTCCAGGGACCCCTCTCCCTTGAAAGGGTCGCTGTCCCCTCTGTTATGGGGTCGGCAGAGACATCCGCCAACACCCGGCGGGTCGACCCCGCCACCGACCTCCGGGAGGCGACGGAGCAGAACGCGCGGGAGAAGCGCAACGAGGAGGAGGCCGACCGCCTGGAGAAGGCGCAGGACGAGAAGGCGGCCGCCAACACTCATAAGAAGCTGGAGGAGGCCGAAGCCGCCGCCGCGGCGAAACGGCGTGCTGAGGAGGCCGCAGCCGCCGATCGGGCGATGCTCAGATCTCCGCGTCGCCGGCGCCTCCGCCCCGGAGTTCACGGGCAGACCGAGAGGTCGGCACCGAGCACCCTCGGAGGAGGGGCAGCGAGGCTTCGTGCTTGACACCTCGCGCGCCTCCGCCACCGCTCGGGAGGCCAGACGCAAACACCCGGCGGGCCAGTCGGACCCGCCGATCGCGGGTGAAGCCGAGGCACAGCTGCTCCTTCAAGTCGCCGAGCCGGTGCGCCGCCGGCTTGAGAGGACGACCTCGGCGCCGCGAGCTCGGGAAATCGGCACCGCCAGCTCGGCGAGTCTGGACGTCGAGGCCTCCAGTGCCGCGCCCACCGGGTGGTTGCGTGGAGGCGGCACCGGACCGCTGAACCAAGCGCTCCTGGACGTCCAGGCGAAGCTGCGCGCGGAAAGCGATGCCCTTCAAGTCTGCAACAGGGCACATCTGGCCGCGCGGACATGTATCCGAGTAAGTTTCCTTCTCTTTTCTGATTCTTGTTTTACTCCGTGGGGGCGCGCCAGCGCACCCACTGGGTGTAGTCCCGAGTTCCGCCGGCCGCCGTAGCGGTTCGAACTCCGGCAGTTCGAATACTAACTTTGCCTTTGTCGGTTTCTTTGTAGGAGTATCATAACCTCCGCGCCATGGCCTTCAACCGCAATGTCGAGGAGTTGAACAAGCGGACCGCTGACTTGGCGGAAAGCTGGGGTGAGCTCTCTTCTTCCTTCCTCGGGCGCAAGCGCACTGCTGGTTGTAGTCTCGAGATTCGCCCGATCTGCCGAAAGCTCGGGCCGGATCTCCCCGGCGATCTACTTTACTGACGACTTGTTTGTCTCTTTCTCCGTTCTTCAGGTGCCAACGCCGCTTCTTCAGAGCAGCTGGGCGAGGCTAACACTGCTCGGCGTGCCAAGGAGGAGGAGGCGGCAGGCTCGCCAAAGAGCGTGACTCTGGCGACGTAGCTGGCCGAAAGGTATGAGCTGCTCTAGAAGGCGCAGGACGAGGCCTGTTGCGGAGGCCGCTCTCATGGCCGAGTTCGAGATCGAGCGCTCTGCCTGGACTGATAGGGAGGCGATCTTCGACCTCGCTACCACGAGATTGAGGACATCGCTGATGGTAAGTCTTTTTCATTTCTTTGGGCTTCCGACTATGTGTCAGGCCGGCTTCTGATTTTTCGGCTTTCTTCTCTTTGTTCTGGCAGACTTCTTTCCTGGTCATTCACAGGCAGTCCCTCTGGCCATCGAGGTTGCTCGGGAGGCGCGAAGGGCGAAAGGCGATGAGATCGCCGCTAATGCCCCCCGAACCATCGACGAGCAGCTCCTGAGCATTGAAGCTCGTCTTCGTCCGGCTCACCGGCTGCTGTGCCATCTTCAACATGCCGGTGCCCAGGTGGTTGCCGCCCTGTGGCCCGATATGCCGGCTCTGCGCATCGCCAGTCGGACCGCCGACTGGCTGGAGGTCGCCGCCGGCCGTCTCGAGGCTTGGAAGGGCTCCTCGGCCCGGGTCGGAGCGCGCTAGGCCTTGGAGTTTGTCAAGGCGTGGTACCCGGGGCTGGACCTGGACCGCCTGGCTGCGTTCCGGTCAGAGGCCCAGGCCGAGCTGGAGGCCGTAGAGCGCGCCCTTGTCAAGCGCGCGGCGGCCATCGCCGAGTACACGGATACCAACGTCTTCGTGCCCGAGCAGGCTGAAGACGGCGAGGAAGCGCCACCGGACTGGTTCGGGATGAGCCCGAAGTATGGCGAAGACTCGGCGGAGGTGATCGACTCCAGCACCGAGGAGGAGGACGAGGCAGAGGACGGAGGTGAGGAGGTGGCGCCAGAAGACGGAGCAGGCGGCCAGCCTCAACCCGATCGCGCCTCCAGCAACGAGCCGCGCGGAGACAACGCGACTGCCACCGGAGGCGACCAAGCTGAGACCGCCGAGCCGACTGCCCCGGCACCCGACACCGCCGTCACCTCCGACCCTCCGGCCCCGAAGGCCGCCTCCTAGACTTCTCTTTTCCGCTTCTGTTTACTGTCTTTAGTAATCTTTTGAAAGACTTGTTAGGTTCGAACAATTCCACCCGCGGGGTGTATCCTGAATTTCTATTCGAGAATTCGGTCAAGGGCCTATGTAAATATTTATCCAATTTCCGCCTTTCCTTGCTTATTGCTCCTTAGGCTTTTTCCTTTGCCGTCTTCCCTTAGTTGCCGCCTTGCTGGCTGGACAGCCGCTCTGTGGACTGTCGCTAGGTCAAGTGCTTGGCTACTTCGGGAAGGCAAGTACTTGGCCGTTTAGAGTTTCTTTAGCAAGTCGGCTAGAAAGCGATAGGCCGACTATCCAAGAGTCGGCCGTCTTTGATGAAAACTAAGACCGTGAGCCGACTACTCATGAGTCGGCTCTGCAGAGAGAGGCTGGTAGCCGGCTTGGGCTATGCATAAGTTTTAGGTCCTTAGCCATTTTTTCATGTGCGCGCTTGTTCTTGCTTGTCCTCCGCCTACCAGCAGTCGCTCTGCGAGCTGCGGCTTTCGACAGGAGACGGCTTGAACGCAACACATTACTTGTCCGACTTCAGGAAGCATTTCATAGCGCAAGACGGCAAGTCCCCGGGCCGACTAGTCGGACCCGGTGCCAGACGATATGATAAAAAGAGTAGCATATTTGGAAGCATGATTCTTATCATACAGATAACCGAAAAGGCAGTCCCCGAGCTCGTCTCGGGGGGCCTAAGGTCTTAGTACTTTAATACAAAAAGGGGGTAGTGTGATACATACTGCATCAACTGTAAAATCTTCGAAGAAGATTCGCGTTCCATGGGCGCTCTGTTTCTTTGCCGGAGTCGTCCCTCTTGTGCGCTCGAGGCTTCTGAGCGTCAATCAGATAGTAGGCATCGTTCCCTAGCACCTTGCTGATGATGAAGGGACCCTCCCTAGGTGCCGACAACTTGCGCTGGCCGGATGTTCTCTGAATCAGCCGGAGCACAAGGTCGCCCTATTGGAACGATCTCGGCTTGACCTTGCGGTTGTAGTATCGGCGCAGACTCTGCTGGTAGATGCCGGACCGGCTGAGTGCCAACAGCCGGCCTTCTTCCAGCAGGTTAACGCTTTCTTGGCGCGCTTCTTCAGCTTCCTCTTCGGTATACATGGTGACTCGTGGAGAGTCGAACTCTATATCCGTCGGGATGACGACTTCGGCACCGTAGACGAGGAAGAAAGGCGTGAAGCCGGTTGACTTTTTTGGAGTCGTGCGCAGACTCCAGAGGACGGCTGGCAGCTCCTCGACCCAACAGCCGGCCGAACGCTCGAGTGGTTTGACTAGTCGAGGCTTGATGCCGGACAGGATGAGGCCATTTACTCGTTCTACCTGGACGTTTGACTGCAGATGGGCAATGGACGCTAAGTCTAGTCGGATGCCCTGCGTCGCGCAGAAACGGGCCAAGGCGCCCTTGGCAAAGTTTGTGCCGTTGTCGGTGATGATGTTGTGCGGTATGCCGTACCGCACCGTAATGTCCGCGATGAAGGTTACTGCAGTCGGCCCGTTCAACTTCTTGATGGGCTTTTCTTCCACCCACTTGGTGAACTTGTCCACCGCGACAAGCAGATGAGTTAGGCCGCCTCGGGCCGTCTTGAATGGTCCTACCATGTCCAGGCCCCAAACTGCGAAGGGCCAGGCGATGGGAATTGTCTTCAGCACGGAAGCCGGCTGAAGTGGCTTGGAGCGGAACATTTGGCACCCCTTGCATTTTTGGACTAGCTCTTCAGCTTCTTCCAGGGCAGTCGGCCAAAAGAAACCGTGCCGAAAGGCTTTGTCGACGAGTGCCCTTGAAGCCGCATGGTGGCCGACTTCATACGATGGATGTCTCGAGAATTGCTTGTCCTTGTTCTGATTCTACGCAGCGCTGGTAGACACCAGTGACATTGCGCCTGACTAGCTCTTTGTTGACTATGGTGTATGCTGCCGCTCGGCGCTGCACTTGCCGAGCCAGGATCTCATCTGTCGGCAGCTCTCTGTTTACTAAAAATGGGTTGCGCCCAGGAAGGTGCTACTATCTCTTCGACTGCTACCACAGCGACTTGGACAAGGGTGGCCGGGCTGGGAGGCGGCGGGCTGGAGTCTGCGGCCATTTGCTAGATTGACGGAGTCTCTGGGCCGACTGGCGCAGTTCCTGGGCCGAGCTCTAAAGTCTCCGGGCGAGCAGCTACATCCCGGGCGAACTCTGAAGTCCTCGGGCGGGTTTGAAGTTCCGGGCGGTTGGCACAGATCCGGGCAGTTTCAACTGTGGTTTTCTTGAGGCTGTTTGCTGGGGCTTTGGAGTCGGATCCGACTACTTCTGGAGGAGCCGGCACAAAGATTGAGTCTGACTCTGGTGAAGGCTTGATAGACGGCTTGAGGAGGCGCTGAAGGGCGACGCCGGAAGGTATTGCTTGGCGAGTGGAGCCGACTCGTGCCAAAGCATCTGCTTGATCGTTATCATTTCTTGGCACGTGAAGGAATTCGCACCCCTCGAAGTATCCGCTGAGTTGCTGCACCAGGAAGCGGTAGCTCGTCATGTTTGCGTCTTTGGCGTCCCAGTCGCCGGATGATTGCTGAACCACCAAGTCGGAGTCGCCATAGCACAGCATCCGGCGAATGTCGAGTTCTTTGGCAAGCCGGAGCCCATGAATGAGCGCCTCATATTCAGCGACGTTGTTGGAGGCGGCGAAGTGGATTTGCAGCACATACTTGAACTTGTCGCCTTTAGGGGAGGTGAGGACGACGCCGGCTCCTAGGCCAGTGCGCATCTTGGAGCCATCGAAATGCATCCGCCAATGGGTGGAGTCAGGCGCTGGCGGCAGGTACTGGGTCTCGGCCCAGTCGACTAGGAAGTCGGCGAGCGCCTGCGACTTGATGGCGGTGCGGGGCTGGTAGTACATGGTGTAAGGAGCTAGATATATAGCCCATTTGGCTACTCGGCCGGAGGCGTCTCGGCTTCCGATGATCTCGGAGAGTGGAGCGGTGCAAACCACAGTGATTGGATGCTCTTGAAAGTAGGGCTTCAGCTTCTTGGAGGCCAAATGAACACCGTAGCACATCTTCTGGTAGTGAGGGTAGTTCTGCTTGGAGGTCGACAGTACCTCGCTCAGGTAGTATACCGGTCTCTGGACAGGGAGCGCCTTGCCTTCCTCCTTGCGCTCGACTATGATAACTGTGCTGACTACTTGGCTGGTGGCGGCGATGTACAAGAGCATGGGCTCTTTGGGAGTCGGAGCCGCCAACACGGGGGGAGTAGTCAACATCTTCTTTAGTTGGAGAAATGCCTCGTCCGCCTTGTGGTTCCAATCAAAAAAGGTGGTCTTCTTCATCAACTGATACAAGGGCAGAGCTTTCTCGCCCAGCCGGCTGATAAACCGGCTGATGGGCGCCAGGCAGCCGGTGAACTTCTGCACATCCAACAGTCGGCTGGGTACCTCCATTCTCTCGATGGCCTTGATCATCACGGGGTTGCACTCTATGCCGCGTTCGGAGACCAGGAAACCAAGGAGCTGGCCGGCTGGTACTCCGAAAATGCACTTCTCCGGGTTGAGCTTGATCTGGAATCGGCGCAGATTCTCAAAGGTCTCCCTGAGGTCTTCCAGCAGCATCCCTCGCTTCTCCGTCTTCACCACCACGTCATCCACATAGGCATGGGCATTCCTGCCGAGTTGCTTGACGAGGCACTTCTGCATGCAACGCTGAAAGGTGGCGCCGGCATTCCTCGAACCGAACATCATTGTCAGGTAGCAGAAGGCTCCAAACGGCATGATGAAGGCGGTCTTCAGTTTGTCCGCTGGGTTCATCTTGATTTGGTGGTATCCTGAATATGCGTCTAGGAAACTCAGCAGCTCGCATCCGGCTGTGGAGTCTATCACCTGATCAATTCTTGGCAAGGCGAACGGGTCCTTAGGGCAGGCTTTGTTGAGGCTTGTGTAGTCGATACACATCCGCCATTGCTTGTTCTTCTTCAGCACCAAAACCGGGTTTGCCAGCCATTCTGGAAAAAACACCTCCATGATGAAGCCGGCTGCCAGGAGCCGGGCTATCTCTTCTCCAATGACTCTTCTTTTCTCTTCTGACAGGCGGCGCAAAGGCTGCCTGACGGGTTTCATATCCGGCCTGACGTGTATCTTGTGCTCGGCGAATTCCGTCAGTACACCCGGCATGTCTTTGGGGGACCATGCGAAGATGTCCCGATTCTCACGGAGGAACTCGACGAGCTCGCTTTCCTATTTGCTGTCAAGGCCCGTGCCCATGACAGCGTATCTCTCTGGGTGCTCCAGGTCCAAGGGTATCTTCTTGGTTTCTTTGGCCGGCTTGAATGATCCTTCTGCCTTCGACTCCTTGGGGTCGGGCGACATCTCTGGCTGCTTTCCAGCCATCGCCACGACTCGATCAAGGAGCCGCTTCTCGGCCGCGATCACCAGGGACTCAGCCAGCCGACTGCTCTCGGCCGTGCAGGCGGACGACTTCTTGTAGTCGCCGGCTACGGTCAGAATCCCCTTGGAACTCGGCATCTTCATCTTGAGGTAGGCGTAGTGGGGAACCGCCATGAACTTGGCCAAGGCAGGTCGGCCGAGCAGGGCGTGGTACGGGCTCTCCAAGTCCACCACCTCGAACCAGACCGCCTCTCGGCAGAAATGATCTTTGTCTCCGAAGAGGACGTTTACATGATCTTGCCGATTGGCGAGCAGGAAAGGCCGGGTACAATTCCATGGAACACAGCCCGGCTGCTCTGCAGCTGTCTTCGCTTGATACCTAGCTTCTCCATGGTGTCCTTGTATAGGATGTTGATGCTGTTGCCTCCGTCTATCAGGACTCGCGAGAAACGGGCAGCCCGCCTATCATTGGCCAAGGCCGCACCTAGGACCAGGGCATAAGAGCCTGGACTCGGCATCACCTCTGGGTGATCCGCCCGACTCCAACTGATAGGCCTCTCGGACCAATGCATGAACTCTGGAGCATTTGTTGCTATTGCATTTACTTCTTGCTGCTGTTGGCGCCTGCTGCGCCGGTCATCTGCCACACTGGTGAACTACGTAGGCTCCGTGCTCTTCTGGGAACTCGTCTTGCACCGCGCCGACTGGCCGGGCAGCCGGCTACTGAGGCGGCGGCGGGGGCGGCAGCCCAACAGGCGGCGGTGGAGCAAGGTCGTCTCCCTTGGCGATCCTGGTGAGCCAGTGGCACTTTCTGGTGGTGTGGTTTGACGGCTTCGCGCCGCTGTGGAACTTGCAAGGACCATCCAAAGTCTGCTCATAGGAGAAAGCCGGCAACCAATTGGACTTGCCGCCCTTCTGCCGCTTGGCCGAAGGCTGCCCTTCCGGCTGTTAATCTTCAACTGCCGCGAACTGCCGACTGTTGGAAGTCGGCTACGGGGCCTTGCGCTTGTTGTCAATCTGCTGCTGTCGCCGACTGGTGTCTCCCACCGGAGTTCTCGGAGCCTGAGGGGTCACCTTGCCAGCGGCGCTGACTTGGATCTCTGTCTTCATGGAGGAGTCAGCCGTGGTGTACTTGTCCTCTATGACTAGCAGTTCGTCGAGGGTTTCTGGCTCGTCGCAGAGGAGCCTGTGCTTGAGGAGGGTGCCCTCTCGGCACCCAAAAGTGAAGTACTCGATGGCCTGCACCTCGTGCACGCCCTCGCAGGAGTTCCGAAGCTCGCCCCAGCGTGT
This sequence comes from Aegilops speltoides, assembly GCA_021437245.1. Lineage (NCBI taxonomy): Eukaryota > Viridiplantae > Streptophyta > Magnoliopsida > Poales > Poaceae > Aegilops > Aegilops speltoides. Next base: position 386,987,977 of record CM038145.1, on the reverse strand, counting down.
GAGGTAGTCGCGTGTTGATTCGTCAGGGCCTTGCACACACAAGGAGAGCTGGCGCGGCTTTGGAGGTCGCTTGTACGTGCTTGTAAAGTTGCGGATGAAGGCTTCAGTGAAGTTGACCCAGATGTTGATGCTGCGGGGCTTCAGGCTGTTCAACCACGTCTGGGCCGTGCCCTGGAGCATGAGAGGAACGTACTTCACAGCAACTCGTTTGTTGCCATTCGCTATGCTGACGGCTGTGGAGTAGTCTATCAGCCAGTCCTCCGGCTTCACAGAGCCGGTGTACTTGGGTGTGTCTCGGGGGAGCGTGAAACCTTTGGGGAAGGGCTCGTCTCTGATGCGGGGCTCGAAGCAAGGCGGACCCAGCTCATCTTCCTCTTCCAGCGCCAGGGATCGGTGGAGTCGGTCGATCCGATGGCGGGCGTCATTCTCTCTGACTCCCTCTCGGCAGCCAAGGCGACCTTCGAGAGTCGGATGCTCAACAGGCGCGGGGAAACTCGCCGCTCTCTTCTGGGTGGGGGAGGCAGGTAGTCGTCTCGCCGCTCTACTGGTCTCGGGCGGCCGTCTTGGTCGCGCTCGATGGTGATGTGAGTCCGACTGTGACTGACAGCCGGCTCCTTCTCCTTTCTTCCTCGGACTCCGCCAGTCGGCGTCCGAGAGGTCGCGCCTTGATCTCGGCGGGGAGGCAAGTTGTCGTTCGGCTGCTGCAGCGATCTCAAGGCTGGCCACCAGCCGCGCTTTTGCCCAAAGAACGCGTCCAAGGAGCTGCTGGACTCGCTCCGTCATCACACGGCGCTCTTCGCCCTCGAAGTTCTTCAGCTCGTCGGTCGCCGCTTGGGCGGCACGGATGTTCTCTGCTGGGATGGCGCATACGGGGCGTCTTGCCCCGAGCAAGTCGGCGATGGCCACGCCGCGTTGCCGAACCGCACCTAGACGGCTCGGCCCAGTTGGAGCCGGCGAGCCGCCTACGGCACGATCCATCTCGCGCTGGTATGCCTCTGACAAGCGCCTCATGCTTGCCAGCTTCTGGACGCCTTCGATGATCTGAAGGCGGCCTGTCTCCAGCGTCTCGGTGTCTGCGTCCTCTGGGATGGGCGCGGTAAGGTCTTGCAGGGCCGCAGCTAGCGGGTCCTGGGCTTCTTCGCCGGAGTGCTCGCCGTGGCTGATGACGAGCACCTCCGTGACGGTGCTTCCGCCGCTCTCCTCGTACGGAAGCGGCTCGTCATAGATTACCACGTTAGTGGGGAAAATGTCAAGCGACACGGCGTCAGAGTCGACCAGCATCGGGTCGGTGGAGCCTACGGACTCCAAGTCTACGGCAGGCTTCGCCGGCGACGTGGAGTTGGTCGAGGGGCCCGCGAGAAGGCTCGGGGCCACCGCGCCGCATCGGATGCAGCTCGTCGGAGAGTGCACCTCGCCCGACAAGTTCGGGCGAGGCTGCTCACGCACAAAGCGCGTTTCAGCGCCCGCAGCCGTCGACGCAGACTCCATCTGGCGAGCCTGGCTGGCTGCGCTCGCCACGGAGGAAGAGGTTTCCCGTCCAGAACAGATCTCCGGACGACGGTGCACCTCGCCCCATGGTGGGCGCCAAATGTCGGGGGTTGGGTGCGACATATGCCAAAGGATGGCTTATCATGGTGGGGGCGAGTAGAACGTCGCCGGTGCCTGGAAACGGGATGAGGCGTAGACATGCATGCCGGCGAATCTTACCCAGCTTCGGGGCTCTCCGGGGAGATAACACCCCTACTGCTGCTCTGCGGGGTCTCCGCATGATCACTCAAGTGAAATGGTTACAATGGTGCTCCTAGAGCTGTATCGAGAGGCTGGAGAGAGCAAGGCTAGTTCTCCCCTTCCTATGATGTGTGTCTATATCTATTGAGGTCTGAACCCTTTGCATGGGTGCCCCAGGGGGTTTATATAGGCCTACCCCCTGGGGGTACAATGGTAATCCGGCTGGGCGCGGGCCCCAGCCGTCTGTCTCTCAGGCCGCCGTCTTTCCCGCCGGCTTCTGGGGCCCGCCGACTGGTGGGTCCCGCGAACAGGCTTGACATTGTGCGGTGCTCCTGATGATGCAGGCTTGGTCATCGGGTCGTGGCAACAGTGTCGCCGTCCATCAGGCGATCATTGTCGCCACTCCCCGTCTAATCCGGTTAATGGCTCGTGGGGCCCTGGAGGGGAGGCGGCCGACTCCGGGGAGACCGACTTCCACAGGGCCGTCTTCGAGCACTCTCGCCGCCTTTGGTCCACCCACTGACAGGCGGCCCCGCGGTCTTTGGGCCGTACAGGCTGACGTCATGGGCACAAAGGCGGCCACAAGATCTTGTGGCTGAGGTCGAGCAGGCAAGGCAACATGCGCGCCGCCGAGATCTTCCGCGACACGGCTCATCAGAGCCATGCCACCCCTCAGAGGCGGGAGGGGGGCGGCCACAGGACTGTACTCCGATCGGGCGTCAGGGCATCACGGGCCGACTCCCATAGTCGGCCTCTCTGGAGGTCGCCAGCTTGGAGTCGGCTTGCCTTGGAGTCGGCTTTCCTTGGAGTCGGCTTGCCCTGGAGTCATCATCGGGAACTCGGCTTCTCTGGAGACCGCTAGCTGGGACTCGGCCTCTCTGGAGGTCGCCAGCTGAGACTCGGCTGAAGGGGCGCGGCCTGCCCTGATGTCTTGAAAGATCAAGGGTCCCGGGTCAGCCTACCCGTGGCCCATTACTCCGACACTTCTAGATCAAAATCAAGAACTTTATCAAGGGCAAATTCTGGCATATCTTTAGTTAAACGTTTCATTTCTTCATAACCCATAAGCAACTAAGTTCATTATGATGTGCAAGGGAAATCAAGTCATCACAATTTTTGGACACAATTCGATCATGAAACAATTTGCATTGGGTATTTAAATGATCACGTTCATTGCAAAGTTCACAAGGATGGCAAAGCACGTCGGTAGAACCAGTGTCGTGTAAGCGTACGCGTAATGTCGGTCTGAGCCACTTCATCCAACAATACCGCCGAATCAAAGTATGACAAGCTGGTAAGCAGTATGACTATTAACGCCCACAACTCTTTGTGTTCTACTCGTGCATATAACAGCTACGCATAAACCTGGCTTGGATGCTGATGTCTACTACACAACCTTCTTCTTGTAGACATTGTTGGGCCTCCAAGTGCAGAGGTTTGTAGGACAGTAGCAAATTTCCCTCAAGTGGATGACCTAAGGTTTATCAATTCGTGGGAGGCGTAGGATGAAGATGATCTCTCTCAAACAACCCTGTAACCAAATAACAAAGAGTCTCTTGTGTCCCCAACACACCCAATATAATGGCAAATTGTATAGGTGCACTAGTTCGGCGAAGAGATGGTGATACAAGTGCAATATGGATGGTAGATATAGGTTTTTATAATATGAAAATATAAAAACAGCAAGGTAACTAATGACAAAAGTGAGCACAAAGGGTATTGCAATGCTTTGAAACAAGGCCTAAGGTTCATACTTTCACTAGTGCAAGTTCTCTCAACAATAATAACATAAATGGATCATATAACTATCCCTCAACATGCAACAAAGAGTCACTCCAAAGTCACTAATAGCGGAGAGCAAATGAAGAGATTATTGTAGGGTACGAAACCACCTCAAAGTTATCCTTTCTGATCGATCTATTCAAGAGTCTGTAGTAAAATAACACGAAGCTATTCTTTCCATTCGATATATCATAGAGTTCGTACTAGAATAACACCTTAAGACACAAATCAACCAAAACCCTAATGTCACCTAGATACTCCAATATCACCTCAAGTATCCGTGGGTATGATTATATGATATGCATCGCACAATCTAAGATTCATCTATTCAACCAACACAAAGTACTTCAAAGAGTGCCCCAAATTTTCTACCGGAGAGTCAAGACGAAAACGTGTGCCAACCCCTATACATAAGTTCATGAGTGTGGGGGCGCGCCCAGGGGGATAGGGCGCGCCCTGGATCCTCGTGGCCACCTCGAAGCTTCCCTGACGTCTACTCCAAGTCTCCTGGATTACTTCCGTTCCAAAAATAACTCTCCCGAAGGATTCATTCCGTTTGAACTCCGTTTGATATTCATTTTCTTCGAAACACTAAAATAGGCAAGAAAACAACAATTTGGGCTGGGCCTCCGGTTAATATGTTAGTCCCAAAAATAATATAAAAGTGTATAATAAATCCTATAAGCATCCAAAACAGATAATATAATAGCATGGAACAATCAAAAATTATAGATACATTGGAGACGTATCAGATGCAACTGTTGGGGAACGTAGTAATTTCAAAAAAAATCCTACGCACACGCACGATCATGGTGATGCATAGCAACGAGAGGGGAGAGTGTGTCCACGTACCCTCTGATACGTCTCTAACGTATCTATAGTTTTTGATTGTTCCATGCTATTATATTACCCCTTTCTGCATGTTTATGGGCTTTATTTTATACATTTATATCATTTTTGGGACTAAGCTACTAACCGGAGGCCCAGCACGTATTGCTGTTTTTTTGCCTATTTCAGTATTTCGAAGAAAAGGAATATCAAATGGAGTCCAAACGGAATGAAACCTTCAGGAGCGTGATTTTTGGAACGAACGTGATCCAAAGGACTTGGAGTGCAAGCCAAGAAGCAGCCGAGGCAGCCACGAGATAGGAGGGTGCGCCCACCCCCTCTGGGCGCGCCCCTATCTCGTGGGCCCCTTGGGCGGCCACCGACGTACTTCTTCCTCCTATATATACCCACGTACCCCGAAAACATCGAGGGAGCCAAGGAAAAACAATTTCCACCGTTGTAACCTTCTGTATCCGCGAGATCCCATCTTGGAGCAATCGCCGACGCTCCACCGAAGGGGGAATCGACCATGGAGGGCTTCTACATCAACACCATAGCCCCTCCGATGAGTTCTGAGTAGTTTACCATAGACCTTTGGGTCCATAGTTATTAGCTAGATGGCTTCTTCTCTCTTTTTGGATCTCAATATCATGTTTTCCCCCTCTCTCGTGGAGATCTATTCGATGTAAACTCTTTTTGCGGTGTGTTTGTCGAGATTCGATGAATTGTGGGTTTATGATCAATTTATCTATGAGAAATATTTGAATCTCCTGTGAATTATTTTATGTATGATTGAGTTGTCTTTGCAAGTCTCTTCGAATTATCAGTTTGGTTTGGCCTACTAGATTGATCTTTCTTGCCATGGGAGAAGTGCTTAGCTTTGGGTTCAATCTTGCGGTGTCCTTACCCAGTGACAACAAGGGTTGCAAGGCACGTATTGTATTGTTGCCATCGAGGATAAAAAGATGGGGTTTATATCATATTACTTGAGTTTATCCCTCTACATCATGTCATCTTTCTTAATGTGTTACTTCATTCTTATGAACTTAATACTCTAGATGCATGCTGGATAGCGGTCGATGTGTGGAGTAATAGTAGTAGATGCAGGCAGGAGTCGGTCTACTTGTCACGGACGTGATGCCTATATACATGATCATGCCTAGATAATCTCATAATTATTCGCTTTTCTATCAATTGCTCGACAGTAATTTGTTCACCCACCGTAATACTTATGCTATCTTGAGAGAAGCAACTAGTGAAACCTATGGCCCCCGGGTCTATCTTTTATCATATAAGCTTTCAATCTACTTTTATTTGCATCTTTACTTTTCGCATCTATATTATAAAATACCAAAATATATTTATCTTATCATACTATCTCTATCAGATCTCACTTTCGCAAGTGAGCGTGAAGGGATTGACAATCCCTTTATTGCATTGGCTGTGAGTTCTTTGTTTGTTTGTGTAGGTGCGTGGGACTTTTGAGGAGCCTCCTACTGGATTGATACCTTGGTTCTCAAAAACTGAGGGAAATACTTACGCTACTATTGCTGCATCATCATTTCCTCTTCAAGGAAAACCAACGCAAGCTCAAGATGTAGCACCCTCATAGACCGAAAGCGGAAGCGTTATGACAACACGGTTGATGTAGTCATACGTCTTCACGAGCCGATCGATCTTAGCACCGAACATACGACACCTCCGCGATCAGCACACGTTCAGCTCAGGGACATCCCTCGTACTCTTGATCCAGTTGAGGCCGAGGGAGAGGAGAGTTTCGTCAGCATGACGGCGTAGTGACGGTGATGATGAAGTTACCGGCGCAGGGCTTCGCTAAGCACTACGACGATATGACCGCACATGGCTAAAGAATGTCAACTTGTGTGTCCTAGGGTGCCCCCTTGCCCCCGTATATAAAGGATCAAGGGGGGATGCCGGCCGGCCCGTGTGGCGCGCCAGGAGAGGAGGAGTCCTCCTCCTAGTAGGAGTAGGACTCCCCTTTCCTACTCCTACTAGGAGGGGGAAAGGAAGGAGGACAGGGAGAAGGAAAGGGGGGCGCCGCCCCCCTTCCCTAGTCCAATTAGGACCAGAGGGTGAGGGGGCGCGGGACCTTCCCCAGCCGTCCCTCTCTCTATCCACTAAGGCCCATGTGGCCCATTATTTCTCTCGGGGGCGGTAACCTCCCAAGACTCCGGTTTTCTCCGAAATCACCAGGAACACTTCTGGTGTCCGAATATACCCGTCCAATATATCAATCTTTATGTCTCGACCATTTCAAGACTCCTTTTCATGTCTGTGATCATATCTGAGACTCCGAACTATCTTCGGTACATCAAAACACATAAACTATCTTTTGTTTTATGATGCTCTCTTTGTGCTTCAATTCTTGTCTTTCATGTTAGCATCATTGTAATCTCAATGCCTAGTTAAAAAGGCTTTGAATAAAAGCGCTTGTTGGGAGACAACCCAATATTTTTCCTTGCTTTTATTTAATAAATTTTGCATCTACCTTCTGTAGATGTATTTTTATGTTTTAATTAGTGTTTGTGCCAAGTAGAACCTATAGGATAACCTATGGTGATAGTTAATTTGATTCTGCTGAAAAACAGAAACTTTGTGCGCACGAATTTACTTTTGTTAAATCACAGAACTGTGATTTTGCGTTGATTATTTTTTCTGAAGATCAACAGACAAAGTTTCCAGGACTTCCTATTTTTGTAAGAGTTTTAGAGTTCTAGAAGTTTGTGTTAGTTACAGATTGCTACAGACTGTTCTGTTTTTGGCAGATTCTGTTTTTCGTGTGTTGTTTGCTTATTTTGATGCATCTATGGCTAGTATTAAGTGGTATGAACCATAGAGAAATTGAAATAAAGTAGGTTTAACACCAATATAAATAAAGAATGAGTTCATTACAGTACCTTATGTGGTGGTTTTGTTTTCTTTCACTAACGGAGCTTATGAGATTTCCTGTTGAGTTTTGTGTTGTGAAGTTTTCAAGTTGGTAAAGATTTGATGGACTATGGAATAAGGAGTGGAAAAAGCCTAAGCTTGGGGATGCCCATGGCACCCCAAGATATTCAAGAATAGCCAAAAGCCTAAGCTTGGGGATTCCCCGGGAATGCATCCCCGCTTTTGTCCTCGTTCATTGGTAACTTTGCTTGGAGCTATATTTTTATTCGCCACATGATATGTGTTTTGCTTGGAACGTCGTGTATGATATTAGTATTTGATTTTTAGTTTTCCACAATAATCCTTGCTGTACACACCTTTTGGGAGAACCCTACTTGATTAGTAATTTATTAGAATACTCTATGTGCTTCACTTATATCTTTTGAGCTAGATAGTTTTGCTCTAGTGCTTCACTAATATCTTTTAGAGCACGGCAGTGGCTTAATTTCGTAGAAATTTCTAGTCTCTCATGCTTCACTTATATCATTTTGAGAGTCTTTTAGAATAGCATGGTATTTGCTATGGTTATAAAATTGGTCCTAGAATGGTAGGCATCCAAGTTGGGTATAATAAAAACTATCATAGGAAGTGAATTGGATGCTATGATCACTTTGATACTTGATAACTGTTTTGAGATATGGAGGTAGTGATATTAAAGTCATGCTAGTTGGGTGATTATGAATTTCAAGAATGCATGTGTTGAAGTTAGCAAGTCCCGTAGCATGCACGTATGGTTAAAGTTGAGTAACAAATTTGAAACATGAAGTGTACTTGGATTGTGCATCCTTATGAGTGGCGGTCGGGGACGAGCGATGGTCTTTTCCTACCAATCTATCCCTCTAGGAGCATGCGCGTAGTGCTTGGTTTTTGATGACTTCTAAATTTTTGCAATAAGTATATGAGTTCTTTTGACTAATGTTGAGTCCATGGATTATACGCACTTTTACCTTTCCACCATTGCTAGCCTCTTTGGTACCGTGCATTGCCCTTTATCACCTTGAGAGTTGGTGCAAACTTCGCTGGTACATCCAAACCCTGTGATATAATACGCTCTATCACACATAAACCTCCTTATATCTCCCTCAAAACAGCCACCATACCTACCTATTATGGCATTTCCATAGCCATTCCGAGATATATTGCCATGCAACTTTCCACCGTTCCGTTTATCATCATGACATACATTACTTTTGTCATATTGCCATTGCATGGTCATGTAGTTGACATCGTATTTGTGGCAAAGCCACCATGCATACTTTTTCATACATGTCACTCTTGATTCATTGCACCATCCCGGTACACCGCCGGAGGCATTCATATAGAGTCATATCTTGTTCTAGTTTCGAGTTGTAATTCATATGTTGTAATCAATAAAAGTGTGATGATCATCATTATTAGAGCATTGTCCCCAAAAAGAAAAAAAGAAAAAGAAAAAAAAGAAAGGACAAAAAAAGGCCAAAGAAAAAAAGAAAAAAAAAGAAAAGAAAAAGAAAAGAAAATAAATAAAAAGGGGCAATGTTACTATCTCTTTTTCCACAATTGTGCTTCAAAGTAGCACCATGCCCTTCATATAGTGAGTCTCATATATTGTGCTTCAAAGTAGCACCATGTTCTTCATATAGAGAGTCTCATATGTTGTCACTTTCATATACTAGTGGGAAATTTTCATTATAGAACTTGGCTTATATATTCCTACGATGGGCTTCCTCAAAGGGATAATTAGATTTATGCCGCTAGTTGTGTCCCACTCGTCTATTTTACCCCTAATTCCCAAAAGTCACTGGTTCTGTCCAACTCACTTTGCTCCTCTTATGCTTTTGCCCTTTGACCGTTTGACCATCAGTTTGAAAACTTCATAACTAATTCTTATTACTAAATCAAAAAAATGCAAATAAGATACCAAAATGTTCAGAAAAACATCACCTATATGTCAGTGTCATTTGCATTCATGAACAAAGTGTTGGAAAGTGCACATCCGAGTTTTATCTCTTTTGATATTACCATGAATAGTAAACTCTAAAAAAATTCAAAAAAATCAAAAAAAATATGTGGCAAAGAACAACACATGTTCTAAGTGCTTGCCAAGTTTCATTAGGGAACGACATTCATGGAAGTCGTGGCAAAAAAATAATCTATTTTGGAGTGCTGATTAATTTTTTTGGCGCGACACCCACAAATGTTATTCTCTGACGAAACTTGGCAGGCACTTAAAACATTTGTCATTCTTTGCCACCAATTTTTTTTGAATTTTTTTGAATTTTTTAGATTTTACTATTCATGGTGGTAGCATAAGAGCTAAAAATCGGATGGGCACTTTCCAGCACTTTTTTCATGAATGCAAATGACACTGACATATAGGTAATGTTTTTCTTAACATTTTGGTATCTTATTTGCATTTTTCTGATTTAGTATGAATTAGTTATGAAGTTTTCAAACTGATGGTCAAAGTGCAAAAGCATAAGAGGAGGAAAGTGACTTGGACAGAACCGGTGACTTTTGGGAATTAGGTGTAAAACAGACGAGTGGTACACAACTAGGGGCATAAATCTAATTATCCCTTCCTCAAATGCCATAGGTCTTCGTGAGCAAGCAAGTTGGATGCACACCCACTAGTTTTCTTTTGTTGAGCTTTCATTCATTTATAGCTCTAGTGCATCCGTTGCATGGCAATCCCTACTCCTCATGTTGACATCAATTGATCGGCATCTCCATGGCCTGTTGATTATCCTCGTCAATGTGAGACTTTCTCCTTTTTTGTCTTCTCCACACAATCCCCGTCATCATATTCTATTCCACCCATAGTGCTATATCCATGGCTCATGCTCATGTATTGCGTGAAAGTTGAAAAAGTTTGAGATTATTTAAGTACAAAACAATTGCTTGGCTTGTCATCGGGGATGTAGAATTTGGGAACATTTTTGTGTGACGAAAATGAAGCATAGCCTAACTATATGATTTTGTAGGGATGAACTTTCTTTAGCCATGTTATTTTGAGAAGACATGATTGCTTTGATTAGTATGCTTGAAGTATTACTATTTCTTTTATCAATATGAACATTTATTTTGAATCATTTGGATCTGAACATTCATGCCACAATAAAGAAAATTACATTGAGAATTATCCTAGGTAGCATTCCACATCAAAATTTTGTTTTTATCATTTACCTACTCGAGGACAAGCAGGAATTAAGCTTGGGGATGCTTGATACGTCTCCAACGTATCAATAATTTTTTATTGTTCCATGCTATTATATTACCCCTTTTTGGATGTTTAAGGGCTTTATTTTACACATTTATATCATTTTTGGGATTAACCTACTAACCGGAGGCCCAACCCGTATTGCTGTTTTTTTGTCTATTTCAGTATTTCGAAGAAAAGGAATATCAAACGGAGTTCAAACGGAATGAAACCTTCGGGACCATGATTTTTGGAACGAACCTGATCCAGAGGACTTGGAGTGCAAGCCAAGAACCAGCCGAGGCGGCCACGAGATAGGAGGGTGCGCCCACCCCCTCTGGGCGCGCCCTCTGTCTCATGGGCCCCTCGGGTGGCCACCGACGTACTTCTTCCTCCTATATATACCCACGTACCCCGAAAACATTGAGGGAGCCAACAAAAAACAATTTCCACCACCGTAACCTTCTGTATCCGCGAGATCCCATCTTGGAGCCTTCGACGGTGCTCCGCCGGAGGGGGAATCGACCATGGAGGGCTTCTACATCAACACCATAGCCCCTCCGATGAGTTGCGAGTAGTTTACCACAGACCTTCGTGTCCATAGTTATTAGCTAGATGGCTTCTTCTCTCTTTTTGCATCTCAATACCATGTTCTCCCCCTCTCTTATGGAGATCTATTCGATGTAAACTCGTTTTGCGGTGTGTTTTTCGAGATCCGATGAATTGTGGGTTTATGATCAAGTTTATCTATGAGAAATATTTGAATCTCCTCTGAATTCTTTTATGTATGATTGAGTTATATTTGCAAGTCTCTTTGAATTATCAGTTTGCTTTGGCCTACTAGATTGATCTTTCTTGCCATGGGAGAAGTGCTTAGCTTTGGGTTCAATCTTGTGGTGTCCTTACCCAGTGACAGCAGGGGTTGCAAGGCACGTATTGTATTGTTGCCATCGAGGATAAAAAGATGGGGTTTATATCATATTGCTTGAGTTTATCCCTCTACATCATGTCATCTTTCTTAATGCGTTACTCTATTCTTATGAACTTAATACTCTAGATGCTTGCTGGATAGCAGTCGATGTGTGGAGTAATAGTAGTAGATGCAGGCAGGAGTCGGTCTACTTGTCACGGACGTGATGCCTATATACATGATCATGCCTAGATAATCTCATAATTATTCGCTTTTCTATCAATTGCTCGACAGTAATTTTTTCACCCACCGTAATACTTATGCTACCTTGAGAGAAGCCACTAGTGAAACCAATGACCCCCGGGTCTATCTTTTATCATATAAGCTTTCAATCTACTTTTATTTGCATCTTTACTTTTCACATCTATATTATAAAATACCAAAAATATATTTATCTTATCATACTATCTCTGTCAGATCTCACTTTCGCAAGTGGCTGTGAAGGGATTGACAACCCCTTTATTGCGTTGGTTGCGAGTTCTTTGTTTGTTTATTTAGGTGCGTGGGACTTTTGAGGAGCCTCCTAATGGATTGATACCTTGGTTCTCAAAAACTGAGGGAAATACTTACGCTACTATTGCTGCATCAACCTTTCCTCTTCAAGGAAAACCAACGCAAGCTCAAGACGTAGCACCCTCATAGACCGAAAGCGGAAGCGTTATGACAACGCGGTTGATATAGTCATACGTCTTCACGATTCGACCGATCTTAGCACCAAACGTACGACACCTCCATGATCAGCACACGTCCAGCTCAGGGACTTTCCTCGTACTCTTGATCCAGTTGAGGCCGAGGGAGAGTTTCGTCAGCATGACGGCATGGTGATGATGATGATGAAGTTACTAGCGCAGGGCTTCGCCTAAGCACTATGATCATATGACCGAGGTGTGTAACTGTGGAGGGGGGCACCGCACATGGCTAAAGAATATCAACTTGTGTGTCCTAGGGTTCCCCCTTGCCCCCGTATATAAAGGAGCAAGGGGGGATGCCGGTCGGCCCTTGTGGTGCGCCAGGAGAGGAGGAGTCCTCCTAGTAGTAGTAGGACTCCCCTTTCCTACTCCTACTAGGAGGGGGAAAGGAAGGAGGAGAGGGAGATGGAAAGAGGGGCGCCGCCCCCATTGCCTAGTCCAATTCGGACCAGAGGGTGAGGGGGCGCGCGGCCTGCCCCAGCCGGCCCTCTCTCTATCCACTAAGGCCCATGTGGCCCAATATTTCTCTCGGGGGGGTCCCGGTAACCCTCCGGCACTCCGGTTTTCTCCGAAATCACCCGGAACACTTCTGGTGTCCGAATATAGCCGTCCAATATATCAATATTTATGTCTTGACCATTTCAAGACTCCTTGTCATGTTCGTGATCATATCCGAGACTCCGAACTATCTTCGGTACATCAAAACACATAAACTCATAATATCGATCGTCATCGAACTTTAAGCGTGCGCATCCTGCGGATTTGAGAACTATGTAGACATGACCGAGACACGTCTCCGATCAATAACCAATAGCGAAACCTGGATGCTCATATTGGTTCCTACATATTCTACGACGATCTTTATCGGTCAAACCGCATAACAACATACGTTGTTCCCTTTGTCATCGGTATGTTACTTCCCCGGGATTCACTTATTGGTATCTCAATACCTAGTTCAATATCGTTACCGGCAAGTCTCTTTACTCGTACTGTAATACTTCATCCCGCAACTAACTCATTAATCACAATGCTTGCAAAGCTTATAGTGATGAGTATAACCGAGAGGGCCCAGAGATACCTCTCTGAAACACAGAGTGACAAATCCTAATCTCGATCTATCCAACCCAACAAACACCTTCGGAGACACCTGTAGATCACCTTTATACTCACCCTTTTACATTGTGACATTTGGTAGCACAGAAAGTGTTCCTCTAGTATTTGGGAGTTGCATAATCTCATAGTCTGAGGAACTGGTATAAGTCATGAAGAAAGCAGTAGCAATGAAACTAGAACGATCATAATGCTAAGCTAACGGATGGGTCATGTTCATCACATCATTCTCCTAATGATGTGATCATGTTCATCAAATGACAACACATGTTTATGGTTGGGAAACTTAACCATCTTTGATTAACACTACAAAAAAAAAGACACATCCGTGACATTTTGGGCCGAATGAAAAAAACTTTCTATCATACATATGACACTTCTATGACGGTAATTGTGACAAAACCCGGTATCATCATAGATGTGGTGGGCTCCTACTTCTATGAGAAAAAGTCATGACAGAAAATGGGCTTTTCGTCCTGGGCGAGCCGGAGACGCAGCTGCATGACATTCTTTGGGCCGTCCATGACGGAAAAAACCATGGTAGAAGCAAGGGGGAGGAAAATTTCGGGGAGTTGCCGGTTACGGTGGGAGGTCGGGGGCGGAGCGATGCACATTTCTCTCGTACGTACGCGCGTGTGTGCGAGGTGTTGGCTCTAATTGAACCTGAGCGAGGCGTTGGGCTCTAACAGAACCCGAGCGATTGCACTACAGGCTACGCGTTACTGAACCCGAGCGATCGATCGATTGCTGTTAACTGAACCCGATGGAGCGATTCCTTCGCTACTGCTGCTAACTGAAGCCGATCGATGCTTCCTCTGGGATGAACAGTGAGCGTTGCGGGGGGGTTGGATGAATAGTGAGTGGTGGCGTTGCCTCTGGATGAACAGGAACCCGTGGTGTGGAGGGCTGGATGAACAGTAGACGGTGGAGGGGCGACCGTGGAGGGGTGGTTGAACAGAACCCCGTGCTGTGGAGGGCTGGATGAACAGTAGACGGAGGAGGGGTGCCCGTGGAGGGGTGGTTGAACAGTAGCCGGTGGAGTAGTGCGCGGTGGAGGCTAGATGAACAGGAGCCCGTGGAGGCTGGAGAAGGTCGACGGTAGCCCGTGGAGGCTGGAGGAGGTCGACGGTGGAGATGACCAAGATCCGTGGAGTCCTGCTTGCGATCGCCACACCCCCCCGTTTTGACCGTGAAGGCCAACACAAGTCCGTTTCGTCCATTTTGCAGTACGCCACACCCCTCCGATCAACAAGACCCCCGTTTCGACCGTAGGAGGTCCGTTTCCTCTGTTTTGCGGTATGCCAGGCCCCTCCCAATCAACAGGACCCCGTTTCGAACGTGGCCTGTCGAACACAAGGCCGTTTCCTCCGTTGTGCGGTACGCCAGGCCTCGTTTCCATCGCATGTTCCGTCCAAGCCCTCCCGATGAACACGACCACGCATTCCGTACTGACCCAGCCGGTTGGCTCCCCATTAACACGACGACGACGTTGTTTCTTCGTTACGACCCAGCCATGTACGTATGCGCGATAGGCGTTAGAGACCCTGCCCGTATGTACATACGTCGCTATATTTTCTTTCTTGCACCCTTGCCGGTGTACGTACGTGTACATGCTATGTGCGCGCCTCTACTACGACATGTGCGCGCCTCTACATCCACCAGTATATATGTACGTACACGTTCGCGACCAAAAGGACAATGGTACGTACGCTTTGACAAGGTGGGTCCCGACTGTCAGGCACTTCCTTGCCTGCGAATCGTTTTTTGCCCGGACAATGGTACGTACGCTTTGACAAGGTGGGTCCCGACTGTCAGGCACTTCCTTGACAAGGTGGGTCCCGACAATGGTACGTACGCTTTGACAAGGTGGGTCCCAGCAGTCAGGGGGGCGAATCATTTTTTTTGCCCGGACGCACTTCCTTGCGTGCGAAGATGTAGCTGGTGGGTTCCAGCAGTCAGGGGAGCGAATCGTTTTTTTTTTTGCCCGGACGCACTTCCTTGCGTGCGAAGGTGGAGCTGGTGGGTCCCAGCAGTTAGGGGCAAAACGTTTTTTCGCAAAATATTGTGGCCCATCCGATGGGTCCCCGTTGTCAGGTGGAGGAATAATTATTTTGTGCGTAATAAGGAGGCACTTCCTTGCTGCGGCCGTGGACCCAGCTGCCAGCCTCTCCACATACAGTCCACATCCGATGGAAGTCGTTCCTTGACCACGTTGACCACGCCGCGCCGAGAGCACCAGGGCGGTGGACGACGGCGAGGCCTAGGAAGGGGACGACAGGGAGCCGGGGAAGACGCGGCAGTGGAATCCCGCGCTGAGAGGAGTACGAGAGTTCACTGGTTCGGCTGCGGTGTGAGGCTGCCGTCGCCGCAGGGCCTGGCCAGTGGTGGGAATAGTAGGGGGCAGTGTGGCCTCCGCGGCAGCACATCCGGCCACGGGAAGCAGGAGCATGCGGCGCGACCGGCGTTGCTTTGGGCGGCTGGAGCAAGAAGACCAGAGGTTGAAGAAGCACTACGGCCGTTGGATGGACATCGTACGGTCACTGGAGCTAGAATTGTTTATATTGACTAAGTTGACAAAGCCCTTCGTCCCCGTCAACTTAGTAGGCCCACAAGTCAGCCTCCCACCAAGGTGGGTCCCAGCTAGCAGGGGGTATTCATTTTTTTGTGCGTAACAAGGAGGCACTTCCGGTGGGTCCGAGCTGACAGCAGGGGGAACGTTTTTTTCGCAAAATACGGTAGCCCGTCTGGTGGGTCCCAGCAGTCAGGGGCAAACGTTTTCTTTTCGCGAAATACTGGTGGCCCGTCCGGTGGGTCCATGCTGTCGGGTGGAGGAATAATTATTTTCCGCATAATAAGGAGGCACTTCCTTGCGGCTGCCATGGACCCAGCTGTCAGCCTCTTCACGTACAGTATTCTTCCGATGGAATTCGGTCGTTGACCACATTGACCACGCCGCGCCGAGAGCACCACGGCGGTGGACGACGGCGAGGCCTAGGAAGGGGACGACGCGGAGCCGGGGAAGACGTGGTAGTGGATGCCCACGCGGAGACGAGTACGAGGGTTCACTGGTTCGGCTGCGCTGTCGTCGCCGCAGAATAACAGGGGGTGTGGGTGAGTGGAGTGGAGGGATGGCCTGGCCAGTGGTGGGAGTAGTATGGAGGTGGTGAGGCCTCCGCGGCAACAAAGCCGGCCACGGGAGGCAGGAGCAGGCGGCACGACCGGCGCTGCTTTGGGCGGCTGGAGCAAGAAGACCATAGGTTGAAGAAGCACTACGGCCATTGGATGGACATCGTACGGTCACTAGAGCTAGAATTGTTTATATTGACTAAGTTGACAAAGCCCTCCATCCCCGTCAACTTAGTAGGCCCACAAGTCAGCTTCCCACCAAGGTGAGTCCCAACTAGCAGGGGGAGTATTCATTTTTTTGTGCGTAATAAAGAGGCACTTCCGGTGGGTCCGAGCTGACAGCAGGGGGAACGTTTTTTTTTCGCGAAATACGGTGGCCTATCCGGTGGGTACCAGCAGTCAGGGGGGAAACATTTTTTTCGCGAAATAAGGTGGCCCGTCCGGCGGGTCCCTACTGTCAGGTGGAGGAATAATTATTTTGCACATAATAAGGAGGCAGTTCCTTGCGGTCGTCGTGGACCCAGCTGTCAGCCTCTCCACGTACACTACTCTTCCGATGGAAGTCGGTCGTTGACCACGTTGACCAAGCTGCGCCGAGAGCACCAGGGCGATGGACGACGGCGACGCCTAGGAAGGGGACGACGCGGAGCCGGGGAAGACGCGGCAGTGGAAGCCCGCGCGGAGAGGAGTACGAGGGTTCACTGGTTCGGTTGCGGTGTGAGGTTGCCGTTGCCGCAGAATAACAGGGGGTGTGGGTGAGTGGAGGGATGGCCTGGCCAGCGGTGGGAGTAGTATGGGGGCGGTGAGGCCTCCGCGGCAGCATAGCCGGCCACGGGAGGTAGGAGCATGAGGCACGACCGGCGCTGCTTTGGGCGGCTGGACCAAGAAGACCAGAGGTTGAAGAAGCACTACGGCCGTTGGATGGACATCGTACGGTCACTGAAGCTAGAATCGTTTATATTGACTAAGTTGATAAAGCCCTTTGTACGCTCCAACTTAGTAGGCCCATAGGTCAGGCTCCGAAATGGTGCGCCCCAGAAGTCAGGGGGAGGAATCATATTTTGGGCGGCTGAAGCTAAGAATATACAAGATTGAAGAAGAAGCACGACATCCGTTGGATAGTGTAGGATCGAAAGTATGTCTAGAGGGGGGTGATTAGACTACTTGACAATATAAAAATTCAGCCTTTTGATAAAGACAAGTTTTTGGCAAGTTCACAATGATGATCAAGTCAAGTATCACCCTACACATGCAATTCTAGAGTATAGGCAGCGGAAAGTAAATTGCACATGTAGTAAAGAGAGGTGGAGAAGAGCAAACGCAATTTGGAGACACGGAGATTTTTCTCGTGGTTCCGATAGGTGGTGCTATCGTCAATCCACGTTGATGGAGACTTCAACCCACGGAGGGTAACGGCTGCGAGAGTCCACGGAGGGCTCCACCCACGAAGGGTCCACGAAGAAGCAACCTTGTCTATGCCATCATGGCATACGCCCACGGAGGGCTAGCCTTACTCGGGGTAGATCTTCATGAAGTAGGCGATCTCCTTGCCCTTACAAACTTCTTGGTTCAACTCCACATCTTGACGGAGGCTCCCAAGCGACACCTAACCAATCTAGGAGGCACCACCCTCCAAAAGGTAATAGATGGTGTTGGTGATGATGAACTCCTTGCTCTTGTGCTTCAAATGATAATCTCCCCAACACTCAACTCTCCTCACTGATTTGGCTGTGGTGGAAGAAAGGATTGAGTGGAAAGCAACTTGGGAAGGCTAGAGATCAAGCTTCATATGGTGGGAGTGGAGCTACTTGATCTCAACACAAGGGTAGGTAGTTTTCTTCTCAGAAATGTAAGGTTAGGAGTGGTAGTTCTTTCTGATGGCTCTCTCCACGAATGAAGAGGGGGTGGAGGGGTATTTATAGCCTCCACACAAAATCCAACTGTCACACACATTTGACCAATCTCGGTCAGACCGAAGTTGACAACTCGGTGAGACCGAAAGTTCAAAACATGTGAACGTTGGGATTTTCGGTGGGACCGAAAATACAATCTCGGTGAGTCCGATTCTTCCAAAGACTAGGGTTTGCCAATCTCGGTGACACCGATTTGATGACAGAAGGTTACAGAAGCTTGGCAACACCAGTTTCGGTAAGATCGAGTTCAGAATCGGAAAATCCGAAATTTCTAGGGTTTGGCTATATGGCTGAGGTGGTTCATCTCGGTGTGACTGAGTTTATGGAATCGGTGGGACCGAGATTACTTATGAGTGTATTATGGAAGTGAAGGGTGCTGATAGTTTTAGGAGATGTATCACTAAGCACTTTGAGCAACCAGATCATTATCATAACCTCATCCCCTTTTAATAGTATTGGCTTTCCTATAGACTCAATGTGATCTTGGATCACTAAACCAAAAATGGAGTCTTGAGCTTTTGCCAATGCTTGCCTTAGCATTTTGAGGGGTCCACATCTTCAGTCATTGCCATACCCATATCACTGAACTTTCTGAAATGATTCTCAAGAAACTATTAGTTCAATGATATATATGTTGTTATTAATTACCAAAACCACCCGGGGATTAGTTGCACTTTCAATCTCCCCCTTTTTGGTAATTGATGACAACATATAGATCAAAGCTTCGACATAGGATATAATCAATGAATAATATCGTCGCTTTGAGAAGTATGTGATAAGCAAGAGCTCCCCCTAAATTTGTGCATTATTTAAGATTTGCGTTTGAATGCAAATGCACAATCGATTAGGATCATGGGTCACTCTTCCATGTCACATACATCTTGGTGGAGCGCACAAAATGATAAGAATGAATAGCATGCACCCAATCACCAAGACATGAGTAAATGATCATACAAGATATGAATAGCATATGATAAGCATTAAGCACACATTAAGGCATAGTACGATCAAGCACTCATCAAAGTAGAGAAAACGTAGTATCAAACACACGGAATGTCTCGAAAATCTCAAAAGTATCTCAAAGAAACCGCAGATGAACGAAAGAGCAAAAGCAAGCACTCTCTCTCTCGAAGTCCTATGATCTATACAATTTCTCCCCCTTTGGCAACAAGTTACCAAAAAGTTTGAAAAGTATAGAGCTAAACGTCACTAGGGACTCTGCTGGCGGCTCCTGTCTGGGTTGATGGAGTTGAGATGGCTGCATCTGCAAAGGCTTCAGCTGATGTCCGTGGAGCTGGAGGAGTGGTAGCTGGAGCTGGAGCTGGAACTGATGGAGCTGTGGGAGGTGCTGAGGCTGTAGTCCTGGTGTCTGTCACTGGGATAGCAGCTGATCGGGGTCTTGTGGGAACCGGAGCAGGCTGTTCATATTCATCCTGGACTAGGTCATCCTGCATCTCACGCATGAGCTCTTCCTTCTCCCTCTTTGCTTCCTCGATATCTGCCTCAAGCTTGTTGACAGTGACTTGCACTTCAGTCAGCTTGACATCCAGAGCATGGATCTTGTCTTCAACAATCCTCTCAAGACTCTCTGAGATCTGCACAATGCTGGCTGGCATTGTTCAATCCTCTGGGTAGCTTCAAGGAGCTGCTCTCCAACACTCTTGGGTTTAGCTGCTGCTGCTGCTGCCTTCTTTCTCAGCTTTAGCTTTCTTGGCAGCTTCACTCTTTGCTTGACCTTCAACTGACGTTGGGTCCTCCTCATCCATCACAACTTCATTGTCCTCATGCTCAGGCTGCAGTGGCAAGTGTGGTCTATCCAACAAGTAGGTGCCCGTGCCAAACTTGGCATTGATAAGCATCTGAATGTGCGGGGCAAATCCACATGACCTCTTCTGGTCTGCTGCAGTCCTCTTGATGGTCTCAACTATCAGGTCCATCACCTTGAAAGGTGCCTTCTGATCAAGTATGTGCAGCATGTTGATAGAATATCCTCTGATCATGCGATGATCTCCAGACTTGGGCATCAAGGTATGCCTCAGAGTTGTGTTTGTAGTAGGTAGACCTGCCTGAAGATGATACACTGAGCCGAGCTTCCAGATTTCCACATCCTTAGCTGGTACCTCATTGTACATGTTCTTCATAGACTCATGGTTCTTCTTGGAAATTCCATAGACATCAACATCATCCTCTCTCTGCGCTGGAGCATTCAGCAGTGCTGCCCATTCTTCTACAGTAGAAGAGAACCTTTGGCCTTCGGTCATCCATGTGATCTTTCCATCTGGATAGAAATGAGCTGTGGCATAGAATTGCATGATCATCTCATCATTCCAATCTGTCAATTTCTGACCAACAAACTCAGCAACACCACATGCAGTGAAGCTCTCATGCACATGTGGAAAGAAGTCTCTGTGCTCTTCACTGTCAATGTATGACCAGTCAACATATCTAGTATCTGCAACAATGGGCTTCTTGTCCATTAGCACAGTCTCATAGAAGTCCTGCTGCTCTCTGGTGTGGAACCTTGGATCTACAGCAGTTCTTCTCCTCACAGCATATGGATCAGCTTGTCTCCATAGCCTGAGACCTTTGTCCTTTCTTTCCTTCATGTTCTCAGCTTGAGGATGAGCATCATTGTGAATTGGCAGTTTCTGACGAAGTTTCAGCAATACAGGTGCCTCATCATCTGACTCAGCTGGTGGCACATTATCTTTCTTCTTCTCTGAAGCTGGAATGTTCCTGACAGTTTTCTTGGGCTTGGCAGCAGGCTTGGCTTGAGCTGCCTTTGCTGGAGCAGATGGCTTAGACTTAGAAGGGGCTCCTGCCCTGATGGCATCACCCATGAGCTTAGGCTTTTGAGGAGGCTGGGGTGCTTCCTCATCATCATCATCTGCTGCTTCATCATGCACAATCCTCTTCCTCTTGGAAGTTTTCTTCACCTTGCTTGAAGTTTCCTCTTCCATACTCATCTTCTTGGCAACAGTGGATTTCTTCACTTTACTGGTGCCTTTCTTGGTTTGCTGCCCTTGATGCTCTTTGGCAACAACTTTCCTCTTTGGCTTGGAGGAGATTTCTTCCTCAGCAATAAAATCAGAATCTTCTTCATCAGAATTTCTCTTCTTCCTGGCCCTGGTGGCTGCAGGAGGCAAACCACTTGGTGTGCTCCTTCCACCATCATCTGAAAAGCTGCTGGCCTCAGGACTAGTGCCTGCCTCTGGAATCTCAGCAATTGGTGACTCAGACCTGTTCTGACTGTCACTGGCATCTGACATGGCTGACAACCTGTGAATAGATTAGGTGTAGGCAGAATAGAAGAGTTATATCAAACTGCAGAAGATTTTTAAAAAATGAGTTCAAATTTCAGTTTTAGGTTTTCACAGAATGCATTTCGGTCAGACCGAGTCTAAAATTCGGTGAATCCGAAGTGTTCAAACAGAACCATTCACACCACTTTCGGTTGGACCGAAATGGGTTTTGGTCTTGCCGAAAACACTAGGGTTTCACTAAATCCTCATTTCGGTCGCACTGATTTGCACAACTCGGTTGGACCGAAAGGTTCAGTGCAATGGCAAGAGGCCAAATCGGTCATTCCGAGAATGTAGAATCGGTCTCACCGAGATGTGTTCCGCGGAAACCTAACCCTAAAACTTTTACTCGAATTTCGTTCTAACGAACTAATCTGGTGTTATGGAAGATCTCAAACGTGGCAAGATGCTAGGCAAACCAATCGTGCATAGAATCGGAGATGGAGGCACGAGAGGGATCGAAACTCACCCTAACTTGGTGGAGTTCCTCTACGGCGGCAACGGCCCGGAGAGAATGTCCGTTGACGGCGACGGAGACTGCGGCGAGGGCGCATAAAGCGACATTTACGGAGACGATCCGGAGACCACGGTGGCGGCAGAAGGGGTTTGGGGCGGCGTTTTGAAGTAGGAATCAACGGCGCTGCCCTCGGAGTATATATACCCTTTAGTTGTCGGTGGGACCGAGTTGTAAAACTTCGGTGGCACCGAGATGGTTAACTCAAGCGAGTTACACACTTCGGTCACGCCGAAATTTACAATTCGGTTTCACCGAGGTGAAAACCTAGATCAATCCAAGTGCTTTCGGTTGGACCGAGTTTGAGTGGGTTGGTCTGACCGAAATTACTTAGAAGGTTTTGGAAGTTTAGCCTTTGACGGATCGGTGGCTCCGAGTGCTCCTCACTCGGTGTGTCCGAAAATGACTTGTTCAAAGTTTGTGATATAAGCATGAATAGAATTTGAGACAAGAAAGCATAGATAGCTAGGGGAGGAACTTAGGCATTCTTGTCCATCCATTTGGTAAAAAAAAATCCAAAAGACCAAAGCAACAAATGGATGTCCTCGAATGGATAAAATCATGCATCCAACATGCTCACACAATAAGATAGCAAATGAAATATGTGTCAAACATGCACAATCAAAACACTAGCTACTATCACACAATTTGTCGATGACTAGGTCATCTATATATGAGTATATTGACTTAGGAGTCAAATGAGAACATTTGATCATAGGTCATACTCATCGCTTAAGCACAAGTGGGGTTACCACTTTTACATAAAGCATTAATGTGTTCACATCATTTGAAGATGCTTTAGCTCAATTCTTTAGAGCAAAGCTCCCCCTAGATGTGAGAACCCCTTTAAAGGGTCAAACTAACCTTGGGTTGTCGTAGAAGACTTCATGTAGATGTTGAAGATGTGGATGCTCAATGTTGATGAAGATCATCAAGAGTTGGGAGCAATCCTTTGGATTCGGGCACTTTCAATACCTACATGGGTTAGTCCCACAAGGAACAAACAAGGATATCCATGGACATAGATTGAAGTTCACAATAGTTGATGTCCATGAAAGCAATGATTACCTTGTCCCTTGACTTACCAACAAGAGGGTTTGTGACTCCATGAACTAGTGCAAGATGTTGAAGTTGATTGCACAAGTTTTGCCAAAATGAATGTGAGTGAAGTATGTTGGCGGAGTCACCCTCAAGAACTCTCTAGTTCTTCTTCTTCGGGATCCACATCATCTTGATGGGAATCCTTGGGGTTGTAGTTGAGCTTGACGAAGTAGAACTTGACGTTTCCTTGGGAACCCACTTGACCATGGCTTTAGGTGCTTCAATAAATGCATCAATCTCCTCTTGAAGCTTGTCCTTGCCTTTTAGCTTGTGGTCTTGTGGTGGAAGATCATCTTGAGCTTGTTCCACATTGGAAGAAGTAGGATCATACTTCTCCTTTTGAGAAACAAACTTTGGAGTGGGATATTGACCTTCTTCCCATTCAACACCCTCGGCGTTGAACTTTCGCTCAAAACCAATTCCTTGATTCTTCCGGTGCCTTCCTTGCTTGCGAACAATTTCCACAAAGTTTTTGCTTCCGGCAAGGCTCTTGTAGACACCTTTCTCTATAATCCCTTTCAATAAACTATTTTCTTGCTCAAGTGTAACTTGGCTTGAAACATTGTTAGTGGAATCAAGAGAACTACTAGGAGTAACAACATTGGATTTAGCATGGTTATTGTTACTACTAGATGAAGAATTTTTCTTATGCTTGTCATGCTTAGTTTTAATAGGTGGCAAGAAATTGGACAAGAGAAGTCGTTTGGCAAGATATGAAGAACTCTTCTTTCGAAGATCGTCATTGATAGCTTTTAGAAACTCATGTTCTTGCTCTAGATTGAGCTTCTCGAAGCGTAGCTTCTCATGAGATCTTAGGAGCTCTCTATGATCTTCTTGAGTTGTTTCATGAGCTAACTTAAGAGTGTTTATTTCTTTAGTTAGATGCTCAATCTCCTTCATAGCATTGTCATTCGACTCTTCTCGACTATAAAGACTACTAGCATGTTCATCATTACTAGGCTCACTAGATTTATCATGTAAAAGCTCATCTTCACCAAGCAAGTCATCCTCATCACTATCAAAGTCAATAAATTCAGGGTGTGATACCTTGGGGCCTTTAGCCATGAAGCATCTTCCAATTCCCTCATTTGGTGAATCAAATAAGTCATAGGAGTTGGAGTTGGAGGACACGAGAGCAAGACCGGCAACACCTTCATCTTGACTGTAGTCGGAGTTGGAGTGATAGCTTCTTTCGGAGTGATTGTCGGAGTCAGAGCCGGAGACCCATTCACCTACATGAGCTTGATGTTTTCTTCTTGTGTAGCTCCTTGATGACTTGTCTTTCCTCTCCGAATCCTTGCTTCTCCGAGAGGATCTTCGTTCATAATGATCATCTCTACTCCTTCTCTCTTTCCGAGGTGACTCTTCTCTTGAGCTTCTTCTTCTTGGAGATTCTTCTCCTCTCTTGTGGGGAGTCGAACACTCAGTTGAGTAGTGTCCGGGTCTTCCACAATTGTAGCAGTTTCGATCATGACTAGAAGATCTCTTTTCATCATATGATCTAGACTTTGAGCTTCTTTCCTTGCTTCTACTCTTGTAGAATTTGTTGAAGTTCTTCACCATTAGGCTTATCTCTTCATTGGAAACTAGCTTGTCACTTGAGGTTGTGGGAGCATCAGTTGTAGCCTTGTAAGCACCACTTGACTTATTGTGAAGCTCTTCCTTATCTTTAAGTGTCATCTCATGAGCAACAATTCTTCCAATGACTTCGGTAGGCTTGAGATTCTTGTAGTTTGGCATCATTTGGATCAAAGTGCACACGGTGTCATACTTTCCATCCAAAGCTCTGAGAATCTTCTTGATGATGAATCGGTCGGTCATTTCTTCGCTTCCTAAGCCGGCAATCTCATTTGTGATGAGAGCAAGCCTAGAGTACATTTCAGCGACTCCTTCACCTTCCTTCATCTTGAACTTGTCAAGTTGACCTTGAAGAACATCTAGCTTTGATTCCTTCACGGACTCGGTACCTTCGTGCATTTCGACCAAAGTATCCCAAATCTCTTTTGCATTCTCAAGACGGCTGATTTTGTTGAACTCCTCGACACAAAGCATTGAAGAGAATGTCACAAGCTTGAGCATTGTTTTGCAACATCCGCAATTCATCCGCTGTAGCTTCACGATCCGGAACTTTTCCTTCCTCAAGAACTCACCTTGCAAGCCAACACAAATAATGCCCCATGCGGCGTGGTTATGTCCAAGAATATGCATTTTCATTTTATGCTTCCAACTAGCAAAATTTGAACCATCAAAGTAAGGACCTCTCTGAAAATTACCCTCACTAGACGCCATACTCTCCTAGGTTGTGAAACCAAGCTTATGGAGTCCAATGCAATGGAGACCAATACAATGGAGACCAAAGCTCGATACCACTTGTAGGATCGAAAGTATGTCTAGAGGGGGGGTGATTAGACTACTTGACAATATAAAAATTTAGCCTTTTGATAAAGACAAGTTTTTGGCAAGTTCACAATGATGATCAAGTCAAGTATCACCCTACACATGCAATTCTAGAGTATAGGCAGCGGAAAGTAAATTGCACATGTAGTAAAGAGAGGTGGAGAAGAGCAAACGCAATTTGGAGACATGGAGATTTTTCTCGTGGTTCCGATAGGTGGTGCTATCGTCAATCCACGTTGATGGAGACTTCAACCCACGGAGGGTAACGGCTGCGAGAGTCCACGGAGGGCTCCACCCACGAAGGGTCCACGAAGAAGCAACCTTGTCTATGCCATCATGGCATACGCCCACGGAGGGCTAGCCTTACTCGGGGTAGATCTTCATGAAGTAGGCGATCTCCTTGCCCTTACAAACTTCTTGGTTCAACTCCACATCTTGACGGAGGCTCCCAAGCGACACCTAACCAATCTAGGAGGCACCACCCTCCAAAAGGTAATAGATGGTGTTGGTGATGATGAACTCCTTGCTCTTGTGCTTCAAATGATAATCTACCCAACACTCAACTCTCCTCACTGATTTGGCTGTGGTGGAAGAAAGGATTGAGTGGAAAGCAACTTGGGAAGGCTAGAGATCAAGCTTCATATGGTGGGAGTGGAGCTACTTGATCTCAACACAAGGGTAGGTAGTTTTCTTCTCGAAATGTAAGGTAGGAGTGGTAGTTCTTTCGATGGCTCTCTCCACGAATGAAGAGGGGGTGAGGGGTATTTATAGCCTCCACACAAAATCCAACCGTCACACACATTTGACCAATCTCGGTCGGACCGAAGTTGACAACTCGGTGAGACCGAAAGTTCAAAACATGTGAACGTTGGGATTTTCGTGGGACCGAAAATACAATCTCGGTGAGTCCGATTCTTCCAAAGACTAGGGTTTGCCAATCTCGGTGGGACCGACTTCATCATCTCGGTGACACCGATTTGATGACGTAGGTTCTGAAGCTTGGCAACACCAGTTTCGTGAGACCGAGTTCGAATCGGAAAATCCGAAATTTCTAGGGTTTGGCTATATGGTGAGGTGGTTCATCTCGGTGTGGTGAGTTTATGGAATCGGTGGGACCGAGATTACTTATGAGTGTATTATGGAAGTGAAGGGTGCTGATAGTTTTAGGAGATGTATCACTAAGCACTTTGAGCAACCAGATCATTATCATAACCTCATCCCTTTTAATAGTATTGGCTTTCCTATAGACTCAATGTGATCTTGGATCACTAAACCAAAAATGGAGTTTTGAGCTTTTGCCAATGCTTGCCTTAGCATTTTGAGGGGTCCACATCTTCAGTCATTGCCATACCCATATCACTGAACTTTCTGAAATGATTCTCAAGAAACTATTAGTTCAGTGATATATATGTTGTTATTAATTACCAAAACCACCCGGGGATTAGTTGCACTTTCAGATAGACATCCGACGGCCACTGCTGCTAGAACCGTGTGTTGAATATAATAAGTTGACAAAGCCTTGCATACGCGTCAACTTATTTTTTTAGGGGACGCGTCACTTAGTAGGCCCACAAGTGTGTGACAGAGAACTTATAGCCCATTTGCGTTTTGTAAGAATGTACAGCCTATTTTTGAATTCTAATGGAATTTACAACAGCCCATTTACAGTTTGTTAAAAGTTCAGCCCATTTTCTAGCTAGGACAACGATTAATAATTTCAACCAACCGTTGAACCCAGAATTCAATAAAATTTCCCACATTTTGATGGGATCCGAAATATTTTTATCCTGAAATTTCTATTCAGATTAAATATAAATTTGTATTACTAAAAATGCAACGAAACATTGCGCGCGCAACAATGAAAATTTAAGATTTTCAAAATCCATAAATAATATTTTATAAACTAATTTCGAGCTTGGTGCATTTTTTTATAGTTACTGCCCAGTTTTTATAATTACATCCCATTTATTATTTTTAAAGCCCATTTTCCTGTTAAGCCTAATACATTCCTCCTAGGAAAGATTTGTAGCACAGCGGGGCGGAGAATAACAAGTTGACCTTGCCTGGGTATTCCTCAAAAAGACGTATAGCTGGGCTAGCCATTTTCATCTTGAAAAAAGTAGTATCTGGGCTGGATATCTGGCCTGGGCTAGATGGGCCACAGCCCGCCCAGTTAATACCCTACTCTCCTCTGAACAACAACGAAATCATCGCCAAGAAAAACTTTGTAGTGCTCACGCCTCAAAAACACAAATACTGCTCGAGCTACTTGGTCCCAGCTGTCGGCCGTACCTTGTGCAATTCTCTCGCTTATATTGACTACATAGGTTGACAATGGTGTGGGACTGTGATGTCAGGAAACCAGGAGAAAGCAAAAAAAAAATATAGTTGTACATAATAAGGAGGCACTTGCGTACGTACGGCTATGGCCCTAATGGGTCCCTAGTGTCATCCAGTCAAAATAAAGTCATCTCCTGAATCCTCATGTTCGTTGACCATGTGAACAATGCTCGGCGCCACGGCGAGCGCAACAACTCGAAGGACAACGGAGAGGGCCTCGCGGGCCCTACGGAGGTCTGATACAGCGCCCGCTGCTCATTCAGGAAGCCAGGATCATCGGACACCTATGAGCACCTTCGAGAAACTGAGACGGCATGAAACGGTAAGGCCGCTCTAGGTGCTCTGGTTTATTTCAAACTTGTATTAACATACAACTGTAATTTACTCGTCATCGGAAGGCCCGAGGTCTGTAAGTAAAAACGGCGGGTTACGCGTGTAATTTGAGAGACTAGTGTATATTTTATGAGCATTTCTATATGGACAACATTACCAGACGATACATGCACGACGTGCGTATCATGCCATCCATGGGCAAGGTTGAAACAGCAGCTAACGGCTGGATTAGCAATCTCCCGTGTGTCGTTCACCGTTTTTATCGTGTGTGAAGTACTTCCCAAATTTTACTAGTCAAAATCGACCAACCAAGCGCCTTTGCTCGAGACCATCTGCTTTAATTTACAAGCGTCAGTTTTACAAGCGGTTTTGGTTGGAAAACGACGATCCAATCATGGCCTAATATCATGAGATGGTCGGAAGATCATATGGTTTCTTGTCTAACCTACCCGACATGTTGTATAGGCTATGAATGAAACATCAGTGAACTTCTTACGCACGGAAACAACAGAAGAGGATGATCTTCTTAACAAACAAATCACTGGCATTAGATCGATATGCAAAATAATACGAAGCATTATTCTCAGGAGGCACGGTGAATAGCTCGTGATGCCGCATGCCACAACATTCCAAGCTCAACTTTGCAATCAAACACAAGGCCTGGTATTACATAGACAATATTGAGAACAAACTCTTAACACAGGAATATCTCAGCAGAGTAACTATTTACTTCTAAACTAAACACAGGAATAGGAAAAAACACTCGACGCTGCTCACAGCAAGGGCGTCCCACTCAAAAATATCAAATGCATGTCTTCTGGCTAACATCAATGAGCAAATTTTGACAAGGTTTTCCAATTCCAGTATATTAAACTAACGTCTTCTTGCTAACATCAATGAGCAAATTTTGACAAGGTTTTCCAATTCCAATATATTAAACTAATGTCTTCTTGCTAACATCAATGATTAAACTTTGACAAGTTTTTCCCGTTCAAATTATGTAATGCCTATGATTGTGTCCTGTCTTAGTTTCTTGTACTTGTTTGGGCACTTTTTGCCCAGGGCACTCCACGTGTTATTAAATTGCCAATGGTCTCTGCAGACTAGTCATGTCACCGGTGTCTAATAATACTCTGTAAAGCTTCTCGGTCATTCCTTCTGTAATGTACTGCATCTAGTGACTGCTTCTTTCTGCAAAGTGGAACGACCAACTGGACCCAGTAACGAAGCGGTTTGCCTTGGACACATTGGCTCTTTTTGTGCAGTTCAACTAAAATCAAAGTCGGAATAAAACCGAGCTTTAATTTTGATATCCCTGTAAGCAACAATAGGTATAAGGAAACAATTCTTGAGAAATAACGGTTGATGACTTGTCTTAATGGGAAACAAAGCAGGAGAGGAGCAATTCTCCATTAGTGTGATTCATTCATATTGACTGAGACATTATCTTAACAATGCCTTGGTTCAACATGTATAAAGAACGACAAAGTAGAAAAGTACCATTCCTAAAACAATGCAACTGATTCATTTTTAAAGAGACATTATCTTAACAATACCTTGGTTAAACATGTAGAATGAACTACAAAGCAGGATAGTACCATTCCTAACAAGTGTTGCAGTTTTGAACTAAGATTCAGTAGTTACTTAATTATGGGAGTGACATTGCTTAATTTTACCAGCGGCATTAGATTAACGAAAAGCATAAACAGTTCCAGGGGAGAGTGGGCGCAACAACGATATGTGCTTCCATCTACTTATAAATGGGGTGATGCAGAGTTTGTTGTAACAAAGCAACAAGCATCATGTCTGGGTTGGTCCCATTTTTGTTCACTACTTAATGGGAAAAGACAGCAATACAATATCTTCAATTCAACATTTATTTAAAACATTACCAATACAAGTAGCACAACATCTCAAAGCACACTGCACAATCATGTGGATGAAGGCATGTTGACCTTTCATGAGAACACCCGGATAAAATACGAATCTGCTAACACGAATAGGAAATCCAATCTCATTTTGTGCAGTTGCACTGAAATCAAGCAAAGTGCTTCGCGTAGCAAAGCAAAATGTCGCAATAGCAACAAGTTGAATAGATATCATGCGGTAGAGACCAAGATTTGAAACAACTCGACAGGAACAATGGAAACAAATCTCGATTTCCTTTTGTGTAGTTCCACCAAAATTAAGCAAAGTCACCGGTGTGACATTCAAGTTGAAAAACACAAAACACTCTTAAAACATAAGTATTTTGAGTAGCGAAGCAAAATGTTGCAATAGCAACAAGTTGAATCGGTACCCATGTTTTAACAGAGGCAAAAAAGGAAACAATTACTTGCCGATAAAGGAGGATGAAACAAACGGTGACAGAAAGAAGCATCTAACTTATCTTGGATGGGAAACAAAGTAGGATAGTAGCATTTCTAAAACGGTAGCATTGATTCATATTAACAGAGACACTCTCTTGAAACAACATTCGTTAAAAAATGTAATTTACTTTTAACAGTGGCATTGCTTCAATTTTCCGGTGGCATTCTTAGATTAACAACAGCAAAATAGCTGTATGGGACATGCTAGCACCATGTGCGTCCACACGTATAAATGGGTTATGCAGAGTATGTAGCCAAGCAGCATATCTGTGTTGGTCCCATATTTGTTCTCTTTGAACTTTTTTTCCTATATGAGGGCAGCAAATCTAGTCCTGCACAAACTACCCGACCCCCAGTTTCTTTCCCTTTTCAACAAAGAGATCGGTTCCTTATAGATGTGTGTACTGGGTTACCCTCTTTTTCCCTTTTCAACCAACAAAGCGGCTGGATAGCCAGTCTATACTACTTTTCCTCCCTCCTTTCCTCATTGAACCACGTCCTAGATTCATGCTCCACCCCACCGCACCTTTCTTTCCTCTTTGAACCAAGACCTAGATTCGACTACAGATCGAAAAAGATCCACATGCAGCTAGAGTAACGACGGTTTCAAAGAAACTTATACCTTAGGGTCGTCGAGATGTGGCAAGGCGTGCGGCGGGAGGCCGGATCTGCCCACACTACGTACGACATCGAGGAAGAAGGGGTCGGTGGCCCTCCCGCAGAGGCGCTGGGTGAAAGAGAACAGCGCAGCCGGCAGTGGATTGCCTCCCTCGCCGAAGGTGATAGAGTTAACACTGCACGTCCTCCCCTTCCCGGTGCGACGGGATACGGACGCCTCCTTCACCAGCTGTGAGGGGGGAGAGAGACAAGAGGCCAACGTAGTCTTGTTTAGATCTGGTGAAGAGACGGTGAGAGACTGTGAATATAGCAAACCCTAGCAAATGAACGTTGAGCCTCCAGCGCGTAACATATATGTATTGCGGCGAGCGTGTGGAGAGTGCAAACCCTAGTGAACAAGCGCTAAGGCTCTATATATATATATATATATATATATATATATATATATATATATATATATATATATATATATATATATATATATATATATATACACACTAATGTAGTATGGACTGAGCTCCGGTGCCTTCTCTCCATCTGCTTTTGGCTGTATGACAGGTGAGCCAGCCACATTTTGGGCCCATCTGTCATAAACCCAAAGGCAGGAGCACTAAGTCAATGAAGTTGCGTCCATATAGTACTCTCGTGTGTATACGACTAATATATAGTGGAGTGGTTTTCTTATTCTCTCCATAACAATCGTTTTAAATTGTGTAAGTACGGAACGAAACTCTTTATTTAATGTATAGAGGGAGTACTACTTCCGATGAACTAACGATCCACGCCCATGCGTCCTGGTCGCACTTCCTGTCTTTCACGTGTGGTACACTACCCTCCCTTAAGTGAACAACCACACATGCACCAAATTATCGGAAACGTGTGAGACTGTGTACAAATAAAGAATTTTAATTTCAATTATCGGAAAGGTTTGAGAGTATTACAAAGTTTGACTTCATTCAAATCTAATATGTGGAGTAAATAAAAATGGAGGGCTGCTACGTCCATCCGGGTTTTTAGTCCACACCATTTTCTAAATCAAAGTTAATAGCTGGACAAATAAAATTACAGGGGAGCTAGAGACAAAGTTGTGAGAAGGCTTAGAAATCAATACAAAACTTATGCTCTTAGTACCAACGTCGATCCTTCTTCGAGGAAACTTTTGGTTCATAGCCAATTGTGTGACAAAATTGCACCAACGTGAAAGACGACTGCATCTCCAACGCAACCAAGGTGAACTGATGAAGGATATCATCTTTGTGCGTAACAAGCAAAGAGCACTGATGGAAGACAGCTTGTTTTTCATTGAAAATCGATCAGCTTCACCAGCCGACGCAACCATGATGCGCGACCATGAGCATCGATAGTTTGTAGTCTATTTTTTTGTCCTAGTTTTTTTGTTTCTTGTTGCTACATTATATACTTGTGGGAGCTTAGATGTGATATCCTTAAATAACATCTAGATGTGAATTGGACAAACTGATTTTCTAACGTACCAAGAAAGAAAACTCGATCAAAAACACGCCCCCGCTTCCAGGTCCCGAGAGTCGTCGCGCACACACACATAGACATAGACATGCATATCTGTGTTTACGTAAAATTCCATTTCTATCTCCATCTCCAATCATATTTGTCCAACTGGCACATTATTCACGTTGTTAATTATATATGCAGCAATATTAACATACAGCATCTCTTGTTTGCGCACGTCCGGACCACTGCCACGGCTGGTCCTGACCAACCCGAACCCTCTTCATCACCCACGCGTGCTTCCCGCCCGAAACGGTCAGTGCCGCATTCATGCCCAGCCAAAGCGGACGCGACCTCTCACTGGCACCGGCATTGAAGCGGCGTGCCGGCTGAGAAAGCGTCGCCCGCGCCGCTTTCGGGTACATGCGGTTGCTCCGCGTTCAAAGGCCGCAATAGCCGGCTACAACATGCATGTAAAAAGTTTTTGGGAGTCCGTGCTATAGCTAGCTGTCCTCCCCCAATTCGTCAATCTCTTCTAGTAGTGCTAGTAGTACTCCATGGCGCGATCCATCGACAAGCAGGCAGGAAAGTTATCGTATACTCGGTTTGCGGTGAGTGGCATGCCGAGCGACCGTGTGGGGTCGAGCCATGGAGGAGGGTGAGACACGAACACGACAGACGTGATTTACTGTGTGATTTGACTGCTCCTTAGTGGCCCCTACACGTACTCCCCCTACGTGTATGCAATAGTCACACTACACATGGACGCAAAAACGCGTGCGACACCCTAATGCATGCATGTTCGAGCACACGACGGAACACACACGGTCACGCTAAGTGCTCAACCTACACGTGCATGCACACACATACTCGGTCGGGTGAGCTAGTGACCGTATAAACACCGAAAATATATATATTGGCGCAATGGCGTATTATGAAGTCCACCGACCGTATTTTACAAATATCTGATGACATGCATGTATTTATCTCGTTTGAAATTAATCCATATTAACCGGAGAGGAGGCAGTATGGACTAGCATTACTTGCGCGCGGTGGCTCGCAGGACAATGAGAAACTTTTGACTAATGCAAGCTCTTCCTCGCTCAAGCGGTGGACGTGCAACAGTTAAATCAGTGTCAGATTGCCAGAAGCATACACTATACTACTAATGCTACTATTGCTCGACTTCCCGAATAGGTGAACAGCCAAGCGCAAAGTTTACTAATATAGTCTATAAAGGTACGTACTATACTAGTACTAGAAACCAGATGGAGGAGCGTCTGCACTCTTATTATAATTTTAAAATGTGATAAAGCAATCTTCAACACATTTGGTTATCTTCGAGGGTTCTCGCATGTGATAATGGAAGTTGATTGCATGGAACACTCGCCACAATTCTCGCTTAATTCTGGCTCACATCCTGTTACAAATAGTAGCGCTCGGTAATATTTCCTCTTTTTTGTTATTCAGCATGTAAACAGGTCAGCAAACCTTGCGGCGCATCTTCGTGTGAACCGTGATTGCTGCACTTTGAATGTGGCCGAGAGCTGGCTTGATGAAACACCTCGCTTCCTACTTCTTTTTTTGCGGGGTACCCCGCTTCCTAGTGACCAGTGTCTTGGCTGATCGTCCTAAGAATGCTTATATATGAATAAAGCTCTCTCATTTACCCGCAAAAAGGATTGAGCCATATTAACCGGAAAGGAGGGAGTATGGACTAGCACTACTTTTTGGTGTGTCCGTCAACTCGCAGAGCGAGGAGAAGCTTGCGGGACAAGGTGAAGCTCGCTTCGCCTTTGACTAATGCAACCTACCCTCGGTGGACATGCATCATCCATTCGGTGTCGATTATCGAGGCATACACCGTAGTACCCAACATGCGGAGTACCATCATTGTTCGACTTCACGAAGAGGCGAAGAGCCAAGCGCAGTAGTACGAGTAGTACTACTACTAGAACCGCATGGTGGAGCGTTTGTACTCTTATTTCTTTTTATCTCTGATAAAGGACATGTTTATTCCGGAGAAGGGCGGAAAACGGCAGCCCAACATCAACATGTAATGAATGATATCGATCAACTAACCATGCTCAAATATATCTTGGCCTCCATGCGAACCCGTCTGTGTGTTCTCGCTCCTCGTCTCTCTCAAGGAACGGCGGGTTGGCTCTTTGCCGTCAATTGAGATCTGTTTACTCACACTCCTATCCCACATGTCAGTGATATGCCAAGAGGAGGTGCATTGACCGACTGGCCATATGCGTACTTGGTTTTGAACATTCATACTACTCCTCCCTCCGTCACAGTTTACAGGGTGCACTTCATTATGATGCATTTCTCTCAATGCATTTCCACCACCAGAGAGACTTTAGACGCGTTTGGTTTAATGCTCAATTAATTAGGGCGTGGTAACCGCAATCAAGTCCACAATTTTCTCTCCATGTAACTACAGAATGGAGTAAGTGCATGCATGTGTGTACCCGGGGTGGAAGCACTGCATGCATGTGTGTACGCGTTATTCCCTCTACTAGTAATAGACGCTGTGCTATAACTACCAATGCTATTTTTCAGGCTGATCGCTAGTTGCCTTGGTCCCACAGATCTTTTTTCTTTTTTCTGAAGCGTGCTGTATAAACAGTGATGGATGGAGTAGTATGAGCGGATTCAAAGAAAAGTGTATTGATGGTTGTTCTTCAGAGCAACTTACAGTGGGAAAGGTGGGGCTTACAATTTGACTGCTCATTACTCACTATTAATGCGGTGCAACGACCGAGCTGAGTCTCCCATGCGGTTGTGCACTACCCCCTCGGTTCTTAAATATACTCCGGAGTATATTTGTCTTTCTAGAGATTTCAACGAGTGACTACTCAAATATTTGTCTTTTTAGAGATTTCAAATGGACTGGCACATACAAATGTATATACATATTTTAGAGTGTAGATTCTCTCATTTTGCTCCGTATGTAGTCACTTGTTGAAATCTCTAGAAAGACGAATATAATATGGGATAATTGCATTTTTACCCCTAGTTGGTTCCTACCCACGGGTTTTGCCCTTACTTTTCGAGCTTTCTCTTTTGCCCTTACCTTTTCCATCGAGGTCCCTTGAATACCCTTTGATCATTTGACGAAAACTTTGAAAATTCATAACTAATTCATATGAACTCAGAAAAATGCAAATAAGATATCAGAATGTTCATATAAACATTACCTTTATGGACATATCATTTCATTCAAGACAAAAGCATCGTTTAAACTACCCGAGGCAATTAATTTTTATTAACATTATTAAAAATAAATAGGTATAAACAATATTTTTTTTCTTAATGGATAGCCCTGTTTGCAAAAAAGAGGTAGAAAGGAAACAATTACTGGCCAATAACAGTTGATGACACATGCGACGACAAAAAAGAAGCATACCTTGCCCTAAGGGAAGATAACAACACGGTTGTGTTTGTCTAAAATGGTGTGAGGACGAGAATGCAATATGGAAAGTACGCTGGATGAGCTACGTTTTGGGCAAAGAACTATGGAAGATCCACATGCAGCGGCGTGGGAAGGCAGGCGATGGAGCAAGGCGGAGGGATACCTAGAGGTCGTCGGGATGTAACTAGGTGAGCGGCGGCGGGCGGAATCTGCGAGCAGGTGGCGTAGGCCCTGCCGCACCGGAGCTTGGTCAGAGAGAACGACGTGTACCGCAGATCGGGACGTGCTCCCTCGGCCGTTGAATGGAGAAACGATTTACTTCCTCCCTTTCCCCCGACGGACGGGATGCGGCCAGATCAGTGACCAACGGTGAGAGAGAGAGGCCACCGCACTCCCTTTCCCGGCGGATGGGATGCGGCGGATCGATGACCAGCGGTGAGAGAGAGAGGCCACCGCACTCCCTTTCCCCCGGTGGACGGGATGTGGCCGGATCAGTGACCAACGGTGAGAGAGAGAGAGAGGCCACCGCACTCCCTTTCCCCCGGCGGACGGGATGCGGCCGGATCAGTGACCAACGGTGAGAGAGACAGAGCCCTCCGCAGCCTTGTGTGAGATACTCTGAAGAGCGACAAACCAGGCACGCAAGGCTCCATTGTATATAGTGAGCGGGCTACCTTTTTCTCCATAAAAATCATTTTATATTCTGTGTACGTGCCATTGAGCGCTATAACTTTATTTAAAAAATAACGTGGCAACGCGTCAAGTCGAACTTTGTTTCATGCAGGCATGGTACACGACCTCCCTAGGTAAACAACCGCTACAGGCGTTCAAATTAGCACGTGGGCTGCCATTTCATAAAGAAATGAGCTCCACCGTGTACCCGCGCGGGTGTGGCTGGGCACGAAGCGTGAGTACGTGCACGGTGCACCTATTCTCTTCTTGTATACGTACACCACCTACGTGGGGTTGTGTGAGAGAGATACAAACCTAGAGAGATATAGTGTGTGGGTTATTGAGAGTTTTTATTGGGGGAGGGGTCAATCAAAAAATGTAACATATGCAATGTGTGTGAAATAGAGTCCTGGATATAACATATATATAGAGGGGGCGATCCACGAGAAGAGAGTGGAGGTATCACCGGCTTGAGGTGTCCATAGAATCGAAAAGAGGGATGATGTGTGTGTGTGTGCACGCGTGCGATTGATAAAGAGTGCCATCGAATTTGGGTGTGCCCACGTCAAAGATATAGAGTGGCTGGCCTACTGGAATGTGAGAGGGGACATGTGCAGTTTGTCTCTGTGGCATGGATACCTACCTCAGCTTCGACTATCGGTGTGTGGTGGGGGAGAGGAGGCCCAATTAACTATAGAGGTACAATGGCTGGTATATGTGTGGAGGAGGAGAGGCCTACCTCATGTATTAAGGAGATCGATCCGCCTCATGTATTAAGGGAGATCGATCGGCATCCATGCATATGTGCATGAGAGGAATAAGGTTGGGAGAGAGACAGAGCTAGAGTGTTGGAGGGGTGGTAGTGGAGTTGCTTCTAACAAATGGTGGGATAGGCTTGCTAGAAAAGCGAAGAACACGCCATGCAATATCAATAAGAGAGGAGATGGCTGCTTGTTGTCTCGCACGTGCGTCCCGAGAGACGGGTCGGGAGGCATGCACGAATGATGAGGGGGATGATGTGGCTGTGGTAGCGGACATAACTACATAGGAAGATCAATCGCCCTTTTTAGAAAAGGAGAGACATAACTTGTGAGGTACGTCGATCGATGGGGGGGGTAGTTAAAGTCGATCCAGGTATATGTTGGGAGATCGATCGGTATACATGCATGTGTGTGTTAGAAGCAAACAAGGCACGAGGAGAAGGATAGAGATAGAGGGATGCATGTAGGAGGTGGTACGAGAGGCATACTATATCGAGCGGGGAGGAGTGTGCGAGTACGAGAACGATGAAAAGAGTGGTGGGAGTGAGGCATGGACGGTGACAAGAGAAGAGGGAAGCTTACGTGCATGCTAGGCACACCTGGCTAGAGAGGCATATCTTCGATGTGTGCTTAAAAAGAAGGAGCTAGGGGCCTACACACACCGTGGGTGAACGACCTAAAGTGAAAAAGACAATTCTGTGATGGAGCTAGAGAATCTTGAGGGAGGTGAGAGGGATGCGGGCGTGTGCATGCACAAGAGAAAGTTAGCACTAGCTACAAAGATAAGAGGGTTGTGTGGGTGTAAAAGACGAATAGAGATCATATATACTTTATTATAAAAAGCGAATTCGGATATTTGAAGAATTTATCATAGTGTTTTAAACCGACGTATGTGTGAATATATATAACGGTGATACACATGGTGTGTTTATGAACATGTTATACTACATTTAATATATTTTATCTCTACTCTTATAAAAAATGGAGTTGTTGATGATGGTGTGCCTGCCATCCTGCATTATAGGCCGTCCGATTTATATTTGGTGGATAGCAAGGAAACTATGATGGTTGAAGTTGGCAACAATCATGATTGTAGATTCTTATTGAAATAGAGAAATGAATTCAAATTTAGTTCGAATTGCAGTGGTAGTATAGACATTTGGAATGCACTAAAATGTTGGTATGAGTAGGTTACATGCATTATACAACAAAGCGAAAAAAATTAGTCGGACATAACATGGATTCATACTCCCTCCTTCCATCTATATAGGGCGTAATGAGATTTTTAAGACCGCCTTTGACTATTGACAAGATTAATAGTACATGACATGCACAATGTGAAAATTATATCATTGAAAGAACCTTTCACAGATGAAGTTATCGGTGTGCTTTGTGTAAGTTGCATGTCATATATCATTGCACTAATATTTGGTCAAAGTTAGCATCGAAAAACGCATTAGGCCCGGTACAGATGGAAGGAGGGAGTAGCTTTGAATAGCATTTGTATAGTAAAACGGGGCAAGACTCTCAATTTGTGTGGTGTGAATAGTTTTATTTTTTCGTTTTCTTTTTGGTTGAGGGAAGTGCGAATTGATTTGGTACGTACAAGTACAATATTACTATGCAGTCAAAAAAAGTACAATATTACTACATGTTAGGCTTGTCCCTAAAATTCAACCCGCGTCTTGTTATATCCCGAAAATTCAGACATCGTGCTCCCAAAACTGGCGCCTTCACAACCCGGGCCTTGCTATCCCGAAATTACAACGCGCGCGAAAACTCCCTCCAGCTGCCAAATCCCGACACGCGAAATCCCCCTTCTAACCCTGAGCCAAAAGGGCCGCTAGTTCAAATCGGTGGGGGTACTTTTGTAACACACCCTACATTTTGGACAAGCGCGTCCCTAAGTCATGCTTCACCCCCTCCCATCGCCCCCTTTTCGCCATTCGAAATCCCAGGCCGCCATAACCTCTCCGCTCCAGCCGCGAAACCCCACCCTCCTTCGTCTGCCACGTCAGTGCTGCCCAGCCGGAGCCTCTTCCCCGACGACATCGTCCACCGCAACAGCTCGACATCCCTCGTCCACCTCCCCGGATGAGGATCCGTTGTCCATCTCGCCGTCCCGCTGGTTCAGCCGCCCCGTCCTCCACCTCCAAGGAGCTGCTTCGACAATCGCCTCGTCTATCGCGGCTGCTCCATCCCCACAGCGCCGCCTTAACCTGCTCCACCGGAACCACAGCATCCTCACCGACTCCTTGGACGAAGACGAGGCCTACTCGGCGCCACCAAAGAGGTTTTACACTCATCACATCGCACCTTCTCCTTAACTCGACCTCCCGGCGCCGACGGTGCTCCATCCCGCACCGCCATGGAGCGGCTACCTTGAAGCTGGCACCGCGGGCGACATCTCCACGGCGGCTCTCCCCCAGTGCGAGGCCCCTTCGGCGGCGGCGTCCATACCAGCCGAATCTACTGCTGCTGCTGCTCCAGCTCTCGCTCACTCGCTCGCGCTGCTGCTGCTGCTCCGGCTCTCGCTCGATCGCTCGCTCACCTAGCTGCTGCTGCTGCTGCTCCGGCTCTTGCTCGATCGCTCGCTCACCTAGCTGCTGCTGCTGCTCTCCCCCTCGCTCGTGCTACTACTCTGCTTCGATTAAGCCACACTTCAGTCGACTGAATCGACTTTTGGGTCAGTTGATTTTCAGGGGTTGGGGGGCTTGCCGGAGTTAAGGAAGAACCACCCGCAGCGGGGACAGGGGCTCGCCGGAGAGGTACCCCACTATCTATCTTAGGGTTCAGGGTGGGGGCAGGGGGCCTAGAGGGCTGGCCGGGGCGGCGGTGGCGAGATGTTTCGGGGCGGTGAGGTGGCATTGGGGCCGGCGGTTCGGCCGGTGGTGGCAGGCGGCTCAGGGGTGTGCAGGTTGAAGATCAACTACAGGCCCTCCCTAAACTACATGTCAAGTGTCTCTCTGCTACCATTGCATTCAGTCTCGACAGTAGCATTCAGATTCCACAGTTAATTTCAGTTTTGACAGTTAATTTTAGAGTCAACAGTTTTTACCCCATCTGTTGTAGTTAGGTGGTTTTTGGTGATG
The DNA here is from genome assembly GCA_021437245.1 of Aegilops speltoides. Lineage (NCBI taxonomy): Eukaryota > Viridiplantae > Streptophyta > Magnoliopsida > Poales > Poaceae > Aegilops > Aegilops speltoides. The sequence goes on along the minus strand of CM038145.1, from coordinate 386,947,317 downwards.
TTAATTTTACATCCATTTTTCATCATCTATTGGAGATGCTATTAGAATCCCACTTGAGATTGACAATGTATGTCTTGTCTTGCTTCAGCCTTGGCGTCTTCTGGCTCACGGAGCTGCTCCAACGACGAGCGATCCATCACAACAGCGATGCCACGACACCGTCTCTGATTCCTCGAGATCTTCCTCCACACCTCCGACAGCCACCTCTGCCTCAAGCGCTTCAAATGACCAACCCAATGATCTTTGAGGTCGACACGGCTACTGACAAAGAGGTTGTACACTTGTTGCGTCGATTATTACTATACATTCACATCGATCCATTAGGGCTATTTTGGTTCAGCGGAAAACGTCGATCCACTGGTTGTTACCATCACTCTAAATTTCTGCATGCTCTCCTTACATAATCTCACCATATTTTTTTCGTATGCATGTCAGATATTGTACACAGTCATGCTGAACATGTATAGAAAAAGAGAAGAGTTTTGCGGCAATACAATGTCATGCGACATCGCTCCATGGTGGGTTCAATGGCAAACCGTCCCCACCCTCTCCAGATTGTAATCGAGAGGAAGATATCTATTACGAGGCGTATTAGGGCGCCATTGACCACTCATATTTACCCCCAAGGTGTTTGCTCTACCTTGGCATGATGATGTTAGTCATATCATGCATAGTTGCCTTCAATGCCTACTTTTGACATCATATATGTCATACGCTTGGTTTAGACATGTTACGTAATGCCACCTATTTAGTTTCTATATCATATAAAGGGAATTATGCAGTCTCATGTCTTCTAGCCAGCCATAATATATGTGAAATGTGCAATGCCATCCTGTTTAACCAGGCATCATATATTTGAATGATATCTTGCCCATCCTTTTCTTCATTACATTTCCATTTATCGACATTGTTTGTACATTAAACTACTCTTCCGTGAATCAGCCATTTGGGTGGGAGATGGAAAAATTTGGAGTGAAAACAAGGCCTTGAGAGCGCAGTGCTACAGTCAAGCAGATCTCTTGTTGGGTCGATAGCTCCTCGAGATGGATTGAGACAGATGACCAGTCCTATTCCCCCGCCGAGGTGTATGCTCTAACTTGGCACGTTATCTTGCTCATATCATGCATACGGTGTCTTGCATTGCATAGTTTAGACATCATATACACAATATTCAACACCATGTTCTTAGTTAAGACATCATATCGAATGCCCTCTGTTTAGCATATAAATCACATATGTGAATTAAATGATGCGATCCTGATTACTTAGATAACATGTAGGTGAATTATGTCATGCGATCCTGTTTAGTTATTCATCATATATTTGAATTATATTATGCTATGCTATCCAGTTTAGATAAACATCATATATGTGAAATTATGTCATGCTATCCGTTTTAGTTAAACAATATACATGTCAACTATTTCATGTCCTCTTTTTTCCACACTATCTATTGCATCTGTCTCTCATACAATATTTGTACATTCAACTATGTTTCCTGTTTATCAGCCATTTGAATTGGAGCAGGTGATGCCAGTATCTAGTGGAATAAAAACATGGTCTTCAAATAAAATAGTGCTACCTCTTGGTGGAGATAGCACGCCGGTTGTACATGCACAAGAACCAGCCCTACCACACATAACCCAAACTCTCACAGATTGTTCCCCTACTGCAATGGACAAAGAACCAGCTTCACCCAATCTAACCCCAACCCCAGCCGATAGTAACCCAGTTCCTGTTGACACAACACCATCTCCACCACAGAGCTCCCAAACAACAGCAGTTAGTAAGGCAGCTCCAGTGCCCAAAAGGCCAGTACTATCACAGCGAACCCCAACTCCACCAGTTAGTATGCCTATTCCTGTGGAGGAAGCACAACCAGCCAGTCGTAGTTTAGCATCTATCGCATTTGATGTTGTTAAATCGTATGTGCGTATGTTCCCATCTTGCAAATATTACACTGAAGATGAAGGAAAATGCCAGTTGCAGGTGTTTGTCCAGGAGTTATGTGTAAGTAATGTTATTCATGGCAATTACTTTGCTTCGTCCCATACATCCTACCTCCATGATGGTTATAATACAACAAATTTTCCCATTTTTCTCTATAGAGAAGGACCGATTTGGAAACTCAGGATGAGGTAACCTTTGCTAATACCTCTGCTATCTTCAAGAATGCTTGGTGGAAGTATCGGAATTACCTGAAGAAAACGTACTTCACCGGCAAAGAAACTCATCAAATTCCCTTACGTTCTCCTAAGACACATTTACTGGACGATGACTGGGAACGCCTTGTTTTGTACTGGTCCCAAACCAAGAATGTGGTAAGGTCTATGAGCTCATTTTCTATTTTCAAGTATTTTATTCTTGCGTCTTACTGTACTCCGTTCATGTAGAACAAGTGCCTAAACCTGAAGAACAACTGTTCTAATTTAAGATTCCATTGCTATCATAGTTCAAAAAAGCGCTAGGCGTTAATTGTGTGTTTTGCCACCGCCTTGTGCTTTACTGACCAAAGCACATGCTTATGCGCAGTTATGCACAGATTATGCATAGTTATGCACAATGCGTTTTGCCAACGCCTAGAGCCTAAGCGCGCTTAAGCGCTAAGCTTAAGCGCGCCTTTTTAACTATGATTGCTTTGCTCTTGTATCACTGTATTTACTGATACAAACTTATTTTTAAATTGAAGGATCCAATCGAAACTCCAATATGGCATAGCAGGTATGTTCACGCATGTTTCTTTAACAGGTTTGCTCTTATCAATAGCTCTATTGATTTCAATTTCAATTGTGTATACAGTTGACTTTCATATCATGCACATTACTAGCATCACAACAGAGCCAATAGTGTTGTTGTACATGTAGACCCGTGGTACCCATCTGAAATCTTGTTGTGCCGTGTAGTTTCCCACGCTTTGTATGCTTCCACTGCTGCTTTGTCTTGAACTGATATGATTTGAACCGTGTCTCTATTTTGATTTGGCAAGACAATGCAGTGACCATAGGACATAGATATATGTTTGTTTGATGCTTTTACTATGTACTAGTACTTGGCAATAGAAGACTTGGTAGTTTAATCCTGTCCACCTTACTAATGAACTGGTTCACTGAAATGAGTTTCATATACTAGTACATGCTAAACTTGTTATGTGTCTGCTTGTTTGTTCTTTTAGACTGCTGACAGAATATTGGGGAAGAGTGTAAGCAATGGTAAAGTAAGTAATGCAGATAAGGTTCAGGATAGTGACACATCCTTGTTGGTCTCCAACAAAGCTGATAAAACAGCTAAAGAAGACTATCTTGAAGACAGCGAGACAACCCCAAAGTCCTTTCTTGGTTTAGTGTTCGAGTTACTGGCCACTACCGCATGCACAAGCTATTCAAACTCATTGTCTGAATCAGTTCGATTTCTTGAGTCTCAACTACAAGCTGAAAGACATCGATCAGATGTGCTGTGACAGGAAGCGGAAGGACTGCGGAAGTCCCTGGAGTATTCAGATGCATACTTTCTGGTGCAACAGCAAGCATTGGAGGATTTTAGCGCCAAACAGGACAAAGCTAATCAGCTTGCCAAGCTTATTGCCAGCATGGTGGATACCTAGGATAACGTTTCTTGAGCTCTTCTGAAGTTGTTTCAGTTATGCTCTTGTTTTGCTGCCGCGTTTATTTGCACTGGTGGCCATTTTTGACGGCCAAGTGTATGTAATATGCTGCTTTGTTCCCTATATTTGCACTGGTGGCGAACTTTGATGCCCAGTGGATGTAATATGTGTAATAGCGGTAATAAGCTAGCCTTAATTGCTTGCTTATTTGTTTCCTTATTGTCTTGTTTAGTTGTTTGCTTGTAGTCACTGCAGTTCTTTTTGTATGTTTTTCTAGTGGGCACAATAGCCTATTTTTGGTAACTAGACCAAAATAATCATGGCAACACACGGACTGTTGTAACCATGGGCCTCCTGCAGGCCGTATGATCCATGGGCCTTCATTCGGCCGTAGGACCATTGGCCTTCTATACGGGCCATAGGATCCATCGGCCTTCTATATGGGCCTTAGGGATCAATGGGCCCTCTACGGGTCGTAGGGTCCATGGGCCTTCTACGGGCCGTACTATCCATGGACCTCATACGGGCCGTAGGATCCATGGGCCTTCTACGGGGCGTATCCTCATTTCGCCAATCATGGGTCGTACTATTCGTGGACCATAACAGGCCGTTAATAGGTCGTATTTGATAACTCTATGAAAACAGCCCAACGGGTTTTTTTGACATGAAAATGTCCCAACGTATTAACGGTCATAAGCGGGCCGATCAGTAACGACGGGTTGAATTTGGCCCACAAGCAGAAAATGACAGTAACGGGCCGTATGTAACTGAATGCTGCAAATGAGCCCAAGAATCAATGGGCCCTAAGAAGGCCGAAAGATAACTTGGGCTGGAAATGGCTCAATGGAATAACGGGCCGTTAATGGGTATAAAGTGATACAATGTTCATTACGGGCCAGTTTCACAACGGGCCGTTAATGGGCCAAGAGTTACAAAGGTCCTCGTATGGGCTGAAAGAAGTCATGGGCCACACATGGGCCGGAAGTTAAAACGGGCTGAATCATATTGGACGGCCCAGATGATGCTACTGGGACTAATTCGGATAGGGCGTAACGGGCCCTCGTTTAGCGGGATGTAAATGGGCTATATGCAAACATGCCGTTAACAGGCTTTCCGTGGGCCGGCCCGCCACCTTTTGACCAAGCCAAACGGGCCGTCCTTTTCACAAGAATGGGCCTCTGTTGGGCCGTGCCATGTGTCGACGTATCATAGGCGCCTTCTGTCCAATGAGTGGATGACATCTGTCCCAACGGTGAGCCGACACGTGTTCCTCCAGCCAATGATGATTTTACACGTGGAAAATCCCCATTGGTCGGGGCTGTTAACGGGTTATCGGATCCAAAACCCGACCTGATAGCTTAAAGGCGTTCTGTTACAGCGGATGCCACGTGTCGGTCACCCTTGACGAAAGCAGTTCTGTGACGCATGATTTATCGTCATGGAAGTGGACACTTCCGTGATGATAATTTTGGTAATGTCATGGAACACTTCTACGACAGCACAGGTATGACTATCTTGATTCTGTCATAAATTTGTCATGGCGATGTACATGCATGACAAAAAAACGCGACCTACTGTGACAAACACGTATCATCACGGAAGTGTATTTTTTGGTAGTGTAATGAGCTAGTCTAGTAGAGGCATACTAGGGACTATTGGTTTTGTCTATGTATTCACACATGTACTAAGTTTCGTTAATACAATTCTAGCATGAATAATAAACATTTATCATGAATTAAGGAAATAAATAATAACTTTATTATTGCCTCTAGGGCATATTTCCTTCACACAGTTCATAAGGCGTCTCAATGGATTTTGATGGTGCCCTATTTAAATTAAATGCAGCCATCTCTAAAGTATAACCCCGAAAAGATAGCGATAAGTCAGTAAGAGACATCATAGATCGCACCATATCCAATAAAGTACTGTTACGATGTTCGGACACACCATTTCGCGGTGGTGTTCCAAGTGGCGTTAGTTGTGAAACTATTCCATGTTGTTTCAAATGAAGACCAAACTCGTAACTCAAATATTAACCTCCACGATCAGATCGTAGAAACTTTATTTTGTTGTTATGATGATTTTCCAGTTCACTCTGAAATCCATTAAACTTTTCAGATGTTTCAGACTTATGCTTCATTAAGTAGATATAACCATATCTACTCAAATCATATGTGAAGGTAAGAAAATAACGATACCCGCCACGAGCCTCAACACTCATTGGACTGCATACATCTGTATGTATTATTTCCAATTAGTTAGTAGCTTGTTCCATTGTTCTGGAGAACGGAGTTTTAGTCATCTTGCCCATAAGGCACGGTTCGCAAGCACCAAGTGATTCATATTCAAGTGATTCCAAAAGTCCGTCATCATGGAGTTTCTTCATGCACTTTAAACTGATATGACCCAAACGGCAATGCCACAAATAAGTTGCACTATCATTATCAACTTTGCATCTTTTGGCTTCAATATTATGAATATGTGTATCATCACTATCGAGATTCAACAAAAATAGACCACTCAACAAGGGTGCATGACCATAAAATATATCACTCATATAAATAGAACAACCATTATTCTCTTATTTAAATGAATGACTGTCTCGCATCAAACAAGATCCAGATATAATGTTCATGCTCAACGCTGGCACTAAATAACAATTATTCAAGTCTAAAACTAATCCCAGATGTAGATGTAGAGGTAGCGCGCCGACGGCGATCACATCGACCTTGGAACCATTTCCCACGCGCATCGTCACCTCGTCCTTAGCCAATCTTCGTTTAATCCGTAGCCCCTGTTTCGAGTTGCAAATATGAGCAACAAAAGTAGTATCAAATACCCAGGCGCTACTACGAGCATTAGGAAGGTACACATCAATAACATGTATATCAAATATACCTTTCATTTTTTCATCCTTCTTATCCGCCAAATACTTGGGCAGTTTCGCTTCTAGTGACCAGTCCCTTTGCAGTAGAAGGACTTAGTTTCAGGCTTAGGTCCAGACTTGGGTTTCTTCTCTTGAGCAGCAACTTTCTTGCCATTCTTCTTGAAGTTCCCCTTCTTCCCTTTGCCCTTTTTCTTGAAACTAGTGGTCTTGTTGACCATCAACACTTGATGCTCCTTCTTGATTTCTACCTCCGCGACCTTTAGCATCGCGAAGAGCTCGGGAATAGTCTTGTTCATCCCTTGCATATTATAGTTCATCACCAAGACTTTATAGCTTGGTGGCAGAGATTGAAGAACTCTGTCAATGATACTATCATCAGGAAGATTAACTCCCAGCTGAGTCAAGTGGTTATGGTACCCAGACATTCTGAGTATGTGTTCATTAACAGAACTATTCTCCTCCATTTTGCAGCTATAGAACTTGCTGGAGACTTCATATCTCTCAACTCGGGCATTTGCTTGAAATATTAACTTCAAGTCTTGGAATATCTCATATGCTCCATGACGTTCAAAACATCTTTCAAGTCCCAATTCTAAGTCGTAGAGCATGGCACACTGAACTATCGAGTAGTAATCAACACGCGTCTGCCAGGCATTGAAAATGTCTGCAGTTGCTGGCGCGGGTGGTACACCTAACGGTGCTTCCAAGACGCAATTCTTTTGTGCAACGATGAGGATAATCCTCAAGTTACGGACCCAGTACGTGTAGTTGCTACCATCATCTTTCAACTTAGCTTTCTGTAGGAACGCATTAAAATTCAAAGGAACGGTAGCACGGGCCATTGATCTACAATAACATAGACATGCAAAATAACTATCAGGACTAAGTTCATGATAAATTAAAGTTCAATTAATCATATTACTTAAGAACTCCCACTTAGATAGACATCCCTCTAGTCATATAAATGATCACGTGATCCAAATCAACTAAACCATGTCCGATCATCACATGAGATGGAGTAGTTTTCAACGGTGAACATCACTATGTTGATCATATCTACTATATGATTCACGTTCGACCTTTCGGTCTTAGTGTTCCGAGACCATATCTGCATATGCTAGGCTCGTCAAGCTTAACCCGAGTATTCTACGTGTGCAAAACTGGCTTGCACCTGTTGTATGTGAACGTAGATCTTATCACACCCGATCATCACGTGGTGTCTCGGCACGACGAACTATAGCAACGGTGCATACTTAGGGAGAACACTTATACCTTGAAATTTAGCAAGGGATCATCTTATAATGCTACCGCCGTACTAAGCAAAATAAGATGCATAAAAGATAAACATCACATGCAATCAAAATATGTGACATCATATGGCTAGGGATGGGCATATAACCCGAAAACCGATGTCCCGAACTGAACTAACCGACACCGAATCCGAATACACCAAAACCGAGAACTTCGGTAGTACATCCGGTTTTCATTTGGTGGAAACCGAACTTAGTGCGGTTAATTCGGGTCTATCCCTCGGGTACCTGAGTGGACCGAAAACCGAGAAATACACATGTCCGATCTGCACACCTGTTGCTATCAAGTGCTATCCAAGTGCATGAGTTCCAAGTCTGCATCGGAAAGAGGTGACCTTGACTCACTAGGCTCACTGTCGCTTTAAATTTTCTGTTAAAGAGGGTAGTACTACTTCTCTCATGTAGGTAGTAGGTAGTAGTATTTTACCTAGTGGGCCGCCACCGCTAATTTTACAGGGTAAAGTTTTGCTTGGGAGAATCAATGGCAGGAAACAGCCAAGAGGCTAGCCTTTATTACTAGTAGCTAGTTGGCACATACAAGCAGTGTACATTCGAATAGAGACAGGTTGCAATTGTTATTAAATATGTATATCTCGGTGTTGTTTCGGTAGAACCGACGACCGGACCGACATTTCGGTGCAAAGAATCTTCGGTCAACTAATTTTCAGTTCACCGATCGGTCAGTATTTTGCCAAAACCGAAATGTTAAATGCACCGAGGAATCGGACCGATCGGTTCGGGGGAACCGAACGCCCAGTCCTAGATATGGCCATCATCATCTTGTGCTCATGATCTCCATCACCAAAGCATCGTCATGATATCCATCATCACCGGCGCGACACCTTGATCTCCATCGCAACATCGTTGTCGTCTCGCAAACTATTGTTACTACGACTGTCGCTCCGGCTTAGTGATAAAGTAAAACAATTACATGGCGATTGCATTGCATACAATAAAGCGACAACCATATGGCTCCTGCCAGTTGCCGATAACTTTGTTACAAAACATGATCATCTCATACAACAATTTATATCACATCATGCCTTGACCATATCACATCACAGCAAGCCCTGCAAAAACAAGTTAGACGTCCTCTACATTGTTGTTGCAAGTTTTACATGGCTGCTATGGGCTTCTAGCAAGAACCGTTTTTACCAACGCATCAAAACCACAATGATTTTTCGTCAAGTGTGTTGTTTTAACCTTCAACAAGGACCGGCCATAGTCAAAGTCGATTCAACTAAACTTGGAGAAATAGACATCCGCCAGCCACCTTTGTGCAAAAGCACGTTGGTAGAACCAGTCTCATGAACACGGTCATGTATTGTCGGTTCGGGCCGCTTCATCCAACAATACCGTTGAATCAAAGTAAGACGTTGGTGGTAAGTAGTATGACTATTATTGCCCACAACTCACTTGTGTTTTACTCGTGCATATAACATCAACGCACAGACCTGGCTCTAATACCACTATTGGGGAACGCGGTAATTTCAAAAAAATTCCTACGATCACGCAAGATCTATCTATGTGATGCATAGCAACGAGAGGGGAGAGTGTGTCCACGTACCCTCGTAGACCGAAAGCGGAAGCGTTAGTCAACGCGGTTGATGTAGTCGAACGTCTTCGCGATCCAACCGATCCAAGTACCGAACGTACGGCACCTCCGCATTCAGCACATGTCCAGCTCGATGACGTCCCTCGTACTCTTGATCCACTTAAGGCCGAGGGAGAGTTTCATTAGCACGGCAACATGGTGATGGTGATGTGAAGTTATCGGCGCAGGGCTTCGCCTAAGCACTACGACGATATGACCGAGGTATGTAACTATGGAGGGGGGCACCGCACATGGCTAAAAGATCAACTTGTGTGTTCTAGGGTGCCCTGTAACACCCCGGATCCGATGCGCCAGGTGTCCGTCAGTTATTCGCCTTCGTTGCCATGTCATTTGCTTGCGTGTTGCATTTGCCATGTCATCATATGCATTTCATATCATGTCATCATGTGCATTTCATTTTGCATACGTGTTCGTCTCATGCATCCGAGCCTTTTCCCCGTTGTCCGTTTTGCAATCCGGCGCTCCTATGTCATCCGGCGTCCCCTCTTCTCTCTTTTAGGTGTGCGGGTATTAAACTTTCTCGGAATGGCCGAGGTTTGCCAAGCGGCCTTGGTATAACACCGGTGAACCGCTGTCAAGTTTCGTGCCATTTGGAGGTCGTTTGATACTCCAGCAGTTAACAAGATGTAACCGTAAAGCCCTCTTTGTTTCCAGCCCAACACCCTTCCAAAGTGGCCCAAAACCCACCAAACTCCTCTCCATGCTCTCGATCGTTCGATCACGATCGCGTGACCAAAACCGCTCCTCATTTGGACTCTCCTAGCTCCCGAATCTATAAATAACCCCTCCCCGAGATTCGCGGATCAAATCGCGAGCGAAACCCTAATTTTCCCCTCGCGCGCGCGACATATCCGCACCGGCGGACACGTCAACCGCCGCCCGCGCCCAATAGCGTCCGCCACGTGTCGCCATCGATTCCCCAGCGCCGCGCCGCTTCGCAGAGCCAGCCCGGCCCCATGGCCGTCGCCCGCTTCGCCCTGCGCCATGCCAGCGCCCGCCGCCGCTTCGTCGCGGCGTCGCCGCCTCCGCCGCCTCGGCCCTCGCCGCGGCGCCTCTCCCGCCTCTCGCCGCCTCGCCCGCCGCCGCCGTTAGCCGCCCCCGCCGCCCGTGGCCGCGCCGCACCTCTTCTCCCAGCGCCGCCTGCGTCGGCTCATCGCCGGCGCGCCGCCTGCCTCGCCAGCCGCCGCCCGCGAGATCCACCGCCCGCCGCCGCCTCCGCGCTCAAGCGCCATCATATGAACCATCTCGCCCGCTGCTTAGTCGGCCAGCCGCGCCGCCCTATTTCGCCGCCGGCCTCGCCATGCCCCTCACCCCGGCCGCCCCGCCGCCCTTCGCCGGAGTCGGATCCGGTCAGATCCGTCCATGTGGGACGAGATCCACCGGGATCCGATCCAAACAGCCCCGCTCCGTCCCGGAATCCCTACGTCCACTTTTCCCGGAGGTATAATTTTGCCTAAGTCCCCAGGATTCTATTATTTTCGTGCATTTTCATCGCATCACATCTCTGCATCTGTAGCTCCGTTTTGGGCGTATAATATGTCAAATTGTTCGCCTCGAAGAGTACATTATTTCATTCCATTGCATCATTTGCATTTGAGCTCATCTTGATGCCCGAAATGCTGTTGGAAGATAGCTTCAGATCGTTAGTTTCAGAATCTTATCAGTTCGAGCTCTTTTGTCATTTTTGCCATGAATTACGTGTGCACCTTATGAACTTGAGTCCTACATGTGAGTTGAACATTGCCATGCCATCTTTCCAGGGGTATTTTCCATGTTTTTTTGTGAGTTATGTGTTGACTAGAACAAGCATGAAAAGTAGGGATGATGATGTTGCTGATTTCAGGAACTTAGTGATTTCACTAAGTCTTGTCCTGCTGATAATTTTATGCCATATGTTCATGTTGTTACAGAGAGATCTATGCCCTTTTTGAGCATGATCAGTAAGGGTGTTTTGAACATATGGATGTGCTCTATCCATCCATGCCTTTGTTGGTATTTATGGAGTAGTCTGGCATGTTATTTTCGTGCTCTACTTTTGCTTGAAAATGTTTCCTGGCAGACTGTTTGCATGAGATTCAATTTTCACGAGGTCGTTGTAGCTGATCCGTGTATGCTATGATGTCGTTCTTGCCATGTATAGCTCCTATGCCATGTCTTCTTGATGGGTGTATGCTTAGTTTATCATGAGATGCTCTGTAGTGAGTGCATCGAGCTCACGAACATGCCATGTTGAATCTGTTTTTGCCATGTCCTGATTTTTCACTGTCTGAAATCTGTAATAAAACTTGCAATGTTTACATGGGTGCCATCATTTCTTAGAGTCCTTTTTGGCTTATGGTCAGTAAGGGACTATTGAAATATGCTTCGAGTAGAATCATGTCATGCCTTGCTTTGCTATTATAAGTTCCTGTAGCATGTTGTTTGCTTGCTCTAAACATGCCTTCCTGATGTTAATTCCTGGTATGTTAGTATTTTCACTAAGTCTGTGAACCTGATATTTTGAGCACTTTCTCCATGCTTGTTTGAACATGTTATGATGTGATTTAGCCGTAGCTCAGTGTTCCTCTTTTGTTAAGCATCTCCTGTAGTTCGTTGCCATATGCTTTGTTTTTATGTTGGGGTGCTGTAGCATAGTTTCGTGTTGCGTGCTAAGTAGCATCGGGCTGTTAAACGCAGATTTGCGTCATTCTTGTTTTGCTTGTCATTTGCAAACCGTGCATCCGATTCGGTGATCTTTATATCGATTTCAATCGAAATCTTCTCATCTTTCAGCGGCATACTTGGTTTGCCAAGTTGATGCCAGTTCACCATTTTCCTTCCGGAGCATACATATGCATTGCATATCACATCTCGCATAGCATGTCATGTATTGCATCATATTGCTTGTGCATTGTTCCTTGTTTGATTGTGGTTCCGTTGCTTGTGTTCTTGCTTTGGGTAGAGCCGGAGACGAGTACGTGAACGAGGAACCTGTTGAGAACGCCTCCGAGGATCAAGCCTTCGACAACTCTGAGAACCTTTCAGGCAAGATGATCATACCCTCGAAATCACTACTATCTTTGCTATGCTAGTTTGCTCGCTCTTTTGCTATGCCAATGCTACGATGCCTACCATTTGCTTGTCAGCCTCCCAAATTGCCATGTCAAACCTCTAACCTTTGACACCTTTCCTAGCAAACCGTTGTTTGGCTATGTTACCGCTTTGCTCAGCCCCTCTTATAGCGTTGTTAGTTGCAGGTGAAGATTGAAGTTTGTTCCTTGTTGGAACATGGAGATGTTGTTCCTTGTTGGAACATGTTTACTTGTTGGGATATCACAATATCTCTTATATTATTAATGCACCTATATATTTGGTAAAGGGTGGAAGGCTCGGCCTTATGCCTGGTGTTTTGTTCCACTCTTGCCGCCCTAGTTTCCGTCATACCGGTGTTATGTTCCCGGATTTTGCGTTCCTTACGCGGTCGGGTGATTTATGGGACCCCCCTGACAGCTCGCTTTGAATAAAACTTGTCCAGCAAGGCCCAACATTGCCTTTTACCATTTGCCTCACCTAGCCTTTTTTTCCCTTGGGTTTACGGAGCCCAAGGGTCATCTTTATTACCCCGGGCGGTGCTCGTTGTGAGTGTTGGTCCAAACCGTCGACCGCCGGTGTACCAGGGGCAACTCGGGCTGGCCTCTTTGGAAGTTTGGACAATCCGGTGTGCCACGAGCGAGATATGTGCAGCTCCTATCGGGTTTGTCGGCACATTCGGGCGGCTTTGCTGGTCTTGTTTTACCATTGTCGAAATGTCTTGATGTCTGGGATACCGAGTCGATCGGAGTGTCTTGGGTGAAGGTCTATTCCTTCGATGATCGCGAGAGCTTGTCATGGGCTAAGTTGGGACACCCTGCAGGGTTTAAACTTTCGAGAGCCGTGCCCGCGGTTATGTGGCAGATGGGAATTTGTTAATGTCGGTTGTAGAAAACCGAAGTTGACCTTAATTAAAATACATCAACGCGTGTGTTACCGTGATGGTCTCTTTCCGTGGTCCGGAAGTGAACTCTGATGTTGGAGTTATGCTTGGCGTAGGTTGCTATAGGATCACTTCTTGATCATACTTTTATCGACCGTGCTTTGCCTTCTCTTCTCGCTCTCATTTGCGTATGTTAGCCACCATTTATGCTAGTCGCTTGCTGCAGCTCCACCTCATGCCTTTACCTTACCCATAAGCTTAAATAGTCTTGATCTCGTGGGTGCGAGATTGCTGAGTCCCGTGGCTCACGGATACTTCAAAACCAGTTTGTAGGTGCCCATGTTACCGAAAGCGGTGGCGCAACCAAGCTCAAGGAGGAGCTCGATGAAGATCTTGCCCTTTGTGTTGTTTCGTTCTAGTTGATCGATAGTGGAGCCCAGGTTGGGGTCGATCGTGGACCTTTTGTGCATTTGGGGTTCTTCTTTTATTTTGGTTCCGTGGTGGACCTTGATTGTATCTGGATGATGTAATGCTTTATTCATGTAATTGTGTGAAGTGGCGATTGTAAGCCAACTATGTATCTTTTTCCTTATGTATTACATGGGTTGTGTGAAGATTACCTCACTTGCGACATTGCTTTCAATGCGGTTATGCCTCTAAGTCGTGCTTCGACACGTGGGAGATATAGCCGCATCGAGGCGTTACAAGTTGGTAATCAGAGCCTTCCCCGACCTTAGGAGCCCCCACTGCTTGATCGTTTTTAGTGGCCGAGTTGTGTCTAGAAAAATGTTTTGAGTCATTTAGGATTATATATATATCGGAGAGTTTAGGAATTCTTTTTACTCCCCAGTCCTTCGACCTTCGGTGAGGTATCTGGCGTAGAGTTTTGACTCTTCTCTTCTCAAATTTCACTAAAAAAAATTTTAGGATCACGTGGGTATCTTAGAATCGTTCGATGGTTTTATGATGACAACATTGTCTTGGTTGCCTCGACATTTAGGGGTTGTGGCGGTGTCCGGGAGTTGAGCTCCGAGGTGTTGTTGTCATAATTTTATCGTTGCGATTCGGAATACACGAGTTTAATGCGCCGACATCGAAAATCTCTTTTATGCGGTTGTTGGTGAGATAACCCGCTAACCCGATCTTGAGGTGAGTACGGGAGTATTGCCATGACTTGTATAACGGATGCTTTTGAAGGTTGAGGTAGGCGATTTCGAAGGTTTCTTGGTTATGTGTTGACGGATGGATACAATTGGATGTAGGGATTGTTAGTTTGGGTGAGATATATTGCTCCCTGTATCCCCAACACCAGTTGCATATCCGAAAGTTTGGGAGTTTCATAGGTGGGAATTCAAGTAGCTCTTAGGATATCTTTCCGGCGGATGTATGATATGAAATTGGGGTTCGACGTCTAGTGGTCCGCCTATTCACGGTTGGTTTCTGATGGTCTCGTTGTGTCTTAAAGAGTCCTTGGCTATGCCGACTTCGGGGGCGCTTCAGTATGTCATGTGCCTTGCCTTGTACCTGATGGTGCTGTACGATTGAGCCCGTGTAGGCCCCACCACGAAAACTTCGGACGAAATCTCTATCATATGTTTGTTCCGGCTTATTCTGCAAGCCAGTCCTTTGTTTTTGTTTTGAGTTGTGGTATTCGAGTTGCTTCAATGTCAAGTGTTGATGCCATACCTTTCCGAAATGGTGTTCTCATACTCCGATGTGAATACCAATCCTTTTGATCATCGAGATTGTCATGTCAATTCTTTCCAACCGGCGTGTTTCTCTTCAAGTGCATCCGATCATTCTCCCCATCCGCAAGATAAATTCTAAGTTTTTCTCAACGGTGTTTGTTTCGTTCATCCCAAGTTGCCTTTGTTTTCCCGCCCACCCAACCTTTTTCCTCAAGGACTAAGATTTCTTAATCAAGTATCCATTTATTCATGTGAAGTCTCTTCACTCTTTTCATTCTCCCGGAGTATCTCAGCAATTCATGGTGGTTCTCAAGAAGATGTTCTACTAGTTCGTCATTCCTCATTCCTTTCTCTTCTCCGGTGGATTCAAGTCAAGTTTTGTTGATCATACCTTTTTCCTCTTTTCAATGTCTTCTCATACCGGTGCACCTCATTATCATTCTACTTCTCGCTATTTGTTATTCCGGAGTGCTCAAGATATCTCGAAGATTTGTGTTTCCATTCTTAATCCGTTCAAGCCATTTGGAGATTGTTATCTCATTCAAGTCATTTAATTCAACCGGTGCAACATCTCTTTTAAATCTTTTCAACGATGTTCTTTTGAGTGGGCCCTAACCCACAGGTCTTTTCCCAGGATCTTACCTGACTCTTCTATTTTCCCAGAGCTATCCTAAATTCTTTTCCAAGTTTGACGTAAGAATGAGTTATCATCAGTCAAATGCTTTTCTCCAAGATCTTTCAAATTCTTTTCATAGTTGGCTAAACCTCTTCGCTTTTGATTCTTCCGGTGTGCCTCAACAATTCTTGGTGGTGTTTCTCGTTGTCATTCTCATCATTTGAAGACCGAAGAAGAGTTTCTCTTTAATCTTGCTCTATTCTCTTCAAGATTCATGGTGCTAGCTTGTTGCCATCCTCTCATAATTGTTTTCGATTGTGATAATCTTTTTCACCCATCCGGAGCATTTTAGGAGTCTTTTCAGTTTCATTCTTTGAAGCCCATCATCTCAGTATTATTCATTCAAGCTTTCAGCTCTCGTTCTCCAAATCATACCAGTGCATCAATCGAATATCCTCTAATCAGTTCATGATCTCTTCGTTCTCATGTATCCAAATTCCCTCAAGTATCTTCATTCGTTTTCCAATTCTTTCCGGTGAATTGTGCCCTTGCTACTCTCTTTTTAAATTCTTATGGTGGTTCGTTCAAGATTTCACCTCTTTCGTTATCATTCAATTCATTCATTCTTTTTAATCCTATCGGTGGTTCGTTGAAGACCTTCTCAAGTTTACGCCATATCTCTTTAATCCTTTCTACGAGAATAAGTAGTATGCCAAATCCGTTGATTGTCATCAATTTAATTGGTGAAGGATAAGCATTACATAATTCTTGTTCTTGATTCATCCAAGTGATTAATTCCTTCTTTCGGAGTTTGTTCATGATGAATAAATTCTCGGTTTCAGTGGTTTCATCTTTTCTTTTCCCGGAGTTCCAAGCTCTAATTATCACGGAGATCCATCTAAATCATTGCAAGGCTTCACCTTGTGTTTTCAATTTCTCTTTCTTTTCATTCCTTTTGTTTACCGGAGTTCTTCATGGAGGTTCTACATGATGGTTCATCAAGGATTTATTCCCTTCTCAAAGTTTTCATCGAGATTCTTTCCTAAGGAGCTCAAGCATTCTTCATCTTGCATTCCAAAGTGCGATTCCTTCTATCTTATCTTTTGAGATGGTGTTATGTCACTCTTGACAATTTCCTTCATGTTTCATGATTCACATGTTGTCAAGAATGAGGTATTCTAAATCCATCTTTTCTCTTCGTTCAAGAGATCTTTTCAACCATCAATCTCTTCGTTGGAGTTATCTTGGTATAGATTTCACCTAAAGCCTTCCCTAAGGAATGTTGCTATTTTGGTGCTTATTAATGACCCAAGTTATCTCTTTTCCATCTTGATGGAACAAGTTTTCATCTCTTCGTTAATCTCAAGCAAGCAATTGCTTCCGTTAGTGGCCGGTTGTCACCTCATAATGTTGAGATGTTTCAATAAGCCCACTACAAGCTTATACTTTTCGTTGTTGGTTTTCCAACAACTCCATTTTAACCTTCTTGAAAGGGTGCTTTCCAAGCTCATTCGTGGCAGAAGTTGGCATTTTCTTCTCCATTCTTTTATTCCAATGATCTAACTTCTATTCTTTCATTACGGAGGCTTTGTGATGTTGTGCTCTTCACCCTTCACCTCGTTTTGTGAGCATCGTGTTCTTTTCTTGATTATCCATTTAACTTAGGAGTGTTGTGTCATCTCTTCAAGTTCTTTTCATCTTATCAAGTTTTCCTTCTTTCGATCAGTCTGCCCAAATTATATCAATCTTATTCCTTCTCTATCTAGTTTTAACCGGAGTGGTTTCAATATCTATCTTATCACTAAACCTCTTGGTTCTCGTCGTATCCCTTGTTCCTCTTTTCTAACGGAGTGTTTTCAACTTTGTTCATCTTCGTTGTTTTCTTTCATTCATCTTGCTCAACCTCTCAAGGTTCTTTGGTTTCACTCATTTCTCAAAGAAGCAACTTAGTTTTACCTCTCCTCTTCCTCTTCCTTTTTCCCTCCGGTGCCATCCTAGATCTCGGGGCGAGATCCTCTCGTAGTGGTGGAGTGTTGTAACACCCCGGATCCGATGCGCCAGGTGTCCGTCAGTTATTCGCCTTCGTTGCCATGTCATTTTCTTGCGTGTTGCATTTGCCATGTCATCATATGCATTTCATATCATGTCATCATGTGCATTTCATTTTGCATACGTGTTCGTCTCATGCATCCGAGCCTTTTCCCCGTTGTCCGTTTTGCAATCCGGCGCTCCTATGTCATCCGGCGTCCCTCTTCTCTCTTTTAGGTGTGCGGGTATTAAACTTTCTCGGAATGGCCCGAGGTTTGCCATGCCTTGGTATAACACCGGTGAACCGCTGTCAAGTTTCGTGCCATTTGGAGGTCGTTTGATACTCCAACGGTTAACCGGGTAACCGTAAAGCCCTCTTTTGTTTCCAGCCCAACACCCCTTCCAAAGTGGCCCAAAACCCACCAAACTCCTCTCCATGCTCTCGGTCGTTCGATCACGATCGCGTGACCGAAAACCGCTCCTCATTTGGACTCTCCTAGCTCCCAGAATCTATAAATAACCCCTCCCCCCGAGATTCGCGGATCAAATCGCAGACAAAACCCTAATTTTCCCCTCCGCGCCGCGCCGGACATGTCCGCACCGGCCGGACACGTCCAGCCGCCGCCCCGCGCCCAATAGCGTCCCGCCACGTGTCGCCACCGATTCCCCAGCAGCGCCGCCGCGCTTCGCGAGCCAGCGCCCGCCCCATGACCCGTCGCCGCTCGCCCGCCGCTTCGCCCATGCCATGCAGCGCCCGCCGCCGCTTCGTCGCCCGCGTCCGCCGCCTCGCCGCCTCGGCCCTACGCCGCCAGCGCCTCTCCCGCCTCTCGCCGCCTCCGCCCGCGCCGCCGTTAGCCAGCCCCGCCGCCGCCCAAAG
Source organism: Aegilops speltoides (assembly GCA_021437245.1). Classification (NCBI taxonomy): domain Eukaryota; kingdom Viridiplantae; phylum Streptophyta; class Magnoliopsida; order Poales; family Poaceae; genus Aegilops; species Aegilops speltoides. Next base: position 386,928,743 of record CM038145.1, on the reverse strand, counting down.
CCCGCGCCGCACCTCTTCTCACAGCGCCGCTGCGTCGGCTCATCATCCAGCCGTGCGCCGCCGCCTGCCTCGCCAGCCGCCGCCCGCGAATCCACCGCCCGCCGCCGCCTCCGCGCTCCGCGCCACCATGAACCATCTCGCCGCTGCTGCGTCGGCGCGCGCGCCTTGCCCTAGCTTCGCCGCCCGCCTCCTCGCCGGCCCTCTTCGCCCCCGCCGCCGCCGCCCTTCGCCCGAGTCGCCCGCCCTCGCCGTCGGATCCGGTCAGATCCGTCCAGGTGGGACGAGATCCACCGGGATCCGATCCAAACAGCCCCGCTCCGTCCCGGAATCCCTCCGTCCACTTTTCCCGGAGGTATAATTTTGCCCAAGTCCCCAGGATTCTATTATTTTCGTGCATTTTCATCGCATCACATCTCTGCATCTGTAGCTCCGTTTTGGGCGTATAATATGTCAAATTGTTCGTCTCGAAGAGTACATCATTTCATTCCATTGCATCATTTGCATTTGAGCTCATCTTGATGCCCGAAATGCTGTTGGAAGATAGCTTCAGATCGTTAGTTTGAGAATCTTATCGATTCGAGCTCTTTTGTCATTTTGCCATGAATTATGTGTGCACCTTATGAACTTGAGTCCTACATGTGAGTTGAACATTGCCATGCCATCTTTCCAGGGGTATTTTCCATGTTTTTTTGTGAGTTATGTGTTGACTAGAACAAGCATGCAAAGTAGGGATGATGATGTTGCTGATTTCAGGAACTTAGTGATTTCACTAAGTCTTGTCCTGCTGATAATTTTATGCCATATGTTCATGTTGTTACAGAGAGATCTATGCCCTTTTTGAGCATGATCAGTAAGGGTGTTTTGAACATATGGATGTGCTCTATCCATCCATGCCTTTGTTGGTATTTATGGAGTAGTCTAGCATGTTATTTTCGTGCTCTACTTTTGCTTGAAAATGTTTCCTGGCAGACTGTTTGCATGAGATTCAATTTTCACGAGGTCGTTGTAGCTGATCCGTGTATGCTATGATGTTGTTCTTGCCATGTATAGCTCCTATGCCATGTCTTCTTGATGGGTGTATGCTTAGTTTATCATGAGATGCTCTGTAGTGAGTGCATCGAGCTCACGAACATGCCATGTTGAATCTGTTTTTGCCATGTCCTGATTTTTCACTGTCTGAAATCTGTAATAAAACTTGCAATGTTTAAATGGGTGCCATCATTTCTTAGAGTCCTTTTTGGCTTATGGTCAGTAAGGGACTATTGAAATATGCTTTGAGTAGAATCATGTCATGCCTTGCTTTGCTATTATAAGTTCCTGTAGCATGTTGTTTGCTTGCTCTAAACATGCCTTCCTGATGTTAATTCCTGGTATGTTAGTATTTTCACTAAGTCTGTGAACCTGATATTTTGAGCACTTTCTCCATGCTTGTTTGAACATGTTATGATGTGATTTAGCCGTAGCTTAGTGTTCCTCTTTTGTTAAGCATCTCCTGTAGTTCGTTGCCATATGCTTTGTTTTTATGTTGGGGTGCTGTAGCATAGTTTCGTGTTGCGTGCTAAGTAGCATCGGGCTGTTAAACGCAGATTTGCGTCATTCTTGTTTTGCTTGTCATTTGCAAACCGTGCATCCGATTCGGTGATCTTTATATCGATTTCAATCGAAATCTTCTCATCTTTCAGCGGCATACTTGGTTTGCCAAGTTGATGCCAGTTCATCATTTTCCTTCCGGAGCATACATATGCATTGCATATCACATCTCGCATAGCATGTCATGTATTGCATCATATTGCTTGTGCATTGTTCCTTGTTTGATTGTGGTTCCGTTGCTTGTGTTCTTGCTTTGGGTAGAGCCGGAGGCGAGTGCGTGTACGAGGAACCTGTTGAGAATGCCTCGAGGATCAAGCCTTCGACAACTCGAGAACCTTTCGAGCAAGATGATCATACCCTCGAAATCACTACTATCTTTGCTATGCTAGTTTGCTCGCTCTTTTGCTATGCCAATGCTACGATGCCTACCATTTGCTTGTCAGCCTCCCAAATTGCCATGTCAAACCTCTAACCTTTGACACCTTTCCTAGCAAACCGTTGTTTGGCTATGTTACCGCTTTGCTCAGCCCTCTTATAGCGTTGTTAGTTGCGGTGAAGATTGAAGTTTGTTCCTTGTTGGAACATGGAGATGTTGTTCCTTGTTGGAACATGTTTACTTGTTGGGATATCACAATATCTCTTATATTATTAATGCACCTATATATTTGGTAAAGGGTGGAAGGCTCGGCCTTATGCAGTGTTTTGTTCCACTCTTGCCGCCCTAGTTTCCGTCATACGGTGTTATGTTCCCGGATTTTGCGTTCCTTCTGCGGTCGGGTGATTTATGGGACCCCCTGACGATTCGCTTTGAATAAAACTTGTCCAGCAAGGCCCAACATTGCCTTTTACCATTTGCCTCACCTAGCCTTTTTTTTCCCTTGCGTTTCGGAGCCCAAGGGTCATCTTTATTACCCCGGGCGGTGCTCGTTGTGAGTGTTGGTCCAAACCGTCGACCGCGGTGTACCAGAGAAACTCTGGGCTGGCCTACCGGAAGTTTGGACAATCCGGTGTGCCACGAGAACGAGATATGTGCAGCTCCTATCGGGATTTGTCGGCACATTCGGGCGGCTTTGCTGGTCTTGTTTTACCATTGTCGAAATGTCTTGATGTACCGGATACCGAGTCTGATCGGAGTGTCTTGGGTGAAGGTCTATTCCTTCGATGATCGCGAGAGCTTGTCATGGGCTAAGTTGGGACACCCTGCGGGGTTTAAACTTTCGAGAGCCGTGCCCATGGTTATGTGGCAGATGGGAATTTGTTAATGTCCGGTTGTAGAAAACCCAAAGTTGACCTTAATTAAAATACATCAACGCGTGTGTTACCGTGATGGTCTCTTTCCGTGGTCCGGAAGTGAACACTGATGTTGGAGTTATGCTTGACGTAGGTTGCTATAGGATCACTTCTTGATCATACTTTTATCGACCGTGCTTTGCCTTCTCTTCTCGCTCTCATTTGCGTATGTTAGCCACCATTTATGCTAGTAAACTTGCTGCAGCTCCACCTCATGCCTTTACCTTACCCATAAGCTTAAATAGTCTTGATCTCGTGGGTGCGAGATTGCTGAGTCCCGTGGCTCACGGATACTTCAAAACCAGTTTGTAGGTGCCCATGTTACCGAGCGGTGGCGCAACCAAGCTCAAGGAGGAGCTCGATGAAGATCTTGCCCTTTGTGTTGTTTCGTTCTAGTTGATCGATAGTGGAGCCCAGTTGGGGTCGATCGTGGACCTTTTATCGCATTTGGGGTTCTTCTTTTATTTTGGTTCCGTGGCGGACCTTGATTGTATCTGGATGATGTAATGCTTTATTCATGTAATTGTGTGAAGTGGCGATTGTAAGCCAACTATGTATCTTTTTCCCTTATGTATTACATGGGTTGTGTGAAGATTACCTCACTTGCGACATTGCTTTCAATGCGGTTATGCCTCTAAGTCGTGCTTCGACACGTGGGAGATATAGCCGCATCGAGGGCGTTACAAGCCCCCTGCCCCCGTGTATAAAGGAACAAGGGGGAGGCCGGCCGGCCCTCCTAGGGCGCGCCCCACAAGGGGAGTCCTAGTAGGATTCCACCAAGAGGGAGAGAGGGGGAAGGAAGGAGAGGGAGAGGGAGAAGGAAAGGGAGGCGCCGCCCCCCTCCTAGTCCAATTCGGTCCCAAGGGGGAGGGGTTGGCCTGCCCTGGCCGCCCCTCTCTCTCTCTCCACCAAGGCCCATGTGGCCCATTAGTTCCCCCGGGGGGTTCCTGTAACCTTCCGACACTCCGGTTTTATCCGAAACTTCTCCGGAACACTTCCGGTGTTCAAATATAGCCATCCAATATATCAATCTTTATGTCTAGACCATTTCGAGACTCCTCGTCATGTCCGTGATCTCATCCAAGATTCCGGACAAACTTCGGTCATCAAATCACATAACTCATAATACAAAACGTCATCAAACATTATGCGTGCGGACCCTACGGGTTCGAGAAATATGTAGACATGACCGAGACACATCTCCGGTCAATATCCAATAGCGGAACCTGGATGCTCATATTGGCTCCTACATATTCTATGAAGATCTTTATCTTTCAAACCGCATAACAACATACGTTGTTCCCTTTGTCATCGGTATGTTACTTGCCCGAGATTTGATCGTCGGTATCATCATACCTAGTTCAATCTCGTTACCGGCAAGTCTCTTTACTCGCTGTAATACTTCATCCCGCAACTAACTCATTAGTCACAATGCTTGCAAGGCTTATAGTGATGAGCATTACCGAGTGGGCCCAAAGATACCTCTCCGAAACATGGAGTGACAAATCCTAATCTCGATCTATGCGAACCCAACAAACACCTTCGGAGACACCTATAGAGCATCTTTATAATCACCCATTTACGTTATGACGTTTGATAGCACACAAAGTGTTCCTCCGGTATTCGGGAGTTGCATAATCTCATAGTCTGAGGAACTTGTATAAGTCATGAAGAAAGCAGTAGCAATGAAACTGTAACGATCATAATGCTAAGCTAATGGATGGGTCATGTCCATCACATCCTCCTCCTAATGATGTGATCTCGTTCATCAAATGACAACACATGTCTATGGTTAGGAAACTTAACCATCTTTGATTAATGAGCTAGTCTAGTAGAGGCATATTAGGGACAATATTTTTTGTCTATGTATTCACACATGTATTAAGTTTCCAGTTAATACAATTCTAGCATGAGTAATAACATTTATCATGAAAAAAGGGAATAAATAATATTTCCTTCACTATCTCAGTGTTGAGTTCAGTGAAGAGCGTGTCGGCTCCGCCTGCTCCCACCGGAGGAACGCTTAGTTGTCCTCCACATTGGTCTCATCCTGGATGGACTCTAGGATGGCCTGTTGTTCTGCCATCTCATCGGACTAGGAGATGGCGAACTCTGCTTTTCGCCTGCTCCATGTTGAAGCCCGGCAGCTGCTGCTCTGGATGCTCCACCTCTTCCTCCTCCTCTTCCCCCAACTCCTCCTCCCCCACTGATACGTCTCCAATGTATCTATAATTTATGAAGCATTCATGCTATATTATTATTTGTTTTGGATGTTTATGGGCTTTATTATACACTTTTATATTATTTTTGGGACTAACCTATTAACTGGAGGCCCAGCCCATATTGTTGTTTTCTTGCCTATTTCAGTGTTTCAAAGAAAAGGAATATCAAACAGAGTCTAAATGGAATGAAACCTTCGGGAAAGTTACTTTTGGAACGGAAGCAATCCAGGGCACTTGGAGTGCAAGTCAGGGAAGCTTCGAGGAAGCCACGAGATAGGTGGACGCGCCCACCCCCCTTGGTGCGCCCTCCACTCTCGTGGGCCCCTCGTGGTGTTGGGGAACGTAGTAATTTCAAAAAAATTCCTACGTACACACAAGATCATGGTGATGCATAGCAACGAGAGGGGAGAGTGTTTCCACGTACCCTCGTAGACCGAAAGCGGAAGTGTTAGCACAACGCGGTTGATGTAGTCGAACGTCTTCACGGCCCGACCGATCAAGCACCGAAACTACGGCACCTCCGAGTTCTTGCACACGTATAGCTCGATGACGTCCCTCGTACTCCGATCCAGCCGAGTGTCGAGGGAGAGTTCTGTCAGCACGGCGGCGTGGTGACGATGATGATGTTCTATCGTCGCAGGGCTTCGCTTAAGCACCGCTACGATATTATCGAGGAGGACAATGGTAGAGGGGGGCACCGCACACGGCTAAGAGATCAATGATCAATTGTTGTCTATGGGGTGCCCCCCTCCCCCGTATATAAAGGAGTGGAGAAGGGGGCCGGCCAAGGGGGTGGCGCGCCCTAGGGGGGAGTCCAACTCCCACCGGGAGTAGGACTCCCCCCTTTCCTATTAGGAGAGGGAGAGGGAAGGAAGAGGAAGGAGGGAGGAAGGAAAGGGGAGGCCGGCCCCCTTCCAAATACGGATTGGGCTTGGGGGGGCGCCCCCTCCATTGCTCCTTTCCCCTCCTTTCCACTAAGGCCCAGTAAGGCCCATATACCTCCCGGGGGGTTCCGATAACCTCCTAGAGCTCCGGTATTGTCTCAATCTCACCCGGGACCTTTCCGGTGTCCAAATATAGTCGTCCAATATATCGATCTTCATGTATCGACCATTTCGAGACTCCTCGCCATGTCCTTGATCACATCCGGGACTCCGAACAACCTTAGGTACATCAAAAAATATAAACTCATAATATAATTGTCATCTTACTTTAAGCGTGCGGACCCTACGGGTTCGAGAACTATGTAGACATGACCGAGACACGTCTCCGGTCAATAACCAATAGCGGAACCTGGATGCTCATATTGGCTCCTACATATTCTACGAAGATCTTTATCGGTCAAATCGCATAACAACATACGTTGTTCCCTTTGTCATCGATATGTTTACTTGTCCGAGATTCGATCGTCGGTATCTCAATACCTAGTTCAATCATCATTACCGGCAAGTCTCTTTACTCGTTACGTAATGCATCATCTCGTAACTAACTCATTAGCTACATTGCTTGCAAGGCTTATAGTGATGTGCATTACCGAGATGGCCCAGAGATACCTCTCCGACAATCGGAGTGACAAATCCTAATCTCGAAATATGTCAACTCAACAAGTACCTTCGGAGACACCTGTAGAGCACCTTTATAATCACCCAGTTACATTGTGACGTTTGGTAGCACACAAAGTGTTCCTCCGGTAAGCGGGAGTTACATAATCTCATAGTCATAGGAACATGTATAAGTCATGAAGAAAGCAATAGCAACATACTAAAACAATCAAGTGCTAAGCTAACGGAATGGGTCAAGTCAATCACATCATTCTCCTAATGATGTGATCCCGTTAATCAAATGACAACTCATGTCTATGGTTAGGAAACTTAACCATCTTTGATTCACGAGCTAGTCAAGTAGAGGCATACTAGTGACACTAGGTTTGTCTATTTATTCACACATGTATTATGTTTCCGGGTAATACAATTCTAGCATGAATAATAAACATTTATCATGATATGAGGAAATAAATAATAACTTTATTATTGCCTCTAGGGCATATTTCCTTCAGTCTCCCACTTTCACTAGTGTCAAGAATCTAGATTACATAGTAATTATTCTAACACCCATGGAGTCTTGGTGCTGATCATGTTTTGCTCGTGGAAGAGGCTTAGTCAACGGGTCTGCAACATTAAGATCCGTATGTATCTTGCAAATCTCTATGTCTCCCACCTGGACTTGGTCCCGAATCGAATTGAAGCGCCTCTTGATGTGCTTGGTTCTCTTGTGAAATATGGATTCCTTTGCCAAGGCAATTGCACCAATATTGTCACAAAAGATTTTCATTGGACCCGATGCACTAGGTATGACACCTAGATCGGATATGAACTCCTTCATCCAGACTCCTTCATTTGCTGCTTCCGAAGCAGCTATGTACTCCGCTTCACATGTAGATCCCGCTATGACGCTTTGTTTAGAACTGTACCAACTGACAGCTCCACCGTTCAATATAAACACGTATCCGGTTTGCGATTTAGAATTGTCCGGATCAATGTCAAAGCTTGCATCGACGTAACCATTTACGACTAGATCTTTGTCACCTCCATAAACAAGAAACATATCATTAGTCCTTTTCAGGTATTTCAGGATGTTCTTGACCGTTGTCCAGTGATCCACTCCTGGATTACTTTGGTACCTCCCTGCTAAACTAACAGCAAGGCACACATCAGGTCTGGTACACAGCATTGCATACATGATAGAGCCTATGGCTGAAGCATAGGGAACTTATTTCATTTTCTCTCTATCTTCTGCAGTGGTCGGGCATTGAGTCTGACTCAACTTCACACCTTGTATTACAGACAAGAACCCTTTCTTTGCTTGATCCATTTTGAACTTTTTCAAAACTTTATCAAGGTATGTACTTTGTGAAAGTCCAATTAAGCGTCTTGATCTATCTCTATAGATCTTGATGCCCAATATGTAAGCAGCTTCACCGAGGTCTTTCATTGAAAAACTTTTATTCAAGTATCCTTTTATGCTATCCAGAAATTCTATATCATTTCTAATCAATAATATGTCGTCCTCATATAATATTAGAATGCAGAGCTCCCACTCACTTTCTTGTAAATACAGGCTTCTTCAAAAATCTATATAAAACCATATGCTTTGATCACACTATCAAAGCGTTTATTCCAACTCCGAGAGGCTTGCACCAGTCCATAAATGGAACGCTGGAGCTTGCACACTTTGTTAGCCTCCTTTGGATCGACAAAACCTTCTGGTTGCATCATATACAACTCTTCTTCCAGAAATCCATTTAGGAATGCAGTTTTGACATCCATTTGCCAAATGTCATAATCATAAAATGCGGCAATTGCTAACATGATTCGGACATACTTAAGCATCGCTATGGGTGAGAAAGTCTCATCGTAGTCAACCCCTTGAACTTGTCGAAAACCTTTCACAACAAGTCGAGCTTCACCTCTTATTTGACTTTTTCACTATTTTGAAATAAGAAAAAGATCCAAATCTAAAATGCAAAGGTCATCTTATTCAAAACCTCAATCATCACATCCCCTCTCTCCCACTTCACACCTCGGAATGCACTATTCTTATAGAGAGAAAGGCGCAGTAACATTACCATCAGCGTCAGTCTTCTTCTTGAAGATCCATTTATTCTCGATGGCTTGCCGATCATCGGGCAAGTCAACCAAAGTCCACACTTTTTTCTCATACATGAATCCCATTACATGTTTCATGGCCTCAAGCCATTTTGTGGAATCTGGGCTCATCATCGCTTCCTCATAGTTCGTAGGTTCGCCATGGTCAAGTAACATGACCTCTAGAATAGAATTACCGTACCACTCTGGTGCGAATCTTACTCTGGTTGACCTACGAGGTTCTATAGTAACTTGATCTAAAGTTTCGTGATCAACATCATTAGCTTCCTCACTTATTGGTGTAGTCGTCACAGGAACCGGTTTCTATGATGAACTATTTTCCAATAAAGGAGTAGGTACAGTTACCTCATCAAGTTCTACTTTCCTCCCACTCACTTCTTCCGAGAGAAACTCCTTCTCTAGAAAGGATCCATTCTTGGCAACAAATGTCTTGCCTTCGGATCTGTGATAGAAGATGTACCCAACAGTTTCCTTTGGGTATCCTATGAAGACACATTTCTCCGATTTGGGTTCGAGCTTATCAGGTTGAAGCTTTTCACATAAGCATTGCAGCCCCAAACTTTAAGAAGCGACAACTTTGGTTTCTTGCCAAACCACAGTTCATAAGGCGTCATCTCAACGGATTTTGATGGTGCCCTATTTAACGTGAATGCGGCCGTCTCTAAAGCATAACCCCAAAATGAGCGGTAAATCAGTAAGAGACATCATAGATCACACCATATCTAGTAAAGGACGATTACGACATTCGGACACACCATTACAATGTGGTGTTCTGGGTGGCGTGAGTTGCGAAACTATTCCGCATTGCTACAAATGTAAACCAAACTCGTAACTCAAATATTCTCCTCCACGATCAGATCGTAGAAACTTTATTTTCTTGTTACGATGATTTTCAACTTCACCCTGAAATTCTTTGAACTTTTCAAATGTTTTAGACTTATGTTTCATCAAGTAGGTATACCCATATCTGCTCAAATCATCTGTGAAGGTGAGAAAATGACGATATCCGCCGCGAGCTTCAACATTCATTGGACCACACACATTAGTATGTATGATTTCCAACAAATCAGTTGCTCGATCCATAGTTCCGGAGAATAGCGTTTTAGTCATCTTGCCCATGAGGCATGGTTCGCAAGTACCAAGTGATTCATAATCAAGTGATTCCAAAAGTCCATCAGTATGGAGTTTCTTCCTGCGCTTTACACCAATATGACCTAAACGGCAGTGCCACAAATAAGTTGCACTATCATTATCAACTCTGCATCTTTTGGTTTCAACATTATGAATATGTGTATCACTACTATCGAGATTCATCAAAAATAGACCACTCTTTAAGGGTGCATGACCATAAAAGATATTACTCATATAAATAGAACAACCATTATTCTCAGATTTAAATGAATAACCGTCTCTCATCAAACAAGATCCAGATATAATGTTCATGCTCAACGCTGGCACCAAATAACAATTATTTAGGTCTAAAACTAATCCCGAAGGTAGATGTAGAGGTAGCGTGCCGACAGCGATCACATCGACTTTGGAACCATTTCCCACGCGCATCATCACCTCGTCCTTAGACAGTGTCTGCTTAATCTGTAGTCCCTGTTTCGAGTTGCAAATATTAACAACGGAACCAGTATCAAATACCAAGGTTCTACTGTGAGCTCTGGTAAGGTACACATTAATAACATGTATATCACATATACCTTTGTTCACCTTGCCATCCTTCTTATCCGCCAAATACTTGGGGCAGTTCCGCTTCCAATGACCATCGCTTCGGTAGAAGCACTCGATCTCGAGCTTAGGTCCAGACTTGGGTTTCTTCTCTTGAGCAGCAACTTGTTTGCTGTTCTTCTTGAAGTTCCCCTTCTTTTTCCCTTTGCCCTTTTTCTTGAAACTGGTGGTCTTATTGACCATCAACACTTGATGCTCCTTCTTGATTTCTACCTCCGCAGCCTTTAGCATTGCGAAGAGCTCGATAATTGTCTTATCCATCCCTTGCATATTATAGTTCATCACGAAGCTCTTGTAGCTTGGTGGCAGTGATTGAAGAATTCTGTCAATGACGCTATCATCTGGAAGATTAACTCCCAGTTGAATCAAGTGATTATTATACCCAGACATTCTGAGTATATGCTCATTGACAGAACTATTCTCCTCCATCTTGCAGCTGTAGAACTTATTAGAGACTTCATATCTCTTAATCTGGGCATTTGCTTGAAATATTAACTTCAACTCCTGGAACATCTCATACGCTCCATGACATTCAAAACGTCGTTGAAGTCCCGGTTCTAAGCCATAAAGCATGGCACACTGAACAATCGAGTAGTCATCAGCTTTGCTCTGCCAGACGTTCATAACATCTGGTGTTGCTCCTGCAGTAGGTTTGGCACCTAGCGGTGCTTCCATGACGTAATTCTTCTATGCAGCAATGAGGATAATCCTCAAGTTACGGACCCAGTCCGTGTAATTGCTACCATCATCTTTCAACTTTGCTTTCTCAAGGAACGCATTAAAATTTAATGGAACAACAGCACGAGCCATCTATCTACAACAAACATAGACAAGCAAAATACTATCAGGTACTAAGTTCATGATAAATTTAAGTTCAATTAATCATATTACTAAAGAACTACCACTTAGATAGACATCCCTCTAATCATCTAAGTGATCACGTGATCCAAATCAACTAAACCATAACCAATCATCACGTGAAATGCAGTAGTTTTCAATGGTGAACATCACTATGTTGATCATATCTACTATATGATTCACGCTTGACCTTTTGGTCTCAGTGTTCCGAGGCCATATATGCATATGCTAGGCTCGTCAAGTTTAATCCGAGTATTCTCCGTGTGCAAAACTGGCTTGCACCCGTTGTAGATGGACGTAGAGCTTATCACACCCGATCATCACGTGGTGTCTGAGCACGACAAACTTTGGCAACGGTGCATACTCATGGAGAACACTTTTCTCTTGAAATTTAGTGAGATATCATCTTATAATGCTACCGTCAATCAAAGCAAGATAAGATGCATAAAAGATAAACATCACTTGCAATCAATATAAGTGATATGATATGGCCATCATCATCTTGTGCTTGTGATCTCCATCTCCGAAGCACCGTCATGATCACCATCGTCACCGGCGCGACACCTTGATCTCCATCGTAGCACTGTTGTCGTCTCGCCAAATATTGCTTCTACGACTATCGCTACCGCTTAGTGATAAAGTAAAGCAATTACAGGGCGATTGCATTGCATACAATAAAGCGACAACCATATGGCTCCTACCAGTTGCCAATAACTCGGTTACAAAACATGATCATCTCATACAATAAAATATAGCATCACGTCTTGACCATATTACATCACAACATGCCCTGGAAAAACAAGTTAGACGTCCTCTACTTTGTTGTTGCAAGTTTTACGTGGCTGCTACGGGCTGAGCAAGAACCGTTCTTACCTACGCATCAAAACCACAATGATAGTTCATCAAGTTAGTGATGTTTTAACCTTCTCAAGGATGGGCGTAGCCATACTCGGTTCAACTAAAGTTGGAGAAACTGACACCCGCTAGCCACCTGTGTGCAAAGCATGTCGGTAGAACCAGTCTCGCGTAAACGTACGCGTAATGTCGGTCCGGGCTGCTTCATCCAACAATATCGCCGAACCAAAGTATGACATGCTGGTAAGCAGTATGACTTGTATCGCCCACAACTCACTTGTGTTCTACTCATGCATACAACATCAACGCATAAAACCTAGGCTCGGATGCCACTGTTGGGCAACGTAGTAATTTCAAAAAAATTCCTACGTACACACAAGATCATGGTGATGCATAGCAATGAGAGGGGAGAGTGTGTCCACGTACCCTCGTAGACCGAAAGCGGAAGCGTTAGCACAACGCGGTTGATGTAGTCGTACGTCTTCATGGCCCGACCGATCAAGCACCGAAACTACGGCACCTCCGAGTTCTTGCACACATACAGCTCAATGACATCCCTCGTACTCCGATCCAGCCGAGTGTCGAGGGAGAGTTCCGTCAGCATGACGGCGTGGTGATGATGATGATGTTCTACCATCGCAGGGCTTCGCCTAAGCACCGCTATGATATTATCGAGGAGGACTATGGTGGAGGGGGGCACCGCACACGGCTAAGAGATCAATGATCAATTGTTGTCTATGGGGTGCCCCCCTCCCCCGTATATAAATGAGTGGAGGAGGGGGCCGGCCAAGGGGGGTGGCGCGCCCTAGGGGGGAGTCCAACTCCCACCGGGAGTAGGACTCCCCCCTTTCCTATTAGGAGAGGGAGAGGGAAGGAAGAGGAAGGAGGAAGGAAGGAAAGGGGGGCAGCCCCTTCCCAATTCGGATTGGGCTTGGGAGGGGGCGCCCCCTCCCTTGATTCTTTCCCCTCCATTCCACTAAGGCCCAATAAGGTCCATATACCTCCCAGGGGGTTCCGATAACCTCTCGGAGCTCCGTTATTGTCCCAATCTAACCGGGAACCTTTCCGGTGTCCAAATATAGTCGTCCAATATATCGATCTTCATGTCTCAACCATTTCGAGACTCCTCGTCATGTCCTTGATCACATCCGCGACTCCTAACAACCTTCGGTACATCAAAACATATAAACTCATAATATAACTATCATCTTACTTTAAGCGTGCAGACCCTACGGGTTCGAGAACTATGTAGACATGACCAAGATACGTCTCCGGTCAATAACCAATAGTGGAACCTGGATGCTCATATCGGCTCCTACATATTCTACGAAGACCTTTATCGGTCAAACTGCATAACAACATACGTTGTTCCCTTTGTCATCGGTATGTTTACTTGCCCGAGATTCGATCGTCGGTATCTCAATACCTAGTTTAATCTCGTTACGGGCAAGTCTCTTTACTCGTTATGTAATGCATCATCTTGTAACTAACTCATTAGCTACATTTCTTGCAAGGCTTATAGTGATGTGCATTACCGAGAGGGCCCAGAGATACCTCTCCGACCATCGGAGTGACAAATCCTAATCTCGAAATACGTCAACTCAACAAGTACCTTCGGAGACACCTGTAGAGCACCTTTATAATCACCCAGTTATGTTGTGACATTTGGTGGCACACAAAGTGTTCCTCCAGTAAGCGGGAGTTACATAATCTCATAGTCATAGGAACATGTATATGTCATGAAGAAAGCAATGGCAACATACTAAAACGATCAAGTGCTAAGCTAATGGAATGGGTCAAGTCAATCACATCATTCTCCTAATGATGTGATCCCGTTAATCAAATGACAACTCGTGTCTATGGTTAGGAAACTTAACCATCTTTGATTCACGAGCTAGTCAAGTAGAGGCATATTGCACTTGTATCACCATCTCTTTGCCGAACTAGTGCACCTATACAATTTGCCTTTGTATTGGTGTGTTGGGGACACAAGAGACTCTTTGTTATTTGGTTGTAGGGTTGTTTGAGAGAGACCATCTTCATACTACGCTTCCCACGGATTGATAAACCTTAGGTCATCCACTTGAGGGAAATTTGCTACTGTCCTACAAACCTCTGCACTTGGAGACCCAACAACGTCTACAAGAAGAAGGTTGTGTAGTAGACATCTAGCTATTTTCTGGCGCTGTTGTCGAGGAGGCAAGGTAAGAGGAACTCACACCCCGTCAACTAAGCTCTTTTCTAGCGCCGTTGCCGGGAAGGTGAGTGCTTGAAGGTATATCTTTAGATCTTGCAATCGAATCTTTTTGTTTCTTGTTTTATCACTAGTTTAGTCTATAAAAGAAAACTACAAAAAATTGGAATTGAGTTTTCCTCATATGCTTCATCTTTTTAACATCTTTTGTGAGAATGATGGAAAGGAAAATTGTGCTCAAGTGCTAGAAGAAGAAGTCTATAAAATGTTTGGTACTAGATCTTTGTATGATGAGCATTATTGCGATGTTGTTAGTATGAATTCCTTGAATATCCATGATGCTAATGATATGCAAAGCCACAAGCTTGGGGAAGCTACGTTTAATGAAGATGATATTTTTAGCCTCCCAAGTTTTGATATGCAAAGTTGTTATGATGATAGCATGCCTCTTACCTATGATGATTATATTGATGAAAGTGGGTTTGGAAGAGTGTCAATTTTAGGAAGTAGTGATCCCACTATTTTGGAGGATGTTGAATCTTATTGTGATGAATATTAAAGTGGATTTGGAAGAGTGTCAACTTTAGTTAGTGATGATTCCACTATCTTGGGAGAGGTTTCAATCGGTTATGATGAGAACGAAGTTGCTACTTATGATGATTATTGTGATGAAACTTATGCTATAAAAATTAGTGATGATTATATTTATAAAACTTGTCATGATTATGATTCCCCTTTTTCTGAACATTACTCTTTTAATGTGGAAACAATTTATAGTATTCAAGTCTCTTATGATACTCCCAATATTCCGAATAAGAAGAATTTTGCTTATGTGGAGAGTAGTAAATTTTCTATGCTTGTAGATCATGAAAAGAATGCTTTAAGTGCTGGTTATATTGTTGAATTCATTCATGATGCTACTGGAAATTATTATAAGGGAGGAATATATGCTTGTAGGAATTGCAATAATGTCAAGTTTCCTCTCTATGTGTTGAAAATCTTGAAGCTATGCTTGTTTTGCCTTCCTATGCTAGTTGATTATTGTTCCCATAAGTTGTTTGCTCACAAAATCCCTATGCATAGGAAGTGGGTTAGACTTAAATGTGCTAGTCATATGCTTCATGATGCTCCCGTTATGTTTCAATTCTTATCTTTTATGTGAGCATCATTGCCATCATCATGCCTAGCTAGAAAGGCATTAAAGAAAAGCGCCTATTGGGAGACAACCCAATATTTACCCTTACTGTTTTTGTGTGTCCACATGATTATTCTACTGTATTAATCATGTTTTATAGCTTTTGTTTCAATAAAGTTCCAAGTAAGACCTTTAGGATAGCTTACGGTGATACTTGTGTTGATCCTGCTGAAAATCAGAAACTTTTGCACCAAGTAAATTAGTTTTGATAATTCACAGAAACTTGCTTCTGATCTGATTCTTTTTTATCTGGATTGGTACACATATTTATTAGGACTTAATAATTGGGTAGGATTTTTAGAGTTCCATAAGTATACGTTTCATACATATTACTACAGACTGTTCTGTTTTTGACAGATTCTGTTTTCTATGTGTTGTTTGCTTATTTTGATGAATCTATGAGTAGTATCGGAGGCTATGAACCATAGATAAGTTGGAATACAGTAGATATTACACCAATATGAATATAGAATGAGTTTATTACAGTACCTAAGTGGTGGTTTTATTTTCTTATACTAACGGAGCTTACGAGTTTTCTGTTGAGTTTTGTGTTGTGAAGTTTTCAAGTTTTGGGTAAAGATTCGATGGACTATGGAATAATGAGTGGCAAGAGCCTAAGCTTGGGGATGCCCAAGGCACCCCAAATAAATATTCAAGGACAACCAAGAGCCTAAGCTTGGGGATGCCCCGGATGGCATCCCCTCTTTCGTCTTCGTTCATCGATAACTTTACTTGGAGCTATATTTTTATTCACCACAGGATATGTGTTTTGCTTGGAGCGTCATTTTCTTTTGTTAGTATTTGCTTGATTTTATTTAGAATAATATTTTGCATCTCTATTTTCAATAAAAATGTCAAGGATAGCCTTTGCCATGCATATTTTGCTAGTATACATGTTGCTGTTTGAAAACAGAAAGTTTACCGTTGTTGCAAAAATTCCCTAGAAAAGTCATAGAATGGTATAATGTTGAAACTTTTTGCATATTGAGCTATGATAAATCTTATATAGTGAGTTATTTTTCTCATAATTTTTTGAGTTAGCGAAGTATGATGAATCTTGCATTCTTTACAGACTATACTGTTGTGACAGATTGTTGTTATGGTTGCATTGTTTGCATATGTTTGCTTGTTTAATGATTCTATTTGAGGATAGGAGTGTTAAATATGCAAAGGCATTTATTATGCAATGTTGAATAATAATTTTAGTGATTTGTTACAGTAGAAAATGATGAGGTTTTGCATTGGTTTATACGAACCTATCTCACGAGTTCTTGTTGAGTTTGGTGTGGATGAAGCTTTTGATAAAAAGAGAAACCATGATATGAGAGGAATTAAGGAGACACAAAATTTCAATCTTGGGGATGCCCAAGGCACACCAAGATAATATTTCAAGAAGTCTCAAGTATCTAAGCTTGGGGATGCCCCGTTAGGCATCCCACCTTTCTTCTTCAACAACTATCAGTTAGTATCGGTTGAACCTAAGTTTTTGCTTCTTTACATGAGTTGTTCTATCCTTGCAATGTCATTTTATTTTGCTTTGCTTGCTGCTTGAATAAAGTACTTAAGATCTGAAATTCTTAAATGAGAAAAAGTCTTCACATAGCTACCTAATTATTTAGCTACTCATTGATCTTCACTTATATCTTTTTGGAGTAGTTTGTCATTTACTCGTGTGCTTCACTTATATCCTATGAGTAAATGGTTGAATGAGTTGAATGTTATAAATATGAAATTATATATGTTTCATTTGCTTATCCCATGGGGAGTAATGACTTCACATCTAAGAAGTAGAGGTTGTAAATTTATTGAAGGTTAGCAAGCATTGTATTGGTCATTTGAACAATTCATGAAAGAATATTTAAGGAAGAGAGATTTCACATATGAATATACTATCTTAGACATCTTTTATAATGGGTTATGTTTTCTCACATCTCAGTTAAAGTGTATTGTCATGGATCATTCAAACATGTTGAGATTGCCTTTCCCCCTCATGCTAGCCAAAATTCCTTGCACCAAGTAGAGATACTACTTGTGCTTCCAAACATCCTTAAACCCAGTCTTTGCCATGAGTGTCCACCATACCTACCTATATGCGGTATTTACCTGCCGTTCCAAGTAAATTTGCATGTGCCAAACTCTAAACCTTCAAATAATAATCTGTTTTGTATGCCCGAATCGCTCATGTAGCGACTAGGGGCTGTCAGTATCTTCCATGCTAGGTGGGTTATTCTCAAGATGAGTGAACTCCGCTCATCATTCACGAGAAAAATGGCTAGTAACCGGGATGCCCAGTCCCATGATCAAAAAGATTAAAATCAAATAAAAAATAATTAAAACAAAACTCCCGCAGGACTTTTGTTGGTATGAATGCTGTTTCGGATGGCCGTGGAGTGTGGTTGTTGGTGGAGGGGGAGTAAAAACTTTACAATTCTGTTTGGGAACCGCCTATAATGTATGTAGTATGGAAGATATTGGGAACTCTTGGTTGTTATGTTGTCAATGAGATCATACCTCTCAAAATTATTTATCTCTATTTCAAAATCAAGCTCTGGCACCTCTACAAATCCTTTCTTCCCTCTGCGAAGGTCCTATCTTTTACTTTTATGCAAGAGTCAAGGTGATCATCACCTTTCCTTTTTTCATTTTATCCTTTGGCAAGCACCTCGTGTTGGAAAGATCCTGATATATATATCCAATTGGATGTAAGTTAGCATGAACTATTATTGTTGACATCACCCAAAGGTGAATACGTTGGGAGGCAACACTATAAACCCCTATCTTTCTCAGTATTCAATTAAAACTCCATAACCATAAGTATTGCGTGAGTGTTAGCAATTGTGGAAGACTATATGATAGTTGAGTATGTGGAGTTTGCTAAATCAAAGCTCTGACATATACCCTTCCTGAAAATAAGATGAATTGTAATTGTTTGATGACTAAGAATGAAGTTTGCTAGTTTTCAAGAAAGTTTATGGTCTATGCTTTAACATGTGAATAGCTTGTTACTTGATCTTGAGAAGTTTTATGAGACGAACTACTATTATGACATATATTCATGCTAGAAAAGGTGATTGAAATTATCATTGATCAAACTTATGCACCTACTAGCATTCACACTTCATAAATTCTTTCTTTTATCATTTACCTACTCGAGGACGAGCAGGAATTAAGCTTGGGGATGCTGATACGTCTCCAATGTATCTATAATTTATGAAGCATTCATGCTATATTATTACTTGTTTTGGATGTTTATGGGCTTTATTATACACTTTTATATTATATTTGGGACTAACCTATTAACCGGAGGCCCAGCCCATATTGTTGTTATCTTGCCTATTTTAGTGTTTCGGAGAAAAGGAATATCAAACGGAGTCCAAACAGAATGAAACCTTCGGGAAATTTATTTTTGGAACGGAAGCAATCCAGGGGACTTGGAGTGCAATTCAGGGAAGCCTCGAGGAAGCCATGAGATAGGGGGGCGTGCCCACCCCCCTGGACAAGCCCTCCACTCTCGTGGGCCCCTCGTGGCTCCCCCGACCGACTTCTTTCGCCTATATATTCCCATATACCCTAAAACCATCGAAGAACAAGATAGATCGGGAGTTCTACCGCCGCAAGCCTCTGTAGCCACCAAAAACCTCTCGGGAGCCCGTTCCGGCACCCTGCCGGAGGGGGAATCCATCACCGGTGGCCATCTTCATCATCCCAGCGCTCTCCATGACGAGGAGGGAGTAGTTCACCCTCGGGGCTGAGGGTTTGTACTGGTAGCTATGTGTTTGATCTCTCTCTCTCTCTCTCTCTCTCTCTCTCTCTCTCTCTCTCTCTCTCGTGTTCTCTCTATGGCACGATCTTGATGTATCGCGAGCTTTGCTATTATAGTTGGATCTTATGATGTTTCTCCCCCTCTACTCTCTTGTGATGAATTGAGTTTTCCCTTTGAAGTTATCTTATCGGATTGAGTCTTTAAGGATTTGAGAACACTTGATATATGTCTTTCCATGCTTATTTGTGGTGACAATGGGATATCATGTGATCCACTTGATGTATGTTTTGGTGATCAACTTGCGGGTTCCGCCCATGAACCTATGCATAGGGGTCGACGCACCTTTTCGTCTTGACTCTTCGGTAGAAACTTTGGGGAACTCTTTGAAGTACTTTGTGTTGGTTGAATAGATGAATCTGAGATTGTGTGATGCATATCGTATAATCATGCCCACAGATACTTGAGGTGACAATGGAGTATCTAGGTGGCATTAGGGTTTTGGTTGATTTGTGTCTTAAGGTGTTATTCTAGTATGAACTCTATGATAGATTGAACGGAAAGAATAGCTTTATGTTATTTTACTATGGACTCTTGAATAGATCGAGCAGAAAGAATAACTTTGAGGTGGTTTCTTACCCTTCCATAATCTCTTCATTTGTTCTCCGCTATTAGTGGCTTTGGAGTGACTCTTTGTTGCATATTTAGGGATAGTTATATGATCCGGTTATGTTATTATTGTTGAGAGAACTTGCACTAGTGAAAGTATGAACCCTAGGCCTTGTTTCCTACCATTGCAATACCATTTATGCTCACTTTTATCATTAGTTACCTTGCTGTTTTTATATTTTCAGATTACAAAAACCTATATCTACCATCCATATTGCACTTGTATCACCATCTCTTCGCCGAACTAGTGCACCTATACAATTTGCCTTTGTATTGGTGTGTTGGGGACACAAGAGACTCTTTGTTATTTGGTTGTAGGGTTGTTTGAGAGAGACCATCTTCATCCTACACTTCCCACAGATTGATAAACCTTAGGTCATCCACTTGAGGGAAATTTGCTACTGTCCTACAAACCTCTGCACTTGGAGGCCCAACAACATCGACAAGAAGAAGGTTGTGTAGTAGACATCACCCACCTCCGGCTCCAGTGAGTCTAGAGGCAGCCCGACGGCGATGCGGGTTGCGCGTGTGGCTTGTCTCGCCTGGATCTCCTGCTGGATCTCGGAGCGGCGCTCCAGCGTGAGCATTGCGTAGTAGGTTATCTTACTCCAGACCATGGCGGACCACCGAAGAGTGGGCAGCGCGCCGAAGCGGGAGAGGGAGGAGGTGGATGGGCTCAGACTGCAGGAGGAGAGGGGGAGGTGGATGAACTAGGATTGCGGGACTTCGGCCAGGTAAAATAGGCGGATTTGCTATCGGGCAGCGAGCTGAGGCGGCGCCACATAGCGTTCACACTACGGCGACGGCGAAGGCGTCCGTTGGACCGCCGGGTTTCCTGGTGAGTCCGCGTGGACCCCTTTGTCAGTCCTACGTGGCGGGCGTGCCTGGTCACCCCATATCCGCCCCATATTTGGGCTAGATATGAGAGCAACTTCAACGGGGCAACCGATTTCGTCCGTGGGCGTCCGTTTGGGTTGGCGCGGACAGAAAAGTCGGCCCAACGTGCCGACCCAAATGGACGCGCGTCCGCTTTTCGTCCGTGGGTGACCCATTCCCAGCCCATTTTTGAGCCGGATTTGCGTCGGCGCGGACACGAGACGGACGCGCGTGCGATCACCTTCTCGCCCATGGCCCGCTGGTCGGTGGCAGCCTTCACCATTTCCCTCCATCCCCCCCAAAACCCTCCCACCCACGCGCGCTCCTGCTGCCAGCCATGGACGACGAACTCGACGCCACCGCTGGCCTTGCCTCCCTCGCCTCGTCCGGCATGACGACCACCCCCTCTGGCAAAGGCAAGCCGAAGAAGATGCTGACGCCAAATAGCAGGCAAGGGAGTCGGTGAAGAGGAAGAGCTAGAGGCACACGGCGGACGCGAGGGACGAAGCCATCGCCGCGGCCGCCATCACCGCCGCCCCGCTACAGGAGGTCACCAACGCCCGTGTCCCGGCGGCAACGAGGAGGTGATGTATATGCTCGGGGTAAACCCTAGCCAGCAAGGCCTCGTCAACGGCGCCGTGGCTGCGACCAGCACCGGCGCGTCCGCGTTCCCTCGGATGGTGCTGCCGACTCGCCCCGCGCGTCGGCTATGCAGCCGATACCCGGCTTTCACGTCTACCCACAGGCCTTCCGCTTCTCTGGGGAGTGCTCGCCCGAGGTGAGCATGGTGTCGCCTTCCACACTCGCTTCCGCGCCCATTAATGAAAGTGCAACTAATCCCCGGGTGGTTTTGGTAATTAATAACAACATATATATCATTGAACTAATAGTTACTTGAGAATCATTTCAGAGAGTTCAAGATATGGGTATGGCAAGGATCAAGAAGTGGACCCCCAAAATGCTAAGGCAAGCATTGGCAAAAGCTCAAGACTCCATTTTTGGTTTAGTGATCCAAGATCACATTGAGTCCATAGGAAAAGCCAATACTATTAAAGGGGATGAGGTTATGATGATGATCTGGTTGCTCAAGTGCTTAGTGATACATCTCCTAAACTATCGAGAACTTTCACCGCCATAGACACTCATAAGTAGTCTCGGTCCCACCGATATTCCAAACTCAGTCACACCAAGATGAACCACCTCACCATAAGCCAAACCCTAGTAAACTCGGATTTTCCGATTACGAACTCGGTCTCACGAAACATGAGTTGCCAAGTTTACAGAACCTTCATCATCAAATCGGTGTCACCGAGATGATGAAGTCGGTCCCACCGAAGCGGCATGCTCGTGTCATTGCACCGAATCGGACTAACCAAGATTGTATATTCGGTCCCACGAAAATCCCAACGCTCACATTATTTGAACTATCGGTCTCACCGAGTTGTCCACTTCGGTCCCACCGAGATTGCTCAAATGTGTGTAGCAGTTGGATTTTGTGTGGAGGCTATTTATACCCCTCCACCCCTCTTCATTCGTGGAGAGAGCCATCGAAAGAACTACCACTCCTACCTTACATTTCGAGAAGAGAACTACCTACCCTTGTGTTGAGATCAAGTTGCTCCACTCCCACCATATGAAGCTTGATCTCTAGCCTTCCCAAGTTGCTTTCCACTCAATCCTTTCTTCCACCACAGCCAAATCGGTGAGGAGAGTTGAGTGTTGGGGAGATTATCATTTGAAGCACAAGAGCAAGGAGTTCATCATCATCTACAACATCTATTACCTTTTGGAGGGTGGTGCCTCCTAGATTGGTTAGGTGTCGCTTGGGAGCCTCCGTCGTCGAGATGTGGAGTTGAACCAAGAAGTTTGTAAGGGCAAGGAGATCGCCTACTTCGTGAAGATCTACCCCGAGTAAGGCTAGCCTTCCGTGGGCATAGGCCATGATGGAATAGACAAGGTTGCTTCTTCGTGGACCCTTCGTGGGTGGAGCCCTCCGTGGACTCGCGCAGCCGTTACCCTCCGTGGGTTGAAGTCTCCATCACCGTGGATGTACGATAGCGCCACCTATCGGAACCACGGGAAAAATCACCGCGTCTCCAAAATTGCGTTTGCTCTTCTCCACCTCTCTTTACTACATGTGCAATTTACTTTTCGCTGCCTATACTCTAGAATTGCATGTGTAGGGTGATGCTTGACTTGATCATAATTGTGAATCTGCCAAAAACTGTTCTTTGTCAAAAGGCAAAAAATTTATATTGACAAGTAGTCTAATCACCCCCCTCTAGACATACTTTCGATCCTACAAGTGGTATCAGAGCTTTGGTCTCCATTGTATTGGTTTCCATTGCATTGGACTCCATAAGCTTGGTTTCACAACCTAGGAGAGTATGGCGTCTAGTGAGGGTAATTTTCGTAGAGGTCCTTACTTTGATGGTACAAATTTTGCTAGTTGGAAGCATAAAATGAAAATGCATATTCTTGGTCATAGCCCAGCCGCATGGGGCATTATTTGTGTTGGTATGCAAGGTGAATTCTTCGAGGAAGGAAAAGTTCCGGATCGCGAAGCTACACCGGAAGAATTGCGGATGTTGCAAAACAATGCTCAAGCTTGTGACATTCTCTTCAATGCCTTGTGTCCCGAGGAGTTCAACAAAATCAGCCGTCTTGAGAATGCAAAAGAGATTTGGGATACTTTGGTTGAAATGCACGAAGGTACCGAGTCCGTGAAGGAATCAAAGCTAGATATTCTTCAAGGTCAACTTGACAAGTTCAAGATGAAGGATGGTGAAGGAGTCGCTGAAATGTACTCTAGGCTTGCTCTCATCACAAATGAGATTGCCGGCTTAGGAAGCGAAGAAATGACCGACCGATTCATCATCAAGAAGATTCTCGAGCTTTGGATGGAAAGTATGACACCGTGTGCACTTTGATCCAAATGATGCCAAACTACAAGACTCTCAAGCCAACCAAGTCATTGGAAGAATTGTTGCTCATGAGATGACACTTAAGGATAAGGAAGAGCTTCACAACAAGTCAAATGGTGCTTACAAAGCTACAAGTGATGCTCCCACAACCTCAAGTGACAAGTTAGTTTCCAATGAAGAGATAAGCCTAATGGTCAAGAACTTCAACAAATTCTACAAGAATAGAGGCAAAGAGAGAAGCTCAAAGTCTAGATCATATGATGAAAAGAGATCTTCTAGTCGTGATCGAAGCTGCTACAATTGTGGAAGACCGGACACTACTCAAATGAGTGTCGGCTCCCCACAAGAGAAGAGAAGAATCTCCAAGAAGAAGAAGCTCAAGAGATGAGTCACCTCGAAAGAGAGAAGGAGCGAGAGATGATCGTTATGAGCGAAGACCCTCTCGGAGAAGCAAGGATTCGGAGAGGAAAGACAAGTCATCAAGGAGCTACACAAGAAGAAAACATCAAGCTCATGTAGGTGAATGGGTCTCGGCTCCGACTCCGACAATCAATCCAAGGAAGCTATCACTCCGACTCCGACTACAGTCAAGATGAAGGTGTTGCGGTCTTGCTCTCGTATCCTCCAACTCCAACTCCTACAACTTATTTGATTCACCAAATGAGGGAATTGGAAGATGCTTCATGGCTAAAGGCCCCAAGGTATCACACCACAATTCATTAACTTCAATAGTGATGAGGATGACTTGCTTGGTGAAGATGAGCTCTTGCATGATAAATCCAATGGAGCCTAGTAACGATGAACATGCTAGTAGTCTTTATAGTCGAGAAGAGTCGAATGACAATGCTATGAAGGAGATTGAGCGTCTAACTCAAGAACTAAACACTCTTAAGTTAGCTCATGAAACAACTCAAGAAGATCATAGAGAGCTCCTAAGATCTCATGAGAAGCTACGCCGAGAAGCTCACTCTAGAGCAAGAACATGAGTTTCTAAAAGCAATCAATGACGATCTTGAAAGAAGAGTTCTTCATATCTTGCCAAACGACTTCTCTTGTCTAATTTCTTGCCACCCATTAAGACTAAGCATGACAAGCATAAGAAAAATTCTTCCTCTAGCAGTAACAATAACCATGCTAAATCCAATGTTGTTGCTTCTAGTAGTTCTCTTGATTCCACTAACAATGTTTCAAGCCAAGTTACACTTGAGCAAGAGAATAGTTTATTGAAAGGGATCATAGAAAGGTGTCTACAAGAGCCTTGCGGAAGCAAGAACTTTGAGGAAATTGTTACAAGCAAGGAAGGCACCGGAAGAATCAAGGAATTGGTTTTGAGCGAAAGTTCAACGCCGAAGGCGTTGAGTGGGAAGAAGGTCAATATCCTACTCCACAGTTTGTTCCTCAAAAGGAGAAGTATGATCCTACTTCTTCCAATGTGGAACAAGCTCAAGATGACCTTCCACCACAAGACCACAAGCTAAAAGGCAAGGACAAGCTTCAAGAGGAGATTGATGCATTTGTTGAAGCACCTCAAGCCATGGTCAAGTGGGTTCCCAAGGAAGCGTCAAGTTCTACTTCGTCAAGCTCAACTACAACCCCAAGGATTCCCATCAAGATGATGTGGATCCCGAAGAAGAAGAACTAGAAAGTTCTTGAGGGTGACTCCGCCAACATACTTCACTCACATTCATTTTGGCAAAAACTTGTTCAATCAACTTCCACATCGTGCACTAGTTCATGGAGTCACAAACCCTCTTGTTGGTAAGTCAAGGGACAAGGTAATCATTGCTTTCATGGACATCATCTATTGTGAACTTCAATCTATGTCCATGGATATCCTTGTTTGTTCCTTGTGGGACTAACCCATGTAGGTATTGAAAGTGCCCGAATCCAAAGGATAGCTCCCAACTCTTGATGATCTCCATCAACATTGAGCATCCACATCTTCAACATCTACATGAAGTCTTCTCGACAACCCAAGGTTAGTTTGACCCTTTAAAAGGGTTCTCACATCTAGGGGAGCTTTGCTCTAAAAATTGAGCTAAAGCATCTTCAAATGATGTGAACACATCAATGCTTTATGTAGAAGTGGTAACCCCACTTGTGCTTAAGCGATGAGTATGACCTATGATCAAATGTTCTCATTTGGCTCCTAAGTCAATATACTCATATAAAGATGACCTAGTCATCGACAAATTGTGTGTTAGTTGCTAGAGTTTTGGTTGTGCATGTTTGACACATATTTCATTTGCTATCTTATTGTGTGAGCATGTTGGATGCATGATTTTATCCATTCGAGGACATCCATTTGTTGTTTTGGTCGTTTTGATTTTTCGACCAAATGGATGGACAAGAATGCCTAAGTACCTCCCTAGCTATCTATGCTTTCTTGTCTCAAATTCTATTCATGCTTACATCACAAATTTTGAACAAGTCATTTTCGGACCCTCGGGTGAGGAGCACTCGAGCCACCGATCCGTCAAGGGCTAATTTCCAAAACCTTCTAATTGATTTCGGTCGGACCAACTCACTCAAACTCGGTCGAACCGAAAGCATTTAGACGATCTAGGTTTTCATCTCGGTGAAACCGAGTTGTGATTTTCGGCGTGACGAAGTGCATAATCGCCTAGCGAGTATCCATCTCGGTGCCACCGAGTTTTACAACTCGGTCCCACCGACAATGAAGGGGTATATATTCCGAGGGCGGCGCTGCTGATTCCTCCTTCAAACGTTTCGCCCCACACCTTTGCCGCCGTCGCCTTGGTCTCCGGATCGTCGCCGTAAATGCTTTGTCGCCCTCGCCGCAGTCTCCGTCGCCGTCAACGGCCATCTCCTCCGAGCCGTTGCCGCCGTGAAAAACTCCACCAAGTTAGGGTGAGTTTTGATCCCACTCGTGCTCCCATCTCCGATTCAATGCACGTTTGGATTGCCTAGTATCTTGCCACGATTGAAATCCTCCTGTACACCGATTGGTTCGTTTGAACTAGATTCGAGTAAAAGTTTTAGGGTTAGGTTTCATGGAACACATCTCGGTGAGACCGATTTTATATTTTCGGTATGACCGATTTGGCCTATAGCCATTACCTTTGCACCCTTCGGTCCAACCGAGTTGTGCAAAATCGGTGTGACCGAAATGAAGATTCTGTGAAACCCTAGTGTTTTCGGCAGATCGAAACCCACTTCGTCAAACCGAAAGTGGTGTGCCAAGCTCTGTTTAACACTTCGGATTCACGAACCTTAAACTTCGTCTCGACCAAAATGTCTTCTGTGAAAACTTAATACTAGAATTTGAACTCATTTTTTTGCAAAAACTTCGCATTTTGTGATGACTCTTCTTCTCTGCCTACACCTTATCTATTCACGGGTTGTCGGCCATGTCGGATGCCAAAGGTGGCGGTGAGAACAGTCGAGACACCCATTGCGAGACATTCCAGGCGGGCACTAGTCCCGATCCTAGTAGCTCATCGATGATGGTGAGAGGAGTACACCAAGTGGCATGCCTCCTGCAGCCACGAGCTAGAAAGAAGAGGAATTCAGATGATGAGGATTCAGATTTTGTTGTTGAGGAAGAGGTGACCTCAAAGCCTAAAGGAAGGTTGTTGCCAAAGAGCAACAAGATCAACAATCTAAGAAGGGCACCAAAGAAAGTCAAGCATCAACTGTTGCTAAGAAGCTGAATTTGGGAGAGGCAACTGCAAGCAAAGTGAAGAAAACCACCAAGAGAAAGAGGATAGTGCATGTGTCGAGCTAGAGCAGATATGTATATTGATCCTCATGCAGATGCAGATGAGAGGATGAGGATGAGGAAGCACTCCAGCCTCCTCCTCGAAGCCAAGCTCATGGGTGATGCCATTAAGGCCGGAGCCACATCAAAGCCCAAGAAATCTGCTCCAGCTAAGGCAGCTCCAAAGAAAGCTTCTTTGCCAAGCCCAAGAGGACCATCGAAACATTCCAGTGTCTGAAAAGAACAAGGATGATGTGCCACCAATGAGTCGACGATGAAGGACCAGTTTTTTGAAACTTCGTCCAAAACGCCACTCCATAATGATGCTCATCCTCAAGCCGAGGATATGAAGGCTAGGAAAGATAGAGGTCTCGGGCTATGGAGACAAACTAACCCATATGCCGTGAGGAGAAGAACTGCTGTAGATCCCAGATTTCACACCGAGAGCAGCAGGACTTCTATGAGACCGTCTTGATGGACAAGAAGCCCATAGTCGCAGACACGGATATGTTATTTGGAAGTACATTGACAAATAAGAGCACAGAGATTTCTTTCCACATGTGCATGAAAGTTTCACCGCATGTGGAGTTGCAGATTTTGTAGGTCGAAATTGACCAGTTGGAACGATGAGATGATAATGCAATTTTATGCCACACTCACTTCTACCCCGATGGAAAGATTATGTGGATGACTAAAGGTCAAAGGTTTTCTTCTTACATTGAAGAATGGGCAGAAATTCAATGCTCCAAAGGCAACGAGAAGATGATATTGATGTATATGGGATTCCAAAGAAGAATCATGAATCCATGAAAAACATGTACAAAGAGGTTCCAGCAGAGGATTTGGAAATCTGGAAGCTCGGCTCAGTCTACCATCTCCAAGCAGGCTTACCTACCACTAATACCATTTTGAGGCATACCTTGATGCCCAAATCTGGAGATGATCGCATGATCAGAGGATACTCTATCAACATGCTGCACATACTTGATGAGAGAGCACCTTTCAAGGTGATGGACTTGATGGTAGAGACCATTAAGAGGACTGCAGTTGACCAGAAAAGATCATGTGGATTTGCCCCGCAGATTCAGATGCTTATCAATGCCAAGTTTGGCACGGGCACATTCTTGTTGGATAGAGAACATTTACCGTTGCAGCGAGCATGAAGACAATGTTGTTGTGATGGATGAGGAGGATCCGACATCTGTTGAAGGTCAAGCCAAGATCGCAACTGCTAAGAAAGCCAAAGTCGACAAAGCAAGAGCAGCGCAGCAGCAGCTAAACCAAAGAGTTTCAGAGAGCAAATTCTTGAAGCTACTCAAAGGATTGAACAACGCTGGCCAGATTGAACAGTCTCGGAGAGCTTAGAGAGGATTGTTGACGAGAAGATCCACGCTCGGGCGTGAAGTCGATCAAGTACAAGTGACCGTCAACAAGCTCGAGGCGAGACATTGAGGAAGCAAAGCAAGACAAGGCGAGCTTATGTGCGAGTTGCGGGATGACTTAGTCCAGATTCTCATCGACAGATCGCTCCGGTTCCCAAAGGATCCCGATCACCGCTATTCCATGGTGACACCAGACTACAGCTTCAACACCTCCCACAGTTCAGCGAGTTGCTCCTACTCCAGCTCCAGCTCCAGTGTCCACTCCTCCAAAGCCAGACATCACCAAGTCTTCGCCGATCTTTGTCATATCCACTCCGACATCAACCTGGATGGGAGCCGCCAAAGAGTCCACAAAGGACGCTTAGCTCTATGCTTTTTTCGAACTTTTGGTAACTTGTTGCCAAAGGGGGAAATTGTATAGATCATAGGGCTTCGAGAGAGAGTGTTGTTGTCTTTGCGCTTTTGCTCTTTCGTTCTTTTGCGGTTTCTTTGAGATACTTTTGGTTTTGAGACATTCAAAGGTGTTTGATACTCCGTTTGATTCTACCTTAATGAGTGCTTGGTCGTACTATGCTTTAATGTGTGCTTAATGCTTATCATATGCCATTCCTATCTCGTATGACCATTTACTCATGTCTTGGTGATTGGGTGCATGCTGTTCATTCTTATCATTTTGTGCGCTCCACCAAGATGTATGTGACATGGAAGAGTGACCCATGATCCTAATCGATTGTGCATTTGCATTCAAGCGCAAATCTTAAATAATGCACAAATTTAGGGGAGCTCTTACTTATCACATACTTCTCAAAGCGACGATATTATTCATTGATTATATCCTTTGTCGAAGCTTTGATCTATATGTTGTCATCAATTACCAAAAGGGGAGATTGAAAGTGCAACTAATCCCGGGTGGTTTTGGTAATTAATAACAACATATATATCATTGAACTAATAGTTACTTGAGAATCATTTCAGAGAGTTCGATGATATGGGTATGGCAAGGACTAAAGAAGTGGACCCCCAAAATGCTAAGGCAAGCATTGGCAAAAGCTCAAGACTCCATTTTTGGTTTAGTGATCCAAGATCACATTGAGTCCATAGGAAAAGCCAATACTATTAAAGGGGATGAGGTTATGATGATGATCTGGTTGCTCAAGTGCTTAGTGATACATCTCCTAAACTATCAAGAACTTTCACCGCCATAGACACTCATAAGTAGTCTCGGTCCCACCGATATTCCAAACTCAGTCACACCAAGATGAACCACCTCACCATAAGCCAAACCCTAGTAAACTTCGGATTTTCCGATTCGAACTCGGTCTCACCGAAACATGAGTTGCCAAGTTTCCGAACCTTCATCATCAAATCGGTGTCACCGAGATGATGAAGTCGGTCCCACCGAACTGGCATGCTCGTGTCATTGCACTAATCGGACTAACCGAGATTGTATATTCGGTCCCACCGAAAATCCCAACGCTCACATTATTTAAACTATCGGTCTCACCGAGTTGTCCACTTCGGTCCCACCGAGATTGCTCAAATGTGTGTAACGGTTGGATTTTGTGTGGAGCTATTTATACCCTCCACCCCGTCTTCATTCGTGGAGAGAGCCATCGAAAAGAACTACCACTCCTACCTTACATTTACGAGAAGAGAACTACCTACCCTTGTGTTGAGATCAAGTTGCTCCACTCCCACCATATGAAGCTTGATCTCTAGCCTTCCCAAGTTGCTTTCCACTCAATCCTTTCTTCCACCACAGCCAAATCAGTGAGGAGAGTTGAGTGTTGGGGAGATTATCATTTGAAGCACAAGAGCAAGGAGTTCATCATCATCTACAACATCTATTACCTTTTGGAGGTGGTACCTCCTAGATTGGTTAGGTGTCGCTTGGGAGCCTCCGTCGTCGAGATGTGGAGTTGAACCAAGAAGTTTGTAAGGGCAAGGAGATCGCCTACTTCGTGAAGATCTACCCCGAGTAAGGCTAGCCCTCCGTGGGCATAGGCCATGATGGAATAGACAAGGTTGCTTCTTCGTGGACCCTTCGTGGGTGGAGCCCTCCGTGGACTCATGGCAGCCGTTACCCTCCGTGGGTTGAAGTCTCCATCAACGTGGATGTACGATAGCGCCACCTATCGGAACCACGGAAAAATCACCGCGTCTCCAAAATTGTGTTTGCTCTTCTCCACCTCTCTTTACTACATGTGCAATTTACTTTCCATGCCTATACTCTAGAATTGCATGTGTAGGGTGATGCTTGACTTGATCATAATTGTGAATCTGCCAAAAACTGTTCTTTGTCAAAAGGCAGAATTTTTATATTGACAAGTAGTCTAATCACCACCCCCTCTAGACATACTTTCGATCCTACAATTAACCTCAACGCCACACCGATGGCCAGTGGCTTGTCATCCGGAGGCACGAGGAAATGCGCGCGGCACATGCCAGCTGGCATGATCTTGGGTGCACGAAACCTGTTCGATGGAATGTCGGCCTCCGGCGACGACGACTACATGCAGAACATCATCTTCGAGGGTGGTGCGCCGGCCACTGGTTACGATCCCGAAGAGACACAAAGCCAGGACGGCCGAGGGTCGTTCAGGCCGTCCACCTTTGATCAAGATCAGGTGGCCTTCATGCATGATCAGGTCGGCCTGGACCTGGACGGCTTCCCACTGGACCACGAGTTTCCGGAGGAATACGGGCTAGATGAAGAGGATGAGTGCAACATCGAAGGGAAGCCTTTGTTCGAGGATGTGCTCACCAACCAAGCCGCCAGGGCGAAGCCGAAGCGCAAGAGCAAGCGGACCAAAGGCATACACGGTGGCCAAGGACAAGCTTCTTTGTGAGTGTTGGAGGGGCATTGGGCAAGACCCTAAGGTCGGCGCCGAACAAAAGGCATCAAGGCATGTGTGTCGGCAGCTGTCAAGCGCGCCAGCCGAAATGTGTGGTGTTTTCGGGGCGGGCTTTGTATGCCGGTGCTGGCATGGTGCCGGCGTGAACTTCAGACGACGACATGGCCGCTGGCATGAACTATGGCCGCGAGCCTTTTTTAAAATTTTGGTGCGGACATGAAATGGGTCGGTGCGTTAGGCGCACTGCCGACCCAAATCTCAAATGGGGCGGACGCTGAGTAGGCAGCCGACCCAAACAGACAATAAGCGGACAAAGGCGTCGTCTGTTTGGGTCGGCGCGTTGGAGTTGCTCTAAGGGGTGCCGGTTAGCCCGGGCGTTTGAGACCCATTTGAGGGGGAGTCACAAAAACAGGACCAGGTGGCCTGCTCGGACGCGGGTTTGTGGCGCCCACGGCTGTAGATGCTCTAAGAGCAACTCCAACGGGCCGACCCAAACGGATGGTGATTTTGTCCGCTTTTTGTCCGTTTGGATCGGCCAGACGGACACAAACGCCCAGTTCCGCATTTGGGTCGGCGCGTGCGCCCAACGCTGGTGCGACCCATTTTGACGGCACTAGAAAAAAATGCATACATATTTAAAATAAAAGCAACATTAATTAAACATTAAAGCCGGCCACAAAGGCCGGCGGGAGTCCACGCGTCTACATTTGCATTTAAGAAAAATAAAAACAAACTAAACTACGCGCTAGCGTGCTGTCCTAGGCGTCGTCGGCGTCGTCCTCGGGGTCCGTGAGGTCGATGAGTGTCAGCGCCGGCCCGGCCCAGGGGAACGCCGTGTTCCAGAGCGTGTTCATGTCGGGCGTGGCCTATGCCGGCGCGGGCAGTGCCACCACAGGCTGTGCCGCCGCCTGGGCCGCCGCGGCCTGGCACACCTCCTCCTCGACCTCGCGCCGCTCGGTCTCGGCATCACGCTCGAGCATCTCGAGGTACTCGCCATCGCGGTGCTCCTCGGCCAGCCATATCTGGCGCCAGTGCTCGAGGTACGCCGCCTCCTGCGTCGGCGTCACCCCCAGCCAGACCGGCGGCGCGCTGACCCACTCGCGCACTATTCTCGTCTAGGAGTAGCGCTCGATGGGCTCCGGCTGCGGCTCGGCTTTGCCGAGGCGGCGGGGAGGGGACGGCGGGGCCACCGGTGGCACCACGCAGTCGCCCGCCGCGGAGAGGGCCATGGCCTGCACTATGCCGCCTCATACCGAGCCTCCTCTTCCTCTACTGCCTCCACCCTGCGCCGCTCGTCCTCTCTCTCCCGGTAGATGGCCACAAGGGCCGCCTGGTAGGCGTCCTCCGCCGCCTTGTCTTCCTCGCGGACAATGAGCGGGGGGCGGCGGCACGCTACGGTCGACCCCCCGCACGCTGCGTCGCCTCGCTTCCTCGTGCTCGAACGCAAACCATCTCGCCCGGTTAGGCGAAGTCGGTTCTTGTAAGCGGGTTTCTTGGCGCTGCTCTGGCGTCGGCAGCCGCCCCGACGACGACGCCTCCCTTTGCGTGCGCCCTAGCCGACCGCGACGCCGCCGACACTGGGATCCTCTCCGGATCCAGATGCCAGTCATGCGGCAGTGTGGCGTCGGGGTACGGCAGAGGCACGCGGTGCTGCCATGCCACTCCGCCTGGTGCACGGGTACGTTCACGCGCTGTCTCTACTGGCGAGCCGGCGCCGGCGAAGATGGGAGGAACTCCGTGGGGAAAGGGACGGCGGGGGCCTTGCCCTTGGCCTTGCGTCTTTGGCCGCCGAGAAGAGCCCCATCTCGCTGTGGTGGTGGTGGCTAGGGTTTCTTGCGGACGGAGGAGCGAAATGGGCTAGATGTGGATTGCGAAGTGGATGAGGACGGCCCCCGCCGAACGGTCGGCTTAAAAAAGGACGACCGCCGTCACTGACGCGCGAGCCCGAGGTTATAAATTATGCTGACCAGGTTGACTGTGGGCAGTTGGACGACCGCCAAGTGGGGACGCGGCAGACACCGAGAAGGCGTGCGTGCCATCCATTCCGCGTCCACACCGACGCATTTGGGGCGCAAATGCGTCGGCGCGGACGCGAAGCAAACATGTTTTGAATTAGGTCGGTGCATTGGGCCTTCATTCTTGTGCGCGTCAATTTAAACTAATAGAGGCGGACCAAATGGGTCGCCTCGTTGAAGACTTGAAGTCGCTTTAGCAGCAACCCCCTAGTCGACGACTTGACCCGTGTGTCCGCAAGCCCCTAGTCGGTCTAACTCCAGAAGCCGCTTTGAGGCTGAGATTGGGAGGTGTCCAGATCTAGAGAAGTAGCGGATTTGAAGTACATAGACACATACAAGAGCTTAAGCGCTGGTGGTTCCCCCTTGGGGCCGTCGGCGGCTAGCCGGAGCAGGGGGCGGAGAAGATGGAGATTGTGGCGACGGCTTTTGTCGGTCGGGTCGCACTGAAGCTGTTCGCGTTTCTAGATGGAAATTACAAGCTACGACGGAACCTGGAGCATGATATCCAGCGCATCCGGATGGAGTTGGACATGATCGACGCCGCCATCCACGACCACGACGGCCGTCGCTCGAGCAGCCAGGTGCAGACCGCCTGGATACAGCTCGCGCGCGAGCTGGGCCACAGCATCGACGACTGCATCGACCGCTTTTCCCACCGCCTGGCCAAGGACGCCGCCGCGTCGCCGCTCCGCAAGACCGTCAGCAGGCTGAAGACCGCGCCGATCCGCACGGAGTTCGCCGCCGAGATCCGGAAGATCAGGAAGATATCGGAAGAGGTGTCCAAGCTGAGGGAGAGCTACGGCGGCGGCGAACCCAGCGCCCTCTCGGAGGAGGCATCCGCATCGGGCGCCGTCTCGGTCTCGGAGGAGGCGCACGCACTTGCGGCCGACCTCGTGGGTATGGACGCGCCCCGCGACGAGCTTCTGGATCTGATAAGGGACACCGAGGGCCAGCCTAAGCAGCTCAAGGTGGTCTCCATTGTCGGCTTCGGAGGTTCGGGGAAGACTCTTCTTGCCAGGGAGGTGTACGAGAGCGACACCGTGGTATGCCAGTACAAAGCACGGGCTTGGGTTCGTGCGGCGGACAAAGGCGCGGTGGATGTTCTCAAGGAGATCCTCGAGGAGCTTGGGATGCAGGTAACCGGGGATGCCAGGAAGCTCAGCACAAATCTCAGAAAATGCCTCGAGTCAAAAAAGTAAGCCTGCTGGAGAAATCCATCACTGACATGTCTCATTTCTCAGTTATTTTCTAACTTCACTTGATTGTTTGTTTCTGTATGAACAATGGATGTCCTCTTCTGAGTTGTTATTTGATCTGCCCTGTTGACCAGGTTCTTCATTGTTATTGATGACATGAGAAGGGAACTTTGGAACACCATGAAAAATTCTTTCCCTTCAGTGATGGGAGTGAGCAGCAGAGTTGTGGTGACCACGCCCATTCAGTACATAGCAAATGCCTGCAGCTCTGCTCACGGTCATGTGTACCCAATGAGAACTCTTAGTGAGGATCTCTCAAGACAGTTGTTCCTCAAAGAAGCTTCCTTGGAGTATTCATCGCCTAGTAATGATCTCGGTTCAGAAGCACTGAAGAAATGCGATGGTCTGCCACTTGCTCTCGTTACCACAGCCCAGTTCTTGCAGAGCAGAGGTGATCCGACATGGACAGAGTGGGCAAGGTTGTGCAACAACCTGGGTGAACATCTAGAAACAGAGGATACCTTGGCGAGAATGAAGCACGTGGTTCGCCACAGCTACGCCAGTCTTCCTGACCATTTTGCCAAGACATTCTTGCTATATCTGGGTATTTTCCCGCGTGATCGCCCGGTGAGGAGAGACAGGCTCATAAGGCGATGGCTAGCTGAAGGATTATTTGGAGGGAATGCTGAACTCGCTACGTGCTATTTCAAGAAGCTGGTCGACCACAGTATCATTCGGCCTATTGATGTGAGCAGCAACACAGAGGTGAAGACTTGCCAAACTCACGGCATGATGCTCGAGTTCATCCTGCACAAGTCCAGATGTGAGAACTTCGTTGTTACCTTGTCACATGATCAGGCACGCCCACCCGGCAAGACCCGTTGGCTTTCACTGCATCATGAAAGCGCCGGACGGGCCAGGATGAGTCGAGAGGATTTACCCTTTGTCCGGTCTTTAACAATCTTTGGTAAGGCCCACAAATCTGTTTTGGATTTCTCCAAGTATGAACTGCTGCGAGTTTTGGATCTGGAAGAATGTCAGGATGAATTGAGCGACAAGCATCTCAAAGAGATATGCAACCTGTTGCTGCTTAGGTACCTAGGCCTTGGTGGCCCCATTTCAGTGCTTCCCAAGGAAATTGCAAAACTAAAACTTTTGGAGACACTCGATATAACAAGAACGAAGATGGAGATTCTGCCTATAGAAGTCATTGAGCTGCCTTGTTTGATTCATCTCTTTGGAAAGTTCAAGCTTGAAGATGTAAGTCAGAGAGTAAGTAAGCTGCAGAGATTCCTTTCAGAGAAAAGTAACTTGCAGACGCTATCAGGATTTGTTGCTGACAAAGGAATCGCACAGCTCATGGATCATATGAATAACTTGACAAGGGTGAAAATATGGTGTGAGTCCACTACGGATGGCAGCAGCATAACTCATCTTTCAAAGTCCATTAAGGGGTTCATCCAGAGAGGCACCCATGCGAGTGACCATCGTTCACTCTCACTGAATTTCAACGAATGTTCCGAAGACTTGCTGAGTTTTTCCCTGGAAAAATCCTGCCATCTCAGTAAACTGAAGCTACAAGGCAACATATTCAGTCTGCCTCCATTTGTTACCGCATTGGCTGGTCTCACTGAGCTATGCCTTTCATCCCTTGGTAAGTTCACCGGGGATGTACTTGCTTCCCTGAGCATGGTGCACTCCTTGCAGTACCTGAAGCTGATAGCGACTCACATGGAGAAGTTTGTCATAAGAAAGGGGCAGCTCAATATCCTGCTACGCATGTGCATTGTAGTGCAATCCATGGAAGGTCTAGAAACCGAAGAGGAGGCTCTTCCGTGTTTCGAGTCCCTCCAACTGCTCTGTAAGGGTGTAAACGGTTTCGGTGGCATAAGGATGGAGCTCCTCGGACGTCTCAAGGAGGTGGCTCTTGATGATGGATTGAGTGACAAAGCAAAACAGGAGTGGAAAGAAGCGGCAAAGATGCATCCCAGACGACCCAAGGTTCTGTTTATCAAAACAAGTAAGCAACATCTCAGTCAGATGTCGATCATTTGATGCAGACGGGAGGGATGATGCCTGCTGAGAATTCTGAGACCCCTGGCGGCTGAGCAGTCTGTCGTGCATTTGCAGATAACTACTTCCTCCGTCCCATAATGTAAGATGTTTTTTGAAACTATTGTAGTGTCAAAAAACGTCTTACATTATGGGACGGAGGGAGTAACTGCCAACCCCGTACTTCTTCGTGGCCAGTACGGCACGACGGCATCTGTCCATCTACTACACCGCCATCTTAGAGTCCATGGTCGGCGGGGCGCGCCTACAGAACGACAAGAAGAGGACCGGCATGGAGAATCACTGCCTGGCGATCGAGGGAGATTGTGAATGTCGTCCCTGGGAGGGTGCGGAGAGGGTGGAGCAGCACGAGGTCTTTGGCAAAGTGAAGGACCAACTTCATTGTTGTGCTATGTCCGCATGGCCTGACTTCCTTTGAACCACGTATTCTCTGAACTCTGAACTACCCATTTCGTAGTAATATGTGAGATTTAATATGTTTTTCGTGATATGGCAGGGCTGTTCCATTTTATCCTTGTCTATTTCAGAGGCTTCTTTCTTTTAAACCGTGTAACAGAAATGGGTAACCACAAACATTACAACGCAGCCAATTGAGTTGAGACCACAAATTCTAGGGTGATATTGCACCAACTACATGTTCCTAGTGCACACTAGGAAATATTAGAACAGAAAGGTCTCATGGGTGATTTAACACTGGGTGGTAAGTAGGTTCTCTTCAGATTTTCTGAAATGGAGAACAATATCAAGGCATGCTATTTCTTAAAATTGATTAAGTCGAGATCAGTCGAATAACAAGTTATTGGAATTCAGTTCACAACGCAAAACCAAAAGAATAAAAATAAGATTAAAAAAGCTGTACAAGGTGTGACTGTAGGATGCACCTACTCTTGGTATCGCCACACCACTCAGCTCTTCGATGACATCAAGAGTGAAGCGCAGCTATGCGCTAGAGCCGGCGCCAAAGGCTTTTTTCTTTTTTTGAATAAAGCGCCAAAGGCTTAGATAGATTAATTCCTGTAACCTGAAAAACCTCACCCCCTCTTTTGATATGTAGGAGAGACAGTTTACAGTGGTGCAACTCTCGGTGGCGTCCACAAGCTGGGATACCAAGAGTGCATGTTGAGCAGAGAGGGGGTGAGGTTTTTCAGGTTACAGGAATTAATCTATCTAAGCCTTTGGCGCCGGCTTTAGCCCATAGCCGCGCTTCCCTCTTGATGTCATCAAAGAGCTGAGTGGTGGCGACACCAAGAGTTGTTGCATCCTACAGTTACACCTTGTATCTTTTAATCTTATTTTTATTATTTTGTTTTTGCGTTGTGAACTGAATACCCATAATTTGCAATTCGACTGATCTCGGCTTGACTAATTTTAAGAAATAGCATGCCTTGATACTGTTCTCCGTTTCAGAAAACCGGAAGAGAACTTACCACCCATGAGACCTTTCTGTTCTAATATTTCCAAGTGTGGACTAGGAGCACGTAGTTGGTACAATATCACCTTAGGATTTGTGATCTCAACTCAGTTAGCTACGTTGCAATGTTTGTGGTTACCCATTTCCATTATGCGATTTAAAAGAAAGAAGCGTCACGAAAAATATATTAAATCTCACATATTACTAAGAAACAGGTAGTTGAGAGTTCAGACAATACATGGTTCAAAACAACCCAGACCCATGAGCATACGTGTGGCTGCATCATGTTGAAGTATGTCCTTTGTCCTTTTCTGACGACATTGATTTATACATCCGAACCATCCAAAGTACAGAGATGGTAATTCATGCAAAAAAAGCAATATATATTCGAGTTCTCTAGTAAAACCAGACAGGAACTAGCGCCAAGTTGGCCAGCCTATATATATGTAGTAGGATACTCTCCTGATCACCACTCTAGCCTTATTAGGCGTTAGCAGGCATGAGCCACCCAAATTCTAGAGCAATATTGCAACCTAGGTTTAAGTCATAAGAGGAAGAGGGTTCGATTCAAGGATCACCAAACTCTTGGCACAAGCATCACAAACAGCACGAGTCTCAGGGATAGGAATGGGTGGTGTTGGGAATAGGTGTCAAACCACGTTCACGCATTTTTCGATCCAGGGCGGGCGGACAAGGCGGCAGGTAGCCAGGGCCCTCTACAGAACATGTCTTGAATGTTGAAGTCGAGCCTTCGTCGGTTGACGCTCTTCATTTTAGGTCAACCACGCTTTGTAGTCGAGCTGTCGCTTGACCCTACACTGTAGCCAATGTTAATTCGTGCAGCCATGCCTTCTAGTCCCTCCGTCCCACAATGTAAGACGTTTTTTGACACTACACTAGAGTCGAAAAATGTCTTACATTATGGGACGGGACGGAGGGAGTAGTTTTTTTAGATGAGCCACGCCTTGTACTAGGTTTTAGCCTTGCTTTTTACTATTTTCGTTTTGCATTGTGAACTGAATCACCAATAACTTGTAATCCGACCGATCATGACTTAATTAACTTTAATAGCATGCCTTGATATTGTTCTTCATTTCAGAAAATCTGAAGAGAAATTACCACCAGTGGTCAATCACCCTTCAGGACTTTCTATTCTTCTAATATTGTGAACTAGGAACATATATAGTTGGTACAATGTCACCCTGGAATCTGTGGCCTCAACTCATTTGTCTACGTTGCATTGTTTGTGGTTACACATTTCCATTACTCGTTTTAAAAGAAAGAAGCGCGTGAAACAGAGAAGGATAAAAATGAACAACCCTTCCATATCACGAAATATGATCAAATTTCACATACTACTAAGAAACAGGTACGAGTAGTTCAGGGTTCACACAATACATGGTTCAAAACAACCCAAATCATGAGGACATAGCACAGGCATGAAGTTGGTCGTTAGATCACCACATCATAGCACTAGTGCCACGTGGACGAAACCACCAGGGGCCTATTCTTCCATCCGAGGTATAAC
This sequence comes from Aegilops speltoides, assembly GCA_021437245.1. Lineage (NCBI taxonomy): Eukaryota > Viridiplantae > Streptophyta > Magnoliopsida > Poales > Poaceae > Aegilops > Aegilops speltoides. Next base: position 386,888,730 of record CM038145.1, on the reverse strand, counting down.
ACCCCGTCCCCCTCGGCGAGCTTGTAGTTCGACGAGTAGTACTGCAGCAGCGTCCTGAGGTTGTCTTTCACCTGGGAGCCGAGCGGCGACGGTCTGAAGCCAGCCATCGTGAGGCGCGCCTTCCACTTGCCGAAGACCTCGTGCCGCTCCACCCTCTCGGCACCCTCGCAGGCGACGATGTTCACAATCTCCCTCGCCAGGCAGTACTGCTCCATTTTGGTCCTCTCCTTTGGTTCCCTTGGGCGCTCCACGTCGATCGACTCGAAGATGGCGGTATAGTAGTCGAGCGTCTCCGCGAACCTCTGCATGAAGGGGCCTGTGTTCGTGTTGAGTTCCTGCTCCACAATGGTGACCACCTTAGGTGACAACCGTTTCACCAGCCTAATGATCCGGTCTCGGTGGTTGGCCACACTCACGCTCTCATCGGGGATCTGGTGCAGCATCAGGTTGAAGTTCACTGCCACAGCTTCCCCAGGGATGACTCCAAGATGCCCTTCTTCCACTTCGCTGACAGAGATATCCAGCGCATGGAACTCAAAGGGCAACGCGAACTCGCGAGCAATGTCCGACAAAGTATTCCCGAGTATCTCTAGCCCGCCTCCTCGCGCGTAAGCTGATTCAGAATCATCAATGCATGTGATCCTTACAGTTGGTGGTCCACCAGGCCTGGCCGCAAGAGCCTGGATGAGAGAAATCCATTGAACTCCTTGAGAGATACGGAAGTCAATTATGTGAATCATGTCTTCTCCTCTGACGGCCTCTGCAATTGCACCGTTTGCCGACACGTAGCCGAACTTTAAGTAGGGGCAGACGGCATACAATTCACGCTGGTAGGTTATCACTTCAGAGCCATTTGGCTTTTGCCACTTCAAAGCTTTGTAGATTGAATGGCCGGAGGAGGCAAGTCTGGCAACAAGCCCTTCAACCATGTACTCTCCAAGTCTCTGGAGTGGCTTGCCGGATACTGAAACATTTTTTCCCAACTCCGGAACCGTCGTATCGATTGCCAAGCTGTCCTTCTCATCCACAGCTCTAGCACAAGACATAAGTAGCTTCTTCAAGTACCCATCTCGGTCTTCCTCCATAACCTCATCTTGTTCATTTTTATCATGTGTCATCTCATCACCATCGAAAGTATAATCCACCAACTGCACACTGATCCTAGGATTGCTCGGATGATTGCTAATGGCAGTTGCTAAAGCAGACTCTGCATCAGCACATGCACCCCCGATTTTTGCATAGATCTCTCTAAGGCCTGGCAAGTGGTCAATGCTTATAGCCGTATGGTGCTCCATGAGGGCTCTGGGGGCATTGAAACCTAGCTTGAGCTTCTGGAGATTAGGCATTGAGTTTGCCTCAAATTTCAGGCAAGGTACACTGCACCTGAGCTTGAAGTAGTTGAGGACTGAGAATCCCACTTTGTCAAAGACAATCCTTTCAATAGCAGCCGTCTGCAAATACAGCGACAGATCAGTGAGGGCGGGCAAACCTCTGAGAGCATCAATACCATCCCTAGCAAGTTCCCTTGCTGCAATCTTCAAAATGCGGAGCTCACCAAGTTTTCCGATCCACTTCGGAAGACGGGACAGTATGCAGCTGCGTAACGACCAATCAAACACCTCGAGAAGTGGGGAAGGTACTAAGCCATCCCAGGAGACAGTCACTTTTGAAGAACCGCGAACCATGGCATTTCTGTGACAGGGGCCATTAACCAGGGCTAGAGTTTTCAGGTTGCCATGTCCTGAGAGTAGAGAGCCCAGAGCTTCCATGCTTCTCTTCAGATAGTCTGAAGACGGTACGGAAAAGGTCAGATGAAGATCTCGCAGGTTGTCCAGCTTGCCAACGAACCTCATGCTGCCAAGCCAATGCAACAAATTTGTCATAACAAGCAGACTCAGGTGAGACAAGCTTGGGAGATGAATAATATCCCATGGAACAGCAGTAACTTCACTATCCAGAACCAGTGTTTCCAAACATTGTAGCCCTAGCATATGGTTTGGTAATTGTATGCAGATATCACATGCAATTTTTAAATATCTCAGTTGGAACAGATTTGAAATGCCAGTGAGGTTTATGGTGTTCCTATCACCATAACCGGATAATTGAAGATTTAGCACGCGAAGAAGCTTAAACTCTGAAATAGAAGGCATAGTCTCAAATAATCCAAAAATGGTAAGCGACCGAACTTGTGACCTTCTCATGTTTTCTGGCGTCTTGGCATATTTTGCATCACCAAAGAGGAGAGATAGGCGTCGAACCTTATGAGAAAGTGCCACATTCTTTCGACTAGAATCTATTACCACATTGAAATTTTCCTCTGAAGACTTGTCTGCAATAAGATCATGCACCACATCATGAACAGTACAGGACAACACCTCATTGTTGTACTTGCTACATAGAGTTTGGATGAATCTTCTATTAATAAGTTCATCGAAATAGCATGCTGCAACTTTCTCCATGTCTTGCCCTTCTGTTGTATGGATCAAACCTTCAGCGACCCATTGCTTCATCAAATCGTCCTTCCAGATTGTGTGGCCCTCTGGATACATGTTCAGACACAGAAGGCATATCTTCAAATAGTGAGGAAGATTATTGTAGCTGAGGTTCAATGCTTGTCTTGTTCCTTCTGAAGGAGATATCCACAAATAGGAGTTTAACGAATCACACAAATACGTCAAAAGATCCATTTTAATGACGGGCTGGCTTGATAAAAGACTAGCTATGCTGATTGTTGCTAGAGGCAAACCACCACATAATTCAACAATTTTGTTTGTAACTTCTTTGAGTTCTTCAGGACAGTCACTTTCAGAGCCAAAAAGCCTGTTAAAGAACAGCTTTCTTGAGTGATCATGATCCAGAGGCTTCATCTCAAAAATACACTCTGATTGATAGCAGCAACATGTTAATGCAACCTCTTCTATTTGTGTAGTTGTTATAACTCTGCTGCCACGATTACCATCCGGAAAAGCATCACTAATAATATCCCATGCTGATGCAGCCCATATATCATCCATAATAATTAAGTACCTGAATGTGAAAAATTCATGCATGCCAAATACATCATGTTAAGATACTAATCATACTATTAAAATTGGTTAAAATGGGGCTGGATTAAAAACAAATTAGGAAAATAGCATAACAAGCATGCAACTCCCTAGTACAACTAGTAGTCTAGTATAAGTGAAGCCCAAAAAGGACCATATCATCTTCAGAGTCCAGATAGCTCGGGTGAGAGTGAGAGCCAACTGTACCTCAGGATATAACCAGGTCTATGGCATCCTGTGATGGATTGGTTTGATCAGCATAGTTTTTGTAAGTTTATGACACAAAATAGATGTCGTTTTAGACAGTGGCAAGGTCTCCAACAGACTTTTTTTTTCATCTTTCTGTATATGCATATGTTAGTTGGAAGTATACTTTTGACAAATATAATAATTCTATTTTCACATCATAACTCGTTATAATTGTTTATATGTAAGCAGTCAAAGTTAGAAGGGCTTGGCTTCACCTTTTCTAGCTAGGAGGGTATGTGTCAATAAGCAGAGGTGGTACCTTTTATCTTGTAGATGTTCCCTGATACTGCTAGCAAGGTCAAGTTCCTTAGAATCTTCAGTGGGCTGCCGCCCCTGGACTTGCTTGAGCATCTCGCGGAGAAGTCTCACCACATCAGGCCTTTTGGACACCCGGACAAAAGCTGTACAATCAAATTGCCCCCCAAATTTGTTGTACAACACTTGTGCAAGTGCAGTTTTACCAAGACATCCAGGTCCAAGAACGGATACCACCTTGAGCTGTTGATCCCCATCATTATCCAATGAGTCGATGAACTCGCTCACCCGATCATCAATTACCATGTCAGCAATTCCTCCGTACGGTGTCGGAAGCGTATGACCTGCGGACACAAATCTACGCCGGAAGGTGCTGCAGCGGTGGAGCTCATACCTCTCATGCCGTTCAATCGCTTCTTGGATGTACATCCTGAAATCTGATATGAGTTCCATGATATGCTTGTACCACTTGAGCCTCTTGGGAAGACAAATGAGGACAACACGAATGGCTTTGCAGACTGACCTGGTCTTCCCACCATGTTCTCCTGGCACTTGAGTTATGTAGGCAATCTGTTTGTGCCACTTGAGGCCCTTGGGAAGTCTTCTTTCGGAGAAGAGCCTTTTGGGAATCTTAACATGACGGCCAATTTTGCAGATGAATCTGGTGGTCTTGATGCTGGCACGGGCAGGCTGCACACACATGTCCATGTTATCCTCGATGTCATAGGCCAGCTCGCGTGCCTCTTTCATCCAGCGCTTGGCCGTCAGGGGAAGCTCCTCTGCCTCTGCCATTTCAGCAAGGTACGCGCTTAAATCTTCAACATCATCTTTGAGGAGGTGCATCCTGTCCTTGACCCGCCTCGGCAGCCTGCATCCCTGAGGAGCTAGCAGCATGCCCAGCTTGCCAAGAAGGGACCCCATGTCAAAGGGGGCCTCCATTGTAATTTGGCCACACCTTTGATAATTTGGAAAATCGTCATTTCTGCATGGACTAATCAATTGGTGTGTCCAATCGCAGTGCCGACACTTCCATAAACCTTGGCAAAGAAATTTTCAAAGCCAAGTTTAGAATCAGTTTGACAGAATGCTCCGAATTGCATCAGGCGAGAATGCACACATGGAAGCTCTCACCTTTGGTTGGATCGAAGAAGACACTCCTATGCTGCCCGAGCTCCTCCTCCTCAGTTGGGAAGGAAGTGGAAGAAAATCTAGAATCGTAGATGCTTCTGTTGGTCAACCCTTCTTCCAGATCCGCTAGATCCACAAGGGAAGTAACCGGCCCAGAATACTCCTCGGCCAGAAAATAAGTGTGCTCTGCCCCGCTTTCCTGCAGCGCCGACCTCCACTCTTCCCCTTTCTTCTTGAACGCCCACCCCACCTCCATCACTCAAAAATGTAGATCCCTCCTCCGCGCCATTGTTTTACTCTCGCCCTCAAGGTTTCGAGAAGCACAGGGGAGCAAACTGCCAGGTAAGGGGGAGTAGCGGCCCTACAGTTGGCCCAACGGACCTGCAAACGTGGCCCAGGCGGGAGTGGATAGCAGATCAGACGGTCCAGAACAGCCAGGCCACATAGGGCATCAGGAAAAGTATAATTTTTACTAGATGACCCCTCGGCCCGAAAGTACCTTTCTGCACCCCAGCTCAAATGAGCTCGGGTGAACAGTGAAATCAAAACTAAATTGAATTTTTTTAAAAAAAATTCAATTCTTTTTTTGGAGAAACATTGAAAAAAGTTTTAAGTGCTTGAAAAAATTCATTTTGAAATCACATTCCTAGAAGGCGTGGAAAAAGAAAACAATTTCAGTGCTCCAAAATGCTTTTCAAAATAGCATTTTCAGCATGTGCTCGCCGTGGCCATGGCGGCTGCCGAAAGAATGACCGGCGCGGGTTGGCACAACCCTAACATGAGGAGGGCCTGCGTCGTGGCCGCCTGCGTGGCCTTGGCGACGATGGCCTCGTTGACCTCGGCGGTGGCAACCTCGAGGGTGAACTCGGCGGCAACCCTCTTGGCCGATTCTTGGTCAAGTCACTCGAGCTCCGCCACCGAGAGCTCCGACCTCGGTTCTTTTTCTTCGTCGCGGGATGCGCGAAGGTGGCGGTCGGGACGGCAGCTGCGGGTTGCTTCGGTGTGCCGACCATGGAGGAGGCAGGGGCAAGAGAGGCGGAGGGCTTTTGGGAAAGAAGGAGGAAATGTGAGCATTGTGTCCTCGACGGGAGGGCCGGGGAGGACAAGGGTGCGCGTCCCGCCCGTCCGCGCGGTGTCTATTTTGACGCAAACGCGACCTAAGACTGGGCCGGAAATGGGTCGACGACAGACAAAAAATGAACTCCGGTCCAATTGCGTCCGCGGGTTGAGGTGTGATTTATGTCTGTTTCGATTCCAAACGGACGCGGCCGGACAAGATGGGATCGCGCGTTGGATTTGCATAGCGGCATCTACAGCCAGATATGTCAAATATGGCCCCTCAAATGCCTGGGCGCGTCTGCGGGCAGTGACCAAGCAAGCATCAAATTTCACTTGTTGCATCCGAACATCTCATACTAGATTCTTAAATCCATACAAATACATGAAAACAAAATAACATACGTACTACGTCGATCACCTATCTACTCATCGTGAGAGATGTCGACGATCTCTGTGCCCGGCTTCGGCAGGTTTGGCGCCAGCTACAGCTCTGATTCCTCCGGCGCCTCCGCTCCGGCCTCCTCCGCCTCTATCTCTGCATCGAGTTTGGTGAAGAGCGTGTCGGACTCCGCCTGCTCCCACCGGAGGAACGCCCGGTTGGCCTCCACATAGGTCTCATCCCGGATGGACTCCAGGATGGCCTGCTGTTCTGCCATCTCATCGAACTGGGCGATGGCGAACTCCGCTTTCCGCCAGCTCCATGTTGAAGCCCGGCAGCTGCTGCTCCGGCTGCTCTACCTCCTCCTCCTCCTCTTCCCCTGACTCCTCCTCCTCCTCCTCCACCTCCGGCTCCGGCGAGTCCAGAGGCAGCCCGGCAGTGGTGTGGGTTGCGCGTGCGGCTTGTCTCGCCTGGATCTCCTGCTGGATCTCGGCGTGGCGCTCCGACGTGAGCATTGCGTAGTAGGTTATCATACTCCAGACCATGGCGGACCACCAGAGTGGGCAGAGCGCCGAAGAGGGAGAGGGAGGAGGTGGATGGGCTCAGACTGGCAGGACGGAGAGGGGGAGGTGGATGAACTAGGGTTGCGGGACTTCGGCCAGGTTAAATAGGCGGATTTGCTCTCGGAAGGCGAGCTGAGGCGGCGCACATAGCATTCACACCGCCGCGATGGCGAAGGCGTCCGTTGGACCGCCGGGTTTCCTGGCGAGTCCGCGTGGACCCCTTTGTCAGTCCTACGTCGCGGGCGTGCCTGGTCACCCCATATCCGCCCCATATTTGGGCTGGATATGAGAGTAACTCCAACAGGGCAACCGATTTCGTCCGCGGGCGTCTGTTTGGGTCGGCGCGGATAGAAAAGTCGGCCCAACGCGCCGACCCAAACGGACGCCCGTCCGCATTTCGTCTGCGGGCGACCCATTCCCGGCCCATTTTTGAGCCGGGCTTGCGTCGGCGCGGACACGAGACAGACGCGCGCGCGATCGCCTTCTCCTCCCCCATGGCCCGCTGGTCGGTGGCAGCCTTCACCATTTCCCTCCAACCCCCCCCCCCCCCAAAACCCTCCCGCCCGCTGATATGTCTCCAACGTATCTATAATTTTTGATTGTTCCATGCTATTATATTACCCCTTTTGGATGTTTATGGGCTTTATTTTACACATTTATATCATTTTGGGACTAACCTACTAACGGAGGCCCAACCCGTATTGCTTTTTTTTTACCTATTTCATATTTCAAAGAAAAGGAATATCAAACGGAGTCCAAACGGAATGAAACCTTCGGGGCGTGATTTTTGAGCGAGCGTGATCCGGAGGACTTGGAGTGCAAGTTAAGAAGCGTGAGGCGGCCACGAGAGGTAGGCGCGCCCACCCCTATAGGGCACGCCTGTCTCGTGGGCCCCTCGGGCGGCCACCGACGTACTTCTTCCTCCTATATAAGCCTACATACCCCGAAAACATCCAGGGAGCAACCGAAACACAATTTCCACCACCGTAACCTTCTGTATCCGCGAGATCCCATCTTGGAGCCTTCGTCGGTGCTTCGCCGGAGGGGGAATCGACCATGGAGGGCTTCTACATCAACACCATAGCCCTTCCGATGAGTTGTGAGTAGTTTACACTACAAAAAAAAGACACATCCATGACATTTTGGGCCGAACAAAAAAATAATTTGTCATACATATGACACTTCTATGACAATAATTGTGACAAAACCCGGTATCATCATAGATGTGGTGGGCTCCTACTTCTATGACAAAAAATCATGACAGGAAATGGGCTTTTCATCCTGGGCGGGCCGGAGACGCAGCTGCATGACATTCTTTGGGCCATCCATGACGGAAAAAACCGTGGTAGAAGCGATGGCGAGGAAAATTTCGGGAAGTTCCTGGTTATGGTGGGTGGTCGGGGGCCGAGCGATGCGCGTTTCTCTCGTACACGTACGCGCGTGTGTGCAAGGCATTTGGCTCTAACTGAACCCGAGCAAAGCGTTGGGCTCTAACTGAACCCGAGCGATTGCACTGCAGGCTACGCGTTACTAAACCCGAGCGATCGATTCCGTCGCTACCTCTACTAACTGAAGCCGATCGATGCTGCCTCTCTGGATGAACAGTGAGCGTTGCAGGGGGGGTTTGGATGAACAGTGAGCGGTGGGAGTGGATGAACAGGACCCGTGGTGTTGCCTCTGGATGAACAGGACCCCGATCGATCGAGCCGGTTGGGGATGGATGAACAGGACCCCGTGGAGGGCTGGATGAACAGGACGACCCCGTGGAGGGCTGGATGAGCGAAGAGATGGTGGAGGGTGGATGAGCGATGGCCCGTGGAGGGTGGTTGAGCAGAGCCCGTGGAGAGGGTGGTTGAGCGATGGCCGGTGGAGTAGTGCGCGGTGGAGGCTGGATGAGCGATCGCGGTGGAGGCCGGAGGAGGTCGACGGTGGATGAGCGATGGCCGTGGAGGCTGGAGCGGTCGACAGTGGAGATGAACAGTATCCGTGGAGTCCTGTTTTGTGGTACGCCACACCCTCCCGATGAACATGACCCCGTTTCAACCAGAAGCTCCAACACAAGTCCGTTTAATCCGCTTTTGCGGTATGCCACACCCTCCCGATCAGCAGGACCCCGTTTGACCGTAGGAGGTCCATTTCCTCCGTTTTGCGACGCCACACCCTCCCGATCAGCAGGACCACGATCGTCTCCAACATATCTACTTTTCCAAACACTTTTGCCCTTGTTTTGGACTCTAACTTGCATGATTTGAATGAAACTAACCCGCATCGACGCTGTTTTTAGCGAACTACCATGATGTTGTTTTATGTGTAGAAAAGAAAAGTTCTTGAAATGTCCCGAAATCCACGGAGGCACTTTTCGAATTAATAAAATTTTGGCGAAGAATGAAGGCGAGGGGCCACAGTTGTCCACAAGACAGAGGGCGCCCCTAGGGCGCCCTCCTATCTCGTGGGCCCCTGGACACCTCGACCTCAACTCCAACTCCATATATACCGTCTCGGGAGAAAAAATCGGAGAGAAAGTTTCATCGCGTTTCACGACACGGAGCCGCCAAAACCCTAATCTCTCTCGGAGGCTGATCTGGAGTTCGCTCGGGGCTCGGAGAGGGGATTCGTCGCCGTCATCATCATCAACCATCCTCCATCACCAATTTCATGATGCTCACTACCATGCGTGAGTAATTCCATCGTAGGCTTGCTGGACGGTGATGGGTTGGATGAGATTTACCATGTAATCAAGTTAGTTTTGTTAGGTTTGATCCCTATCCACTATGTTCTGAGATTGATGTTGCTATGACTTTGCTATGCTTAATGCTTGTCACTAGGGCCCGAGTGCCATGATTTCAGATCTGAACCTATTATGTTTTCATGAATATATGTGTGTTCTTGATCTTATCTTGCAAGTCTATAGTCACCTATTATGTGTTATGATCCGACAACCCCGAAGTGACAATAATCGGGACACTTCTCGGTGATGACCGTAGTTTGAGGAGTTCATGTATTCACTATGTGTTAATGCTTTGGTCAGGTTCTCTATTAAAAGGAGGCCTTAATATCCCTTAGTTTCAGAAGGACCCCACGAACACGGGAGGGTAGGACAAAAGATGTCATGCAAGTTCTTTTCCATAAGCACGTATGACTATTTACTGAATACATGCCTACATTACATTGATGAATTGGAGCTAGTTCTATATCACCCTATGTTATAACTATTGCATGAGGAATCGATCCGCATAATTATCCATCATTGATCCATTGCCTCTGAGCTTTTCATATATTGTTCTTCGCTTATTTACTTTTCCGTTGCTACTGTTACAACTACTACAAAAACCCAAAAACATTTATATTTACTTTGCTACCGCTACTATTATTACCATATGTCGGTGTACTAAAGTAGGGGTACCTTAGTACCCCGAACTTGTGCACGGCAATGCAGACACTTCATGGGCGAGGCTTGTCGGGCGCCCGCCAAGGCCCTCCGCCGCTCCTTATTACTGCCATTCAAGAACAAAGTACTAACCAAGAAAACGAAGGCCCCGGCAAGAAGAGCTTGCCGGGAAGGCCAACTGAGGCATCACTAGAAGACTTGCCGCGGCGCCCCACGCGTCCCGGCAAGACCCGACGGCCGGCAAGCTTGCCGGCACAGCAAGAGAAGGGTCGCGGCAAGGCACTTGCCGCGGCAAGGCTGCCACCCAAACTCCAGCGCACCCAGCGACGTGTCATCGCAAGGCCATCCCAATGGCACGTGGCGAGGCACTACGCAGCCATGCGGAGCGAGGTGGCAAACGGAGCTGACAGAGGCGCCATCGTGGCAACCAGTAGTTCACCTAACGGTCATTTCTTTACACTGTTGGGGCGACCAGACGGGCATTTAATGCCCTTGTCCCCTGCCGTCAGAGTTAGGTAGGGAACCTTTGTTGTTGTCGTTGTACCAACCTGCGATTTTACCTTCCTACCCCTCTTCCTCGCTTCCACCGTGGATGCCCCTTGAACTATAAAAGGGAGGCCCATGCGACGTAGAAGGGGTTCGATCCATTCGATACCCAGACACCACCATCGCTTCCGCACGCCGAGCAAGATCAAATAACAAACACAAAGCAGCAGAGGGGTATTATCTCTCGGAGAGCCCCGGCCGGGTAAAATGCCCGTCTCCCCCGCGCGCTCGACCTCGATCTGCTCTGCGCACGCCCTCCGCTCCCTTGCCGGACTAGAAGGGGCCCCCAGTGCCCCATAGGTGCTCGAGGCCACAAAGATCCGCCCCGACATCTTTGGCGCGCCAGGTAGGGGGGCGTCGAGGTCGTGAGCATCTGATCCGGTCTCCACGCGCGCTACATCAACGTTATCGTCAACATGCCACCGAAGAAGAAGCCTTCGGAGGTGGCCGCTCCGTCTACATCAATTCCACCACCACCGCCGGAGCAAGCAGGCGGTGGAGTGGACGCCGGCGGAGGAGCGGGTGCCGACGGTGGGGCAGCGTCATCACCAGATCCAAGAACAAGGCCCATAGCGTCGGCGGACGGCGAGACGCCGCACCCTTCCCAGAGGTGCAAGGTCAGCAGCGCCCGGTGCTCCTAGCACCGTGCTTGCATTGGAGCAAGGCCAAGCTGGTGGGTCGCGGGGCGTTCGAGGTTGAGCATGCACGCCAAAGATCTTTGGCGCGAGTGAGGTTGATCGCCGGACGAGTGTTGCTCCTCCCAATCCAGCTTGGGAGTCCGAGCACATCCGCTCCTCGCGCCGCTTCGTTGCCACCGCCACCCAAGACGGCGAGAAGCGCCGCGGCGAGCCCAGCTGCTTCTGACTACCCTCGGCGCCGCACAAGATCGACGATTGGAGGATGACCATATCTGACCTCATTGGCTTCGCCAATGGCGACAAACCCCGGCGACCAAGCGTGTCGAGGCCCCGGCAAGGCGCCCAGGCGCAAGCCGACGCCGACAAGACCACTGGGGGTCAAAAGCCACCTCCGTGCATTCCCAACCCGAAGGCCAAGATCGCCACTCGCGGACCAACCCGGCAGCGACTCCACCGCATCGTCCGGACCAGCGGACTTCGCCGTGATCAGCGCCACGTTCGCAGAACGGCAACACGAAGACGCTTCGCTTTTCGCATCGAAGCGCCGAGAAAGCGCGACGTCAATCGACCAGCGGGCCCAGCCCATTGTCGACAGCGCATGCACCCGGAGAACCAGCGACTTGCCAGTGCGGCGGCGTTGCCCTGCGTTCACCGTGAGTTGCGGCAAGTCCAGCGGCCCAAAACCAAGAACTTCAAGCGGACGCGTGCGAGAAGTACGACGCGGGATACACCGTCGGAATTCCTCAGCATCTACACCATCGCGGTGCAGGCTGTCGGAGGACGCGATGAGAAGATCCTCGCCAACTACTTCCCGCTGGTACTCAAGCCTAACGTCAGATCTTGGCTCATGCACTTGCCGGATGGCTCCATCTCTTCATGGGCGGACCTGTGTCACCAGTTTGTCGACGCCTTCACGGGTGGCCACAAGCCTCATCGCCAGGAGAGTGACCTCCACTTGCTTGTCCAGAAGGAGGGGGAGCCCCTGTGCAAGTACATACAATCCCAGACGTCCACCCTGCCGCGGTTATTAGCGCGTTTCATCAGAACGTGCGTAACCGCAGGATGAGGGAGGAGATGGCGATGTGCAAAATCAGAGATGTCGAGAAGCTCTACGCTCGGCCGACAAGTGTCGCGAGGTGAGGAGGAGGAAAATCCCGGAGAGGTTGCCGGAGCGAAGGATCGGCGACAAGAGGACGCCGCCCGGCAAGGAAGAACCGGGCGGAACAATAGGAAGAGAAAGGCTAGGGATGTACTAGCTGTTGAGCATTCCGGCAGCGGAGGCGGCTCCGACAAGGCCAAGACCGGCGACTCGGCGAGGCTGTGGTAGCCGCCGACAAGCGGGGCGGCTCCGGCAAGCGGTATTGCAAGATCCACCGCACCAAGGGACATGATCTCCAAACCGCAAGAAAGTGGAGCGGATGGCGGAGCTACTGAAAGCGAATCTGGCGCGCGATAAGGAGAGAGCCCGTGGAGGTGGCGGAGGATCCGGCAAAGCTTCCCGCCGGGAAGGGCACCGCGGCAAGGCCAAGACGCGGCAAGGAGACAGGTCTCCCCGCGGCCGCGACAAGGACGAAGATGAAGATGAGGATGATGAGATGGAGGAAGATGAGACTGATGATCAAGAGTTTCAGAAAGCGACAGAAGTGTTGTGCATCGACGGCGGCGCCTCTCTGTACACCTCGCACCGTCAACTCAAGCAATGGGTGCGAGAAGTGAATGCCGCGGAGCCGTCCGTCGAGGCACACAAGCCTCTGAAGTGGTCCAGCACGCCCATCGTCTTCGACGTTGAGGACCACCCTGATCGCGTCACAGCGGTCGGGTGCTTGCCGATGTTGGTTTCACCAACAATCCGCAACCTCAAGGTCACGAAGATGCTGGTTGGCGGCGGGCCGGCTGAACCTGATTTCCTCCGCGATACTCAAGAAGCTCCGGATCCCCGACAATGAGCTTGGAGAGATCGGCACCTTTCAAGGATAAATCCAGAAGGAGCCAGCCCAAGGGGAAGATCACATTGCCGTGGCGTTCGGCAATGGCTGAACTTTAGGACTGAGAGGGTCACGTTTGACGTGGCTGATATCCCTCTACCCTACAACGGGATACTCGTCCGACCCGCACTCACCAAGTTCATGGCGGCCTCTCACTACGCGTACAATGTGCTCAAGATGCCCGGCCCGATGAGTGTCATTTCTGTCCAAGGCGACAAGAGGGATGCACTCATCTGCGCCGACAAGATCTACCGGGAAGCAGCAGCCGCAGCAGAGCGCGAGCCACTTGCCGCTGAAGCTCCCCGGGGGAAGAAGAAAGCCAAGTCCAGCAAGGATAGCTCTGATGCCCACTCCGACAAGCACACCTCCTCGGAGCGTTGCGCTGGCGTCGAGGACGCACCTTCGAGCTCCACCGGCAAGTGCAAAAAGGCGAAGATAACTTCGCCAAAGACCAAGAAGGTGGCCGCCAAGGAGGACGGCACTGGTGGTACCTTCACCATCAGTGCCACGCTTGATCCTAAATAGGAAAGCGCGCTTGTTGCTTTCCTGCGGGCGAATGTCGATGTATTTGCATGTCAACCATCCGACATCCCCGACGTTCCCAGGGAAGTAATCGAGCACCACCTCGCCGTCTGCCCTCATGCGCGGCCCGTCAAGAAAAAAGTCAGAAAGCAAGCAGTAGAGCGTCAAGAGTTCATAGCAGAAGAGATCAGGAAGTTGGAAGCAGCAGGCCTGGTCCGAGGAGTACTGCATCCAACATGGCTAGCTAACCCAGTAGTTGTGCGCAAGGCGAACGGGAAATGGAGGCTTTGCATCGACTTCACTGACGTTAATAAAGCCTGCCCCAAGGATCCATTCCCCTTGCCACGCATTGACCAGATTGTGGACTCCACGGCAGGATGTGAGCTGCTCTCATTTCTTGATGCTTACTCGGGGTATCATCAAATCTTCATGGCAGAAGAGGATGAAGAGAAAACCGCATTCATCACCCCATGTGGCACGTACTGCTTCGTACGGATGCCTTTCGGACTGAAGAATGCCGGTTCAACATTTGCAAGAGTAGTCAGCCATGCTTTTGAGCCACAGTTGCACAGGAATGTGGAAGCTTACATGGATGACATAGTGGTCAAGAGCAAAGATAGAAAGACTCTGATCTAGGATTTGGACGAGACTTTCACAAATCTGCGCAAGGTCAATCTCAAGTTGAATCCCGAGAAGTGTGTGTTTGGGGTTCCTTCCGGCAAGCTTCTCGGATTCTTTGTATCTCAGAGAGGGATTGAAGCCAATCCCGACAAGATCAAAGCAATTGAGCAGATCGAAGCACCAACTCGAGTTAAGGATGTGCGAAGGCTTGCGGTATGTTCTTGCTCTCGGTAGGTTCATCTCTAAGTCTGCTGAGCGCGCTCGCCATTCTTCAAAATCTTGAAAAGGCAGGTCAATGAAATGGACTCGAAGCGGAGGCTGCGCTCTGAGACTTGAAGAGATACCTATCCTCCACTCCGACACTTGTCGCACTAAAGCCACGAGAGAAGTTCTTTGCTATATATAGCGGCAACCAATCATGTGGTTAGTGCTGCGTTAGTTGCGGAAAGGGAGGCGGATGATGAGTCGGCGATCATGCAAGCGAGTCCAATGACAAGCGTGGGGCTTCCCGGCAAGTTCTCGCTCCGGCAAGGATGGATCTGTCTGATTGCGGAAGGAAAACATAAGAAGATGGTGCAGCGCCCAGTTTATTTTGTCAGCTCCCTCCTGCAGGGGGCTAGATCACGGTACTCTAGCGTGCAGAAGTTGCTTTTCGGCCTCCTCATGGCCTCGAGGAAGCTGCGCCATTACTTTCAAGCACATGAAATCACAGTTGTCACTCGCTTTCATCAAGAGGATACTGCGAGAATCCGAAGCAGCAGGCGGGATTGTCGAGTGGGCACTAGAGTCATCAAGTTTTGGCCTCAAGTTTGAGAGTACCTCAACTATCGAGCCGAGCATTGGAAGAATTTATAGCAGAGTGGGCGCCCACACCCGATGAAGAAACTCGAGAGGAGCATCCCGTCAAGGAAGCGTGCAAAGAATGGATCATGTACTTTGATGGTGCCTTCACCGCAAAGCGCCCGGTCTTGGGCGTACTACTTGTCGCACCCATCGGAGAGCACCTCAAGTCGTGGTCCGATGCACTTTCCCAAGGAGCAAGCAACAAACAATACTGCAGAGTATGAGGGCTCGCCATACGGACTCGGATCGCGGTAGAACTTGGGATCGAGAAGCTTATTGTCGGGGTGACTCACAGCTTGTCGTCCGCCAAGTTAACAAAGATTATCAGAGTCCGTTGATGGAAGCATACATTGATGAAGTGAGAAAGCTAGAAGAGCATTTTGACGGCTGCAAATGGAACATGTTCCAAGAGCTCGTAATGACATTGCAGATGGCTCACAAAGTCGCCCAGACTCAAATTGCTCAGGAACCGAGGATTTTTGTGCTCAAGATGACTCACCATCTGTGACACCATCAAGCTCGAACAAAGCAAGAAAAGAAAGTTGGTTCTTGGCGACTACTTTCCGCAGAGCTCCCGAAGCCGCCGCCAAGAAGGTCCCTGTAATCCACACGAAAGTGCTTGAGGAGCGACCTGCTCCGACAAGCCCTGTGGCTGTTTCGTTGAAGCGACGCTCCCGACAATTTGTGTCCCGACACGCTTGCCGGGAGCATCACGCCCGGCAGGATCCCGATCCTTGCCATGGAGGCGGATGTTCCCAGCAACATTTGCGCCTTTAGTCCTTGTCGTCGAGCCTCAGGCTCCGGCGTGGGCACAACAGATCGTCCATTTCCTTCAAACAGGGGAACTTCCCGAGGAACAAGAAGAAGCGGAGAGAGTAGCCCGGCAATCAAGTATGTACCAGTTTGTTGATAACATACTGTACAGAAGAAGATTCAACGGAGTGAAATTAAAGTGCATTTCCCGGGAAGATGGACGGCAGCTGTTGGCGGAGATACACGGAGGCATATGTGGTCACCACATTGGCGCAAGAGCACTTGCCGGCAAGGCTTTCGGCCAGTTTCTTCCGCCGACAGCCCTCCAGGATGCAACTGCACAAGTAACCAAGTGTGAAGCATGCCAGTTCCACTCCAAACAGATTCACCAACCAGCTCAAGCTCTCCAAACAATCCCTTTATCCTGGCCATTCTTGGTCTGAGGGCTCGACATCCTCGGCCCTTTTCTCCGAGCTGTCGGGGGCTTTGAGTACTTGTACGTTGCGATCGACAAGTTCACAAAGTGGCCTGAAGTGGAACCAGTGAGGAAGGTGACAACACAGTCAGCAATCAAGTTCTTCAGGTCAATTGTTTGCCACTTCGGAATCCCCAACAGGATCATCACCGACAACGACACACAATTCACGAGCCACACCTTCATGCAGTACGCCCAAGATCTTGGCACCAAGATTTGCTTTATACTTCGCTGCTCAACCAAGAAGCAACGGTCAAGCGGAGAGGGCGAACGCTGAAGTGCTCGCTGGCTCAAGACCGAAACTTCGACGGGCTGCACAAGTGCGGAAGAAATTGATCGAGCAATTGCCGGTGGTTCTTTAATCGATCGGGACGACGCCAAATCGAGCCACCAGCGGACACCCTTTGCTCTCGCTTCACGGAATGAAGCGAGCTTCTCCCCACGGAACTCGTATACGGGTCACCACGAGTGCTCGCTTATGATGAGCTTGAGCAAGAGCGGCTGCGACAAGATGACGCGCTGCTCCTCGAGGAGGATCGTCTTCAGGCTGCTGTGCGAGCCGCTCGCTACCAACAAGCTTTGCGCCGCTATCATAGCCGCAAGGTTAGCGCCAGAAGCTTCGAGGAAGGCGACCTTGTTCTTCGGCGAGTTCAATCCGCCAAGAATTCAAACAAGTTGACGCCGAAGTGGGAAGGCCCTTATCGGGTAAAACGAGTCACTAGGCCCGCGCTGTCCGCCTTGAGACCGAAGATGGCATTCCGGTGAGCAACTCCTAGAACATAGAGCATCTTCGCAAGTTTTACCCATAAGGCGCGGTTGCCGGACCCATTCCGGCAACCATCTTCTTTTGTACAAGCCTTGCCGCTGTTGCATGTAACCCTTTGTACAAAGCCGGGCGCAGCCCCCGTGCGTAAATAAAGTTTGTGTGCTTCACACATTTTGTCAAATTTAATGCATTTCCTTCTTTTTGCATCTGTATCTGACACCCTGTGCAGCACACACCCCCGGTAAGCAATAGTGAACCATAAGGTTCCATACCATTATTTTCCCTTCTTTCTTCTCATAGACAGAGGATTCCTCCGCACACAAGTTCACCGGGGGGGAGAGAAGGTAGAAGGTAGAAGTATAGACCAGGCGTCGTCCAAAGGAATCAAGCTTTGCCGGGACGCAGAAAACAGAAAAGCTAAGTAGCTAAAGATTGATTTTAAATTGTCAAGTTATATCCCTTGAACGTTCGTGCCTTGTATGGAAAACCTGTGCGCGGAGGAATCGACTCGCGGCTAAGTTGCGCCCTTGCGTTGTTTCCGAGCCCGCTC
Organism: Aegilops speltoides; assembly: GCA_021437245.1. Taxonomy (NCBI): domain Eukaryota; kingdom Viridiplantae; phylum Streptophyta; class Magnoliopsida; order Poales; family Poaceae; genus Aegilops; species Aegilops speltoides. The sequence goes on along the minus strand of CM038145.1, from coordinate 386,870,966 downwards.
GACAATGCGAGTGAGCTGCAACTAGTCCCGACAAGATTTCTTGCCGGAAGCAGCATCACCACAGGCTGCTGATGTTCCGCACTCAGCAAGTGTGCTCGCGCCGGCAAGGTCCCTCAACGCCAGGGGTAAAAAGCATACAAGGGATGCAATGTATAAGGGAATAACGCGCAAGCGATATCGAATTAAGTTATATTACAAGAATGACTTATTATGGCATCGATCAAATTGTTCCCGTAACCAAAATGGTAGCAGCAAGAAAAAGGGAGAAGAGGAGCAGCCTAATCCACGCGCTCGCCATCGACCCTCTTAACCTCGTTCACTTTGTCCACGATGGGTGCGACGATGGCCTTGAGCTCCTCAACATCAGCACCCTCCGGCAGCTTCTTGGTGACGCGGGAGAGGTCGATGCCCGGGTTGTGGAAGAGGACCTTCACCAACACCTTCTCCAGGACCCCAGCGCAGACCGCACGCGACTCGGTGGCCAACTGCTTCGGGATCCTTTCCCGGAGCTGCCGGAGCGCCGCCACCACGTCCTTGAAGAAAAGCGTGAGCTTGGCGCTGGGCTGGAGGTTCCCCTCTGCAGAGTACCCGAAGCCCGTCAAGTTCAGCTCCGCCAACTCCTCGTCGATGAGCGCGGCGATATTGATGAGGCCTTCCGTCCAGAGCTCCACCGTGGTCTTAAAGGTGTTCTGGGCCTCGGCGGCCCTCGTCAACAGCTCTTCGTTGTCCTTGAGGTCTTTCCTCAGGGTATCTTCTCGCTTCTTGGCGGCGTCCATCGTTTCCATCAAGGTGGCTAGTTTCAGCTCTAGATCAGCGCTCGAGTCCTTGGCGGCGTTCAGCTCCTTGATCTTCTCGGAGAGTTGGGCTTGCAGATCGCCATGGGCGCGCGCATCCTTCTCACGATCGCGCTGGAGTGCGGCAAGCTCCTCGTTCATCCTCACCGCGTCCGCCTCCAGCTGCGTCACTTTTTCCTCCAACTCCTTCTTGGCAGCCTCGGCAGCCACATGGCGTCTTCGCTTCCTTGAGCGCCCGCCAAGTATCGTTCCCGGACAGCGAGCTCCTCGTCATGGCTGTCCAAGTACGCCTTCCTTTGTATAAGCTCGCCGTCCCGCTTGGACAGCTCTTCGCCGGCAAGCCTCTGCTGCTCCTCGGCTTCAGCCTTCTCCAGGATGAACGCCTTCTTTGCCTCGTTGAGCTGCGCCCTCTCCTCGGCAATGGACCGGAGGGCCTCTTGGTTGCGGCTCTTGAGTTCTTGCGCATGCTTTTCTATGTCAACTCCCGCTTGCGCGACAAGCGCTTCCCGGGACTCAAGCTTCGCTTGCCGGACGCGATAGAGTGACACCAGCTTTCGGAGTAGCTGCTCCTCCTCGGACTCGCCATCACATCGCTTGGCACATCGACCACCGCCAGCCCTGCAGAGGCAAGTACCTCCCGTCAAATTCCTCTCCTTCGACTGGTGCCTTGGAGCTCGATGCCCAGGGGAGCTTGATATACACGCCCTCGCCGGCTTTCAAGTATGCGCCGGGCTGGGGCTCCTCGGAGCTCAGCGCCGCATCAGCGGCAGAGGGATCGGCGGTCGGGGCAGCACCTTGCGCTCCTGCATCCTCCGGGTCATCGGCACGGTCACCAGACCCCTCGCCAGCCCCTGTACCGGCGGCCCCGGCGGCCTCTTCGCCGGTGGGCTCCTCCGCACCGGCCCCTCCCTCAGTGGCAGCGGCATCCTCAGTGTTGCCGCGGCCGTCCTCCTCGCCGGCGACCTCAGCCTCCATCGGGTCCCCAAGGGGAGGATCTGAAGGCAGGGAAGAAAAGGGATAGTCAAGCGAATACCCAAAAGAAGGAAAAGGGAGATCAACGAGATCCGAGGGAAAATCCCCGACAAGGAGGCTCACCTGTGCTGGGCTCTGTGATCGCGGGCTCCACCACCGGGGGCTCGCCGGTCCCACCCCTTGCCGGGAGCCCCATCCTTGCCGGAGACGGCTCCCACTCCGGGGAGTCGGCCCTCGGTGGCGTAGTCGAGGCCGACGACACCTCCGCATCGGCCTCCGACTGCTCTTGGTGGGCCTGCTCTTCTCCTGTATGCAAAAGAGCCAATAATCAAGATATTGGCAGAGAAAGAAGCGACCATGCGCGCCCCACGACGGGAGGTGAATCGAGACACTCACGCTGGGGGGCATGCGAGGAGCTACTCATGAGGAAGGGACCGGATCCGTCAAAGTGGTCTCAGACGTATCTTCCGCCGCCTTGGCAGGATCGTCCTCGACCACCGGAACCCTGGCCCTCTTCGCCGCCCTCTCCGCCAAAGTCCTGGGACAGAACAGGAGTTGGGAGAGAAAGACAGATTAGATACAAGACAAACAGCGGCAAGGATCGAGGAAAAAGCAAGTACAGTGCAAAAGAAGCCTTACTCCTCTTCGTCCTCGTCCTCTTCGCTGCCATCATCGAGCTCGGTCTTGGAGAGTTCAAACTCCGGTGCCTCCCTGCGCGGCGTGGCGGAAGGGTAGGCTCCCTTTGGCGCTTGCCAAGGGCCGTGGCAGGGTCAGGCGTGGCGGCCCGAGAAGACCCAGCCTCGGTTGCCGGCGCGGTTTGGGATCCTCCCGCGGCAACGAAGTTTGTCGCGGTAGAGCGCGTCCCGCGGCGCCGCGGCTGCTGATCGGGCTGTGCCTCTGCCAGCTCTCCAACTCGACGGAGACGCCTTCTCGGATGAAACTGGGGCTGCGCCGAGGGCTCCGTCGGCGGCAAGTTGCTCGAAAACAGCCGGCCATTCGCACCCTCGGCGGGCTGGCTCGCCCCGGCCGTGGCCTCCCCTTCGCCGTCACCATCTCCGGCAAGATCTTCCTGGGCGGCAAGGCTTGCCGCCTCAGCTGCTTCTGCCTCCGCCAGCGTGAAGCCAAACTTCGCCCATGGCGGCGAAATGCCGCCACCTCCTCGGCCCTGCTAGCAATGTACGCCAGCTCACTGGCAGTGGTGGCACGGGTGAGGAGCTTCTGCTCGTCAGTTTTAACCGCCGCCTCCGACAGGTCATCAAAGAATTGTTGCACGACCTCGGCGGCGGGTTCTATCCAGTTGGCGCTTACCCCGTGCGAGTCGCATTCTGGCATCATCGCGCAGATGCGATCGCGCTGGGAGTTGTTGCACAAAGGGACGACGCCCTGCGGCAACTGGAACCACTCTGGGTGATTGGGGTCGTGCTTGAACGTCTCCCTCAGCATCGCGTCCAGCTCCAGGACTGTGAAGTTGAAGTTGAGGCCCGGGCGCAGCCTCATGAAATCCGCCAGGCCGCTGAACAGCCAAGCGGGCCTCCCCCTTGCCTGCAAAGGGGCAATGCGACGGCGAAGGAAATCTGCGCCGACCGCCCCTGTTGTGAGTCCGGCGTGCCTGAGCTGGAGGATTCGGGTGGTGGCGATCGTCAGCTTGGCATCATCTGGCGACAGAGCGCTCCAGTCATTGCCGCGCACCACCCGAGTCTTGCGCAGCCTGGTGAACGACGGTGGATCTGCATCACAGATCCAACACCACTCCGCCCTCCACTCGCCCCACTTGCTGCGAAGCTCACCCGTCAAGTACGCCTCCTTCATGCCCATCCGGGAGGTCCATGCGATTCCGCCAGCCAGTGGCTCCCCTTTCTCAGCCCGAGGGGAAAAATAATGGCGAAAAAGAGCGACACTTGGAAGGATACCAACGAAGTTCTCGCAAAGGTGCGCAAAGACCGCCATTGTCAGAACGGCGTTGGGGGTGAAGTCGAGCAGATGGAACCCATAGGTGTTCATAATGTCGCAAAAGAAGTCAGAAAAAGGTGGGCAGAGCCCGCAATAGAAGAACACATGAAAGAAGTAGTACCCTCTGGGGCACTTCTTCGATTTGGAAGCCTCCGCGGAAAGCACCGGCGTGCGCGGATGCGCCCGCGTCTCCGTCGACCAAAAGAGGTAAAACCCCGACCGCAACGCATCCGGGGTGAGCTCCGGAGGGAAAAGCACCTGCTTCTTGCGCAGCGCCTCGAGCTCCTGCGCCTCGGTCGACTTCGCGGCCTTCGCGGCTTTCCTAGCCTTCCCGACCTTCGGGGCCATGGCGAGGGCAGCGGGGGGAGGCAAAAGCGATGGCGGCGATGGGCGGCGGAGCGCTGTTTTTTCTCGATTCAGGAGACGGAGGAGAGCGTCGGAGCTTTCGAAGGAAGGAACCGCAAGTGGCGAAAGTGGGGGAACGGCCCCGCTCCCTCCGCTTATAAACAGAGGATGTGAACGTTACGCATTTTCTGGAATTAAACGCAACCCACGTCTCCCACGACGCCGCAATCGACGCGTGCCGTTGCGGTAGGGCGCTGTGGACACGGAGCCCGATGCTGTGCGAACCCAGGCCACGCGTGCCCGTGCACTGTTTTGGGCCTGGCCCAACAACTCTCGGCACCGTGTATAGCCCAGGCCCGGGGGCTCCTGTCGGTGTACTAAAGTAGGGGTGCCTTAGTACCCCGAACTTGTGCACGGCAACAGCGGACACCCAGGCGAGGCTTGCCGGGCGCCCGCCAAGGCCCTCCGCCGCTCCTTATTACTGCCATTCAAGAACAAAGTACTAACCAAGAAAACGAAGGCCCCGGCAAGAAGAGCTTGCCGGGAAGGCCAACTGAGGCATCACCAGAAGACTTGCCGCGCGCCCACGCGTCCCCAAGAAGACCCGACGGCCGCAAGCTTGCCGCACAAAGAAGAGAAGGGCCGCGGCAAGGCTGCCACCCAAACTCCAGCGCACCCAGCGACGTGTCATCGCAAGGCCATCCCAAGGGCACGTGGCGAGGCACTACGCAGCCATGCGGAGCGAGGTGGCAAACGGAGCTGACAGAGGCACCATCGTGGCAACCAGTAGTTCACCTAACGGTCATTTCTTTACACTGTTGGGGCGACTAGACGGGCATTTAATGCCCTTGTCCCCTGCCGTCAGAGTTAGGTAGGGGCACTGTTGTGCACTGTTGTACCAACCTGCGATTTTACCTTCCTACCCCCTCTTCCTACGCTGCCACCTGTGGATGCCCCCTTCAGACTATAAAAGGGAGGCCCATGCGCACGTAGAAGGGGTTCGATCCATTCGATACCCAGGACACCACCATACGCTCGCACGCTCGAGCAAGATCAAATAACAAACACAAAGCAGCAGTAGGGGTATTATCTCTCCGGAGAGCCCCGAAGCTGGGTAAAAATTGCCCGTCTCCCCCGCGCGCTCGACCTCGATCTGCTCTGCGCACGCCCTCCGCTCCCTTGCCAGACTAGAAGGGGCCCCCAGTGCCCCATAGGTGCTCGAGGCCACAAAGATCCGCCCCGACACCATACCACTTTTGCTACTAAATACTTTGCTGTAGATACTAAGTTATCCAGGTGTGGTTGAATTGACAACTCAACTGCTAATACTCAAGAATATTCTTTGGCTCCCCTTGTGTCGAATCAATAAATTTGGGTTGAATACTCTACCCTCGAAAACTATTGCGATCCCCTATACTTGTGGGTTATCAAGACTAATTTCTGGCGCCGTTGCTGGGGAGCATAGCTTTATTCTCTGAGTCACTTGGGATTTATATCTGTTGATCACTATGAAGAACTTGAAAGATGACCGAACTACTATTTTGCCCTCAACTACGAGGGGAGGTAAGGAACTGCCATCTAGCTCTGCACTAGATTCTCCTTCCGTTATAAGTAAGCTTGCGACACCTAAACCTGCTACTGTTATGAATTATGATATGTCGCATGTTATTGATGATGCCACTACGCTATGCATGATGAAACTACTTACATGCGTGACACTCTTTGTGCCATTAGGTGAATTTCTGAGCGAACAACTTGCTAGATTTAGGGGAATGAAAATATTGAAGAACCTATTATTGATGATAGTGATGATGAAGGTCCCCCCAATGATTATGTTTTACCTGTTGTTCCTAAGGGTTATGTTATGCATGAAACAGCTGCTATGGAAATTCTTGCTTGCAATGATAGAAATGATCTTAAGAAATTATTAGCTAAATGGAAGCAGCAGTCTCTTAATGCTAGAATGAAACCCGATCCTGCTTTTGCTACTTCACCTATCTGTGTTACTGATAAGGATTATGAATTCTCTGTTGATCCTGATATTATTACTTTAGTTGAATCTGATCCTTTTTATGGCCTTGAATATGAAACTTTTGTGGCACATCTTAGCAAGTTGAATGATATAGCCACCCTGTTTACTCATGATGAGAAGTCTCGCTATTTATATATCCTTAAGATATTTCCGTTCTCATTAAAGGGTGATGCTAAGACTTGGTATAATTCTCTTGCTCCTGGTTGTGTGCATAGTCCCTGTGATATGATTTATTACTTCTCGCTAAATATTTCCCTGCTCATAAGAAACAAGCTGCCTTGCGGAAATATATAATTTTGTGCAAATCAAAGAAGAGAGTCTCCACAAGCTTGGGGAGGCTTCTCCGATTATTAATGCTTTTCCGATCATCCTCTTAAGAAAAATGAAATACTTGATATCTTTTATAATGGACTAACCGATGCTTCCAAGGACTACTTGGATAGTTGTCTTGGTAGTGTTTTCGAGGAAAGAAACGATCGACGAAGCTGAAATACTATTGAATAATATGTTGACTAATGAAAATAATTGGACTCTTCCCGAGCCAGTTCTCAAGTAATTCTGAACCAATTGAGCCAACTCTGAGCCTATTCCTAAACCCACTCCGAAGAAGAGAGGTGTTTTATTTCTCATCTGAAGATATGCAAGAGGCAAAGAAATCAATGAAAGAAAAAGGTATTAAAGTGAAGATGTTAAGAATTTACCTCCTATTGAAGAAATACATGGTCTTAATTTACACTTTGAAGAACCACGTTGTCTTGATAACCCGTCACGGTAGTAAAGGTAAATTCTCTCTATAGATATGATAAAGTTGAAGTACCCTCTACTAAATTTCATAGCCCATGCTTAGATGAATTTGATGACTTTATGGCTAGACAAGAAAGTTTTAATGCTTATGTTGGTAGAGAGTTAAAGAATAATGCTTTCGAGATAGGACGCGTGAGGTGATAATCGGCTAGAGTTAAAGATGAACTTCACCGCGTAAGCAAATATGCTTCTATGGTTGCTACTCAAGTGAGCAAGTACTTAAAGCTCAAAATTATTTGCTTGATGAATTAAATAATAAAATGACTTTGCTGTTAGAGTGGCTACTAGAACTGGTAGAATGACTCAGAACCTTTGTATCCTCGGCCACCCTAAGAGAATCGAGCAAGATTCTCGGATAAATAATTTAGAGGCACCTAGTTCTTCTAAAAGAAGAAGAAGAAAACGATAGACCTTTGCATGCTTCTAGTGAACCTCTCAGTAGACACACCTAAGAACCCCAATGATATTTCTATCTCGATCTTTGAAACACAATCAGGTGATGAACATGAACCTAGTGATAATGTTAATGATAATGTTCATGTTGATGCTCAACCTAGCAAAGACAATGATGTAGAGATTGAACCCGCAGTTGATCTTGATACCCCACAATCAAAGAATCAACGTTATGATAAGAGAGATTTTGTTGCTAGGAAGCACGGTAAAGAAAGAGAACCATGGGCTCAGAAACCCATGCCCTTTCCTCCTAAACCATCCAAGTCAAAGGATGATGAGGACTTTGAGAGCTTTGCTGAAATGATTAGACCTATTTTCTTACGTATGCGCTTAATTGATATGCTTAAAGTAAATCCTTATGCTAAATATATGAAGGATATCATCACAAATAAAAGGAAGATACCGAAAGCTGAAATTTCCACCATGCTTGCTAATTACACTTTTAAGGGTGGAATACCAAAGAAACTTGGAGATCCGGGTGTACCAACTATACCATGCTCTATTAAAAGAAATTATGTTAGAACTGCTTTATGTGATCTTGGAGCCGGTGTTAGTGTTATGCCTCTCTCTTTATATCGTTGACTTGAATTGAATAAGTTGACACGTACTGAAATATCTTTGCAAATGGCCGATAAATCAACTGCTATACCTGTCGGTATTTGTGAGGATGTGCCTGTTGTCGTTGCAAATGTCACTATCTTAACGGACTTTGTTATTCTTGATATTCCCGAGGACGATAGCATGTCTATTATTCTTAGTAGACCTTTTCTTAATACTGCAGGGGCTGTTATTGATTGCAACAAAGGCAATGTCACTTTTCATGTTAATGGTAATGAGCATATGGTACACTTTCCGAGGAAACAATCTCAAGTTCATAGCATCAATTCTATTGAAAAAGTTCCAACTATCATTTTTGGAGGTTTTGAATTTCCTCTCCCTACTGTCAAGAAAAAGTATGATATTCTTATTGTTGGGGATTTTCATATCCCTGTTGAGGTAACATAGTGTTATTCGGAATTTCTCCGGTTCCGTGTTATTCGGAATGAGTTTGTTAACAAGACTTGATCAACCTTGTTAGTGGGTTCATTTTGATGATCACGAGATGGATGAAACTAGAAGGCACAACCTTCTGTACCCTCTTTTTACTTTCTGTTATTTAGAATAAATAAAGCAAAAATATTATTATCCATCTATTTTCTGAATTATCCGTGCATTATAAAATAGTCCGAAAATAAAAGTGCTCCAAATGCCCTGCAAATTTAGTATGATTTTTTCCGGAATATTTGAGGATTTTAGGCACTGAAAACACTGCAAAAGGGGCAAGCACCAGGCCACGAGAGAGGAGGGCGCACCCCCCTGTAAGGCGCGCCCCCTGTCTCGTGGGCCCTGGTGGCTCCCCTCCACTTATGCCAGCACCCACACACTTCATCTTCTACCAAAAAAATCCCCATCCAGCTCAAGCCCGAGTTCTAGCTTGTTTTGCTGCGATTTTCGATCTCTTAGCTCAAAGCTCCATTCACAAAACTGCTTTGGGAGATTGTTGCTTGGTATGTGACTCCTCCATTGGTCCAAATAGTTTTTGTTCTAGTGCTTTATTCATTGCAAATTTTTGCTGCATAGGTGACCATGTTCTTGAGCTTGCATGTTAAATTTTTGAGGTCCCAAGCAATTCCAATGCAAGATATAGGCTCTAGGCACTTGTAGGAGTAGTTGCTATCAATCTTGTTTAGTTTTATTCACTTTCATTTTGAAGTTATTAAAATTTCAAAAAAAGAAATATGTTTAGAAGAATGTACCAAGGTGGTTCCTCGGCAAAGAAAGGGCCAAGGATTGCAATACATGAACAAGATGTTAATTTTCCGAGGGACGCAAATGTACGGGCTTGCGAGTGGCCATCCGATGATTTTATGGTTGAAGAAGGCTTCAAGGGAGAATTTGACGCGTATGTGCGTAATGCTGAGCTTGAGGACTTCTTACAAGATAAGTGTCCCCAATATTATCAATTGACTGATTCTTTTGTGAGGAGGTTTGAATATATTTCTTCGCGTAATTCTCCTAGTGTTGTGTTTGATATTTATGATACATCTTATACCATGGATTTAGAGGATTTCACAACTGCTTGCAAACTCCGGCAGTGGGGTAATATTAATAATCCTCCCAAATCTGAAGTTAGAGATTTTCTTGCTAGTATTACTGTGGGAGAATCTAGGGACGTAACACAAGCTACCATAGGGAGCATCCATTTTCCTGCTATGCATTACTTTGCTCTCTTTATTGGTAGATGCATAAACGGTAAGGATGAAGTATGTCACATGTGTGCTCCTGATCTTTGTGTCCTCAAGAGTGCTATGTCAGGTTATAGAGGTTATAATTGGGGCAATAGTTGCATGTAGGTTGCATAATAATAATAAAAAGGGATATTTCTTTGGAGGGATTTATGCAATCCGTGTGGCTAATTTTCTTAATATAGCTCCACGAGAGGGGGACATGCTTGTACCTCCTGTTTATTTGGATAAAGAGGCTATGCTTGATCATCATTTTTTGAGAGGAATGAACAATTCCTCCATTATCGACTAACCTTTAACAGACGCAACTACGTCCCTATTACTCTTCCTACTCCCTACCTTTTTGATTATCAGGCAAAAGAAAGATATGTTGTCACTAGGGAAGAAGCCACTGAATATGAGAGTGGAATGGAGGCAGCTCGCCAACACACTGCTGCTCAGGAGGCGGTTGCCTCTGCATCTCAGTACTACCCCGGCTACTCTTATGGATATCAGCCAGGCGGTCATTGGTATTAGACCAACTTAGGCCAAAAGCCTAAGCTTGGGGGAGTATGTATTTCTCACTGACTTTACATTCATGTTCACACACTAGCCGTCGGTGCTCACACTCTTTCATTGTATTATCCATGTTAGTTTAAATTTCTTTTTCTAGCTTTCTTCTTGTGTGTTTGTTAAACCTTAAGAAAAACCAAAAAAATTAGTTAGTTTATTTTCCTTGCTTGTAGTAGAAATTAAAATGAAAACCCAAAAAGATTTCTCGTTCTTCTTTTACTTGTTGGGAGCTTTCCCGTGTAAATAGTTTTATTTTCTTTTCTTTCTTTTGGAGGTCGAGAAGACTATATTGAAAATGCTTAGTGGCTCTTATATGCATGATTGTTTATTTAACTTAGAGCCCGTATTACTTGTCTTCTCTCTTGAGTTGAATGTTTGCAGATTCCAGCTTAGTCCAATGCACGTGCACTCTTAATTATTATACACATCGTTCGGTCATGCGAGTGAAAGGCAATAATGACGATATATGATGGACTTATTGGGATGAGAAAAGCTGGTATGAACTCGACCTCTCTTGTTTTTGTAAATATGATGATTCATCATTCTTGAGTCAGCTATTATGAAGTAAACATATCTGCAATGACATTTAGAGATTATAGTTGCTTGTGCCATGCTTGATTAGCTATGAATTATAATGGTTTACCTAGCGTGCCAACATACTATTAGAATGATTATGATGTGGTATGATGGGATGGTATCCTCCTTTGAATGTATTAAGTGACTCAACTTGGCACATGTTCACACATGTAGTTGAACCAAATCAACATAGCCTTCATGATATTTATGTTCATGGTAGATTATATCCTACTCATGCTTGTACTCGGTGTAAATTAATCTTAATGCATGTTTACGATCGTTGTCGCTCTCTCGCTTAATCGCTTCCAGTCTTTTCTAGCCTTCACATGCATTAAGCGGGCATCTTGCTTGTGCATCCAAACTCCTTAAAGCCCAAAGTTGTTCCATATGAGTCCACTATACCTACCTATATGCGGTATTTACCTGCCGTTCCAAGTAAATTTGTATGTGCCAAACTCCAAACCTTCAAATGAAATTCTGTTTTGTATGCTCGAGCAGCTCATGTTTTAACTAGGGCTGCCTATATCTTCCATGCTAGGTGGGTTATTCTCAAGAGGAGTGGACTCCGCTCCTCATTCACGAGAAAGGGCCGATAACCGGATGCCCAAATCCATGATCCAAAAAGATCAAAGCAAATCAAAATAATTAAACAAAACTCCCCAGTCTTTGTTGTATGTTGGAGGCACTCGTTGTTTCGAGCAAGCCATGGATTGATGCTTGTTGGTGGTTGGGGAGTATAAACCTTTACCATTCAGTTTGGGAACCGCCTATAATGCATGTAGTATGGAAGATACAACCATCTCATAGTTGTTGCGTTGACAGAAAAGTATGCCGCTCAAAATGTTATTCAATCTCTATTTTAAAATTGAGCTCGCACCTCTACAAATCCTGCTTCCCTCTGCGAAGGGCCTATCTATTTACTTTTATGTTGAGTCATCACCCTTCTTATTAAAAGCACCATTTGAGAGCACAATCGTCATTTGCATTCATTATTATTGGTTTATATTGGGTATGACTTGACCGGATCTCTTTTACCATGAATTACAATGTTTAGTCACCCTTGATCTTTAAAGGTGCTCTGATTTATGTTTTATGGTCTCGTAAAGGGCTAGCGAGATACCATTTTGTTATATCATGTAATGATTATTTTGAGAAAGTGTTGTCATCCGAGTTTTATTATCATAGCTCGCTAGCTGATTATGTTATTGATATGAGTAATTGTGAGACCTATGTGTTATTGTTAGTATGGTTAGTTCATAATATTTGCTAAAACTTGAATGCTGGCTTTTCATGTTACAACAACAAGAGCAAACAGAGTCTGTAAAAGTTTTTCTTTATCACTTTCAGTTTATCAACTGAATTGCTTGAGGACAAGCAAAGGTTTAAGCTTGGGGGAGTTGGTACGTCTCCAACGTATCTACTTTTCTAAACACTTTTGCCCTTGTTTTGGACTCTAACTTGCATGATTTGAATGAAACTAACCCGGACTGACGCTATTTTCAGCAGAACTGCCATGATGTTGTTTTATGTGTAGAAAAGAAAAGTTCTCGGAATGTCATGGAAATCCACGGAGGCACTTTTCAGAATTAATAAGAATTTTTGGCGAAAGAATGAAGGCCAGGGGGCCCACGAGCTGTCCACGAGATAGGGGGCCCCCCTAGGGCGCGCCCTCCTATCTCGTGGGCCCCCTGGACACCTCTCGACCTCAACTCCAACTCCATATATACCGTCTCGGGGAGAAAAAAATTGGAGAGAAAGTTTCATCGCGTTTCACGACACGGAGGCGCCGCCAAGCCCTAATCTCTCTTGGGAGGGCTGATCTGGAGTCCATTCGGGGCTCCGGAGAGGGGGATTCATCGCCGTCGTCATCATCAACCATCCTCCATCACCAATTTCATGATGCTCACCGCCGTGCGTGAGTAATTCCATCGTAGGCTTGCTGGACGGTGATGGGTTGGATGAGATTTACCATGTAATCAAGTTAGTTTTGTTATGGTTTGATCCCTAGTATCCACTATGTTCTGAGATTGATGTTGCTATGACTTTGCTATGCTAAATGCTTGTCACTAGGGCCCGAGTGCCATGATTTCAGATATGAACCTATTATATTTTCATGAATATATGTGTGTTCTTGATCCTATCTTGCAAGTCTATAGTCACCTATTATGTGTTATGATCCGACAACCCCGAAGTGATAATAATCGGGACACTTCTCGGTGATGACTGTAGTTTGAGGAGTTCATGTATTCACTATGTGTTAATGCTTTGGTCCGGTTCTCTATTAAAAGGCTTAATATCCCTTAGTTTCCCTAAGGACCCCGCTGAACACGGGAGGGTAGGACAAAAGATGTCACGCAAGTTCTTTTCCATAAGCACGTATGACTATTTACGGAATACATGCCTACATTACATTGATGAATTGGAGCTAGTTCTATATCACCCTATGTTATAACTATTGCTTGAGGAATCGCATCCGGCATAATTACCCATCATTGATCCATTGCCTACGAGCTTTTCATATATTGTTCTTCGCTTATTTACTTTTCCGTTGCTACTGTTACAACTACTACAAAAACCCAAAAACATTTATCTTTACTTTGCTACCGCTACTATTATTACCGTACCACTTTTGCTACTAAATACTTTGCTGCAGATACTAAGTTATCCAGGTGTGGTCGAATTGACAACTCAACTACTAATAATCAAGAATATTCTTTTGCTCCCCTTGTGTCGAATCGATAAATTTGGGTTGAATACTCTACCCTCGAAAGCTGTTGCGATCCCCTATACTTGTGGGTTATCAGACCCCCGTTTCGACCGTAGGAGGTCCGTTTTCTCCGTTTTGCGATACGTCACACCCCTCCCGATGAACAGGATCCCGTTGCGAACGTGGCCGGTCGAACACAAGGCCGTTTCCTCCGTTCTGCGGTACGCCAGGCCTCGTTTCCATCGCCTGTTCCATCCAAGCCCTCCCGATGAACACGACGACGCGTTCCGTTCCGACCCAGCCGGTTGGCTCCCCATGAACACGACGACGACGTTGTTTCTCCGTTCCAACCCAGCCAATGTACACGAGCCCTGGCCGTACGTATATATGCGCGAGTAGGCGTTCGAGACCCCGCCCGTATGTACACATACGTGGCCGTATTTTATTTCTTGCACCCTGGCCGTTGTACGTACGTGTACATGCTACGTGCGCGCCTCTACATCCACCAGTATATATGTACATACACATTCGCGACGAGAATGACAACGCTACATACGCTTCGACCAGGTGGGTCCCGACTGTCAGGCACTTCCTTGCGTGCAAAGATGTAGCTGGTGGGTCCCAGCTATCAAGGGGGCAAATCGTTTTTTTTTGCCTGGACGCAATTCCTTGCGTGCGAAGGTGTAGCTGGTGGGTCCCAGCAGTCATGGGGGAAACATTTTTTCACGAAATACGGTGGCCCGTCCGGTGGGTCCCCGTTGTCAGGTGGAGGAATAGTTATTTTGCGCGTAATAAGGAGGCATTTCCTTGCGACCGCCGTGGACCCAGCTGTCAGCCTCTCCACGTACAGTCCACGTCCGATGGAAGCCGTTCCTTGACCATGTTGACCACGCCGCGCCGAGAGCACCAGGGCGGTGGACGACGGCGAGGCCTAGGAAGGGGACGACGCGGAGCCGAGGAAGACGCGACAATGGATGCCCACACGAGAAAGTACGAGGTTCACCGTTCATTGTGGTGTGAGGCTGCCGTCGCCGCAGAATAACAGTTAACAGGGGGTGTGGGTGAGTAGAGGGATGGCCTGGCCAGCAGAGGGAGTAGTAGGGCACGGTGAGGCCTCCGCTGCATCGCAGCCGGCCACGGGAGGCGGGAGCACGAGGCACAACCAGCGCTGGTTTGGGCGGCTGGAGCAAGAAGACCAGAGGTTGAAGAAGCACTACGGCCGTTGGATGGACATCATACGATCACTAGAGCTAGAATCGTGCATATTGACTAAGTTGACAAAGCCCTCCGTCCCCGTCAACTTAGTAGGCCCACAAGTCAGCGACGGTAACGATTTTTTCACGAAATACGGAGGCCCTTTCGGTGGGTCCCTGATGTCAGGTGGAGGAATCATTATTTTGCGTGTAATAAGGAGGCATTTCCTTGCGTGCGGCCGTGGACCCAGCTGTCGGCCTCTCCATGTACAGTCCACTTCCGATGCATGTCGGTCGTTGACCACGTTGACCACGCCGCGCCGAGAGCACACACCGCAGGCGACGGGCGGCGAGGAGGCCTCTGAAGGAACGAGACGGAGGCGGAAAACTTCGGCGATTGTTTCCCGTGGAGAATCTGTTGCACGAGGGTTTGATCGATCTGCCGCCGCCGGAGAATAACAGCAGTGTGGGTGAGTAGAGGATGGCTAGGCCAGAATGGGAGTACGGTGGGGCGGTGAGGCTGCTGCGGCAAAGATAGCCGGCATGGTAGGAGGGAGCAGCAGTCCCGTCGGCGCTTGTTTGAGTGGCTGGAGGAGGAAGAGCAGAGATTGAAGAAGCACGACGGCCGTTGGATGGACATCCAACGATCCTTTGCTGTCCAACCTTCTTTTTAGGAAAGCCTCAAATCTGTGGAAAACAGCATACAACCCATCTGCCATTATTTCTAATAATTTACAGCCCATTTGCTAATTAATAAGGTTTTATTTGGAGCTCATATTCTTTTTGTTAGCATTATAGCCCATATTGTGGCAACGGTTAAAAAATTATACGAAATTTTGCATATTTCAAAAGCGGTCCGAACTGTTTTAATCCCGAAATTTCGACTCACATTCAAACTGATTTTAAAAATAAATGTATATCAATATAAAATCCAACAAATTCTCCACGCATAAAAATTAATGTAATTTAAAATCTCGAAATGAAAAAAAAGATATTTGAAACTAATTGCCGGTTTGATGTGTTTTAAAAATATACAACCCATTTCTCATTACTGATGGGCCATTTTCTCGGCCAGCCGAATGAAAGCTCTCCTCGTCTTGAAAGATTTGCAGCCCAATAGGCCTGGCAAAGAGACTTACTTGGCAAATCACAAAAAAACTGGGCTGTGGCCATGGACCCAGCTGTCAGCCTCTCCACGTACAGTACTATTCCGATGGAATGTCGTTGACCACATTGACCACGCCGCGCCGAGAGCACCAAAGCGGTGGACGATGGCGAGGCCTAGGAAGGGGACGACGCGGAGCCGGGGAAGACGCTAATAGTGGATGCCCACGCGGAGAGGAGTACGACTGTACGAGGGTTTACTGGTTCGTTTGCCGTCGCCGGAGAATAACAACAGGTGTGGGTCTGTAGAGGGATGGCTAGGCCAGCGATGGGAGTACGGTGGGGCGGTGGGCCTGGGCGATAGCACAGCCGGTCGCGGGGAGGAGGGAGCAGGCAGTCCCGCCGGCGCTTGTTTGTGCGGCTGGAGCATGAAGAGCAAAGATTGAAGAAGCACGACAGCCGTTGGATAGACATCCAACAGTCACTGCTCTCGTGTGTTCACTAAGTTGACAGGGCGTTGCGTGTGCGTCAACCTTTTTTTATGAAAGCATACGCGTCAACCTGTAGTAGGCGCACAAGTCAGCCTCAAATCTGTGGAAAACAGCAGACAACCCATCTGCCATTATTTCTAATAATGTACATCCCATTTGTTAATTCTTAAGAATTTTTTTGGAGCCCATCTTCTTTTTGTTAGCATTACACCCCATATTGTGGCCATGGTTAAGAAGTATACGAAATTTTGCATATTTCAGTGTGGTCAACTATTTTTAATCCATAAATATCGATTCACATTCAAACTATTTTGAAAAATAATTTATATAAATATAAAAAAATAATTGTCCACGCATAAAAATCAATGGAATTTAAAATCTTGTAATGAAAAAAATTGAAACTAATTCCCGGTTTGATGTGTTTTAAAAATGTACAGCCCATTTCTGGGCAAACCGAATGAAACTCTCCTCGTCTTGAAAGATTTGCAGCCCAGCAGGGCCGGTAAAGCAAGTAGGCCTTGTTTGGGTATTTCTTAAAAAAAAATAGAACCGGGCTAGCCATTTTCAGCAAGAAAAAAACACAACTGGGCTCATGATGTGGTAAACATAAATAAAACCCTGGCTAGACGGGCCACGACCCCCGCACAGCCCAGTTGTTACCCTGATCCGTCGCTAAAACTAGTATAAATAACAACTGCTTGTTCCTAAAAAAACTGCGCGACCTGCTGGGTCCCTGGTGTCAGCCGCTCGTAGTGTAATTCTCTCGTTTATTGACTACGTTGACAATGGCGTGAGCCCCAGATGTCCAACCATTAGGAGGAACCATATTTTTGGGCTTGTAATACAGAGACACTTGCTTGCGTACTGCCATGACGCTGGTGGGTCCCTACTGTCATCCTCTCCACGTACAGTCATCTCCTTGTTCCTCTCGGTTGTTGACGATGTTGACAACGCAAGAGGGCGGCACACCGCGCACGGCAAGCAAACCAAGGCCGCAAGGCGGAGGACGACGGCGAGGCCTCGGACAGAACGAACAGGAGCCGTGATAGATGCGCCGGTCCAGTCGCAGGCGGAGGGTAGTACGAGGGTTGACTGGTTCGGGTGCGAGTGCGTGTTGGGGCTGACGTCGCCAGAGAATAACAGGACGTGTGGGAGAATAGAGGGAGGGACTGGCCAACGTTGGAGGGTACATACGGTAGGGCGGCGGAGGCGCAAACAACCATGGGATGCGGGAGCAGGCGGAGCTGACGGGGTGGTTCGGTTTGGGCGGCTGGAGGAAGAAGACAAGAGATAGAAGATACACGACAGATGTTGGATGTCAATCCAACAACTGGTAGGCAGAATCGTTTGTTGACTGGCTAGGCTATTTCCTCGCGGGTCCCAAATGTCAGAATCCAAATATGTCATGGTCATGCAGCCTTTCCTATGAAAATTTATAGCCCATTTGATGTGCCAGTTCGAAATAAGTTTGTGGGTGCTGGTGGGGGCTAATCACTTGGCTTCTGTAATGCAGAGTGTGCTCAAGCAGCCGGTGAGAGTGATGTTATGTCCCTTGGTTGGGATTTGTTACAATATTTCACTCTAAATTAAACGAATGGAAAGCCATGCCTTGTTTCAAAAAAATATGACAGTCACAGCCGAGTTGAAAAGGGCAAGAACATCTAAATCCAGCGTACAAACTATACAAAAGCACGAGGGTTAATTGTTCATCATGTTTAAAAAAAACCCAGGTTGAAAAGGGAAACAACATCTAACTCCAGCACTGTTTTCGGCAGTCACAGTCAAATGGATCGGTCAGGTCCATAGAATGAACATCCTGGGTCGTAAAATTTACCGGATTATGACCACAATATGTTGTAAATAGAAGCCCGGCATGTTCAGATGCTCTTTTGCCCACCTGAAACTCCTTTTTTTGCTCTTCGACATACCCATCCGTCAGAACCATGCTGCTGATAAACTTAAGCCTGATGGACAATAGTAACCTCGCATTCAGCAGGAAGAATGTGACAAATCTAGAGTTTGCACGGTTGGCTACATATCGTTCTAGCGTTATTGTCTTCAATCGAATCTAATGAGAAGTGAGAAAATCCCAATGGTGACGAATCCACCAATTGGTTATAACTTTCTTACCCCGTCCTGTTGCCTAAATAGACATGAAGATTGAAAACAATTAAGGTCTAAAAAAGAGTGTCGAAAGAGCAACAACTGAACGGTTAATTTTAGTACACTATATGCGGGCTTCCACTATGCGTGTGAAATTATCACCTTTATATACAACTTCTCCAGACATAGAAAGCATTGCAGCAAGCCAATAATCTTGTTCAGATCAAAACTAATCATTTGGATATATAAGATCTTGACAGAATCCAGCACCATTGATAGGCCATCCATGGAGAAACTCTTCATTGAGCATAGAACATAATATTAGTACAAAATGTGTACTCCAAGATGATATATAACTTATGGGCAGAAATTTAAAATGCAACTTATGGTTACAAGTGTAGATGATAATATAAAGTACCTGAAGAACTGTGGAGCGAAACACCATATTGAAATGAGCACAGAGATCATGTATTACACCCAAGGTTTCCAGTTTAGGCGCAGAGAGGACGGTTATTTGCAACGGTGAATAACTAGAATCAAGGATCAACCTTTGAAGTGAAGGGGCATCTCGGATGATGAGCTGCCCGTCAAAAAAATCCAATTCTTACAAGGTTAGGCGACTTTATTTGGAGACAACCGATTCTAACTGTGAAAACAAGCACCAAGCACTCCAGGGCAGGGCAACTGGAGTGGATGATGCTGTGCAATGAGGCCTCCGATATACAAACAACGCACAAGTGAAAGTTTCTTGAGAAATGGGAGTTGAAGGTTTAGTACCAGATTTTCTGGTAGGTAGCACAACGTAAAGGTGGTTGTGTGGAGAGAGGAGGAAAACCGCGAGATGGACATCGGTGCTGAGGGCACAAGTTCATGGCACTCGGTATGTGGTATGTGATTTCCAGGGGAATAGTAGAACTCAAGCAGCTATAGTTTTGTGAATTCAGGGGATTTCATCCAGGCGTCCACCGTGCACGGCATGGTATGCTTGCTCAGGTAGCATGACGGGATGCAGAGGCTTTGAACGGAGCCCTGGTGGGAGGAGATGATGGCTCTGGGGATTTCAAAATCATTGAAGAGAGATAGCTGATGACAGTCGAGATTAAGGGGCACGACGCGCCATAGAGGGCGCCACCGAATTGAGAGGACTTGGGTGCGGCAGCAATCCTTGGTGGGGAGAAGCGAGATGATCTCCCCAAGGACGGCGTCCGGGAGATCGCTGATGCGGTCCACCCGAGATTCTACGGGTTCCTAGGATCCGGTGGGGGCGGGGTCGCCGCTTCTCCCCGTGCTATCGGGTGCGGGATCTACAACAGGCGTCGCCGCTGGCGGGAGCCTCATCTTCTTGGCGATGGGGTCAGCTGACTCCATTTTCCTCAAGGGCGTCACGTCGCGCTCACGGATTTGAGCAGAGTAACGAATGACGAGCCTAGTTGTAGTGCGAGAGAAGAAGAAGGGGAGCTGAGGTTTTTTCTGTAGTAGTGAGGAAGAAGGGGAGCTGGGGTTTTCTGTAGGAGTGAGGTGAGGAATTTGGGGGTACGAGTGGAGCGAGCTGACGTCAGGTGGGTGGGAGCGAGGAGGAAGAAGAGCACCCAGTTTTTTTTAGGGGCGGTGTGCTGGGTGTGAGTAGTGTGGATGGGCTGTTTTGTCTTGGGCCCAGAGAAACAATTACTACTAGTACAGTGGAGACACTCTATAGCTACCCAGAAAAACAATTACTACTAGTACAGTGGAGACACTCTACCGCTTCTGGCTCCTCCTAGGTCATTGAAACGTCTCCCTCTACTGAATGCCGTTATACTTTTGTTCACCGACATGCGGGCCATGCAGCGCTCGGGCCTAAATGCCATCCACCAAATTAGAAGGCAGTATGCAGGCAGAGAGTAACCCCGGTCATAGCGCAGCAGTAACGAGCCGTCGTATCACAAACCCCCTCCCCCCCCCGCAGTCTAAGTTTGACGGACGAAGCACCATCATTTCACTCTTCGCTGAATCCCCTTCTCCCTCACCGTCTTCAAGAAAGGCAAAACTCGCATCTGCCACTGTTCTTCTCTCCCAACGAAGGGAAGGTAAGCGGATCAATGATGTTGGTATATTTTCTTTTAGAGAAAAAAAAGAACTTTTGCAAAGCAGTAACCGATCCTCACTCTCTTTTTTGTTTCATTGTCATTGTGATTGTGTTTGCCTTTCAGTGGTCTCCTAGTATTCGTCAGTTTCATGATGGACCAAGGAGAACCAGGAAAAGATCTGCCGATATTGGAGCAGACGCGGGAGGCTGATCCCCATGAGACAGAGAGCTCCAAGAAGATGGAGGCAGCCACCGAGCCGGCCCCAGATACGCTCACAACCACTACTAAGATGGTCAACGCCCCATTTGAGGTTACAGCTACTGCGGCAATCAGAGAGCAGCTTCCCCCTTTGAGGATGTGTCCCCCGCCGAGCTGCCCAAGGTGATTTTCTTCTTTGCCGATCTCGATTGTGGTTTTTCATCTAAGTATGTGGTGATTAATAATGCAAAATTTTATTAGCTTCGATGCCATGCTATACATAGTGGTTTAAATAACTTGTGTTTCTTATACTGAAAAGTAATTCAGAATTTGTTTCTATTTCAATTAGAACCCTGATGTAGACAAGGATTGTGTGGTTGTACATGTCACTCGCTATGAGGCGGATGACCTAAATATACGCACTGGGAAAACAGAGTTCTTAGGCTGTTGGATCCTAGAAGCCATTTGCGGTTATACCAATGAAGAGTTGTATTCCAGCCTCACTGTTGTCAGACGTGTTGTCCAGGGTGTACTGAAGCACAAGAAGTTCAAAGCTACTCCTTCGTTTGTGAGGCATACTGTTCTTGTCAAGCTTATGCAGGAAGATGATGTGGCATGCCTCCACAAACAAGTTTATCAGTGGCAAGGCCACAAGGTTGTCTTCACGAAGGTTCACAGGATTGAGCTGCTGCGGGACGTCCTCGATGATGTTCATGGCAAGGTCCGTCTTGTGTCCAGCCCAAATTAGATCGAGGCATGAAATAGTTGCCCCAGCTAGTGTTTAATAGTAGTTTGGATTGTGTCTAATTATCCGAACCTTGCCTGTTATCGACCCCTCTGGAGCTAGTACTCTGTTTGAATCCGTCTATGGGAACTGCTGCTACTTTTGTGTGCCCGTGAATCATGTGACAACCATCGTAATTGTTGCCGAAACAGATGCGTCCTCACTAGTTTTTTCATGAATATGGCATGGTAATACATAAGTTGTCATGGTTTATCATACGAGCAATGTGTGTTTTGATGAAATAGAGCACTCGTTCGAGAACTGTGGGCCGACGTATACATAAGTACTTGTAAACACTGTTGGTGCTACCCCACTTGTAAGCAGTTGTGCAAAACACGACACATTGGCTCAGCTCGCTTCAACACTAGGCTATTGACCAGCTAACAATCAACAATCTGTTGTCTAACATAGAAGCAACCATGTATCTTGTTACAGTGGTTCATGCAGTTAATTGAGGCCACAATGTAATAAATTGCAAACGTTCACACGCTAGTCCAGCGCTCATGTGGAACACTCACATTAAACTCGTCTACATAAAAAACTTGAAAAGAATAAGTTAAGAAATTTTATACATCTCAATGATTCATAGAACATAACAAACATATACTAGTTCACAGCAAAAGACAAAGTTGTTAGAAGGTTAACAAATCAGGAAAAACAAAGCAAGGCTTCTCTGAGCAAAGGGCCTCCCGGCAGGCTTAAATTTCCTGGAGTTCACTCTGGTTTTTTCTTGTTGCCACCATCCAGGGTTAGGTTCTCTCATTCCAGAATAACCAATTATAATTGTGGTCTCACCGAATACTGAATCAACCATGCATCAGATTGACCAGTTGAAATGCTTGTGCATTCCACTAAATTTAAGCACCGTTATTTGCAGAAATAAGCAGACCACAATGCCTCTTGTCCGCGCACCTGTCCAAAAAACCGCCATGCAGTCGTGCCAGATAGTCCTCGATCTGTGGAAGAACAGGCAGAAAGTGCATTCCGGACTAGGATGCAGTTGTTTTTGCTCGTCCTTGCACTGCAATCAGGAAGTAAAACATACGAATCAGCTTCTTTTAGATTGTGTTGGTCACTCTACCTTAGTTACTACCAATGTAGGAATACCTTGAAGACTGGAGGTTAGACGGCGGCAACGAGGGATAGCCATCTCATTTTGCGTAGTTGTACTAAAGCTGAGGTGTGTGCTTTTGATTGCGCGGATAGAAACGATAAAGAGACAGACATCCCGAAACGATATGGAGACAGACATCCCTGTTTGCGCAAATACGAAATACGGTTATTTAAACAGTGACAGATATTTGTAGTGGCGTATGATTAACAGCAGCATCTATTGTGTTATAATTGGCACTAGATTGACAGTATGAAGAGTCCTTAAGTAAGTAGCATCACATCACATCACAATGGCACTAGATTAACATGCAAAACAATAGCATTAGTATTACTGTCATGAGAGTAGCACATGGTCAGTAAGTGTGCAATCAAATTTGTGCAGTTCCACCGGGATGAAGCAATGTTAGCGGTGTGAGAGTTAAGTGTAACTGCAAAAACACAATTCATGGGAAATAAAGCAAGACGGAAGCACTTCATAAAATGGTGGTGGCATTGCTTCAATTTATCGATGGCACTAGACCATTACTTATAGTGACATTAGGTGGCATTGCTTAATGCTTCATGTGATTTTACATTAACGGTAGCGATAAGGGCGTAGGGACAGCAGGGGCATAAAGTGGCGAGGCAGATGTGGATTCCGAGAGCAGCAAACACTCAGGTAGCATGTCTGCATTTGTCCGATTTTTTATCTCCTCGGCGACATTTTCCTATGTGAGCACAGGAAATCTAGACCTGCTCATTCTCATTTGCGATGTCCCCCAACACCCGTCACTTTCTTTCCTTTTTCAACCAAGAGATAGGTCCACTTCCCCCCACCCTTCGCCATCCACCATGCTTTCTTCGTCTTTTCAACCAAGAGACCGGTTGGGTAGCCAGTATCTACTACTTTCCCCGTTTCCTCTTAGAACCAAGTCCTAGATTCATGCTACAGCTTTCCCACTTTCTTCCCTGTTTGAACCAACTCTTAGAGTCGACTGTATGAACTAGCTTTACCTCTGATAATAGTAAAAGTCTAGGTGGCTTTGGAACAGCGGACATAAGTAGAAAAATATCCACACGAAAGGAGATGGGGCAGTAGAGCAAGGCAGGTTTCGAAGGAATATATACCTGAGGGTCGTCGGCATGTGGCAAAGACGGCATCGGGAGGCCGCATCTTGGCCACAATACCGCAGGGAGGAAGAAGGGGTCGGAGGCACTCCCGAGCCGGCGCTCTCTCGAAGAGAACGGCACGGCCGCCGATCGGGACGTGCGGGCAGCCGTTGGTCTCCTCCCTCACCGCCGATGACAGCGTGAACGATGCACCTACACCCCTGCCCTGGTCGAGGTTTGTGACCAACCGTGAGCTGCGAGAGAGTGTGGCCACCTATGTCTTGCTTAGATCTAGAGAGCATGAGGGAGTGAACGAGAGGAACCCTAGTAAAGCAAGCACTAAGGCTCCTACTTATATATATAGTGGAGTGATTTTGTTGTACCAGCTTCAAAAAAATGCGCTCCTACATGTACCAGTGAGTGGGTGTGAGAGAACTAGTGTGTGCGTGCACCGCTTCTCTTCGTGAGAGTACAATATTCTATGCCCAAAGAATGTTCGCCGCAAGAGTAATAGTATAAGTGTGTGACGTGTGAGCTAAAATAAAATGTGCGCAACCTCTTGTTTTTTAGAAGTTTTGAGGGTAGGGTGTGAAGAGCACATATGTGCGTGACGTCTAACTGCAGATAGACGGTGGGTGCGACGTGTGAGTCTGTGAGAGGACTTGGGAGAGTCGTGACTCGTGAGGGTGCGTGTGCGTGAGAGGGAGGGGGCACATATCAATGCAATGCATGTGTCCGTAAATCATTATCCGACAAATATTCGCCACAAGCCTTTTCCTGATGAACGCCGTAAGAACCGTTAGATCGGCATCCGACAGTGTCAGTTTTGCCATGTCATTTAACAAAACAGACACTCCTCCTACACATAAATCTTCCACGTGAGTGTTAGCAACTATCGTATGCTCCCTTCGTTCCGAAATTGAGTGCATATAGCTTTACTGAAAATTCAAACCTTGCAAACTTTTGCCGAGTTTTCGTGTACCAAATTGCACATGTAGAATACCCTGTATATATATCATTTCATTCATCTTTGAGAGGTAACTATAAAGATGGGGGAGGAGTCTACAAAATAAGACCATCGTATCACCTGCATCAATTTCAACCATCCTTTGGTGTCGAGGAATATCATAGGAACTCTATATGATATGATTTTTATAGGATTTTTTCTTTAGAGCCAATTGGTTCATAGGAATAGATTCATATACTCCACATTTCAAAGTAAATAAACATGATATCATTTTTGTAGCTTTAGAGCCACTTAGTTCAAATGAATGGATTCTATACTCCCTTAATTTCAAAGGAAAATAAACATTAGCGTATATTCAATAGAAAAGTTCCTATGATCTGAACCAAATTACATATCTTTTCTAATCCCTCCTCATAGGAATTGAGATACATGTCATCTCTAGATTCAATAGAAAAGTTCCTATGATGTGAACCAAATGACATCTCTTTTCCAATCCCTACTCATAGGAATTGAGATGCTCCATGTCATCTCTTTCCCTACAACTTCCATGTATACATCTTCTATTCCTTAATAGATAGTACAACCCACTAGTAGCTTTTTTCCAAAACATGCAACTATGGCACAAGGACTATATAGTGTGCCAATAACTTTGAAAGATGGTCGCTGGATGAAGCTAATCCGACAGTGCAGAGATGGTGAATCCGAGTACTACTAGCCATTGGATATCATCAACATTCCACCAGATCTGCTACATGTACAATTTAGAAGACTCCATGGTTGAACTTAAGCATAATGCACAAACCTCAAAACACAAGCACTTCTCCTTTGTTCTAAAATCTTCTGTATCATAATTGTTTTTTTCTAAATGAATTGCCATTATTTGTTTTTACTTTATGCTTTACAATGCACAACCCCATGAATCTTAACATTTTTATAAAACTAATTGATTTTGAATGAGATGAACTATAAGAACTAAACAAACATCTACATCATGCATATATGACTCAAAGCTTTACATTCTATAGTGTGTATTTATTCATAATTTGGTTTCAAAATCTCATGCGTTCAATGCATCATTGCCTTTCGGTCGAACCTACGTCCACAATTTTTTGTACGTACTATATCTCCACTGATCCCCGAACCCAAAATGCTGCCTCGTTCCCGTAAAACCAAGC
Source organism: Aegilops speltoides (assembly GCA_021437245.1). Lineage (NCBI taxonomy): Eukaryota > Viridiplantae > Streptophyta > Magnoliopsida > Poales > Poaceae > Aegilops > Aegilops speltoides. The sequence goes on along the minus strand of CM038145.1, from coordinate 386,845,213 downwards.
GGCCCACACATACGTCGACTCAAACCCGTTTACTACGACGTGGCCCCGCACGCTGTAGTACTCCTACAAACCCTACCACCGCACTCATCACCGGTTTTCTTCAAGAGGACGAGGGAGAAGCCGATTTGCAGTGGAGGCACTTTAAAAAAAGGATATGTAGTGGAGACCCCTACCCTAGGGTGCCCTAGGTAGCTGCCGCACACATCATTGTTTTCTCTTTTCTTTATGCTCTTGCGCCCTGAGTGAAATGATGATTGCTTCGTCCGTCCAGCTTAATGCGGGCCCTAGAGTGAAATGATGGTTGCTTCGTTCGTCCAGCTTAATGCGGGAAAGGTGAGGCTTTGTGATTTGACCCCTCGTCGCTCATTTTCTACTATCATGGCGCTTCGACCGGTGCCTCCAGCCCAACCGCTGTTCGAACTGTAATTTGGTGCATCGCACGTGGAACAAGATGGTGGATGAGCCACATGTCGGCCAAAGGGGTCCTGTTAAGTGTATCACCATTTCGTGTGCGGACTGACCCTGCTTGAGTTGCTATGCCAACACGACAGGGGCAGCCTACCACTTTGGTTTTTGCTCCTTGGTGAATCCCGACTATATTGATCTAAAAAGATACGTGCTGAACTACCCTCTCCGTCTCGGTTTTTTTATTTTTAGGCGTCTCGGTTTATAGGGCGTGCATGTAGTTCTAGGTCATCCATTTGACTAACTAAATATGAGTTACTACTAGTATGTCACAAAAAGTACTACTATATCATTGGATTCTTAAGCGGATGTAGTTGTATTTAAAAGTCGAGGGCGGGGCTTTTCCTGCGCGGTAGGAGGCGGGGCAGTTCCGCCTAGTCGGTTCGACAGAGATGCGAGAAGACAAGGGAGTAGGCTGCTGCAAACGTAGGGCTGTGTGATTTGACAGCGAGCTACTGCTGGACAGGTGGGGCCCCGTGATTTGACTTGCCATTATCATTTTAACTACGGCGCTATGACCGGCGTGAGTCTCCCGATTCCTGACCACCTCCATACAGGTGCCTCTCCCAATGCTCCACCATGTAGTTGAGGCTGGCTCTTGCATGAGAGCCCACTTCTCCACTTTTTCCTTGCCTCTTTCCAACACACATGCAAAAATGCCATGTAAAGCAGGCTTATAGCCCACTATTTTAGTACTTACTTACTCCTACAGGTGCTAAGCTTGCCACATTGGCATAAAGTCTGATGTGGCAAGTTTGGTGACCCAAGGAAGAAACGGTGCTAAGCGCGTGTACCTAGGTGAAAAGACAATTTGGAGTCTATAGCTAATTAAATGAAGCAAACTTAGCAACACCATTTCATTGGAAGAGGTCACTCCTTGGCAAATGCAATAAATACTAGTACTCGCTGTGTCCTAGTGTCAAAAACGTTCTTATATTATGGGACGGAGGGAGTACGAAGAAAGAGATAGAGAGGAGTAAAATAAATAAATACACTTATAGCCAACCTTATAGCTAACCTTGTTGTAGTATGAGTGACTAAGTGATGACTATGTATGACATGCCAACATCAGATAGCCTAACGCACCGTGTTAAATCTCCAATGGCGCGACCGTGCGAGCGACGCGACGGTCATGGTAGGCACGACCATGATACGGGCTGCTGGAAGCCCTTGGATCTGAGATCAAATGGTCGCATGCTAAGTTGCTGAAAATTTGCAGAATAACCCTCCAGGATAGGATATTCACCCATAGGTCTAGAATCACGCCATGCAACCATTCGATCTCAGATCCAAGGGCTCTCGGAAGCCCGTATCATGGGAGAATGGAAAGCCACTACCCTGTTGTTCGCACGCTGGCAGTTCGCTCCTACTCGTCCCCGCACGTCCTTCAATACTATGGCGGTTCGCTCCTAGTCGTCCCGTCCATTCACATTGTGGCAGTTCCACTAATCCTAACCCTCCTCCCAAATCCATGGTGTCCAAATCTCCATGATCGGCGGTGAGTACCAGGTTAGAAACATCACCGGCAATGAGTTCACCGTCATCTACACCCGTTCTTCCGCGATGATGAAAGGATGCCTTTCTCGCTTCAGACGCATGTTCGAAGACTCAGATGATGAGCGGGTCGCTGGGCTAGATGTTGAGTACACCACAGTCCTGGGACGAGAGAAGGATCTAAAGGACGAAGAGAGGAAGAAGCCCGCCATGATCCAAGTTTGCGTGCATGACTTATGCTTGGTCTACCACATATGCCATGCCGACATTGAATGCCTGGATTTTACGGACTTCCTCGAGAGCAACCTAGTCAAATTCGTTACTGTAGACTTTGGTAATGACAAACAAGTCCTGGGTCGGATAGGCCTCGTTGTAGGCAACACCTTCGACCTCCAGAAGAATCGGCTGGTGTCCTCTCGTCAGCCTTCAATGCTGACCCTGGCAGGTGATACGTCTCCGTCGTATCTATAATTTTTGATTGTTCCATGCCAATATTCTTCAACTTTCATATACTTTTGGCAACTTTTTATATTATTTTTGGGACTAACATATTGATCCAGTGCCCAGTGCCAGTTCCTTTCGTTGCACGTTTTATGTTTCGCAGAAATCCAATATCAAACGGAATCCAAACGGGATAAAAATGGGCGGAGAATTATTTTGGAATATTTGGGATTTTCCGGAGGAAGAATCAACGCGAAACGGTGTCCGAGGTGGCCACGAGACAAGGGGGCGCACCCTCCCCCTAGACGCGCCTGGCACTCTCGTGGGCCACCTGTAAGGGGGTTGACGCTCTTCTTTTTCCGCAAGAAAGCTAATTTTATGAGACAAATCTGGGCGAAAGATTCACCCCAATCGGAGTTACGGATCTCCGGATATAAAAGAAACGATGAAGGGGAAGGATTTGGGAACGCGGAAACAGAGAAGGACAGAGAGATAGATCCAATCTCGGAGGGGCTCTCGCCCCTCCCACGCCATGGGAGTCAAGGACCAGAGGGGAAACCCATCTCTCATCTAGGGAGAAGGTCAACAAAGAGGAAGAAGAAGGGGGGCTCTCTCCCCCTTGCTTCCGGTGACGCCGAAGCGCTGCCGGGGGCCATCATCATCACCGCGATCTTCACCAACACCTCCATCATCTTCACCAACATCTCCATCACCTTCCCCCATCTATATCCAGCGGTCCACTCTCCTGCAACCCGTTGTACCCTCTACTTGAACATGGTGCTTTATGCTTCATATTATTATCCAATGATGTGTTGCCATCCCATGATGTCTGAGTAGATTTTCGTTGTCCTATCGGTGATTGATGAATTGCTATGATTGGTTTGAGTTGCATGTTTTATTATTGGTGCTGTCCTATTGTGCCCTCCGTGTCGCGCAAGCGTGAGGGATTCCCGCTATAGGGTTTGCAATATGTTCATGATTTGCTTATGGTGGGTGGCGTGAGTGACAGAAGCACATACCCAAGTAAGTAGGTTGTTTGCGTATGGGATAAAGGGGACTTGATACTTTAATGCTATTGTTGGGTTTTACCTTAATGATCTTTAGTAGTTGCAGATTCTTGCTAGAGTTCCAATCATAAGTGCATATGATCCAAGAAGAGAAAGTATGTTATCTTATGCCTCTCCCTCAAATAAAATTGCAATAGTGATTACCGGTCTAGTAACGTAGTCAATTGCTTAGGGACAATTTCACAACTCCTACCACCACTTTTCCACACTCGCTATATTTTCTTTATCGCTTCTTTACCTAAACAGCCCCTAGTTTATATTTATGTGTTCTTTATTATCTTGCAAACCTATCATATCACACCTACAAAGTACTTCTAGTTTCATACTTGTTCTAGGTAAAGCGAACGTCAAGTGTGCGTAGAGTCGTATAAGTGGCCGATAGGACTTGAGAGAGTATTTGTTCTACCTTTAGCTCCCCGTTGGGTTCGACACTCTTACTTATCGAAAGAGGCTACAACTATCCCGTATACTTGCGGGTTATCAAGACCTTTTTCTGGTGCCGTTGCCGGGGAGACATAGCGTGGGGTGAATATTTTCATGTGTGCTTGTTTGCTTTATCACTAAGTAATTTTTATTTGCTGTTCTAAGTTGTTTTCTATCTTTAGTTATGGGTAGGAAACGCAAAATACCAAAAAAAAATAGTTGTACCTACTGAACCAATGGTTGAAGAACCACTCAAAATCTATCACACTCCTGAAGCTTTTTACTTGGATCATCTTCGATCCCTTTGTGCTCGTGCTGAAACCCCAACTAGCTTAGTTGAGGGCAAATGTTTAGATGAGCATGCTTGTTATGTGCGACATCGTATATCTGAAAAAGGGAAACTTTTACTGGATCAAATTCATCGTTTGCAATGCTATGCTTGGAATTTGTGTGAAATATATGATATTACTTGTTGTTCTGAAAACCCTAAGAAACACCTTCCCTACCAATGTGAGTTTATTGATAATGGGATCATATCTTCGTATGCTAAGGGTGTTTATAATTACTATGATGTTCAACAAATTGAAGAATTTGTTGCTTTTAAGGGTGCTTATGAAATTGCTTCTTTGATTGAAAAGTATGATGCCACTCTTTACAAATCTGAAAATTTTGCCATACTTGAATATTGTTATAATAATTATGTTTCTAATGCCTATGTTAAACTATATATTGAGAAATTCTCCGCTGTCCAAGAAGAGATTAATATTTTGCAGGAAGCTATGGAAGAAGAAATTGACGAAACTGTGAGCTCATTGGATGAAAAAGATGATGAGGAGAGCGAAGAACAAAAGGAGGAAGAGCGGATTGATCACCCGTGCCCACCTTCTAATGAGAGTAACTCTTCAACTCATACATTGTTTAATTCCCCTTCGTGCATACCGAAGGATGATTGCTATGATCCCCTTGATTCTCTTGAAATATCCCTTTTTGATGATGCTTGCTATGCTTGTGGCCAAGATGCCAATATGAATTATTCTTATGGAGATGAACTTGCTATAGTTCCTTATGTTAAACATGAAATTGTTTCTATTGCACCCATGCATGATAGTCCTATTATCTTTTTGACTTCTCCCAACTACACTATATCGGAGAAGTTTGTGCTTATTAAGTATTATATTGATGGGTTGTGTTTTACTACTACACATGATGATTTTTATAGATATAATATGCATGTGCTTGCTGCTCCTACTTGCAATTATTATGAGAGAGGAACTATATCTCCACCTCTCTATGTTTCCAATATGATAGAATTGCAAGAAACTGCGTATACTATGCATTGGCCTTTACTTGGTGTGCATGAATTGTTCTTTTATGACATGCCAATGCATAGGAAGAGAGTTAGACTTCGTTGTTGCATGATATATGTTACTTTGTGCTCACTACTAAATTACAAATCCTTGTTAATTAAAATTGGCTTTGATATACCTTGGGGTCCGGGTGGATCCATTACTTGAGCACTAAATGCCTAGCTTAATGGCTTTAAAGAAAGCGCTGCCAGGGAGACAACCCGGAAGTTTTAGAGAGTCATTTATTCCTGTTGAGTGCTTTCATATAGTTTAAAAACAAAAAATATATAAAGAGGGGAACCTAAAAACTTTTCAAAAAGGAAAGTGAAAGTGAGAAAGACAAGCATTGTTGAGGTGGGAGCTAGCCTTGAACTTTGTTCATGCTCACAGAAACTTTGTGAATCTTGATTACAGAAACTTTTCATCAAAAATAATTATCCTCTTGTATAATTCCATTGTATTATAGAAATATTGTGCCAAGGTTTGCCTTTAGGATGTTTACCATGCTTGTTGGTTTGTACGGTGCAGGACAGAAACTTTGGCTGTAGTGCGCGATTTTACATTTTTAACTGGAACGTCAAACGGTTCGGACTCTTTTTGCACTGTCTTTATGTACAAATGTTTTATTTTTACTAATTTTTGTAGAATTTTTGGGGTACGATAAGTATGGTGAATGTTCAGATTGCTACAGACTGTTCTGTTTTTGACAGATTCTGTTTTTGATGCATAGTTTGCTTGTTTTGATGAATCTATCAATTTATATCAGTGAATTTAAGCCATCAAAAAGCTATATTACAGTAGACACAATGCAAAAATAAAATATGAATTGGTTTGCAACAGTACTTATAGTGGTGATTTGCTTTATTATACTAACGGATCTTACCGAGTTTTCTGTTGAAGTTTTGTGTGGATGAAGTGTCTAATCGAGGAGGTTTCGATATGAGGAAAAGGAAGAGAGGCAAGAGATCATCCTTGGGGATGCCCGAGGCACCCCAAGTAAATATTCAAGGAGACTCAAGCGTCTAAGCTTGGGGATGCCCCGGAAGGCATCCCCTCTTTCTTCAACAAGTATCGGTATGTTTTCGGATTCGTTTCATTCATGCGATATGTGCGAGTCTCGGAGCGTCTTTTGCATTTAGTTTTCACTTTTCTTTTATGCACCATGCTGGTATGAGATAGTCCTTGGTTGATTTATAGAATGCTCATTGCACTTCACTTAAATCTTTTGAGTATGGCTTTATAGAATGCTTCATGTGCTTCACTTATACCATTTGAAGTCTGGATTGCCTGTTTCTCTTCACATAGAAAACTACCATTTGTGGAGTGCTCTTTTGCCTCACTTATATTTGTTAGAGCATGGGCATATCTTTTGTAGAAAGAATTAAACTCTCTTGGTTCACTTATATCAATTTAGAGAGATGACAGGAATTGGTCATTCACATGGTTAGTCATAAAATCCTACATAAACTTGTAGATCGCTGAATATGATATGTTTGATTCCTTGCAATAGTTTTGCGATATAAAGATGGTGATATTAGAGTCATGCTAGTGAGTGGTTTTGGATTGTAGAGACACTTGGGTTGAGGTTTGCAAGTCCCGTAGCACGCACGTATGGTAATCGTTGTGTGACAAATTTGAAGATGGGATGTTTCTTTGATTGTCTTCCTTATGAGTGGCGGTCGGGGACAAGCGATGGTCTTTTCCTACCAATCTATCCCCCTAGGGGCATGCTTAGTAGTACTTTGCTTCGAGGGCTAATAAACTTTTGCAATAAGTATATGAGTTCTTTATGACTAATGTGAGTCCATGGATTATACGCACTTTTACCATTCCATCATTGTTAGCCTCTTCGGTATCGTGCATTTCCCTTTCTCACCTCAAGAGTTGGTGCAAACTTCGCCGGTGCATCCAAACCCCGTGATATGATACGCTCTATCACACATCAGCCTCATTATATCTTCCTCAAAACAGCCACCATACCTACCTACCATGGTGTTTCCATAGCCATTCCGAGATATATTGCCATGCAACTTCCATCATCATCATATACATGACTAGGGCATTTATTGTCATATTTCTTTGCATGATCGTAAGATAGCTAGCATGATGTTTTCATGGCTTGTCCTTTTTTGATGTCATTGCTACGCTAGATCATTGCACATCCGGTACACCGTCGGAAGCATTCATATAGAGTCATATCTTTGTTCCAGTATCGAGTTGTAATATTGGGTTGTAAGTTAATAAAAGTGTGATGATCATCATTATAGAGCATTGCCCCATGAAAAAAAGAAAAAAGAAAAAAAGAAAAAAAGGAAAGGCCAAAGAAGCCTAAATAAAAAAAAGGGGGCCAAAGAAGCCGAACGAAAAAAAAAGTATGAATCAATTGCTCGGATTGTCATCGGGGTTGTGCATGATGGGAGCATTTTGTGTGACGAAAATGACGCATGGCCAAACTATATGATTTTGTAGGGATAGGCTTGCTTTGGCCTTGTTGTTTTGAAAAGACATGGTTGCTTTATTAGTACGCTCGAAGTATTATTTTTTATGTCAAATGATAGACTATTGCCTTGAATCACTCGTGTCTTAATATTCATGCGATGATTAGACATATGATCAAGATTATGCTAGGTAGCATTCCACATCAAAAATTATCTTTTTATCATTTACCTACTCGAGGACGAGCAGGAATTAAGCTTGGGGATGCTGATACATCTCCGTCGTATCTATAATTTTTGATTGTTCCATGCCAATATTATTCAACTTTCATATACTTTTGGCAACTTTTTATATTATTTTTGGGACTAACATATTGATCCAGTAACCAGTGCCAGTTCCTGTTTGTTGCATGTATTATGTTTTGCAGAAATCCAATATCAAACGGAATCAAACGGGATAAAAACGGACGGAGAATTATTTTGGAATATTTGGGATTTTCTGGAGGAAGAATCAACACGAAACGGTGTCCGAGGTGGCCACGAGACAAGGGGGCGCGCCCTCCCCCCTGGACGCGCCTGGCACTCTCGTGGGCCACCCGGAAGGCAGTTTACGCTCTTATTTTGCCGCAAGAAAGCTAATTTTATGAGACAAATCTGGGCGAAAGATTCACCCCAATCGGAGTTACGGATCTCCGGATATAAAATAAACGGTGAAGGGGAAGGATCTGGGAATGCAGAAACAGAGAAGGACAGAGAGATAGATCCAATCTCGGAGGGGCCTCGCCCCTCCCACGCTATGGGAGTCAAGGACCAGAGGGGAAACCCATCTCTCATCTAGGGAGAAGGTCAACAAAGAGGAAGAAGAAGGGGGGCTCTCTCCCCCTTGATTCCGGTGGCGCCGGAGCGCTGCCGGGGGCAATCATCATCACCGCGATCTTCACCAACACCTCCATCATCTTCACCAACATCTCCATCACCTTCCCCCATCTATATCCAGCGGTCCACTCTCCTGCAACCCACTGTACCCTCTACTTGAACATGGTGCTTTATGCTTCATATTATTATCCAATGATGTGTTGCCATCTTATGATGTCTGAGTAGATTTTTGTTGTCCTATCGGTGATTGATGAATTGCTATGATTGGTTTGAGTTGCATGTTTTATTATTGGTGCTGTCCTATTGTGCCCTCCGTGTCGCGCAAGCGTGAGGGATTCCCGCTGTAGGGTTTGCAATATGTTCATGATTTGCTTATGGTGGGTGGCGTGAGTGACAGAAGCACAGACCTGAGTAAGTAGGTTGTTTGTGTATGGGATAAAGGGGACTTGATACTTTAATGCTCTGGTTGAGTGTTACCTTAATGATCTTTAGTAGTTGCAGATGCTTGCTAGAGTTCCAATCATAAGTGCATATGATCCAAGAAGAGAAAGTATGTTAGCTTATGCCTCTCCCTCAAATAAAATTGCAATAGTGATTACCGGTCTAGTAACATAGTCAATTGCTTAGGGACAATTTCACAACTCCTACCACCACTTTTCCGCACTCGCTATATTTGCTTTATTGCTTCTTTACCTAAACAGCCCCTAGTTTATATTTACGTGTTCTTTATTATCTTGCAAACCTATCCTATCACACTTACAAAGTACTTCTAGTTTCATACTTGTTCTAGGTAAAGCGAACGCCAAGCGTGCGTAGAGTCGTATCAGTGGCCGATAGGACTTGAGAGAGTATTTGTTCTACCTTTAGCTCCCCGTTGGGTTCGACACTCTTACTTATCGAAAGAGGCTACAACTATCTCGTATACTTACGGGTTATCAGCAGGAGCCATGGTTCATCCTTCGTACGGTAAACTGGAGAAACCTCATTACACGTTTCATCGTTATGCATGGCAGCGGAATGTACTAGATATGGATCACATCCACTACTCTGCAATGGATGGCTACCTTTGTTTCAATATCTACAAGGGTTGGATAAAGAGCAAGAGCCAAGTGTGCGGTTCAAGCAAAGAAGTATCAGCCAAGAGGAAGAGGGACAAGGACGAAGTCGAGGACGTGGACGAGGACTCCTCCGAGTGAGTAAGGTGTCAGTATCGTTGCTCATGGTGGTTCTAATGCAATGTCTATCGGATTAGTTGCATAGTTTAATTTCAGGTGTGCTTAGTTGAATTTGAGGGGTGTGTTGTGCTGAGCCCCAGCAGAACTATGTTATGTTCCTTCTCGTTACTTTAACTCCTCAGTATGATACAAACTACTAGTATTTCTTTAATAGAATTTAGCACCCCAATTAAGCACGTACTAGCTTTTTTAATAGTACTATATGCATAATTTGGTGACGAGCGCTCTCTATATGTACCACCTTTTTTTTAATTTCAATTTTTGCTCCATGGCGCAATCCATTGATAGTACTACTGTACAAAAGTATACATTTTCTAAAAGGCTAGAGTACTATTCATCACATATATAGCCAGTTAAATTCTCAACCTAGAACGACGTGCATGCCATGTAGTAAACCGATACGGAGGAAGTATAGTAAAAATGAGGTGATTTTACCGAGCGATCGGCGGGGGAGCATGGCCTGTCATGCGGTCCCACGTGTCATGATGTACCAAGGCGATGTGCGTGTCCCTCTTGAGGCAGAAGCAATACTACGTGGTTTGAGATGATGGCGAACCGAAGTGTGAAATAATGGTTGCTTCGTCCGTCTGGGAAGGTGCGGCATTGCGATTTGACGTCTCATTGCTCATTACTACTACTGGGCCGGTACGAGTGGGGTGCGTCCCCCTGCTGTTCTGCACTTTTATTTGGTGCTTGACACGTCGACCCGGTTGCTATATGTCCCACATGTCGACGACAGGAAGTACAGAATTCATGAAAGGCAGCGTCGACGGAGGAGTATACTACAGAATTCATGAAAGGGAGCGACTTAGTTTTGGAAAAATCTGTTTTTACGGAGTACCTACCCACTAGGGTTTATAGGGCTCATCTAAAAAACATTGGTTTTTCTGTTTGATAAGTCTCAATTCTACTATACTAGTAGTAGTACCATTACATGTTCGATTTCGAGGTGCGTTAGATCACCCGACGCAAGCAGTGTCAAGAGGAAACTAACCAATGCATGTACAAGTTCATGGAAATTTGTGGTCATTCATGCATTCGTTCTAATTAATGCCTCGGTAAACATAACTTCTTGAGAAAAATGAGCGTACTAATTACTTGTGCAAACTACCAAATTAATTCGACCACTCACCGTCTACCTTGGTTGGAGAGATTTTGAAATTGAGCCATAAACTGGAAAGGAGGGAGTAGTAACTTTTGTCTCGATTACTATTTGTGGCCTTGTATAGATGCAAAATGTATTCTTTTATAGTGGCCTTGTATAAGTAAATGGAGGGAGTACTAACCAAGGTACGTAGTAGGGACGAGGAGTAAACGGAGGGAGTAGTACTCCCTCCGTCTAGGTGTGTGGTTGTCTTACGAAAACCAAATAATCCCAAAACACTTAGGCGCGGTGCATTAAATTCTACCTCGTTCTTGTTTCTTGACATATCAACAAATAAGAGATGTGGGGTGTGCATGTTTCTAATGACTTGAGACTACCAAACACGACATGCAGTGGTTAGTTCATTGCATGCAATGCTATTAATTAGCAAATGAACATTAATTTCTCTCGTTTTCTCCTCCTCCTTGGTCACGGTGCACAACCTAAGATGACTTACTCACCTAGACGGAGGGAGTAAAATTTTCTCCTCGGGCTGCGAGCCACCACGCGCGTGGGAAAGGGAGCGGGCGTAAGGCACACAGTAGTAGGAGTACTACTACTACTACTACTCGTAAGCAAGCATCCTGCGAGCCACCGCGCCCGTGGGTGGGGGAGACGGCGTACTAAGCAAGCTTCTCCTCGTTCTGCGAGTTGACGGGACACATCAAAAGTACTCCAGTGTATAGAGCCTTGCCTCTAAGGTAGGCCCCACATGGTTTGTCTCTTTTTTTTAACATAACACGTCAAGTCGCAATTTGTTTGTTCACCCGTGGTAGACGATCCTCCCTCCACCAAGTGGACAACCAGTACACGTGCCAAATTACCACGTGGGCTGCCTTTTTCGTATAGAAATGAGCTCCACCGTGTACCCGCGCGGGTGTGGTTGGGAAAGAGACGGGAGTACGTGCGCCGTGCGTGCACCTCTTCTCTTCGTGCACGTCCCCCACCTACATAGTGTGTGTGAGAGAGATAAAAACCTAGACATAATGCGCCGTCCATCCCCATGCCTCCGCCCAGTCCGACCACCAGTCACCGCCACGCCCCACTCCTCCTCACCTTATCTCTCATCTTTCTCCCTCCATTTTTATATCAAGGGGCCACTATCAAAATTACAATTTGCAAATATACAAGGCCACTAACACTAAACGATGCAATATTAATGGTGTTTGCCTCGTGGTACTAGCAAAGGAGGACATTAAACATCCCTTGCATGCGTGCGGGAGTTTGTAAAAAAATGCATCTTGATGTTCCGTGCAATGCACGGGCATCTTGCTAGTCCATGAAAACAACACATGGCAAAATTCCACGGCGAACGAGGGATTTGAATATGTCGGGAGGGGCTATTTGGATCTTGCCCGGGGTAGCTAAAATATTGGCGACCCTTTTGTCCACCGGTGCCTTTGCCACCGATGAACGAGGAATGGCTCGGGTGCTCATGCTATCATGCATCCTCTAGCGCGCACGTTGGAGACGAGCTCACACGAGCTGTGTTTTTTTGTCCCACAACGCCGCCCGAGCCACCCACAGACCGACCGGCGACCCGCAAATTATGACATCCAACCGGACGAAATTCACGCAAACACGTAGACAAACTGATATTTCATATAAACAACGACGGAAATCATATAAAATACCAGATTTTCATACAAACATTATGGATTTCATTACATTCAAATGAACTATGCGGTGCTAGTTCTGGACAGCACAGGTATATAATACCTGGCCTAAATGGTCGCCCGCCGATCGGTTTGTGTTCCTCATGTTCGGCAGCACGATCACCGGACTGCCGGGAGCCCCGGAGGTATATGCTTCAGCGCTAAGGACGGCTTGCTTCCCCACTGCCCAACTGATATCATTGGCTGGCACCAAAGATGATGGTGGTCGACACCGGTTAGAGTTCATCATCGGCCACTACTTCGCCCTGGCTGGCACCGGCTCGAGTTCATTCAAACATTCCCCTCTTCCGCGGAGCCCATGCGGGGTCGACGAAGGTCCTAGCAAAAAAAGGATCCGGCAAGACACCTGCTGTGTACGCCGGCGTCGCCTCCGCGGTGGCTTTCATGGGACCCAAGCGGCGGCGGCTTCCCGTGTTCTACTTCTCCTCGATGATGGTGGCGACGCGAGGCGCCGCCATCGACTTGTCGCTCTCCGCGCACCGGCTTCGCCGCTGCTTGCATGGCGCAACCGCCGGCATGGGAGTCTCGGCCACAGAAACGGGAGACGCGGTACAAGGCGGCGGCGTGGACGGCAGCAACGACGCCCGTGCGCCGCTCCTCGTCGAGCTGGCCTGGAGCGGCGAGTCGCTGAAGTGCGCGCCGGCTTGGGGCGGCAATCGCTCTATCAAAGCGAGGGAGGAGGTGGATCGCTGAGCTGCATAGCTCAGATCCGGCGGCTACCCAGCCGTCTTGGATGCGGAATAACTACTCTTCGTAAGCCATTGTAAGAGTGGACAAAATGGTGGAGGAGATAGGGGAGCGGCGGAGGTGTGCGATTCGTGGCCGGCATTTGGCCTCGTTTAAATAGGAGATTAAATAGACGGCGGACGGGAGGAGCTCGGCCGACATTGCGTTTAACGCCGGCCCGGTCATGAACGAACGTGTGTCCAGTGTGGGTTTCTCGGCTTCCACACGGGCGGGTTTCATGGAGGCGTTTGAATGCGGCATGGAGGCGTGTTCAGCCGGGCGTGCAGCGAGTGGCACCCTTGACTCTGACCTAGGACACCATGCCGTTCTTCCATCGACGCAGGGTTTTTGGGTGCATGGCACGCATGTCGCTGACCCAACGCAGCGGCGCACATCGAGGAACCTTTGGTGGGCCAGGCGGTCGAAGCGGGCATTTCATAAACCGATGATTGTTCATTGAGTGTGACGCCATCTTTTTCATGTAGATAAGCCTCTTGTGTTGATAGCCCGCTCGATCGCCAGATTCATAAAGACCGCTGCAAACATCAATGTTCTCGCTTATCACGTATAAGATTGATTAATACCCATAACAATCCATGTACTTAACAAAGGGTGCATGCACGATAGGTTGAGCGTGTGTCTTGCGTCGTGTTACGTGTGCATGCAAAGTCGCGAAAGTGTTGCGTGCGTGCATGGGTGCGCTTCAGTGTTGCATGCATGGGTGCGTGCGTGTGTGTGTTCGTGAGTGCATGTATGCGCAGTCGATGTAGCACGCCAAAGATGCGTGCGTCGCGTGTATGCGTGTCGGTGTTGCGCTTTGCATGCATGCGTGTCTTGCGTGCATGCATGTGTACGTTATGTGTACGTGTCAGTGTTGCACGCTTGCATGCATGCGTGTCTTGCGTGCGTGCATGTGTATGTGCGGGGTGAGGCTACACGTCAGTCGACTGACTTTTTCATCTCTGGTCATTAGATTTTTGAGCCGTTGGATACGAAATCAAGGGCCTCCAGTTTATCATCAAACTCCACCCCGAGCCGCCGCCATTTCCGCCCTGGCCGCCCGCCTCCCAAAACCACTCCCCACCGCCGGTCCGCCGCCGCACCGGCCATCCCTCTAGCAGCCCTCCCCCCCGCGCGCCGAGCTCTTTCTCCGGCGATCCCCACCCCACCACCCAATGAACGCCCCCCAACCACCGGTCACTACAAGAAATATGTCAACTTGTGACCACCACTATTGGTCACTAAAAGGTCACTGTTTTCAATTAGTGACCTTTTGTGACCAAAACATAAGGTCAAAAGTCGAGGGTCATTAATCGACTATAGCGACCTTCTCTATGAGAAGGTCGTGGGCGCCATGACCAAAATATTCCTACTTGTGGCGTTTTGGTCACTAGCAACCTCCCCAGCCACGTAGGCATCCAGCGTGGCAAGCGATGTGGCACAAGATTCAACCCGTCCAATTCGATTTTCTACATGGGCCTAGCCCAACAATTCGCCTATTTGTGTTTTTTTCTCATATTAATTTTGGCTAGGTAGATGGGCCAAGCCCAACAATTAAGCCTTCTCATTTTGGGGCCGTGGCCTTTTACGCTAGAAAGTTTTAGTTTTTTGTAATATAAAAAGGTCCACTAGTCAAATGGGTCCCAGATGTCGTGTTCAGTACGGGTCCCAGCTAGCAAGTTCTTATTCTTCATATTTCAATCTAACAAGAAATAAATAACCAGATTTAAATTGGCACAAACAAAACACACACATAATACTCCAAATATTATCAAAGCAGATTCAAGACAGAGCTCCTATTGTACAAATAACATATACTTTACAAGCTCTACACATAATAAGCTCTAACATATACAAGCTCTACAAGCTCTACACGTGATACATTTACAAGCTCTATACATATACAAGCTCTACAAGCTGCCCAGGTGTTAACCCCGTGCTCTTCAATCTTCTTCAACATGGAGCTCCTTCAGTAGCGAGCACAAACGGCACCGTGCATCATCACAGAAGGCAATTTTAGATCATAAAATGAATGTTCCAAGCACAATTTAGAGAAAGGAACCAAGTAAATTTGCCCTCAATCATACAAACAAAGTTTAGAGAAACCAAACATGAACAAGCACTTATTATGCAGTTTTTAAAGTTTTAATACATTTATTTTCTATTAGCAAAACTGAATATGCTACTTCGATTCATGGTTGCATAGTCAAGCTAGCTACACCAGTTTGCTCTCATGAAAAAATTAGAAAGAAAAAGTACAACAAATAAATCAACACCGATTTCTCTAACACATATAGTAAGTTGTTGATATAACTTGTATAACTTGTATATTTGTCGACGGAAAACGGGATGCAAAATCATGTTTCAGTCTAGATCAATCTATCATGAGAAAACATGTATAACTCCCACTAGAAATTTTAATGTAGTTGCGAATTATCCGAAAACTTGTGCACTTAATGATGGTTAGAATAGTCACTTCCAATATAAGTTAGGTACGAATGAATGTATAAGCACGAAGTAAGATAGGCCATGCATCAAACACGTAAATACTTTTGAGACGTTTCATCGTCATGTACTACTACCTAATCGGTTAACTCAAGAAATGTGATGATGGTACATCGCACCAAATTCCAAAATGAATTCCATATCGAGTAGCATCAAGCAGCAAGAAGCAAGAGTAGCAGAAGAAGTGAGTACTGCGGCATCTGGCGGCAGCAAAGCAAAGAAGATCTTGATAGCGAGCAGCAGAAAATAGCAGTGAGCAGCAAAGAATAAGACGCGAGCGAGGGGCTACATGCAAATAGGAAAGCACCAAGATTGGTTTACGACTCCACAAGAGCATTGTTTTCCGTGAGAAGGAACTATTAAGTAACTTGAGATGCCTTTATATCAGTTACGTGAAACAAATCTACATATCATATTTCTAGAATGGGCGCACTAGCTGCTCACAAGTAGATTCAAACCCAACTTGTAATGCAATGATGTTTCTTGTACAAGATTACTATAGTTACCTAAATTGCCATGGGAATACCGACAAGCAGTAAATGGGGAACGAGAAGTAAGTTAAATTAGAGCTAGCAGTTCCAAACAATCACTAAAACAGCAAAGAAAAGCGCATAGTTCAAATTAAAGCAATCACTAAAAACATGAACGAAGAGCAACAGTTCCAGGGCGGTAATGGTGAGGCTTCTTCACTCCTCCAGTTGTGGGAGCAGACTTACGGGCAGCCTATCAAAAAGCAAAGTAGAGCACATGGTCAAATTAATAATAATACCATGATAGTCCATATACAACAGTAGGATATCTGGTCATAAGCTGGCAATGAAGGTTGAGGTTCAAATTATACCCAGTTCAATTTACCTAAACCATAAATAAAGACATGGCATAGGTAAACTATCAATATTGTAGTCACAAACCTTGGTGGCTAGCTGCTTCCTAGAGCCTTTCCTCCAAAGGACTTACGAGCGATCGCTTAGTACGAGCCATGAGCAAAACCTTGGTTTACTCAAGCAAAAACAAAACGTAGTCAATTCTATAAATTGAATATCACAATAATGTAACTATAGTCTTCGATAACCAAGAAATTGTGCACGCACCTTGTTGCTAGCAAATCCATTCAATAACTATTAGAGTCCCAACAATCATCAGCCTAGAATACCTACCAAAATTTTGTACATCAAAAAGTAACAACGTCATACAACACAGCTATACACCCCTTCAGATAGAAAGCAGTGTATTTCTAACTAAAACTTTTCATTCAAAAGATCAGACCCAAGATAGAATTCCACTTGGATGAAAGTCCCGATCTACCTTTAGCATAGTTTGTTCACTCGAAAGACACATATAAAGATGACACACTAAAAAACTGCAGCCTAGTACTTTTTTTAACACTAAAGAAAACAAGGCTACCATGATCGCCTAATTTTGCAAACAGAAGCAAGGAAAGAAATAGCAGTCCACTGATAAAAATATGCTTCCTAGTTATCACATGTAATGGTTGAACATCAACTTCACATAGTTATGTGCATATGATTTTAGTAATTAGCTAACTGGCAAGTTGATACAATTCAGATACAATAAATGTGAATGTGCATGTACTCAATGTGCATGTACTAAGAAGCCAAGAACATCAAGAATTTATCAATGTGCATGTATCATGCGACTAGTATGTGTGTCTATCTGCAAGTGATAGTAGTAGCTAATATGTGCAATCCAGATGTATAGCACGAGGACACGGTCCAGTCAGCTTAGCGCTATCGAAATCTTCCTGCACTGCTCCCGCCCCAAACCAATCTGCAATTGTGTTATCTCATCGAACTAATAGCACACCAAAACACGATTCGACACGCACTGGATTCTCGAACTCGGCGGCGCGTCCAAGCGGCGACGGCACGGAGAAAGCCACCGCAGAGAGTGAGGGAAAAGGTGAGAACACGGAAGCCGCCGCCAGAGCGGTACGGGTCGGTGCGGGCGTACTGGGGCGACCTCGCGGACAAAGACGGTGATGTCGGCGCGGAGGAGGAGGAGTGGTCGAGCGGGGCGGTGAAATGGTGGTCGCGAAGGCTGAGGTCCGACATCACGTACCACGGCCCGGCCTGGTGCGGGCGGTGCGGGCGCGCCGCGGCGGCGGCAAGGCGGCGGCGAGGACGACGACATGGACATCCTCGCGGGATCCGGTGGGGCGGAAGCGGAGGCCAGGATGTAGTCGTCCCTCTCGACGAGGATGGAGCGCTTCGGGCGTGGTGGATCCGGCCCCATTCCGCCGGCGAAGTCGGATCTCCCGCGGCCTCCTCTCGCGAGCAGGAACCGGGCGAGGAGGAGGAGGAGGTGGTGGCGGCGATCTGAAGGGAGGGGAGCAGCAGCCGGGCAAGGAGGGAGGGAGGAGGATTGGATCTGGCATCGGGAGAGGGGTTCCGGTTGAGGATGGATCAATGGATGTGGGATCTTGTCGGAGGGGAACTAGGGAGGAGCAGAGCACGGCAATCTTGCCGGAGGGGTAGGAGGGAGGAGTAGATCACGCGATCTTGCCGAGGGGAAGGAGGAGGGAAGGAGGAGGGATCTGCGAGGGAGGGGCGGTGGCGGCGGGGAGGGATCTGCGCGCTAGGGTTAGCTGAGAGAGCGGAGGGTGGATGGACGAACGGATGGATGGATGGATGGATGGATGATGTTTGCCATGTCACCGATCCATGCCACAACTGGTTCCACCAATCAGAATTAAGCTTTTTTTGTTTTTTCTCTTATAGTTTGTACCCTCTTATTCAGGCAAACATTTAACCTCTTATAGCTAGTTCAAATAAACTAATATTTTGTAAATGTGTGTATTTAGGCATGACAAACAATGTTTATTTGGGAGGTTTTCATTTTCTTTGCTCAAAAGAACCATTTTTTATTTTCTGAGTGACCAAAATGTGTTTTTTTTGTGAAGGACCTACCATATGTTTCTTGCAAAATTGTACCAAATCATTTTTCTAAAATACTAGGCCATATTTAATGCACATTTGACCAAATGGTTGGGTGTAAAAAATTTTGATCCACCTCTCGTGAAAAAGACAAATTCCCGCCGATTCAGCTGGAAGCGAGTCAAATTTGAACTGTAGCTACCTTATAGTTTGCTCTTTATTTTTTCCAAAAATCATTTCTAGGTACATAAGTATCTATTTAATCAGAGAAACACCAAAAAATTCCAAGATTCAACCACTAGCTAGGAACGGTCATTCCCGCCGTTTTGACCGCATTTTGAAACGGGTATAAAAAATTCAAAAAAAATCAAAAAATTGTGAAACCTTCGCATTGTGTCATCATATGTGGCCAAGTTCCTAGGAAAAATAACAAACTTGTAATACGGCAATTATTTTTAAAAAGTGTTCTCAAAAACGAGCTATCATGTGTGGAGATCAATGGCTTTCAAGCCAAATGATCAATCTTATGGCCACATTCATGGCATAGTTTGTTAAAATGATCTCATATTGTGCACAAGGGTGCATATTGGAATGGCAAACAATGTTGCCTAAGGAAATTTTCATTTTCGTGTATGCGAAAAAACCATTTTCCATTTTTCGAGTGCCCGAAAGGAGGTTTTTTTGTGAAGGAACTACCAAATAATTGTTGCAAAATTGGACCGAATCATTTTTATAAAATACTAGGCCATATTTAATGCACAATTGACAAAATGGTTGGGTGTAAATTTTTTGATCCACCTCTCGTGAAAAAGACAAATTTCCACGATTCAATTTGGAAGCGGGTCAAATTTGAACTGCAATGCCTCATAGTTTGCTATTTATTTTTCTAAAAATCATTTCTAGTTACATAATGACCTATTTAATCATAGAAACACCAAAAAATTCCAAGATTCAACCACTAGCTAGGAACGATCATTCCCGCCTTTTGACCGCATTTTGAAACGGGTATAAAAATTCAAAAAATCAAAAATTGGGAAACCTTCGATTGTGTCAATATATGTGACCAAGTTTCCAAGAAAAATAATAAACTTGTAATACGGTAATTATTTTCAAAAAGTGTTCTCAGAAACGAGCTATCATCTGTGGAGATCAATGGCTTTCAAGCCAAATGATCAATCTTATGGCCACATTCATGGCATAGTTTGTTCAAATGATCTAATATTGTGCACAAGGGTGCATCTTGGAATTCCAAACAATGTTTCCTAAGGAAGTTTTCATTTTCTTTGCACGGAAAATTCATTTTCATTTTCCGAGTGCCCAAAATGAGGTTTTTTTGTGAAGGAACTACCAAATAATTGTTGCACAAATGGACCAAATCAATTTTATAAAATACTAGGACATATATAATGCACAATTGACAAAATGGTTGGGTGCAAAAGTTTTGATCCACCTCGATGAAAAAGACAAATTGTCGCCGATTCACCGAAACGGGTCAAATTTGAATTGCAGCTGCCTCATTGTTTGCTCTTTATTTTTCCAAAATCATTTCTAGGTACATAAGTATCTATTTAATCATAGAAACACCAAAAAATTCCAAGATTCAACTACTAGCTAGGAACGGTCAAGCCCGCTGTTTTGACCGCATTCTGAAACGGGCATAAAAAATTCAAAAAAAATCAAAAAATTGGAAAACCTTCACATTGTGTCATTATATGTGACCAAGTTTCCAGGAAAAATAATAAACTTGTAATACGGTAATTATTTTAAAAAAGTGTTCTCAGAAATGAGCTATCAAGTGTGAAGATTCATGGCTTTCAAGCCAAATGATCAATCTTATGGCCACATTCATGGCATAGTTTGTTCAAATGATCTCATATTGTGCACAAGGGTGCATATTGGAATGGCAAACAATGTTGCCTAAGGAAGTTTTCATTTTCGTTGGACGAAAAAACCATTTTCCATTTTTCGAGTGCCCCAAAGGAGGTTTTTTTGTGAAGGAACTACCAAATAATTGTTGCAAAATTGGACCAAATCATTTTTATAAAATACTAGGCCATATTTAAAGCACAATTGACAAAATGGTCTGGTGTAAAAATTTTTGATCCACCTCTCGTGAAAAAGACAAATTTCTGCCGATTCAGCTGGAAGCGGGTCAAATTTGAACTGCAGCTGCCTCATAGTTTGCTATTTATTTTTTCCAAAAATCATTTCTAGTTACATAAGGACATATTTAATCATAAATACATGGTTTGGTGGCGATCGCCGAGGTTTGGGCGGTGGCCGAGGGCCCCAACTCTAGAGCGCCAGAACTCAAGATGCCATGGCGTGGTCACCAAGTGACCGTGGCGCTGCCATGTGTTCTGGGCGGCCTAGGCATGTCTAGTGGGTTGGGCACTCCCAGGTTGGTGCTAGGAAGAAAATTACAACATAAGATTCTCACGAGGAGACCAATCGATGCTCAAACATGAATTAGCAGCCAAGTGTTTGATTAGCGATGCGGAAAATGTACATGGCTAATGGGCGTGAGTTTTGGCTGAGGATGATCAGTTACTAAGAAGACCGTTTTCACAAATTTTCAGCTCAAAATGAGGAGCCTAGGTGGTACTTGCTTTGCAAACCACCACACCGGACATAAATACTGAATGTTGAAGCTCGGCTCAAAATAATGAATGGATTGAGATGGCATTTGGTGGAGGATGGTTATTTGGGCATAGGAAAGCACTGTAGAAAATGGATACTATTTGGACATGCCAAAGTGGTACTTCCTTCACAAACTGTTACTCCGAATGTAATAGGAAAATGAATATTTTGAATTATTTTGAACTAGGCAAGGAAGGTTTTTACATATTTGACGAAGATATGACCCAAAGAATTTATGAGATTTTTTGGGAATTTTGGGAATGATAGAAATATAGGTTGCTTCACAACCTAGGGCAAAAACCGCCACATGGACATGACACATAGGCAAAAGCCGATGAGGTGGCGCCTAGTCATAGCAACCCACCACAATTTACAAAGCTATGACCATCTATATTGGTCGTTAACAACTAGAAATAAGGCAGCGGACTAGCGCTGTTTGCTTTATGACCTTTTCGTGAGGAAATTACGACCTTCGACCAAAATGGTCGCAATGGTTTAGGGTTTGGAGCCCCCCGAACAGCTTTTGACCAATTGGTCTGAAATGGTCATAAATTTATGACCAATTCTTTGAGGGTCACTGACAGAAGGTCATAAGTTGACATATTTCTTGTAGTGGGTGACTGCCAACCAGAGGTCTCACGACTTCGAATACCCACCGACCACTAATTTATTACCATTTCTGTTCTTCATATACGCGCTGACGGGTGGGCCCTATGGTAATGTGCGCTGCTGAATGTGGACCGTTTGACTGGCCAATTGATCATGTTATCAACAAATTACGGAGCTGTATGGTGAGCCAGTGGCCGTATGATCACCCTAAAATGTACTCCTATTTTATTAACACAACACAGACTCAAACTACCATTTCTTTCTTTCATATACGGATGACAAAGTTGGCCCCGATTCTGCGCCGCCCCAATGGTGTAACACTACTTGTGCCGCGTGGAACGTTTGACTGGTCAATTGATTGTGTCATTAACAAAATACGGAGTTGTACGGGTGAGCCAGTGACCGTATAATCATGACATGTATTTGTTTGACACGGTACAGATGCAAGGGCTCATTTATACGCGCAAGCACTCACCGCTATAAGCGCACACACGCGAACCCTACCCCTATGAGCACCTTCGAGAGAGTGGGCCGGCATATATGATCTTGAGATTTTAGGAAGTCACCATAGGTGCCTCATAGTCGAGTGGAACGTCTCCTCCCACTGAACGTGCATCGCCGGAAAATACTGAAATTAACATAAGATAAATGCGAGCATCGGGACTTTAACCTTGGTGGGCTCGAGAAACCACTGTCCTCCTAACCATCCAACCACATGTTGGTTAGCACGACAAAATGTATGTGGTGACCGTGATAAGCTTATTCTGAAGTCCAATGACCATATCGTGCTTTCGCTTCAAATACAATGACCGTAAGTGTCGAAACAAAATACGGAGCACACATCAAATGCAAAGTCCGTCAGTGTCATCAACAAAATATGGAGACGTATCGTGAGCTAGATACCGTTGTACTATTGTATATGCTTATTTTCTTAGTGGCCGATTGCGTGTGTGGTGTGGTGGGCACATCATTTCTAGTTGTGGTGGGTCAACATGAAGACTCATGGGTCGGTTCCATCCTGCGCCACATATAGGTTGGACCGAGACGTGTTATACGAAGACCCATGTGGAGGACTCGGTGTACAACATGAAGCTACCAGAGTCGCGGAGGATTCTATCCCCACTGGTGATAAGCCGACTATATATGATTTGTAACCCTAGGCCCTTAGTATGTTATACAAGCTTGGGGGCTAGTTCGTCGATAGTATACACACACGCACAATGCCTGGTATTCACATGTACTTTGTACACACCCCTATCACTAATATACAGTAAGAGGAGTAGGCTCTTTCTTCAACTGCAAGGGTCCGATCCGAACTAGGGTAAAACTTTGCCTCGTATTACCATCCAGCCTAACAGTCAGGGATATCCTTCCAAATGATATGATGAAATCATATCTGCCAACTACTAAGAGAGGGGTGTGCCGGGGGGGGGGGCAATGTGTGCGAGAGAGGCCTAAAGATAATGTGCGTGCGGGAGACACGTAGGCACATATATGTGTGTATAGAGGGCTAGTAGAGACCATGCGTGTGTGTATATATGCATGCGAGAGAAATAGTGTTTTCCAACTGAGATTAGTGAAAAGAGTGGTACATAGTAGTCAGAAAGAGAGAGAGAAACAGAGAGAGGATGTGCGTGAGACACCTCGACACCCTGAGAGAGATTGTGAGCATGTGTGAAAGAGAAATGTCGATGCATATAAAGTGTGTGCACTTATGCGTTAGATAGAGAGATATATAACGTGTTTGTGAGAACGGGGCGAGGCATAGTGCATCTACGTGTAAAAGGCGGTTCTACGCATTAAATTAAAATATAAATGGCATTATTATTTTTGGATGAGATCATGAATTTTGCAAATTGCATATGGACAAAAATCGGTCTATCAGACACCCATACTCTATTGAATTCTAGCATGTGCATGTGTTTATTTCATATTATCGATCCATAGAGTAAGAGCGGTTTGAAATACAGGCAATGGATGCTTTTGCAATTCATATATAAACATTAATTAGTGCACTCCATGTTGTTAGTGTGAAGCACTTTATACATTTGTCACTTGCATAGATACATTCCAAATTGCTAGCTACGAAATAGAATACATGTCGAATTCAACATAAAGGGGGTTTCGAAGATACGAATTCATAGGAAGTGCATTCATCTATTTGAACCGGAGATAATGGCATTTGTAAATCAGATGTAAAAGGGGGCATCAATCTTTGTTGTGAGTTTGAACATGCTATATATATTCATACGCATATCTAACTTTTGATTTTTTGCAACCAAGGAGATTATATCTGGAACCATGCATGAACTGAGGTAAGTTGCATATTTTTTAATATATACTCGTGTACAATGTATATTCAAATGTACCCCCTCCATTCCAAAATAATTGTAGCTTTAGGATTTTCAAGAGTAAAGATTTGTGAAGTTTGACAAATCCTGAAAGTTCAATTCAAGAGAACCGAAAACGTTAATGCTTCTGCTCCCAAATATTGAACGAAGCGCCAAATAGGCCTCTGGTCACCCGAAACCGCGCGAGAGTAATGTTTGGTGGTAGGAAATTACTGTCCTGACTCTGGCCCGTGTAGCCTATCGGCCCGATGTCCAAAGGTCTTAACCGGGGTAGGTTTGTAACTTCACCAAGACGCTAGTCTCAGCCACCTCCGAGAAGCATTCATACGCCGTGGGCGCCTAAACACCCATGCGCTCGGCCGAAATCTATCCCGCCCACATTTGGGACACCTGACATGACTGTCCTAGCGCCAACCCGCAATATGTCCGAAATTTTAGATGGGGGCAAAGTTTGTAAGTTTCCCCAAATTTCAATCAAGCGCCTCTCAAATCGAAACATTGTTCCCCCTTAGTTCCCCGCCTCCCTCCGTTTCCCCATTCATACTCCGTGGGCGCGAAAACGCCCTCTCCACCAGCCGCAAAACCCCAGCCTCCTCCGTCCTCCACCCCATAGCGGCCAATCCACCGCCGCCCTCCTCCATCACACCGGAGCTGGTACCCCGACGTCATCGTCCAACACAACCGCTACCGCAACGCCCTCAAGGAATTAGCAGCTGAAGCCGAGGCAGAGCTGCCTCCATGACGCCGACGCCGACGTGCGCCGTACCAGAACCACTCCGACCACGCCGTCCTGCGCCTCACTACTGCGGCTCCACTATCGCAACCGTCCACCGCACCGAAGCTATTCCCGCTACGCCATCGTTCACCGCCTCGGAACTGCTTCCCCGCTGCCGACAGACGTCCACCGCACCACACTCAACAACTTGGCCATGGGTTCGTCCAAGGCTGCATCGTCCTCCACAACTTCTGGTTTCCGGCAAACAACAAGAAGATCGTCGGAAAAACAGAAGGAGAACACAGCACTACCAGCAGAAAGAGGTACTCCTCTTCCCTTATTCGTGCAAATCTTACGTCTCCGCTCACACTGTATTCATCCCACGAAAGAAACTAGTTGAGCGCTTCTTACTGCATCTTCTTTGTGATACTAAATTCACAAGGTTTCCTCCCTTTTACTATTTCACCTTTGCTAGAGGTCAGTAGCCCACCTGGATTTCAATTCAGGGTCATTCAAACTGCAATTAAAAGAAGCAGCTCCCGCTTAGGCGCGCGGAGCACCTAGTCCGCCTGTTCCCCGGGGAAGCGGCGCATCGGTGTCTATCATAGGGGTGTGGGGCGCAGGAGCTGCTTGCACCCGATCTAGAGGTCGGCGGGGCTTGAATGGATGGCCGGGGGGCGGTGCCAATCACGGCGGTGCGGTGAGGTCGAGGGGAGGGCGCAGGCAGGGGAGGAATACTGGGCCGGTGGTCGCTGGCGTTTCGAGGAAGATCGTCAACACCGATCGGCCGGAGGTAGATGAAGGCGATCTGCCCGTTCTTTGTACATCGGACGGTGCAGAAAAAATGGACTGGCCTATTTGCTTTCAGTCGACTGTTATTTTCATAGAATCCTGTAGTAATTTAGTGTGTCGTGCATGTTGTAGAGCTATCATATGTCTCCCATCATTTATTTCTCACCGACCTGCTATCTGCTACCTTTACACTGTACTAATTGTGCAAACACTTCACCCATACTCACACTATTGTTTTTTATGCATGGGTATTTCGTAACTGTGCAGTGTTGATGAATGCGTAAAAGAAAAGATGAAGTCGCCTAGTGTAGTTCAAGATAAGCACTAAGCGTTTGAAATATCTAATGGGTGTAGTGTCGCCAGCTGGAGACGAAGAACGTAGCTCTGCAGTTGATGATCTCAATTGCCACACACAACCATTCCAGTGCTTGCTTTAACTTCACGCTGTCAAATGTGGTTGCATGTTACATATGGTGTCTAGCTTGTATTGCTTCCAATTTGGTTAAATTGCATCTGCTTACTTTACACATTATACCTTTCATAATGACATGCCTTCCTGTTTTTGATACATACTACATATGTCTATTAACCATGTTCATACATCAAACTAATGCTCTTTTGTATCCCTCGTCAATCACTTATGATGAGACAGTCACCCGGGTGAGTTACTGTGAGACGCCCTACTCGTTTAAAGAGTGCAGTGTCATCCTCCCCACATGATTCTCAAGAAACAGCAAGGCTAAATGAAGATAGTCAATGTAGCTCTGTAGTTGATCACCGCAATTCCCCCACACCACCATCGCAGGTTGTAGGATCGGAAGTATGTCTAGAGGGAGGGTGATTAGACTACTTGACAACTTAAAAGTTTATCCTTTTGATTAGGGCAAGTTTTTAGCAAGTTCACAATGATGAACAAGTCAAGTATCACCCTACACATGCAATTCTAGAGTAGTGGCAGCGGAAAGTAAATTGCACATGTAGTAAATAAGAGGTGGAGAAGAGAAAACGCAATTTGGAGACACGGAGATTTTTCTCGTGGTTCCGATAGGTGGTGCTATCGTCAATCCACGTTGATGGAGACTTCAACCCACGGAGGGTAACGGCTGCGAGAGTCCACGGAGGGCTCCACCCACGAAGGGTCCACGAAGAAGCAACCTTGTCTATGCCATCATGGCCTCGCCCACGGAGGACTAGCCTTACTCGGGTAGATCTTCACGAAGTAGGCGATCTCCTTGCCCTTACAAACTTCTTGGTTCAACTCCACATCTTGACGGAGGCTCCCAAGCGACACCTAACCAATCTAGGAGGCACCACCTCCAAAAGGTAATAGATGGTGTTGGTGATGATGAACTCCTTGCTCTTGTGCTTCAAATGATAATCTCCCCAACACTCAACTCTCCTCACCGATTTGGCTGTGGTGGAAGAAAGGATTGAGTGGAAAGCAACTTGGGAAGGCTAGAAATCAAGTTTCATATGGTGGGAGTGGAGCAACTTGATCTCAACACAAGGGTAGGTAGTTTTCTTCTCGTAAATGTAAGGTAGGAGTGGTAGTTCTTTCGATGGCTCTCTCCACGAATGAAGAGGAGGTGGAGGGGTATTTATAGCCTCCACACAAAATCCAACCGTTACACACATTTGACCAATCTCGGTCAGACCGAAGTTGACAACTCGGTGAGACCGAAAGTTCAAATCTTGTGAACGTTGGGATTTTCGGTGGGACCGAAAATACAATCTCGGTTAGTCCGATTCTTCCAAAGTCTAGGGTTTGCCAATCTCGGTGGGACCGACTTTCTCATCTCGGTGACACCGATTTGAGTACAGAAGGTTACAGAAGCTTGGCAACACCAATTTCGGTATGACCGAGTTTGGAATCGGAAAATCCGAAATTATTAGGGTTTGGCTATATGGTGAGGTGGTTCATCTCGGTGTGGTGAGTTTATGGAATCGGTGGGACCGAGATTACTTATGGGTTTATGTTGGAATGAAAGATTGCGATAGTTTGAGAGATAAATCACTAAGCACTTTGAGCAACCAGATCATCATCATAACCTCATCCCTTTTAATAGTATTGGCTTTCCTATGGACTCAATGTGATCTTGGATCACTAAACCAAAAATAGAGTCTTGAGCTTTTGCCAATGTTTTCCTTAGCATTTTGAGGGGTCCACATCATCAGTCATTGCCATACCCATATCACTGAACTTTCTGAAATATTCTCAAGAAATAATTAGTTCAATGATATATATGTTGTTATTAATTACCAAAACCACCCGGGGATTAGTTGCACTTTCAATCTCCCCCTTTTTGGTAATTGATGACAACATATAGATCAAAGCTTCGACAAATGATATAATCAATGAATAACATCGTCGCTTTGAGAAGTATGTGATAAGCAAGAGCTCCCCCTAAATTTGTGCATTATTTAAGATTTGCGTTTGAATGCAAATGCACAATCGATTAGGATCATGGGTCACTCTTCCATGTCACATACATCTTGGTGGAGCGCACAAAATGATAAGAATGAATAGCATGCACCCAATCACCAAGACACGAGTAAGTGATCATACAAAATATGAATGGAATATGATAAGCATTAAGCACACATTAAGCATAGTATGATCAAGCACTCATCAAGATAGAGCAAACGTAGTATCAAACACACGAAATGTCTCAAGAACTCAAAAGTATCTCAAGGAAAACCGCAAACGAAATAGCAAAACGAGCACTCTCTCTCTCGAAGTCCTATGATCTATACAATTTCTCCCCTTTGGCAACAAGTTACCAAAAGTTCGAAGGTATAGAGCTAATCGTCACTAGGGACTCTGCTGGCGGCTCTGCTCGGCCGATGGAGTGGAGATAGCTGCATCTGCAAAAGCTTCTGCTGAAGTCTGTGGAGCCGGAGGAGGGAAACTGGAGCTGGTGCTGGGGCCGATGGAGCTGTAGGAGGTGCTGATGTAGTAGCCCTGGGTCATCACTTTGGAATTGCAGCTGATTTGGGCTTTGTGGGCACTGCAGCAGCTGCTCATAGTCATCCCGGACTAGATCATCTTCCATCTCCTTCATGAGCTCTGCCTTCTCTCTCTTTGCTTCCTCAATGTCCGCCTCAAGCTTGTTGACAAGTGACTGCACTTGATCGACTTGACATCCAGAGCATGGAACTTATCTTCAACTATCCTCTCAAGGCTCTCCCGAGCCTGCACTATGCTGGCAGCGAGTTCAATCCTCCGAGTGGCTTCAAGAAGTTGTTCTCCAACGCTCTTGGGCTTTCTTCTTCTTCTTCTTGCTTCCTTCTCAGCTTTAGCTTGTTTGGCAGCCTCGGACTTAGCGTGTCCTTCAACAGATGTGGGAGCATCCTCGGTCATCACAACTTCATTATCTTCATGTTCAGGCTGCAATGGCAAGTGGGGTCTATCCAACAGTAGGTGTCCGTGCCAAACTTGGCATTGATGAGCATCCGAATGTGCGGAGCAAACCCACACGACCTCTTCTCAGTCTGCTGCTGTCCTCTTGATAGTCTCAACTATCAGGTCCATCACCTTAAAAGGTGCCTTCTGATCTAGAATGTGCAGCATGTTGATAGAATACCCTCTTATCATGCGGTGGTCTCCTGACTTAGGCATCAAGTTTTCCTCCAGAATGGTGTTAGTGGTTGGGAGACCTGCCTGAAGATGATAAACTGATCCAAGCTTCCATATCTCAACATCCTTTTCTGGTACCTCATTGTACATGTTCTTCATAGACTCGTGATTCTTCTTTGGAATGCCATAAACATCAACATCATCATCCCTTGATACTGGTGCATTCAGCAACGCTCTCCATTCCTCAACAGTTGAGGAGAATCTCTGGCCTTCTGTCATCCATACAATTCTGCCATCTGGATAGAAATGTGCGGTGGCATAGAACTGCATGATCATTTCATCATTCCAAGCAGTCAATTTCTGACCAACGAACTCTGCAACGCCACATGCAGTGAAGCTCTCATGCACATGTGGGAAGTAGTCTCTGTGCTCTTCACTGTCGATGTATTCCCAGTCAACGTATCTGGTGTCAGCAACAATTGGCTTCTTATCCATGAGTACTGTCTCATAAAAGTCTTGTTGCTCTCTGGTGTGGAACCTTGAGTCAACAGCAGTCCTTCTCCTAGTGGCATATGGATCAACTTGCCTCCATAGCCTGAGACCTTTGTCCTTCCTTTCCTTCATATTTTCTGCTCGAGGATGAGCATCATTATGAACTGGCAATTTCATCCGAGCTTCAAAGAAAACATGAGCCTCATCATCAGATTCAGCAGGTGGCACATTGTCCTTCTTCTTCTCTGAAGCAGGTATATTTCTCACAGTTTTCTTAGGCTTGGCAGCAGGTTTGGCTTGGGCTGCCTTTGCTGGAGCTGATGGCTTAGATTTTGTGGGTGCTCCTGCCCTGATGGCATCTCCATTCAACTTTTGCTTCTGAGGAGGCTGGGGTGCTTCCTCATCAGAGTCATCATCATCAGCTTCTTCATGAACTAGCCTCTTCCTCTTAGAAGTTTTCTTGATCTTGCTGGAGGTTTCTTCTTCCATGCTCAGCTTCTTTGCAACTGTGGATTTCTTCTCTTTGCTGGTGCCTTTCTTTGTTTGTTGCCCTTGATAGCCCTTGGCAACCACTTTCCTCTTTGGCTTTGAAGTAATCTCCTCATCAGCAACAAAGTCAGAGTCTTCCTCATCAGAATTCCTCTTCTTCCTGGCCCTGGTGGCAGCAGGAGGCAATCCACTTGGAGTGCTCCTCTCTCCATCATCTGAAAAACTGCTTGCTTCAGACTTGTAATCGCCTCTGAATCTCAACTGGTGATTCAGACCTGTTCTGGCTGTCACTTGCATTAGACATGACTGACAACCTGTGAAAAGAATAGGTATAGGCAGAATAGAAGAGTTATCACAAACTGCAGAGGATTTTGCAAAAAGAATGAGTTCAAACTTTAGTTTTAGGTTTTCACAGAATACATTTCGGTCTGACCGAGTCTAAAATTTGGTGAATCCGAAGTGTCTAAACCTAACCGTACACACCACTTTCGGTTGGACCGAAATGGGTTTCGGTCTAGCCGAGAGCACTAGGGTTTCACTAAATCCTCACTTCGGTCTTACCGATTTGCACAACTCGGTTTAACCGAAAAGTGCAGTGCAATGGCCAGAGGCCAAATCGGTCAGTCCGAGAATGTAGAATCGGTCACACCGAGATGTGTTCGGCGGAAACCTAACCCTAAAATTTTCACTCGAATTTTGTTCTATGATCTAGTCTGCTGGATAGGAAGATTTCAAACTTGGCAAGAAGCTAGGCAAAACCTATCGTGCATAGAATCAGAGGTTGAAGCACGAGAGGGATGAAACTCACCCAATCTGGTGGAGCTTCACTACGGCGGCAACGGTGCGATGAGATTGACCATTGACGGCGATGGAGACCATGCGCGAGGCGCACAAAGCGACGGCGGAGACAATCCGTAGACCACGGCGACGGCAGCGAAGGGTTTGGGGGCGAGGCGGTATGAAGAAAGAATCAACGCGCGCTGCCCTCGGGTATATATACCCTTCGGCTGTCGGTGGGACCGAGTTGGAAAACTCGGTGGGACCGAGATGGTTAACTGCAAGCAGTTACACACATCGGTCACGCCGAGATTTGAAACTCGGTTTCACCGAGGTGAAAACCTAGATCAATCCAAGTGATTTCGGTCTGTCCGATTTGAGTATATTGGTTTGACCGAAAATACTTAGAAGGTTTTGGAAGTTAGGCTTTTGACGGATCGGTGGCTCCGAGTGCTCCTCACTCGGTCTGTCCGAAAAAGTCTTGTTCAAAGTTTGTGATATAAGCATGAATGGAGTTTGAGACAAGAAAGCATAGATAGCTAGGGGAGGAACTTAGGCATTCTTGTCCATCCATTTGGTCAAAAAGAAAAATCCAAAAGACCAAAGCAACAAATGGATGTCCTTGAATGGATAAAATTATGCATCCAACATGCTCACACAATAAGATAGCAAATGAAATATGTGTCAAACATGCACAAACAGAACACTAGCAACTAGCACACAAATTGGCGATGACTAGGTCATCTATATATGAGTATATTGACTTAGGAGTCAAATGAGAACATTTGATCATAGGTCATACTCATCGTTTAAGCACAAGTGGGGTTACCACTTTTACATAAAGCATTAATGTGTTCACATCTTTAGAAGATGCTTTAGCTCATTTCTTTAGAGCAAAGCTCCCCCTTGATGTGAGAACCCCTTTTAAAGGGTCAAACTAACCTTGGGTTGTCGTTGAAGACTTCATGTAGATGTTGAAGATGTGGATGCTCAATGTTGATGAAGATCATCAAGAGTTGGGAGCAATCCTTTGGATTCGGGCACTTTCAATACCTACATGGGTTAGTCCCACAAGGAACAAACAAGAATATCCATGGACATAGATTGAACTACACAATAGATGATGTGCATGAAAGCAGTGATTACCTTGTCCCTTGACTTACCAACATGAGGGTTTGTGACTCCATGAACTAGTGCAAGATGTGGAAGTTGATTGCACAAGTTCTTGCCAAAATGAATGTGAGTGAAGTATATTGGCGGAGTCACCCTCAAGAACTCTCTAGTTCTTCTTCTTCGGGATCCACATCATCTTGATGGGAATCCTTGGGGTAGTAGTTGAGCTTGTCGAAGTAGAACTTGAGGTTGCCTTGGGAACCCACTTGACCATGGCCTTGGGTGCTTCAATGAATGCATCAATCTCCTCTTGAAGCTTGTCCTTGCCTTTTAGCTTGTGGTCTTGTGGTGGAAGGTCATCTTGAGCTTGTTCCTCATTGGAAGAAGTAGGATCATACTTCTCCCTTTGAGAAACAAACTTTGGAGTGGGATATTGACCTTCTTCCCATTCAACACCCTCGGCGTTGAACTTTCGCTCAAAACCAATTCCTTGATTCTTCCGGTGTCTTCCTTGTTTGCGAACAATTTCCTCAAAGCTCTTGCTTCCGGCAAGGCTCTTGTAGACATCTTTCTCTATAATCCCTTTCAATAGACTATTTTCTTGCTCAAGTGAACTTGGCTTGAAACATTGTTAGTGGAATCAAGAGAATTACTAGAAGTAACAACATTTGATTTAGCATGATTATTGTTACTACTAGATGAAGAATTTTTCTTATGCTTGTCATGCTTAGTTTTAATAGGTGGCAAGAAATTAGACAAGAGAAGTCGTTTGGCAAGATATGAAGAACTCTTCTTTGAAGATCGCCATTGATAGCTTTTAGAAACTCATGTTCTTGCTCTAGATTGAGCTTCTCGAGCGTAGCTTCTCATGAGATCTTAGAAGCTCTCTATGATCTTCTTGAGTTGTTTCATGAGCTAACTTAAGAGTGTTTAGTTCTTTAGTTAGACGCTCAATCTCCTTCATAGCATTGTCATTCGACTCTTCTCGACTATAAAGACTATTAGCATGTTCATCATTACTAAGCTCACTAGATTTATCATGTAAAAGCTCATCTTCACCAAGCAAGTCATCCTCATCACTATCAAAGTCAATAAATTCAGGGTGTGATACCTTGGGGCCTTTTGCCATGAAGCATCTTCCAATTCCCTCATTTGGTGAATCAAACAAGTCATAGGAGTTGGAGTTGGAGGACACGAGAGCAAGACCGCAACACCTTCATCTTGATCAGATTCGAGTTGGAGTGATAGCTTCTTTCGAGTGATTGTCTGAGTCGGGCCGAAACCCATTCACCAACATGAGCTTGATGTTTTCTTCTTGTGTAGCTCCTTGATGACTTGTCTTTCCTTTCCAATCCTTGCTTCTCCGAGAGGATCTTCGCTCATAACGATCATCTCTACTCCTTCTCTCTTTTGAGGCGACTCTTCTCTTGAGCTTCTTCTTCTTGGAGATTCTTCTCTTCTCTTGTGGGGAGTCGAACACTCATTTGAATAGTGTCCGGTCTTCCACAATTGTAGCAGTTTCGATCACGACTAGAAGATCTCTTTTCATCATATGATCTAGACTTTGAGCTTCTTTCCTTGCTTCTACTCTTGTAGAATTTGTTGAAGTTCTTCACCATTAGGCTTATCTCTTCATTGGAAACTAGCTTGTCACTTGAGGTTGTGGGAGCTTCAACTGTAGCTTTGTAAGCACCACTTGACTTGTTGTGAAGCTCTTCCTTATCTTTAAGTGTCATCTCATGAGCAACAATTCTTCCAATGACTTCGTAGGCTTGAGATCTTTGTAGTTTGGCATCATTTGGATCAAAGTGCACACGGTGTCATACTTTCCATCCAAAGCTCGAGAATCTTCTTGATGATGAATCGGTCGGTCATTTCTTCGCTTCCTAAGCCTGCCATCTCATTGGTGATGAGAGCAAGCCTAGAGTACATTTCAGCGACTCCTTCACCTTCCTTCATCTTGAACTTGTCAAGTCGACCTTGAAGAACATCTAGCTTTGATTCCTTCACGGACTCGGTACCTTCGTGCATTTCGACCAAAGTATCCCAAATCTCTTTTGCATTCTCAAGACGGCTGATCTTGTTGAACTCCTCGACACAAAGCATTGAAGAGAATGTCACAAGCTTGAGCATTGTTCAGAACATCCGCAACTCATCCGTCAGAGCTTCGCGATCCGAACTTTTCCTTCCTCGAAAACTCACCTTGCAAGCCAACACAAATAATGCCCCATGCGGCGGGTTATGTCCAAGAATATGCATTTTCATTTTATGCTTCCAACTAGCAAAGTTTGAACCATCAAAGTAAGGACCTCTACGGAAATTACCCTCACTAGACGCCATACTCTCCTAGGTTGTGAAACCAAGCTTATGGAGTCCAATGCAATGGAAACCAATCCAATGGAGACCAAAGCTCTGATACCACTTGTAGGATCGGAAGTATGTCTAGAGGGGGGGTGATTAGACTACTTGACAACTTAAAAGTTTATCCTTTTGATTAGGGCAAGTTTTTAGCAAGTTCACAATGATGACCAAGTCAAGTATCACCCTACACATGCAATTCTAGAGTAGTGGCAGCGGAAAGTAAATTGCACATGTAGTAAATAAGAGGTGGAGAAGAGCAAACGCAATTTGGAGACACGGAGATTTTCTCGTGGTTCCGATAGGTG
Source organism: Aegilops speltoides (assembly GCA_021437245.1). NCBI lineage: Eukaryota > Viridiplantae > Streptophyta > Magnoliopsida > Poales > Poaceae > Aegilops > Aegilops speltoides. The sequence goes on along the minus strand of CM038145.1, from coordinate 386,810,265 downwards.
GTGCTATCGTCAATCCACGTTGATGGAGACTTCAACCCACGGAGGGTAACGGCTGCGAGAGTCCACGGAGGGCTCCACCCACGAAGGGTCCACGAAGAAGCAACCTTGTCTATGCCATCATGGCCTACGCCCACGGAGGACTAGCCTTACTCGGGGTAGATCTTCACGAAGTAGGCGATCTCCTTGCCCTTACAAACTTCTTGGTTCAACTCCACATCTTGACGGAGGCTCCCAAGCGACACCTAACCAATCTAGGAGGCACCACCTCCAAAAGGTAATAGATGGTGTTGGTGATGATGAACTCCTTGCTCTTGTGCTTCAAATGATAATCTCCCCAACACTCAACTCTCCTCACTGATTTGGCTGTGGTGGAAGAAAGGATTGAGTGGAAAGCAACTTGGGAAGGCTAGAAATCAAGTTTCATATGGTGGGAGTGGAGCAACTTGATCTCAACACAAGGGTAGGTAGTTTTCTTCTCGAAATGTAAGGTAGGAGTGGTAGTTCTTTCTCGATGGCTCTCTCCACGAATGAAGAGGAGGTGGAGGGTATTTATAGCCTCCACACAAAATCCAACTGCTACACACATTTGACCAATCTCGGTCGGACCGAAGTTGACAACTCGGTGAGACCGAAAGTTCAAATCTTGTGAACGTTGGGATTTTCGTGGGACCAAAATACAATCTCGGTTAGTCCGATTCTTCCAAAGTCTAGGGTTTGCCAATCTCGGTGGGACCGACTTTCTCATCTCGGTGACACCGATTTGAGTACGTAGGTTCTGAAGCTTGGCAACACCAATTTCGTATGACCGAGTTTGAAATCGGAAAATCCGAAATTATTAGGGTTTGGCTATATGGCTGAGGTGGTTCATCTCGGTGTGGTGAGTTTATGGAATCGGTGGGACCGAGATTACTTATGGGTTTATGTTGGAATGAAAGATTGCTGATAGTTTGAGAGATAAATCACTAAGCACTTTGAGCAACCAGATCATCATCATAACCTCATCCCCTTTTAATAGTATTGGCTTTCCTATGGACTCAATGTGATCTTGGATCACTAAACCAAAAATAGAGTCTTGAGCTTTTGCCAATGTTTTCCTTAGCATTTTGAGGGGTCCACATCATCAGTCATTGCCATACCCATATCACTGAACTTTCTGAAATATTCTCAAGAAATAATTAGTTCAATGATATATATGTTGTTATTAATTACCAAAACCACCCGGGGATTAGTTGCACTTTCACAGGTGCTTGCTCTTACTTGGCAGTGTGATATGTGGTTGCATGTTGCATATGGTGTCTACCTTGTAATGCTTCTAATTAGGGTAAATTGCATCTGCTTAGTTAACACATTATACCTGTGAATATGACATGCCTTCCTATTTTTGGTACACACTACGTCTTTCTATTAACCATGTTCTTACATCAAACTACTCTTCTTGTGTATCCCTCATCAATGCTCCTAATTTGTTAAATTGCATCTCCTTAGCTTACACATTATACATGTGAATATGACACGCCTTCCTCTTTTTGGTACATACTACATCTGCCTATCACACCATGTTCTTACATCAAACTACTGTTCTTGTGTATCCTGCATCTATCGCTTATGATGAGACAGTCACGCGCGTGGGTTAATATGAGACGCAATACTCTTATAAAGAATGCAATTTCATCCTCTCCACATGATTCTCAAGAAACAGCAAGCCTAAATGAAGATATTGAACGTAGCTCTATACCTGAAGGCAGCACTTCCCCTACACCACCATCACAGGTGCTTGCTCTAACTTCGCAGTGTGATATGTGGTTGCATGTTGCATACAGTGTCTAGCTTGTAATGCTTCTAATTAGGGTAAATTGCATCTGCTTAGTTTACACACTATACCTGTGAATATGACATGCCTTCCTATTTTTGGTACACACTGCATCTATGTGTTAACCTTGTTCTTACATGAAACTACCTCTCTTCTGTATCCTGCATCAATCACTTACGTTGAGTCACCTTTATTCGTTGCATATTGCATATTATTTCTAGCCTTTTGCCATGTATTGCTTCTAATTTGGTCAAATACATTTGTTAGGGCACCCTTTTAATTTGGCAGAGTGATATTGGTTTCATCTTTCATATGGTTTCTAGCTTGCATCGATTCTAACAAGTTCAAGCACCTTGTGCTTAGTTTACACTTTATACATCATACATGTCAATATGTCACGCCGTCCTGTTTTCATACATATTCCATCCTCCTATCATGCGGCTGCCTTACATGAAAGTAGTGTTCGTCAGTATCATCCATAAATGAGTTTTGAAGAGCAAATTTTATTCCTTTTTCTTGTGGGTTTGACTTGACAAGGCAAAATCAAGAAAGAGGAAGGAAAAGAGTAAGGAAGGCGATGATGGTGGTCCTCTGCAGCAACGTAAACGGAGCATCTGTACCGATTCTCCTTGTACTAATAGTGCATTACAAGGTCCAAGTCTCCGCTCCCCTACTCCACCATCCAAGGTGCTGGCTCTAACTTGGCAGTGTGATATCTGGTTGCATGTTGCATATGGTGTCTAGATCGTATTGCTCCTAATTAGTGTAAACTGCATTTGCTTAGCTTACACATGATGCATGTGATATGACACGCTTTCCTGTTTTTGGTACATACTATATCTGTCTATCACACCATGTTCTTACATGAAACTACTCTTCTTGTGTATCCTGCATTAGTCACTTATGATAGGACACCTTTAAGTTGGCAGTGTGATATTGGTTTGCGTCTTGAATATGATTTCTAGCATGTATTGCTTCTAGTTTGATGAACGCCACCTATGATGAGACAGTTTTAACTTGGCAGAGTGATATTGATTGCACCTTCCATATGGTGTCTTCAAGTGTTTCTAATTTGTTGAAGTGCCTCATGCTTAGTTACCACATCATAGGTGTGAATATGTCAAGCCGTCCATTTTTTCGTACATATTCCATCCTCGTATCATGACTTTGCCTTTCATCAGAGTAGTGTTTGTCAGTATCATGCATGAATGAGTTCTGAAGAGCGAATGATATTCCTTTTTCTTGTCGGTATGACCTCACAATGCAAAATCAATAAAGCTGAAGGAAATTGGCAAGGCATTGGATGATGGTGGTCCTTCCGAGCAACTGAAAATGGATGTTCTCTACAGATTCTACTCTGCCATCCTCCCAACAAGATTCACAAGACAACGCAAGGCTAGACAGTCAACGTAGCTATGTAGATGATGAGCACATCTCCCCTACTCCACCATCACAGGTGCTTGCTCTAACTTGGCACTATTATATGTGGTTGCATGTTGCGTATGATGTCTAGCTTGTATTGCTTCTAACTTGAATTGCATCTCGCCACTTTACACATAATGCCCGTGAATATGACACGTGTTCTGCTTTCTAGAACATACGTGTACATGATGAGCACATCTCCCCTACTCCACCATCACAGGTGCTTGCGCTTACTTGGAACTATTATATGCGGTTGCGTTTTCCGTATGATGTCTAGTTTGTATTGCTTCTGATTATGTTGAATTGCATCTGCGTAGCTTACAACTTATACCTGCAACGATCACTTACCCATAAGACACATTTAACTTGGGACTGTGATGTAGGTTGCGTCTTGCATTGTCTTCTAGCTTGTACTGCTTCTAATTTCTTGAAATGGCACTTACGACGAGACACTTTTTACCTGATAGAGTGATATTGGTTGCGTGTTCATATGGTGCCTAGCTTTCATTTCTTCTAATTTTGTTGAAATGCCTTCAGCTTACTGTTTTTCATACATATTCCATCCTCCTATCGTGCGTGTGAATATGAAACACCGTCTTTTTGTATATATTCCATCCTCCTATCCTCGCGCTTGCCTTACATCAAAGTAGTGTTCGTCTCAGATCATGCATCAACCAGTTATGCAGAGCTAATTTTATTCATCTTCTTGTGGTTTTGACTTCATAAGGCAATATCGTAAAATAGGAAGGAAAAGAGTAAGTTAGGGATGTTGGTGGTCCTCCGCGCCGACGCAAAACAGAGACTCTACATTTTCCATCGCTATCGCTAATGAAGTTGAAGTCCCAAGTCTACATGATGAGTTCATCTCCGCGACTCCACCATCGCAGTGCTTGCTCTAAGTTGACAAAGGTGATAATTGGTTTCATGTTGCTTATGTTGTCTAGCCTGTATTTCTTCTATTTTGATTAAATTGCACCTACTGAGTTTATACGTTATACATGTGCACATGACATGGCTTTCTGTGTCTATAATACACTGCATCTATCTATCATACCATGCTCTTACATCAAAGTACTGCTGTTGTGTATCCCGCATCACCACTCATGATTGGACGCTTTTAACATGGCGGTTTGATAGTGGTTGCATCTTGCATTGATTTCTACGTTGTATCGCTTCTAATTTTTCGAATTGCCACTTATGACAAGACACTTTTAACTTGGCGAGTAATATTGGTTGCATCTTTCATATGGTGTCTAGCTTGCATTACTTCTATTTTCTTGAAAATCCTTCTGCTTAGTTTGCACATCATAGCTGTGAATATGTCATGCCGTCCTGTTTTTATTACATATTCCATCCTCATACGGTTGTCTTACATCAAAGTATTGCTTGTCTGTATCATGCATCAATGAGTTCTGAAGAGTGATTTTATTCTTTTGTGTTATGGGTATAGCTTGACATGGCAAAGTCAAAAAAGAGCTTCAGAGGTTGAACTAGCACCACGGCGCAAGCAGTTATATGCTCCTTTATATGTACTCTCACAGTTTGATGTACACTAACACTTTCCATATTCGTTGTTGAACTAGCACCACAGCGCAAGCGGAAATAGACATCAGGGATAATGTTTGACAGATTAACAAAATCTAAAGGAGGAAGAATGGAGATCCATTTTGAGGCAGGTTTAAAAAGGCCACGTGATGCTACAGAGTCAACCAAGTTAGTATCAGAGGCAACCGTTGCCGTTAGGTGTCATGCACATATCCTCCCAACGTGGATCCAGTACAGGAATGAGAAATACAATACCCAGTTTAACACCTTCCTTGACCATTTATCCATAAGTAATGTTATTCATCGCAATTAGTAATATTGTCTTGCTCTGTCCCATACTTTCTAGCTTCCTCCTAATAAGACTCACATTCTTTTTTCAACAGATGAGGTTCAAGTTAGATCCGAAAGATAATGCAACTAAACAAGCATGCACTCATGTTTTTCAGTCTGCTCTGCAACAGTATTGGTACCACCTTAGAAAATCTCACTTTGAAGGCAAGGCTAACAATGAAATCGCCCAAACATCTCCAGTGGAATATACTATAGATGAAGAGTGGACAGCCCTCGTTAAACACTGGTCTGATCCAAAGTATCAGGTAGGCTATATGTATTTGATCAGACCACATATTGAACTTGTATTTATGTATGTGCCTTACAAGTGTATCTTGTTCTAGGCTAACTGTTTGAAGAACAAAACCAAATGTTCTAAAGTGAAATTCCAACAGACAACAGGATCTCGTAGCTATATTGCACACTGCGAGGCTCTTGTAAATAGCTGCTACTTCCTTCTTTTTTGTGTGCCATATTATCGTATCTATATTGACTTGTTCCAAATACAGGAAAGCCCGTGCGGACCAAAAAGAACTCGAACCAATGCAGTGCAAATCTTCAAGGATTGCCACACCAGCAAGATGAAGGGCATGAGCACACCAGTTCAAGCCGCAGTTGTAAGTCCTTACTCCTCCTGCCTTGAACTGATTGGTACTGCGATGTGTTCATTTAACTACTTGGTTTGCAGCCAATGTCAGTTACTCTGTTCACTTTTATACACAGTTGTCTTAACGTACCATTTCACCTTACATGGTTTAAAAGAGGTGAAGGATATTCTTTTGGTCTTGATCTGTAATCTAGTTGTTATGTTCACGTGCGCACACAATGATAAAATAGCCTGTTTGTTTTATATTTGTTTGCCCATGATATGAATGATGTCATACTATGTTCATCCTACTTTAAACCATGTCTCTTTATCAATAGGTGTCAACGAATGTGAGGAAATAGACAATACAGTAGGCATGCTATATGGACATATGTTCTGAAAGTGATTTTATTATGTAGTTGGCACTACAATACATGCTAATGTATTAGAGTAGTCCACCAAAATAAGTTATGCATAAACTTTTAACCTACTTTGTTTGTTTTTATATCATTAGTAAATTATCTGGTACACTAATCTACAAGTTCAAACTTTCAGGAAGCTATGGAACAAATGATTGAACATCCACAACCACCTGAAGGTGACGAGGCTACGACAGGCACAATATCACCTCCTGCTGTAGTGCGTCAGTATCTCTCCACTAATAGTGCAAAAAGCACCTTCCTGCATATTTCTGGGTTGGTTGTCAAGGTAACCTTGTCCAAATCGCCTTCTGAACAAAATCTTCCTGCTAGACAGAGTGATATATCTATGCTCCAGACACAAGTCCAATCCCCAATGGACGTTGTTTCGGAAACAAGAATAGTGGTTGAGAAATGTCGTCAAGATATGAATGGTTTTGAAACCAGACTATCAGACATTCGCTTCATTGTTCAAGAGCAATGGCGGAAAAAAGGTGGAGATCGTGCTGCTCCATCAGATTCTACAGCCTGAAACATTAGCACTCAGGTCAAATGATCTGTGCTTCTATACATCTGATGGTGCTTTTATCTGGAAGTACTATAAACTTTATGCCAACAGGCCTTTTGTTGTATGGTTGGAATTTATTTTGTTGTGATACAAAATTTATGATGCTGCCACAGGCTGCAGTAATTACGACGCTATTTTTGTATAGTGTAGGTTTATCTTAGTAATGTATTCGGCCGAAAGCTTCGTAGGAGCCCAACATGCCAACATTCGTCGGGCCCATTCCAATTGGGCTAAAAACAATTACGGGCCGAAATTGGCATGTAGCCCACTAAAATATCTGGGCCTAAATCAGCATAAGCTTTCATATTTTTCTAGTAAGCCTGTGCCCATAGTGGGCCTTTAATAGGCCTAAACATAATTTGGGCCCTCAGTAAAATTAGGCCTTTTATAGGTGTAAATATTTCGAGCCCATAAAGAACATGGGCCTTTAATAGACCAAAAGTGAGATTGGGCCCTGATTGTGCCAAATAACCCACTGGACTTAGCAGGCCGAAATGGTGGCCCATTTATGATGCGGATCTTTGATAGGCCGAAATTTGGACGGGCCGTAAATGCGCCGACCTAATACACGGGCCTTTAATGGGCCGGAACTTCGGTCGAGCTAGATTATCACCATTTTATATGGGCCGTTAATGGTCCCGATATAACATTGGGCCGCATATGACCCATGGTTTACGTCCGGCGTTAACAGGCCGGAAATGACAGCATGCCAAAAGTGGCCCAAATCTATAGTGGGCCTCTAACAGGCCGAATGTCAGACATGGCCGAATATGACCCAAATCCTTTACGGACGTTTATGGGCCGAAAGTTTTGATGGCCTGTAAATGGGCCCAAATGAAGCCGGACCTTTAACAGGCCGAAAATACACCGGGCCATAATTAGGCCCAATTACTTCACGGACAGTTAACGGGCCAGAAATGACCATGGGCCGGATTGATGACAAATTTAGGGCAGGCTGTTGACGGGCCGATTTGACATAGAATGTTGGGCCTTTAGCTGGGCCGGCCCATTATGGTCTGCAGAATCTTGTGGGCCCTTAGCTGGGCCGGCCCAATGTGGTCCGCAAAATCTCGTGGGCCTTTAGCTGGGCCAGCCCATTATGGTATGCAAATTCGTGTGGGCCTTTAGCTGGGCCGGCCCATTATGGTCCGCTAAATTTTGTGGGTCTTTAGCCGGGCCGGCCCATTATGGCCCGCTAAATCTTATGGGCCTTCGGTTGGGCCGGCCCATTTAAACTTTGTGGGCCACTTTTTGGCCGGTCCACGTGTCAACATATCATAGGTCTCCTCGACCGTTGGATGAGTGACACCGGTGCCAACGTGGAGCTCACGCGTGGATCCGTCAGCCAATGAGAATTTTACACGTGGAAAATCGGCATTGCTCGTGGCTGTTAACGGGTTACCAGATCCAAAATCCGACCCGATAGCTTAATGGCGTTCCGTTATGGTGGATGCCACGTGTCGGTCACCCTTGACGAAAGCACTTCTTTGACGTGCAATTTATCGTCATGGAAGTGTACACTTCCGTGATGATAATTTTGATAATGTCATGGAACACTTCTATGACAGCACAGGTATGACTATCTTGATTCTGTCATAAATTTGTCATGGATGTACATGCATGACACAAAACGCGACCTACTGTGACAAACACGTATCATCACGGAAGTGTATTTTTTTTGTAGTGTTACCACAGACCTTTGGGGTCCATAGTTATTAGCTAGATGGCTTCTTCTCTCTTTTTGGATCTCAATACAATGTTCTCCCCCTCTCTTGTGGAGATTTATTCGATGTAAACTCTTTTTGCGGTGTGTTTGTCGAATCCGATGAATTGTCGGTTTATGATCAAGTTTATCTATGAATAATATTTTAATCTTCTCTGAATTCTTTTATGTATGATTGAGTTATCTTTGCAAGTCTCTTCGAATTATCGGTTTGGTTTGGCCTACTAGATTGATCTTTCTTGCCATGGGAGAAGTGCTTAGCTTTGGGTTCAATCTTGCGTGTCCTTACCAAAGGATGTAAAGGGTTGCAAGGCACGTATTGTATTGTTGCCATCGAGGATAAAAAGATGGGGTTTATATCATATTGCATGAGTTTATCCCTCTACATCATGTCATCTTGCTTAATGCGTTACTCTGTTCTTTATGAGCTTAATACTCTAGATGCAGGCAGGAGTCGGTCGATGTGTGGAGTAATAGTAGTAGATGTAGGTAGGAGTCAGTCTACTTGTTGCAGACGTGATGCCTATATACATGATCATGCCTAGATAATCTCATAACTATTCGCTTTTCTATCAATTGCTCGATAGTAATTTGTTCACCCACCGTAATACTTATGCTATCTTGAGAGAAGCCTCTAGTGAAACCTATGGCCCCCGGGTCTATTTTTTATCTTATTTGCTTTCAATCTACTTTTATTTGCATCTTTACTTTTTGCATCTATATTATAAAATACCAAAAATATATTTATCTTATCATACTATCTCTATTAGATCTCACTTTCACAAGTGGCCGTGAAGGTATTGACAACCCCTTTATTGCATTTGTTGCGAGTTCTTTGTTTGTTTGTGTAGGTGCGTGGGACTTTTGAGGAGCCTCCTACTGGATTGATACCTTGGTTCTCAAAACTAAGGGAAATACTTACGCTACTATTGCTGCATCACCCTTTCCTCTTGAAGGAAAACCAACGCAAGCTCAAGACGTAGCAAGAAGGATTTCTGGCGCCGTTGTCGGGGAGGTCTTCGCTCAAGTCAAGACATACCAAGTACCCATCACAAACTCATCTCCCTCGCATTTACATTATTTGCCATTTGCCTCTCGTTTTCCTCTCCCCCACTTCACCCTTGCCATTTTATTCGCCCTCTCTTTCCCAATCTTCTCCTCCTTTCTCTTTCGTTCGCTTTCTTCCTCCGTTCTTTTGTTTGCCGTTATGTCTGAAATTGGGGAGATTATCGTCGACATGGACAATAATGATAACATGGAAAATTCTGAGGCTCCGACCGAAGAACCCCCTATCTTGCATACTAAAAAGTTTCTTATCGGTGGTGGTAACATTATTGGAAAAGGTGTTATTCAAGATTTCTTTACTTGTGCCGGTGCTTTACCTTCCATGGGTGGTTCTATTCTTCATAAAACTACTAGTCTTGCGGATGCTATCGCTATGCTTGTAGTTGAACTTGAAAGACAATTTATGCATATGCATCCTTGCATACAAAGAATTTTCCTAGAATTTTCTAATATTGAGCATCCTTCTATTAAGCGTGCTGTCACTATCTTTTTGGCTCATGTGTTTATATTTATCATAAGAGAGGCCAAATAAATCTTTGTGCACTATAGGGTGGACGCCGGTCGTCCTCCCATAGAGGCGATCCTCTATGATCAAGAGGAATTCAGGCATTTTCAATCTTCGGACTATGTTGCCTTCAATGAAAACCTTAGAAAAAAGGTTCCTACCAATGTCTTGGTTGATAGAATTTCCGAACTTAATAATGATTTCGCTCTTCGAAATAATGAGCTAGGATACTCTCTTGAGTATAGGCTCACAAGATTTTGCCAAAAAAATGCTTTTAGTGATGAATTAGTTGTGCATTATGAAGGGCCAAGGGAGGAACCCGTTCCTCCTGAGATTGATCTTGGGGACTTTTGTCCCGCTAAATTTAGTCAATTTGACTATTTTTGCTTGCCTCAAAGAAAACTTGCTGCCGAACATAGGGAATATGAGATGAGTTTTCAAGATCTATCTTATTATTATGGCACTACTTAGATCTATCTTCGCTTTTATGCCTAGCTAGGAGTGTTAAACGATAGCGCTAGTTGGGAGGCAACCCAATTTTCTTTGTGTTTTTTTGTTCCTGTTTAGTAATAAATTTTGCATCTACTTTCTCTTTAGATGTGTTTTCATGTTTCAATTAGTGTTTGTGCCAAGTAGAACCTATAGGATAACCTATGATGATAGATGATTTGATTCTGCTGAAAAACAGAAACTTTGCGCTCACGGGAAAAAATCCAATAAATCACAGAAACGTGCTTTTTCATTGATTCTTTTTTCTACTGATCAATAAACAAATTTTCCAGTAAGTCCTATTTTGGTAGGAATTTTAGAGTTCCAGAAGTTTGCATTAGTTACAGTTTTCTACAGGCTGTTTTGTTTTTGACAGATTCTGTTTTTCATGTGTTGTTTGCTTATTTTGATGCATCTACGGCTAGTATGTAAGGGTATGAACCATAGAAAAGTTGGAATACAGTAGGTTTAACACCAAAATAAATAAAGAATGAGTTCATTACAGTACCTTATGTGGTGGTTTTGTTTTCTTTCACTAACGGAGCTTATAAGATTTCCTGTTGAGTTTGTGTTGTGAAGTTTTCAAGTTTTTGGTAAAGCTTTTATGGACTATGGAATAAGGAGTGGCAAAAGCCTAAGCTTGAGGATGCCGTTGGCACCCCAAGATATTCAAGAATAGCCAAAAGCCTAAGCTTGGGGATGCCCCGGGAAGGCATCCCCTCTTTCGTCTTCGTTCATTGGTAACTTTACTTGGAGCTATATTTTTATTTGCCACATGATATGTGTTTTGCTTGGAGCGTCGTCTATTATATTAGTCTTTGATTTTTAGTTTACCACAATCATCCTTGCTGCACACACCTTTTGGGAGAAGCCTATTTGATTAGAATTTATTAGAATTTGCTATGTGCTTCACTTATATCTTTTTAGCTTGATAGTTTTTGCTCTAGTGCTTCACTTATATCTTTTAGAGCATGGCGGTGGCTTGATTTTATAGAAATTGTTAGTCTCTCATGCTTCACTTATATTATTTTAGAGTATTTTAGAACAGCATGGTATTTACTATGGTTATAAAATTGGTCCTAGAATGGTAGGCATCCAAGTTAGGTATAATAAAAAATATCATAGGAAGTGAATTGGATGCTATGATCAATTTGATACTTGATAATTGTTTTGAGATATGGAGGTAGTGATATTAAAGTCATGCTAATTGAGTGATTATGAATTTAAATAATGCTTGTGTTGAAGTTAGCAAGTCCCGTAGCATGCACGTATGGTTAAAGTTGTGTAACAAATTTGAAACATGAAGTGTACCTGGCTTGTGCATCCTTATGAGTGGCGGTCGGGGACGAGCGATGGTCTTTTCCTACCAATCTATCCCCCTAGGAGCATGCGCGTAGTGCTTGATTTTTGATGACTTCTAAATTTTTGCTATAACACTAGTAGGGAAAAGCCTAGCAGCAGCGCGGGTTTTGGGCCTATCAGTAGCGCGGGCACAAGCGCCATCGATAAGGCGCTTCATAGTAATGCTTAGCAATAGCGCTGCTTGACGACGCCATCGCTAAATTGACTTACTAGCAGCGGTTCTTTATAACATCGCTATCGTTAATTAGTAGTAGCGCTTCTCCTAACCCGCTACTACTACTATTTAGTATTTTATTTCTTTTCTATTTCATGTTGTATTCATACACCTTTACACAAGTTTTCATACAGCAGGAAATTAGAGATTGTTTTACATCATCATGAGTTATTACATCATGGGGTGAAGAATCAGGATTAGTTTCAAGTGGATGTCCATCCACTTGAAACTAATCCGCAGTTCTTTCACCCAATGATATAATAATATCATCATCATCATCATATCATTAACAACTTAGCATCATAATACATCATTGTCATATAACACCTCCTCAATATCATCGTTTTCATCATTGACATCACATAACACCTCCTCAAGATCATCATTATCAACTCTAACACATTACCACATAATAAACATATTGTACCTCATAGGACCTATTACATTCGATTAAGACCTACTACATTTTCTAAGGTAAAATAACAAAAACAAGATAGCCCCGACTCTCCATTATGGAGAATGGAGATTAGCCTGCCTCCCATTCTTGCCTTTCGCTGAATGTTACTTCCAAGAACCTTCTTGCGAATGTCCATACATTTCTTCCATTCTCGATGATCATGTGTTCACGGTTTTAGAACCGATATGCACAGTGAGCTCCCTAGATTTACTCCGGCAAGATGTTCAGAATCGAGAGGCTACCATGCAGACACATCGATGAGGCACACAATCCATCGGGAGTTTCGTTGAAAAACATAATAATAACTTTGTAGTTAGCAATGATGTACTAGTTTTAGAAGTATGCAAAAATGCACGAATGTCGCAATAGTAAAAAATCTTACCAGGTATCTCCAGAGAAGTTATCGTTGTTCAACACATGCACTAGTGGCACGATTCACCATAATTTGGAGGAGTTCGATAATAGGCATTGTAATTCTCAAGAAGAGTACAAAATGCGATCGATGATTTTTCTCCTTATATGTTAATTGGGTGCCTTCTTGTAGTGGGTTTTATCTACCATCTTCCGCATAGTCTTTGAAGAATCAAAATAAGCTGTCAATGGAAATAAGCTATCAACTATTTTGAAATAAAGAATATAAATTAGTTAATAACTTTGTTTGATAAACTCACATAGCGGTACAATCGGCAGCGATCAACAAGGACCCAAATGTCCATATTGTCTTCCTCATTGTCAGATCACCAAGATCCATGGTGATAATCATACCCTCATCAAAACCATACATTTTGCAAAGTGCTTCCCACTTTTGGCAACCAAAATGGGTTACGCTCGAGCATTATACAGATTTACTTCAAAATCCATATCATGATGGGTCCTTAGGTGTATTTTCTTTGTTTCAAAATTTTCATGGTCTTCAAAACCCATCCTCTCCAAGACATAGCGCCTTGCATGGCATGGGATAAGCTAGTCAAATTGTAAAATATGAAAATTAGACGTTGAAATAGTTGAAGTCATGCTTAATGGAGAAAAAAACTATTGTCGCTGCTATGCATCAGTATGAACATCGCAGGTCTCCTCGAGCTTAATGCTGAAGCGGCGATCGTCGCCCAGCCGAACGAACTGTCGCACATACCTCGATCGTCGTGGCACCAGCTACACTCCCGAGACCGTCGTCGTCCGAAAGTACGACATTTCCTACAATCATAATTCAAAGATTAAACTTGTACATATTCTAGCACAAGTCATGTAAGAATTCACGACAAAATCCGCATGACCTTTGCTAAAAAGGACATATCGAGCGCTGAAATTTGCCGAACGGAAATTAATCAACACTCCGACAAAACATAGGCCACTCGGAGATGTAAACTGAACATGAACGGCCACTTGGGCAACCACATATCCTATTTGAGCAACAACACAAAATATACAAGGATATTTGGCTGGTCTCACCTCGATGTCGGAGGGGTACGTCGGTGATCGGGATGACGGCGGGTTGTCGGAGGGGTCGGTGACGGGACGACGAAGGTCACCAAAACCATATAAGTTATCACTAGCAACAAAACATGTTCAGCTAGTTTTATTAATTCAACTAGTTCTTACTAAATATAAACTTACTATAAATAGAAAAAAACTAGTTCTTTCTAAAAATAAAGTAGTTCAACTAGTTATATTAATTATCTTACTAAAAATAGATTAGTTCTGTTAATTCAACTAGTTCAACTAGTTTATTAATTTACTTACTAAACTAGTTCAACTATAACTAAAGTAGTTCAACTACCACTACTACTACTAAAAATCTAGTACTAACTAAGCTAAATTAACATCTACTACTACTAAATTAACATCTAGTACTAGCTAACCCTAAATTAACATCTACTACTAAATCTAGTACTAACTAGTGGCAGGGGTGGGGGCCGACGGAGAGGTAGCTAGGGGCGGCGAGGTCGAGGGCGGTGGGAGGCGGGCTGCCATGGAGGAGGGAGGAGGGCGGCTGCAGTGGATGGAGGAGGGCAGCAAGGAGGAGGAGGGGCGGCCGCAGGCGGAGGGGAGGATGTGCGAGGAGGATGGAGGAGGGACGGAAGGAGGGGAGTACCTCGGCGGCGGACGAACGGCGGCGGCGGCGACGGACGACGACGGTTGTCGCGGGCGAGAGTGAGAGTGTGAGTGAGGGCCGGTCCTCCCGTGGGGATAAGGTAGGGATAGTTGTAGCGCGTTTGGCAAAAAGCGCTACAGCTAACGCAAGTAGCATGGCGCTCTCAAGATAACGCGCCATCGCTATAGCTAGCGGGGGCCAAGGTCATGGCAACTATAGCAAGAAGGCCAGATGCCTCAACGCAGCCATCGCTACTTCCAAGTCAAGAGCTGCTTGGCGGACACGCCACTGCTGCTAAGTAGCAGTAGCGTGGTATTTTGAAGCGTGCTGCAGATAAGATTCTGTGTATAGGCTTTTCCCTAGTAGTGTAAGTATATGAGTTATGTTGACTAATGTTGAGTCCATGGATTATACGCACTTTTACCTTTCCACCATTGCTAGCCTCTTCGGTACCGTGAATTGCCCTTTCTCACCTTGAGAGTTGGTGCAAACTTCGCCGGTGCATCCAAACCCCATGATATGATACGCTCTATCACACATAAACCTCCTTATATCTTCCTCAAAACAGCCACCATACCTACCTATTATGGCATTTACATAGCCATTCCGAGATATATTGCCATGCAACTTTCCACCGTTCCGTTCATCATCATCATGACATACTTTACTTTTGTCATATTGCCATTGCATGATCATGTAGTTGACATCGTATTTGTGGCAAAGCCACCATGCATTATTTTTCATACATATCACTCTTGATTCATTGCACCATCCCAGTACACCACCGGAGGCATTCATATAGTGTCGGGCGCGATGGGGCGCGACACCTATGGGGCCGGGGACGGCCCCTTCGTGAGTTCGGTACGAGGGCGGAGGATGCGCGGAGAGCAGATCGAGGCGATCGCGCTGGGATTTTACCCAGCCGGGCGCGATGGTCGCAAAAACCCTACTGCTGCTTTGTGTTGTATTGTGCTTCGGGAGCTTGAAGAGCTACAGTAGCGGCTACCCGAGCGTGAGAGTTGTAAATGAGTCCAACCCCCTCTACGTTGTGCATGGGCCTCCTTTTATAGGGCAAGGGGTCACCGACAGGTGTCAACGTAGGTAGAGGGGTAAAAACGTAAAAGAGGTGGTAGTTGGAACAGTGTGGGAACAGTGCAGCTACAGTGGATTCTACCTACTTTTGACAGAGGGGGACAAGAGCATTAAATGCCCGTCGCCGTCGACCCCAAAAGCTCCCGCCCTTGCGTCTCCGTTTGCCACGGCGATGGAGCCACCACCGTGGAGCGCCACCGCACCCCTCATGCAGCACAGCCATCCGCCACGCGTTTCTGGAGAGGGCTTAAGGCGACGCGTGGGCGGATGAGCTGGAGTGCGGGCACACAGCGCGGCTCTCCCGGCAAGCACCTTGCCGGGGTCTGGATCTTGCCGGGCCCGGGAGCTTGTCGGGCTTGTAACTTGTCGCTCCCCGGGCCCTCGCCGGGACGCGTATAGCACCGAGGCGTGTCTTCTGAGATGTAGTCTTCTGGTCTCCCCGGCGAGCTCATCTTGCCGGGAGCTTGCATGAGTGACGTAATCTTGAGCCTGGAACAGCCTTCCCGGCAAGCTCCTCTTGCCGGGGTCTCGAGCTTCTGTCTTGTACACTTTGTTCTTGAATGGCTTGATACGGAGCAGGAATGGTCTCCGGCAAGTATGTGGTGGATCCGCCGCTGAAGTTGCGATCGCCTGCACAAGTTGGGGTAGTGAGGTACCCCTACCTTAGTACACCGACAGAGCCCCGGCTCTGGGCCACACGGTGCCGAGCGCTGTTGGGCCAGCCCAAAACAGGCACGGGCACACGCGCCCACGGCGCGTCAATCCACTTCGCTTCGCCGCCTCCGCAACAAAGCCGCGCGCCGATTGCGGCGTCGTGGGATGGGACGTGCCCACGTTCTTTAATGAGAAGGGCGGAGCGCCCCCCCCCACTTTCCCATAAAACAGAGGGAGCAGGCGCGGTTCCCCTCCTTCGCTTTCATTGCTTCTTCCTCCTTTTCCAGAGATCCTCTTCGCGCTCCGCCTCCGCATCCCCTCCGCTGTTTCTTGTGTTTGCGGCGCAGCCGGATCCTTCGTCCTCCTTCCCTCGCCGCCTCCGCCATGGCC
Source organism: Aegilops speltoides (assembly GCA_021437245.1). Taxonomy (NCBI): domain Eukaryota; kingdom Viridiplantae; phylum Streptophyta; class Magnoliopsida; order Poales; family Poaceae; genus Aegilops; species Aegilops speltoides. The sequence goes on along the minus strand of CM038145.1, from coordinate 386,793,542 downwards.
CCGAAAACCAGGAAGGGGAAGGAGAAGGCGGAGGAGACCAAGAAGGAGAAGTCCGAGCAGGCGGAAAAGCTCGCCCAGATGCGGAGGGAGAACGTCGTCTTCCCGCCGCGGCTCGGCGTGCAAGAACTCTGGGGCAAGTATTTCTTGTTCTGGGCCAAGAGGACCACGGCGCATCCTCGGACTAGAGCTCACCCGGCCAGCACCATGGGCGACTATCCCATGGTATTATTTCTTCGCAGTTTTCTTCCACTGCGGTCTTTGTCCTCCTTTTTCTGAATTCTTCTGCGATGTCATGAACACATACGGCTTCCACCTTCTTGATTTCACCCCCAATGCCATCCTCACAATGGCGGTTTTCGCACATATGTGCGAAAACTTCATAGGGATACGCCCAAATGTAGCTCTGCTCGTGCACTTCTTCACCCTAGAACAGAGCCCGCCCCCTCTCCGGAGGGATTTCCGGTTTTCCGTCTGAATTTGAAGAGGTCGACTTGCCGGGAGCTCCGCGCAAGTGGGAAGAGTGGCGGCAGATTGGTGCTGGATCGTCAAGACGAGCCGCAGCTTCACCACTGCCCAAGACAACGCCCATTGCGCTGGCAGAGATTGGAGCGAGCTGGATTCGACGACATCAAGCTCGACGCCGCTTCTCATCCGGATTCTCCGCCTTCGAGAAGCGGGCTGTCCGCTGCAGCGTAGGCGAGACTTCCTCCGCCGCCGCATTGCCCTCTCCAAGACAGAAAAGGCCAGCCTGGGAGTACGCCGGCGCAGGGATATAATGAGGCTGCGACCGGGCTGAACTTCAACTTCACGACGCTGAACCGAGGGGATGGTCCGGAACTTTCAAATATGACCCGCCCATCCCGATTGGTTCAGCTTCCCGGGGTGGTGCCCTCTCGCAACAACGCAGCTCGGGATCGCTTTGTCGCCATGATGCCCGCGGCGACTCACACGGTGTGGAGCGTTCAGGATCCCGCCCGAGCCAGCCAGACGTCCTCAACTTCTTCGACACCTCGCAGAGGTAGCGAAGAACAAGGACGAGACCCGGGGCTGACACGGACACCACGGACGAGGAGCTCGCGACATAGCTTCTCGGGCGAAGAGGCGCTGCTGCAGCGCGGCAGGAAAGTTCGGTTGTACACCCGAGGAGGCGGAGGCTGCGAGGAGTCCTATCAAGCGGAGGCGGCGGAGATCTGCAGACAGCTGCGACTTCCTCCCGACGCTTGCCGGGTCCTTCTTCGAGGCACTCCGGATCCCTGAATCGCGGCCGAGGCCGCGGCAAGAGGTGTCGCTGCCGGAGGGAGCCGAGGCGCCGCAGGAGCGGAGGCGCCGGAGGGAGCGAGACGCCAGAGGAAAGGGGTCGCAGCGCAGGCGCTGGTCTGGGCGAGCCAGCCGGGCGAGGAGGAGGGGAGGATGCCGCTGCGCCGAGGATGCCGGGCGGGTCCACGGACCTTACGACGACGACCTCTCCTCGCCGCCGGAAACCTCCCGCCCCGGGCGAGCCCCAAGCGTTCTCCACCGGTGCGCCTCCGCAAGGCTGCGGCGGAAGCGAGTACGCAGGCCCCCCGGCAACTACCGGCACGCCGGGCAGCGCAAGCTTCCCGGGGGAGTCGAGCCACGCCGAGGGCGACCGACGCACCAGACATGGCGGAAGCGACCCGCGCAGGCCACAGCAAGGGCGCCTCGCAGGCCGGCGCCGAGTGGACAGGGGTCTTCGAGCGGAGCGGCGGCTCCGCCGCTTCTCGGGTCCCCGCATAGGGCCGGGTCTCGTGAGCCCCCACTCCGAGGACTGCCAGCGCCCGAGAGGGCCTCGCCTCCTGCCTCCCGCGCCGACGCAACACAGTGCGACGATTTCTCCGCCTTGAGCGAAGACGACGAGGAGGAACAGGAGGCACCGAGATCTTCATCTTCTAAACTCCGCCTCGATTATTGTCGAGGCTAATCTTGTTTTTGTGTTGATTTCAGGACCTTGACCGAGCGGGCGGCGAAGAAAGCTAAGGTGCCCGTGGTCGAGGTCGTGGACTACTCGCCCGCGCCGAGGCGACTGGGACGCGCCGGATCCAAGCTTGCCGGACCAGAAGGCTGTCCCGAGGAGCAGCCCCCAACAGAGCCCCCCACCGCAGCCCCCAACAGAAGTCTGGGTCCCGCCTTCGCTTGCCGGGTGCGTCTGGAGATTCCATCTGATTCCAATATCTTGACGTGTTTGTCTTGATTTGTGCAGAGATGGAGCCGCAGCGGCCGGAGCGTCCGGAGGTCGCCCTTGAGGAGCCGGCAGCCCCTCCATCCCCGCCAAGGTTGGATTCCCCGGCAAGGGAGAGCGTTCCGCCAAGGGCGGGTACTCCGCCAAGGGCGAGTACCCCACCAAGAGCGAGCAGCCCGGTGAGGGCGGCCACTCCGGCAAGGGATGGTTCCCCGGCAAGGGAGCCCGCCGCTGACGACGCCCGCCAAGGTAAGTTCTGCGACTTTGTCTTCTTGGCATTGTCTCTTTTTGGATATTCGCTTGAACTTCTTTTGCTTTTTCTTCTTCTCCTAGATCCTCCTCCTCCCCTCGAGCAGATGGAGACGGAAGTCGTCATCGAGGAAGAGGAGGACGTGCAGGGTGGCGGTGGCGACGCCTCTGCTGCCGAGGGCACGGCGGGAGCCGCCGGGCCGGATGTGCCGGAGACCGCTCCGGCTGCAGATGCAGCGGCCGGGGAGAGGGATGGCGACCGCACCGCCGGCCCGGAGGCGGCGGGAGCATCGAGTGCTGCGCCGGTCACCGACCCCTCCGCCGGAGAGGAGCGGCCCGGCTACTACTTGGAAGCCCCCAACGTGTCTTCATCCAAGTGCCGTGGGGTTCTCGTCGCGGCTCCCGGAGGGCGAGGCCTTCGATGGGGAGATCCCGCCTCCGCTGGTTTGAAGGTCGTCGAGGCCCGCGGGAGTGGCGGATCTGACGAGGAGAAGCTGCTTCACCAGCCTCCTGCCCTTACCGGGCTGCACGCAAAGCTCGCTTCCTGGAGGCCCTTGCCGCCAAGGCCGCCGAGGAGATAGAGAAGCGCGGAGCTCAGCGCCGCCAACAGCTGCTCTCCGTGAGGTGGCGGAAAGACGCGAGCAGCTCGCCGGGCAAGATGAAGAGTGGCTGCTGCAGAAGGCCGAGGCCAAGAGCAGCAACGGCTCGCCGGAGTGGAGCTGTCCTGGCGAGAAGGAGAGCTCAACCAGCGAAAGGTTGATCTCGACGCCCACGACGAAGACCTCGCCGCTTCGGGAGCAGGCCTTCAAGGGAATTGAAGGAGGCGAAGACGCCAAGGCGCCGCGGGAGACCGCCAAGGAAGATCTTGCCGCCAAGGTCGCGCATCTGGAGGAGCTGTTGAAGGTGGACTCGAGAAGATCGCCGCGCACACGGAGCGCGATAAGTACGCCCACACCAACTCGTAGCTCCAGCGCGTTTTGCTGAGAAGGGCGACGAGCTGAAGGCCGCCAAGGACTCCGCCGAGGATCTTGAGCGTAAAATTTCCGCGATGAAGGACTCGCCGACGCTGCCCGGACCGGGAAACCAAGTTGAAGGAGGAGCTCCGCGAGGAGCGATCCTTAGTGGCCGTGCCAACAAAGCAGCCGAGATTTCCGTCGATCGCCGAGATATGGACCGAGGATTTGGTGTCTTCGGTCCGCCATCGACCAGAGCTGCCGGGCGCTGAAGCCGGAGCATCTCATCTATTCCCCGGATCCAAACTCGCCCACGCCAAGCTCGCCTTTCTTCGAGGGATCGCGCCGGCCCTTGCAAATCTGCGGGAGAAGATCCCCGCGCAACTTGCCGAGGAGACTCGCCGGATGTGCTCGGGAACCATGGAGCGCGTGCTGACGAAGATCGTGTACCGGAACCCCGGCATAAACCTTGCCAATGTTCTTCGTAGCTTGCCGGCCGACGCAAACATGGAGGTTCTAAAGGAGCAGGTCGCCCACATCATCGCCAAGGTGAACAAAATCCCCAGGATGGAGGGCGACCGCGTAGACTAGGCCTCCTTGTTCTTTATCTTTCTCTTTTGTTGCTGCACAGGTTGCTATGAACTCATTAGTCATCATGACAAGTTATTCCTTGTAAGATATTACCTTTATTTTGATCAGCAGATGCGGTGTTATCTCCCTTGTTTTGATTCTCAACTCCGCATGTTTCAACTTTATGCTTCTAGGAGTTTTGCCGGCAAGGAGCCCTTGCCGCGGGCGCTGAGTGTCTTACTCAAGCAGCCTGGCCGGCTAAGGTCTTACCGCAAGCAACCTTGCCGTGGTTTATCGCAAACGCACCCAGCTTGCCGAGCGGACTCGAAAAGCGAAACAAGGGCGCAACACTTTGTCGCAGCTCACTTAAATCGCTAAGCACGCCGAAAGCAAGATAAGGGTGTGGCTATCCACGGTAGGTTCCTCCGAGCACAAGTTTTCCATACGGTGTGGTTGTTCAAGGAAGGCAACTTAAAAATTTGGGCTGTGATCCGCAAGCCTCTTTTCTCGAACAGCACTTGGTTCATCCTCCACTCCTTCCCCCCGCAAACTTGTGCCCGAGGAACGCTTCGCTGCTTAAGAAACCAGGAGAGAGAAGAGGGAAAAGCATGTGGCCTTTCGGCGCATATTGCTTGCGGACATGCGTGTCGCATTTAAAAGATGCCAAATAACTCATGCAAATAGCAAAGAAGAGCATGAGAAAAGCAAATAGCGCAAGACACGAAAACTTTATTGCTGCACGGTCTGCGCCCGCTTTGTACAAAGGGTTACATGCAACGACGGCAAAGCTTTTGTACAAAAGGTGGTTGCCGGAACGGATCACGGCAACCGCGCTTTATGGGTAAAACTTGCGAAGATGCTCTATGTTCCGTGAGTTACTCATCGGTAAGCCTTCTTCGTCTCGAGGCGACGGCGCCGGGCCTCGTGACTTGTCTCACCCGATAAGGGCCTTCCCACTTCAAGGCCAACTTGTTGGAATTCTTGGCGGATCGAACACGCCAAGAACAAGGTCGCCTTCCTCGAGACTCTGGCTTTGACCTTGCGGCTATGGTAGCGGCGCAAGGCTTGCTGGTATCGAGCAGCTCGTGACAAAGAGCTCGAGACGCCCTCCTCAAGGAGCAACGCGTCATCTTGTCGCAGCTTGCTCTTGCTCAAGCTCATCATAAGCGAGCACTCGAGGAGATCCGTATACGAAGTTCCGTGGGGAGAACTGCTTCGCTCCATAGACTAGAGCAAAGGGTGTCTGTCCGTGGCTCGACGGTGTCGCTCGATTGACCAAAGAGCCGCCGGCAGCTCCTCTATCCAATTTCTTCCGACTTGCGCAGCTTGTCGAAAGTTCTTGTCTTGAGTCCGCGCAGCACTTCAAAGATTGGCCCTTTCGCTTGACCGCTGCTCCTTGGGTGAGCAATGGCTTAAACAGACCTTGGCGCCAAGGTCTTGGACGCATCGCATGAAGGTGCGGCAGTGAATTGTGTACCGTTGTCGGTGATAATCCTGTTAGGGATCCCAAACGCACACGATCGACCAAGAACTTGACCGGCGATCGTCTTGTCACCTTTCTCATCGGCTCTACTTCGCCACTTTGTGAACTTGTCGATCGCTACGCATAAGTACTCAAAGCCCCGACAACGACGGGGAAAGGGCCGAGGATATCTAGACCCTGCATCGAGAAGGGCCAGGATAAAGGGATTGTTTGGAGAGCTTGAGCTGGCCGATGAATCTGCTTTGCATGGAACCTGCACGCTTCACACTTGGTTACTAGTGCGCTTGCATCTTGAGGGCTTTCTGTTAAAAGAACCCTTGCCGAAAGCTTTCCGACAAGTGCCCTTGCGCCAATGTGGTGGCCGCACATGCCTCCATGTATCTCGCCAAAGAGCTTCGCCCATCTTCCCCGGAGATGCACTTCATCGACACCATTGAGTTTTCTTCTCAGACAGCTTCGTTGTCCACGAACTGGTACATGCTTGACTGTCTGGTTACCCTTTCTATTTCTTCGTGGTCGCCGGAAGTTCTCCAGTTTGCAAGAAGCGGACGATCTGCTGCGCCCATGCCGGAGCTCGGGCTCAACGGTAAGGACTAATGGCGTGAGGGCTGCTGGGACCTCAGCTTCACGGCAAGGAACTTTGGCTCGCCGGGCTGAAGGTCCCTCGCAAGCTTGCCGGGCAAGGCTTGTCGGGAACACTTGCTTCAAGTGCATAGACCCGAGGGTCCGCAGGAGCAAACTGTTCTCTCGGCCCCGGTCGCTGATCTTGGGACTTTGGCGGCGGCCTCGGGGAGATCCGCCGCAAGTAGTCGCCGGAGACCAACTTCCTCTTCTTGGACTGCCCAATTGATGGTGTGACGGAGGGTTGAGTCAACTTGAGCAAGAAGGTCCCTGGTTCCACAGGTAACTTCATTGAAGCACACTTTGAAAGGCCATCTGCGATTTCATTTTGAGCTCTCGACATGCTCCATCTCGCAAACCTTCAAAGCGCCCTCAAGCTTCCTCACTTCATCTACATAAGCTTCCATCAAAGGGCTCGATAGCTCTTGTTTAACTTGCCGGACCACCAACTGAGAATCTCCACATACGACCAACTTCCTGATCCCAAGTTCGGCCGCAATCCTGAGGCCGGCGAGCAAACCTTCATATTCAGCAGTTGTTGTTCGTCGCTTGCTCTCTTGGGAAGTGCATCTCGATGACATACTTGAGGTGCTCTCCGTGGGCGCGATGAGTACCACGCCGCACCGGCGCCTTGCAGCGAGAAGGCACCATCAAAGTACATTACCCATTCACTGCCGCTTCTTGTATGGGTGTACTTGTTTCTTGGACTTCTTCATCGTGTTGGGGTCCATTCGCTATGAATTCTGCCAAACCCGGCTCTATGGTTGAAGTACTTTCAAACTTGAGTCCAAAGCTCGACAGCTCCAAAGGCCCACTCAACGATCCTGCCTGTTGCTTCGGATTGTGCAATATCCTCTTCAGCGGAAGCGAGTGACCACCGTTATCTCGTGTGCTCGAAGTAGTGGCGCAGCTTTCTCGAGGCCATAAGGAGGCCGAAAGCAGCTTTGCACACCGTAGTATCTTGATCTAGCCCCTCAAGAAGGGAGCTTACAAAATACACCGGGCGCTGCACCATCTTCTTCTCGCACCTCACCCCGCTCCTGCGTGGAGTCGTCCTTGTCGGGCTGAGCTTGTCGGGCAGCCTCGCTTGTCGCTGGACTCGCTTGCCGGTGGTGCAGCCTCCTCGTCGGGCTCCTCTCCGCTACTAGCGCAGCACTAACCACTTGGTTGGTTGCCGCTAGGTACAGCAGCAACTTCTCTTGTGGTTTAGGTGCGACAAGTATTGGGGTGGTGGACAGGTATCGTTTCAAATCCTGCAGCGCTGCCTCCGCTTCTGGAGTCCACTTCATGGGGCCTGCCTTCTTCAAGATTTTGAAGAAAGGTAGGGCGCGCTCTGCAGATTTTGAAATGAACCTACTGAGGGCAGCCACACAACCTGCGAGCCTTCTGACATCCTTGACTCGCTTTGGGGCCTCAATCTGCTCAATGGCTTTAATCTTGTCGGGGTTGGCTTCAATCCCTCTCTGCGACACAAAGAACCCGAGAAGCTTGCCGGAGGGAACTCCAAAGACACATTTCTCGTGGTTCAACTTTAGTCAGATCTCATGCAGGTTCTCAAATGTCTCTTCCAAATCTTGAATCAGCGTGTCCTGTTTTTGCTCTTCACCACGATATCATCCATGTAAGCCTCTACATTTCGTGGATCTGCGGGCTCAAAGCAAAGATACACTACCCTTGCAAACGTTGATCCTGCATTCTTCATCCAAATGGCATGCGATGAAGCAATAGGTGCCACATGGAGTGATAAACGCAGTCTTCTCTTCATCCTCTTTGGCCATAAAGATCTGGTGATAGCCCGAGTATGCATCAAGAAAGCGAGTAGCTCACATCCGGCGGTGGAATCAACAATCTGGTCGATGCGCGCAAGGGGAATGGATCCTGGGACATGCTTTATTCACATCGGTGAAGTCTATACACAGCCTCCATTTCCCGCTGGCCTTGGCGCACGACGACCGGGTTTGCTAACCACGCTGGATGGATCACACCTCGACTAGGCCTGCTGCCTCTAGCTTGATTTCTTCGCCGATGAATTCTTGGCGCCCACGGCTTGCTTCCTTACTTTTTGCTTGACGGGTCACAAGATGAGGGCAAACGGCAAGCTTGTGCTCAATTACCTTCCTGGAACAACGGGATGTCGATGGTTGCCATGCAAACACATCGACATTCGCCCGCAGAAAGTAACGAGCGCTTTCCTATTTGTCGTTGCCGCGGCATCGATGGTGAAGGTACCACCAGTGCCGTCCTCCTTGGCGGACACCTTCTTGGTTGCGGGCGGAGCAGCCATTCCCTTTTTACACTTGCCGGTGGAACTCGACGGGGCGTCCTCGGGAGCAGCGCAATACTCCGAAGAGGTGCAGTTGCCGGAGTGGGCCCCGGAGTGCTTGCCGGACTTGGTCTTTGTCTTCTTCCCCCCGGGAGCTTCAGCGGCAAGTGTATCCTTGCCGGCCGCTGCTGCCGCGTCCCGGTAGATCTTATCGGCGCAGATAAGCGCATCTTTCTTGTCGCCGTGGACCGTGATAACGCCATCGCCCCGCATCTTGAGCACGCTAGCATAATGGGAAGCTGCCATGAACTTGGCGAGGGCAGACGGCCGAGTATCCCGTTAGATGGCAACGAATATCGGCGACGCCGAAAGTGACGCGCCGGTCCCGGTTGAGCTCCCGCCAAAGGTCACAGTGCAGAGTGATCTTTCCTTGGGCTTGCTCCGTCCCCGGTTGATTCCTTGAAAGAACCGGTCTCTTCGAGCTCGCCATCTGAATTTGGAGTTTCTTGATTACAGCAGAGGAGATCAAGTTCAGCCCGCCCCGCCGTCAACCAACATCTTGGTGACCTTGAGGTTGCGGACGGTGGGTGAGACCAGCATCGGCAAACACCCGACCGCTGGTGGTGCGGTCGGGTGATCTCGAGATCAAAAATGATGGGCGTCTTGGACCATTTGAGGAGCTCTGCGCGACTCCATGGGTGGCTCTGCTGCATTCACCTCACGCTACCACCGCTTAATTGGCGGTGGAGGTGTAACGAGGCACCACCTTCGACGCACAGACCTCCGTGGCCTTCGAATTCCTGCTCACCGTCATCCTCATCCTCCATGTCCTCATCGCCGTCTTCTTCATCCTTGTCGCGTCCGGAAGGTCGATCACCTTGTCGCCGCTTGGCCTTGCCGGGGTCCTCCCCACCATTGAACGGCCGCTTGCTGCTCGGTTCTCCTCCGCCACCTTGGGCCCTCTCCTTGTCGCGCTCTCATACTCAGCTTTTTGTCGCCGACGAGATAGTCGACGCGCTTTGCGCTTGTAGAGGTCGTGGCCCTTGGTGCGTGGATTTTGCAAGATTGCTTGCCGGGCCGCTTCGCTTGTCGGCTGTCGCCATTGGGGCAAGCTCCTTGCCGGAGTTGCCAGCCTGCGCTTGTTTGGCGGGAGCTTCCTTGCCGGACTTTTCGACGGCAAGCACCTGCTCCTTGTTCTTCTTCTGAAAGTTCTGCCGCCGGCGCTTCTTTGCCGGGCGGCGCTGTCGAGTCGCTTCCTCCGCGCTCGCTGATCCTCCCCGGGAGCCTTCTCCCTCTTCCGCGGCAAGATTTATCACCAGAGCATAAAGCTCGCCGACGTCTCCAATCTTGGTCATCGCCATCTCTTCACGCATGCGCGTTACGCGACGTTTCGGTGGAACGCGCCGATAACCGCGCAGGGTGGACGCCGTGATGTTGTGTTGCACACGGCTGAAGCGTTGATGTACTTGCGCAGGATTCTCCTTCCTTCGGCCAAAATGTGGAGATCGCTTCTCCGGCGTGGGGTTTGTGGCCGCCAGTGAAGGCGCCAACAAACCGATGGCAAAGGTCTGCCAAGAAGAAATGGAGCCTTCGGCAAGTGCATCAGCCAAGAACGAACGCTCGCCTAAGCACGAGCGGAAGTAGTTCGCCGTAATCTTCTCATCGCGCCACCCGCAGCCTGCACCGCGATGGTGTAGATATCGAGGAATTCGAGGTGCGCCTTGCCGTCGTATTCTCCGCACGCCGGGCTTGAAATTCTTCATGCTGGCCACCGACGCGCCGCAGCTCTCGGTGAACGCAGGGCAGCCTCGCCGCAGACGGCAAGTCGCTCGCTCGCCGGGCGTCTGCCGTCGACAGTGCTTCCAGCTCTCTGTCGATTGTCGCTGAAGTCTTCGGCGGGCGCCGATCGTGGTCCGAAGCGTTTTCGCCGCCAATCGCCAAGGACTGGCGTTGATCCCGACGAGCCTGCTGGATCCGACGATGCCGTGGAGCCGCTGCCGGCGTTGTTCCGCGAGGCGGCGCTTTCGCTTCAGCGGCGGAGAGTGCACGGTTGCACCTTCGGCGTCTCTGCTGCCGCCGCCTTCGTCTTTCGACTTGCCGTGGCTGTGAAGCCATTGGCTGCCGTGGACGGCCGTTGTTGGGCGGCGCGATCAGCTCGATGGTAGCCCTCCGCCTCGGCCTTGTCCGCTGCCGAGGGAAATCGAGGAGCATTTGCGCTTGTGAGTGCTTCCGCAGGGTGGAAGGAAGCGGAGCGAAGCGTGCGGAGTGGACGCGCTTGGACTCTAACGGTGTTGGCGAGCAGGGTCCTGCCCCGCGCCGCTTTGCTCGTGTCCGGACGGGATCCGAACATCTCGCGAGCCTCCGTACGTCCTCGCTTCCAGCAGACGGATACCACCTCCCGTGGTACGGCGCTGCTGGTCGCTGTGGCGCTGAGATGGACGTGGATCCACGGAGACCGAGGCGCGGTCATCCGTCCGATCTCGGATCTCGTGGCGCCATGAGTGCCCTCGCCGGTGTCCGCTTTTCGACGGCGTTTCTTCCGCTTACCGCTGGCTCCGTGGCGGCGGGTGAGACGCAGACGGGTTCAGAACCTTGAGGCCCTCGCTCGGGGCCATGGCGCAGATTGTCGGCGAAGTCGCCGATTTAAACCGGAGAGGTTGATGAAGAACGCGGTCGCGTAACGCCGGATCAGGTCCGCGATAACCTCGACGCCCCTACCGGGCGCGCTAAAGATGTCGGGCGCGATGGGGCGCGACACCTATGGGGCCGGGGACGGCCCCTTCGTGAGTTCGGTACGAGGGCGGAGGATGCGCGGAGAGCAGATCGAGGCGATGCGCGCGGGGGATTTTTACCCAGCTTCGGGCCGCGATGGTCGCGCAAAACCCTACTGCTGCTTTGTGTTGTATTGTGCTTCGGGAGCTTGAAGAGCTACAGTAGCGGCTACCCGAGCGTGAGAGTTGTAAATGAGTCCAACCCCCTCTACGTTGTGCATGGGCCTATAGGGCAAGGGGTCACCGACAGGTGTCAACGTAGGGTAGAGGGGTAAAAACGTAAAAGAGGTGGTAGTTGGAACAAGGGAACAAAGGCAGCCACAAGTGGATTCTACCTACTTTTGACAGAGGGGACAAGAGCATTAAATGCCCGTCGCCGAATTCCAAAAGCTCCCGCCTTTGCGTCTCCGCTTGCCACGGGCGATGGAGCCACCACCGTGGAGCGCCACCGCACCCCTCATGCAGCACAGCCATCCGCCACGCTGCTCTCGGAGAGGGCTTAAGGCGACGCATGGCGGATGAGCTGGAGGCGGGCGACAACAAGGCTCTCCCGGCAAGCACCTTGCCGGGTCTGGATCTTGCTGGCCCGGAGCTTGTCGGGCTTGTAACTTGTCGCCCCTCGGCCCTCGCCGGACGCGTATAGCGCCGAGGCGTGTCTTCGAGATGTAGTCTTCGTCTCCCCATGAGCTCCTCTTGCCAGAGCTTGCATGAGTGACGTAATCTTGAGCTCGAACGGCCTTCCCTGCAAGCTCCTCTTGCCGGGTCTCGAGCTCTGCCTTGTACACTTTGTTCTTGAATGGCTTGATACGGAGCAGAATGGTCTCCGCAAGTATGTGGTGGATCCGCCGCTGAAGTCAAGATCGCCAGTGCACAAGTTGGGGTAGTGAGGTACCCCTACCTTAGTACACCGACATATAGAGTCATATATTGTTCTAATTTTGAGTTGTAATTCATATGTTGTAATCAATGAAAGTGTGATGATCATCGTTATTAGAGCATTGCCTAAAAAGAAAAAAAGAAGAAAAAAAAGGCCAAACGAAAAAAATGCCCAAAAAAAGAAAAAAAGAGAACAAAATAAATAAAAGGGGCAATGTTACTATCTCTTTTTCCACACTTGTGCTTCAAAGTAGCACCTCATTCTCATGTAGTGAGTCTCATATATTGTGCTTCAAAGTAGCACCATGTTTTTCATATAGTGAGTCCCATAGGTTGTCTTTTTCATACTAGTGGGAATTTTTCATTATAGAACTTGGCTTGTATATTCCTACGATGGGCTTCCTCAAATGCCCTAGGTCTTCGTGAGCAAGCAAGTTGGATGCACACCCACTAGTTTCCTTTTTGTTGAGCATTCATAGCTCTAGTGCATCAGTTGCATGGCAATCCCTACTCCTCATGTTGACATCAATTGATGGGCATCTCCATAGCCCGTTGATTATCCTCATCAATGTGCGACTTTCTCCTTTTTTGTCTTCTCCACACAATCCCCATCATCATATTCTATTCCACCCATAGTGCTATATCCATGGCTCACGCTCATGTATTGCGTGAAGGTTGAAAAAGTTTGAGATTATTTAAGTATGAAACAATTGCTTGGCTTGTCATCAGGGGTATAGAAGTTGGGAACATCTTTGTGTGACGAAAATGAAGCATAGCCTAACTATATGATTTTGTAGGGATGAACTTTCTTTTGCCATGTTATTTTGAGAAGACATGACTGCTTTGATTAGTATGCTTGAAGTATTACTATTTCTTTTATCAATATGAACTTTTATTTTGAATCATTTGGATCTGAACATTCATGCCACAATAAAGAAAATTACATTGAGAATTATGCTAGGTAGCATTCCACATCAAAAATTCTATTTTTATCATTTATCTACTCGAGGATGAGCAGGAATTAAGCTTGGGGATGCTTGATACGTCTCCAAAGTATCTATAATTTTTGACTGTTCCATGCTATTATATTACCCTTTTTGGATGTTTATGGGCTTTATTTTACACATTTATATCATTTTTGGGACTAACCTACTAACTGGAGGCCCAACCCGTATTGCTGTTTTTTTGCCTATTTCAGTATTTCGAAGAAAAGGAATATCAAACAGAGTCCAAACGGAATGAAACATTTGGGAGCGTGATTTTTGGAACGAACGTGATCCAGAGGACTTGGAGTGCAAGTCAAGAAGTAGCTGAGGCGGCCACGAGAGGGTAGGGTGGGCCGACCCCTATAGGGCGCGCCCCCTATCTCGTGGGCCCCTCAGGCGGCCACCGACGTACTTCTTCCTCCTACATAAGCCTACGTACCCCGGAAACATCCAGGGAGCAACCGAAACACAATTTCCACCACCATAACCTTCTGTATCCGCGAGATCCCATATTGGAGCCTTCGTCGGCGCTCCGCCGGAGGGGGAATCGACCACGGAGGGCTTCTACATCAACACCATAGCCCTTCCGATAAGTTGTAAGTAGTTTACCACAGACCTTTGGGTCCATAGTTATTAGCTAGATGGCTTCTTCTCTCTTTTTGGATCTCAATACAATGTTCTCCCCCTCTCTTGTGGAGATCTATTCGATGTAAACTCTTTTTGTGGTGTGTTTGTCGAGATCCGATGAATTGTGGGTTTATGATCAAGTTTATCTATGAATAATATTTGAATCTTCTTTGAATTCTTTTATGTATGATTGAGTTATCTTTGCAAGTCTCTTCGAATTATCGGTTTGGTTTGGCCTACTAGATTGATCTTTCTTGCCATGGGAGAAGTGCTTAGCTTTGGGTTCAATCTTGCGTGTCCTTACCAAAGGATGTAAAGGGTTGCAAGCACGTATTGTATTGTTGCCATCGAGGATAAAAAGATGGGGTTTATATCATATTGCATGAGTTTATCCCTCTACATCATGTCATCTTGCTTAATGCGTTACTCTGTTCTTTATGAGCTTAATACTCTAGATGCAGGCAGGAGTCGGTCGATGTGTGGAGTAATAGTAGTAGATGCAGGTAGGAGTCGGTCTACTTGTTGCGGACGTGATGCCTATATACATGATCATGCCAAGATAATCTCATAACTATTCGCTTTTCTATCCATTGCTCGACAGTAATTTGTTCACCCACCGTAATACTTATGCTATCTTGAGAGAAGCCTCTAGTGAAACCTATGGCCCCCGGGTCTATCTTTTATCTTATTTGCTTTCAATCTACTTTTATTTGCATCTTTACTTTTTGCATCTATATTGTAAAATACCAAAAATATATTTATCTTATCATACTATCTCTATCAGATCTCACTTTCGCAAGTGGTCGTGAAGGGATTGACAACCCCTTTATTGCGTTGGTTGCGAGTTCTTTGTTTGTTTGTGTAGGTGTGTGGGACTTTTGAGGAGCCTCCTACTGGATTGATACCTTGGTTCTTAAAAACTGAGGGAAATACTTATGCTACTATTGCTGCATCACCCTTTCCTCTTCAAGGAAAACCAACGCAAGCTCAAGACGTAGCACCCGCGAGCGCTCGCGCTGCCAGCCATGGACGACGACCTCGACGCCGCCGCCGGCCTCGCCTCCCTCGCCTCGTCCGTCATGATGCCCGGCCCCTCCGACAAAGGCAAGCCTCCCCCCTGCCGCAAGACCATCGTCGCTCCCAAGCCGAAGAAGATGCTGACGCCAGAACAACGGGCAAGGGAGTCATCGAAGAGGAAGAGCCAGACGCACGCAGCGGACGCGAGGGACGAATCCATCGCGGTGGCCACCGTCACAGCCGCCGCACAGCAGGAGGTCACCAACGCCCGCGTCCTGGTGGCAACGAGGGAGGTGTTGTATATGCTCATGGTAAACCCTAGCCAGCAAGGCCTCGTCAACGCCACCGTGGTCGCGACCAGCACCAGCTCGTCCGCGTTCCCTCAGATGGTGCTGCCTGACTCGCCCCACGCGTCGGCTACGCAGCCGATACCTGATACGTCTCTGATGACCCACAAGTGTAGGGTATCTATCGTAGTCCTTTCAATAAGTAAGAGTGTCGAACCCAACAAGGAGCAGAAGGAAAGGATAAGCGGTTTTCAGTAAGGTTTTCTCTGCAAGCACTGAAATTATAGGTAACAGATAGTTTTGTGATAAGATAAATTGTAATGAGTAACAAGCAATGAAAGTAAATAAAGTGCAGCAAGGTGGCCCAACCCTTTTTTTAGCAAAGGATAAGCCTGACAATTTCTTATAATGAGAAAAGAGCTCCCGAGGACACATGGGAATTATCGCAAGTTAGTTTTCATCACGCCATATGATTCGCTGCTCGCACTTTGATAATTTGATATGTGCGTGGACCGGTGCTTGGGTACTGCCCTTACTTGGACAAGCATCCCACTTATTATTAACCCCTATTGTAAACATACGCAACTACAAAAGAACTATTAAGGTAAACCTAACCACAACATTAAACATATGGATCCAAATCAGCCCCTTACGAAGCAACGCATAAACTAGGGTTTAAGCTTCTGTCACTCTAGCAACCCATCATCTACTTATTACTTCCCAATGCCTTCCTCTAGGCCTAAATAATGGTGAAGTGTCATGTAGTCGACGTTTACATGACACCACTAGAGGAATGACAACATACATCTCATCAAAATATCGAACGAATACCAAATTCACATGACTACCAATAGCAAGACTTCACCCATGTCCTCAGGAACAAACGTAACTACTCACAAAGCATATTCATGTTCATTATCAGAGGAGTAATAATATGCACTAAGGATCTGAACATATGATCTTCCACCAAGTAAACCAATTAGCATCAACTACAAGGAGTAATCAACACTACTAGCAACCCACAGGTACCAATTTGTGGTTTGGATACAAGATTGGATACAAGAGATGAACTAAGGTTTTGAGAGGAGATGGTGCTGGTGAAGATGATGATGGAGATTGACCCTCTCCCGATGGGAGGATCGATCATTGGTGATGACTGCTACGTCTTGAGCTTGCGTTGGTTTTCCCCGAAGAGGAGAGGGTGATGCAATAATAGTGGCGTAAGTATTTCCCTCAGTTTTTGAGAACCAAGATATCAATCCAGTAGGAGGCTCCTCAAAAGTCCCACGCACCTACACAAACAAACAAAGAACTCGCAACCAACGCGATAAAGGGGTTGTCAATCCCTTCACGGCCACTTGCGAAAGTGAGATCTGATAGAGATAGTATGATAAGATAAATATATTTTTGGTATTTTATAATATAGATGCAAAATGTAAAGATACAAATAAAAGTAGATTGGAAGCAAATATGATAAGAGATAGACCCGGGGCCATAGGTTTCACTAGAGGCTTCTCTCGAGATAGCATGAGTATTACGGTGGGTGAACAAATTACTATCGAGCAATTGATAGAAAAGCGAATAATTATGAGATTATCTAGGCATGATCATGTATATAGGCATCACGTCCATAACAAGTAGACCGACTCGCTCAGATCTACTACTATTACTCCACACATCGACCGACTCCTCCTCAGATCTAGACTATTAAGTTCATAAGAACAGAGTAACGCCTTAAGCAAGATGACATGATGTAGAGGGATAAACTCATGCAATATGATATAAACCCCATCTTTTTATTCTCGATGGCACCAATACAATACGTGCCTTGCAACCCTTTCTGTCACTGGGTATGGACACTGCAAGATTGAACCCAAAGCTAAGCACTTCTCCCATGGCAAAAAAGATCAATGTAGTAGGCCAAACCAAACTGATAATTCGAAGAGACTTGCAAAGATAACTCAATCATACATAAAAGAATTCAGAGAAGATTCAAATATTATTCGTAGATAAACTTGATCATAAACCCACAATTCTTCGGATCTCGACAAACACACCTGTCGGGGGTTGGGTGTGACATATGCCAACGGGTGGCTTATCATGGTGGGGGCGAGTAGAACGTCACCGGTGCCTGGAAACGGGATGAGGCGCAGACATGCACGCCGGCGAATCTTACCCAGCCCGGGCTCTCCGGGAGATAACACCCCTATCGCTGCATCATGGGTCTCCGTGATGATCACTATGGTGAGATGGTTACAAAGGCACTCCTGGAGCTGTATCGGGAGGCAAGAGGGAGCGAGGCTGGCTCTCTCCTCTCGCTTATGTGTCTAAATCCTTCCAAGGTCAACCTTCGCATGGGTGCCCTGGGTTTATATAGGCCTGCCCCCGGTACAATGGTAATCCGACCGGGCGGGCCCCAGCCGCTCTCTCTCATGCCGCCGCCCTCCTTGCCGCTTCGGGCCCGCCGTCTGTGGGTCCCAAGACATGCGGAACACCGCGGCACTTCGATGACGCAGTTCTCGGCCATGGGGTCGTGGGAACAGTGTCGCCGCTCGTCAGCGATCACCGCCGCCATTCCCCATCCAATCTGGTTTATGTCTTAGGGGCCTCGATGGGGAGGCGGCCGACTCGAGGAGGCCGACCCCCACAGGCCGCCTTCAGCGCCTGCCGCCTTCGATCCTCCCACCGACAGTGGCCCGGCGATCTTCGGCCGACAGTGCCGCCAGTGGGCACAAAGGCATCGCAGACCGTGGCCGAGGTCGGGAGGCATGGCAACAGGCCGCTACCACCGGAGATCTCCCGCGACACGGCTCAATGTAGCCACGCCGACCCTCAGAGCAGGAAGGGACGGCCACGCTGGGGCCGCACTCGATCGGGTTCGTGAAGGTCGCGGGTCGACTCCATAGCCGCTCCCCAAGGTCGCAAGTCCGGAGTCGCCTTACTTTTAAAGTCGCTGTCTGGACTCGGCTTCAAGGTCGCCACCGACTCGCCTCCCGAAGGTCGCCACCGACTCGCCGAGGGGCGCGCCTGCCCCGATTGTCTTGAAAGATCCCGGTCCCGGTTCGCCTACCTGGCCCATTATTCGGCAATAGTCCCCGAAGCTGGTGAAGCCCTGCGGGTGCTGCCTCGTGGGGCTTCAGCAGTTTCTATCTTCCTAGCGCCGATTCTGAGACTCGTCCGCTGTTTTCTTTGGGCCGACTCGCCGAATTCGGACTCGTTCAGCGAGGGGCCGCTATTCGCAAGTCGCGGCGGGAAAACAGGCGGCGTATCGGATACGCTTCCCTGCCATCATTGAGACGGTCCTATCGCGCGGCGCCACGTGGGGGCGATAATCTGCCTACCCACGCTGCGGACGGACGGACCGCCAGGGGCCGCCATTACGCGCCTCGCCCCGAGCGGATCCGCCGTGGCTGTGGACGGTTGGTATCCCCATGTTGTTACCGCGCAAGAACTTCGTGGGGTTAATCGGGCGCGTGGGGCCTCGGCGAAGTTAATCCCTCGCCCGCCTCGCTCCTCAGCCCGTAGGGCTATAATAGGCGGGAGAAGCGGGCGCACCGCACGCACACCTCTCCCCGCCTCTCCGCTTTCTTTCTTCCTCCGCCATGAGCCAAGGCACTCTTCCTCGACGGCGATGAGTTCTTTTCCGCCGCGCCCCACCTCGCGGCCCGGCGTGGGATGGTTTCGACGTGGAGGCGAGCACATCGACTTTCTCCGCGGACACGCCGCCTCCCGAGCGCAGACCTGGTGCACGCCTGCCCCAAGGCCGGGCGGGAGAGATCCGCCCAAGCAGGAGGAGGGCGAAGCGGTCATCTTCCGCCGCACCCAATGCGCTGGCTGGGCTTCCGGCGAAGCGGGTTCTTCCGCTGCCTCGAGTTCCACAAGCTGCAGCCGCACCACTCACCCCCAACGCTGGTGCTTCTCCGCCGCCGCCACTGCGAAGGCTACATCGGGCGTTCTCCCCACCTCGAGCTGTGGGGGAGTTTTTCTTCAAAATCTGGTACTCAGTCCGCCGCACGCCAGCTCAAGGCGGCACCTACATCGCGCATGCGGCGCCGACGGCCGACAATCCTTTTCCTCCCATCCCGTTGGTGAAGTCGGTGAAGATGTGGCAGAAGTGCTACTTCTACATGAGGAACATCTCCACCGACGGCGACTGGGTCAACCTACCGCCTTCGACTCGAGCCTCGACCGACCGGCTTGCCGCTTGGTCCCACCGGCAAATCACTTTCGCCCTCGAGCCGGCGGCGCGTGGCGCGACCAGTTCTGCTGCAGCCGGAGGGGCTCGCCGCCGATCTTCGGCCGCCGCCGGGCGCGCCGAGTCCTTCGCCTGTGGCCGCCTCACCTCATCTGCCGATGAGCGCCGCCACGATCCGAGCCGTTGTGCACCAAGGACATGCCGCGGGAGGTGGCGAACTTAGGAACTACATCGCCACCGCGAAGTTCACGGAGGATCGGCAGTTCGCAAGGAGCCGTACTCGCGCGACAACCCTCCAATGGTAAGTCGATCCGCTCAGAAGTTCGATCTTCTTTGCGCTCGACCAACTCTAATCATCGCTATTTCTTCGGCAGAATCCCCACGGCGCTCCGCAGCCGGCACCATAAGAGAGCCTCGCGACACGTCCCAGATCGCGAGGTCAGCGACGTCGACGACCCCGACTTGGGGGCGAGCTGGAGGCCGACGCCGAAGGGGGCGGAGAGGGGGCGGACGGCGGCCTCAGGCCGTCGGCGACCTTCACCGACTGGCCCGAGGACGACGTCGACGTGGAAGTCGTCCCGCGCCGCCAGCCGAGGGCCGGCCCCTCCGGCCAAGCCGGCGCGAAGAGGCGTCACGCCGGGCCGAGTGCGCCTGGCGGCAAACAAAATAAGTTCAAGGGAGCCGCCGCCGCGACCAAGCGGGAGGAGGCGGCCGCGAAGGCCAACCGTTTCCGAAAGGAAGTGAGGAGGCCGCCGCTAGTTTCTTCGTGAGTCTTCTTTACTCCTTCATTTCTTTGTTGGATCTTATTTGAGTCTTCTTTGATTTTTCCTCCGATCTTCTCCAGAGCTCCCCTCTCCCTTGAGAGAGCCGTCGTCCCCTCTGTCATGGGGCCGGTGGAGACATCTGCCAACACTCGGCGGATTGATCCCGCCGCCGACCTTCAGGAGGCGACGGAACGGAACATGCGGGAGAAGCGCGAAGAGGAGGAGGCCGACCGCCTGGAGAAGGCGGAGGCCGAGAAGGCGGCCGCCAATGCCCAGCGGCGACTGGAGGAAGCCGAGACTGCTGCTGCGGCGAAAAGGCACGCTGAGGAGGTTGCGCGTCGCCGATCGGCGATGCTTGTCCCTCCATTGTCGTCGGCGCCGCCGGCTCAGGAGTTCACGGGGCAGACCGGAGAGGTCGGTGCTGCGAATCCTCTCGCGGAGGAGGGCGGCGACGTCTCAGGCTCGGACACTCACGCGCCGCCTCCGCCGCCTCCGTCTGGGAGGCCGCATGGCAAGCAGCCGTGGACCCGCAGATCTCCGACCGCGGACGATGCCGAGGCGCAATCGCTTTTCAGTCGCCGTGCGCCGACGCTGCCGCCGGGCGAGAGGACGAGCTCGGCGCCGCGAGCTCGGGAGACTGTGCGCTAGCCGGGCGAAGTCCGACGCCGAGACCTCCAAAGGCCGCGCCCACCGGCTGGTTGCGGAGGCGGCACCGCCCGCTGAACCAGGCCCTCCCGGACGCCCGTGCCAAATTGCGCTGGAAGGCGACGCCCTCCAGTCGGCACCAGAAAGATTCGCCTTGAGGACATCCGTCCGGTAAGCTTCTTTCTCTTGTTCGATTGTTTCTTTCTTCGTAAGGCGCGCGCAAGACCCACTGGGTGTAGTCCCCGAGTTCGGGCCGCTGCCGAGTAGCGCTCGGAACTCCCCTAGTGAGCTCCGAAAAGCTAATTTTGCCTTTGCCGCTTTTTGCAGAATATCATAATCTCCGCCGCTGTCTTCAACCGCAACGTCAAGAGTCAAGAAGCGGACCGCCGACCTTATGGAAAGCCGAGGTGAGTTATTTCTTCCTTCTTGGCGGGGGCGCGCTGGCGCACCCGCGGGCTGTAGTCCCCGAGATTCGGGCCGACTGCTGAGCAGTCGGGCTAGATCTTCCCGGCGATCTACCAGGCTTCTTCTCATGGCGCGCTGGCGCTCATGAAGCTGTAGTCCCTAAGATTCGGCCGATCGCCGAGCGCCGGGCCGATCTCCCGTGATCAACCTTGCCGATGACTTTTTTTTCTTCTTCAATCTTCAGCGCCAACGCCGCCTCCAGAGCAATCGGCGAGGCTAACACCGCTGCCGCGCCAAGGAGGAGGAGGCGATAAGCTCGTTAAAGAACGCGACCGCCGGGCGATGCAGCTGGCCGAGCGTAAAGAGTTGCTCCGAAGGCGCAGGACGACGCCAAGTCGCGGAGGATGCCTCATGGCCGAAGTTCGAGGTCGAAAGCGCCCGCTCGACCGACCGGGAGGCGATGCTGACCTCCGGCTACCACGAGCTCGAGGACATCGTCCATGGTAAGTCTTTTTCTCTTCTTTGGTCTACCACGAGCTGATTTTTTGATTTTCTGACTATCTTCTTTTCTGCTTTGGTAGACTTCTTTCCCGGCCATTCGCAGGCCGTCCCTCTGGCCATCGAGGCGGCTCGGAGGAGCGGCGGGCGGCGGGGCGGCGATTGCCGCCAATGCCCCGAACTATCGACGAGCAGCTTCGAGCATCGGGCTCGCTTCGCCCCGCCACCGCCCGCTATGCCGCTTTCAGCGTGCCGGTGCCCAAGTGGTTGCCGCCATGTGGCCGGAAGTGTCGGCTCTTCGCACCGCCAGCCGGAACGCCGACTGGCTGGAGGTCGCCACCGCCGCTTGAGGCTTGAAGGCCTCGGCTCGGCTCGGAGCACGCCGAGCCTTGGAGTTCGTCAAGTGGTGGTATCCGGGGCTGGACCTAGACCGTCCGCCAAGATTCCGCCGAGGCCCAGCCGAGCCGAGGTCGTGGAAGGCGCCCTTGTCGAGCGCGCGGCGGCGATCGCCGAGTACACGGACACCAGTGTCTTTGTGCCCGAGCGGACTGAAGGCGGTGAGGAGGCACCGCCGGACTGGTTCGGGATGAACCTGGAGTACGAGGAGGACTCGGCAGAGGTGATCGACTCCAGCGCCGAGGAGGAGGACGAGTCGAAGGACGAAGGCGGGGAGGAGGCGCCAGAAGACGAAGAAGTCGGCCAGCCTCACCACTGCGTGCCTCCAAAGAATGAGCCACAGCAGGACAAGGCGACTGCAGCCGAGGCGACTCAGCCGAGACCGCCCACCGACCGCCTCGAAGATCCGACGCCGCCGTCACCTCCAATCCTCCGGCCCCGGAGGCTGCCTCCTAGATTGCTTCTGTTTATTTGTCTTTTTAACTATTTGCAAGACTTGTTAGATTCGAACAATTCCACCCGCGGGGTGTATCCTGAATTCTTATTCAGAGATTCGGCCGATGTCCTTATGTAAATATTTATCTAATTTCCGCCTTTACTTACTTATTACTCCTTAGACTTTTTTCCTTTGCCGCCTTCCCTTAGTTGCCGCCTTGCCGGCTGGGCAGCCGCTCTGCTGACTGTCGCTGGGTCATGTGCTCGGCTACTTTAGGAAGGCAAGTACTTAGTCGTTTAGAGTTTCTCCAGCAAAATTGGCTAGAAGGCGACAGGCCGACTATTCGAGAGTCGGCTGTCTTTGATAAAAATTGAGACGACGAGCCGACTGCTCATGAGTCGGCTCGGTAGGGGGAGGCTGGTAGCCGGCTTGGGCTATGCGTAGCTCTTAGGTCCTTAGCCATTTTTCATATGTGCACTCGTTCTTGCTTGTCCCCTGCCTACCGACGATCGCTCATGAGGCTGCGGCCGACAGAGATGGCTTTGAGCGCAACACATTACTTGTCCGATCAAGGGAGCATTTCATACCAAGAAGATTTGCGAGTCCCGGGCGACTAGTCGGACCTGGTGCCGCATAAAGATGATAAAATGAACAGCACATTCGAAGCGTGGTTCTTATCATACGATAATCAAAAGGCAGCCCCGAGCTCGCCCCGGGGCCTAAGGTCTTAGTACTTTAATACAAAGAGGGTAGTGCGATACATACTGTGATTAATCGAAAATCTTCAAGAAGATTCGCGTTCCACGGGCGCCTGCTTTTTTGCCGAGTCGCCCTCTTGCGCTGCCGAGGCTTCGAGCATCGATCGATAGTAGGCGCTGCTTCCTAGCACCTTGTCGATGATGAAGGGACCTTCCCAAGGCGCCGACAACTTGTGCCGCCAGCTGTTCTCTCGAATCAGCCAAGCACAAGGTCGCCTCTTGGAACGATCTTGGCTTGACCTTGCGATTGTAGTATCGGCGCAGACTCGCTGGTAGATGCCGGACCGATCGAGTGCCAACAATCGGCCCTCTTCCAGCAGATCGACGCCTGCCTTGGCGTCTTCTTCAGCTTCCTCCTCGGTGTACATAGAGACTCGCGGAGAGTCGAACTCTATATCCGCTGGGATGACGGCTTCGCACAGAGACGAGGAAGAAAGGCGTGAAGCCGTTGACTTGTTTGGGGTTGTGCGGAGACTCCAGAGGATCGCATGCAGCTCTACGACCCAACAGCCGCCGAAGGCCGAAAGTGGTTCAACCAATGAGGCTTGAAGCAGACAGATGAGGCCATTGGTTCGCTCCACCGCCGCTTGATCATGGATGGGCAACGGACGCTAAGTCCAGCCAATGCCTGCGTCAGCAGTAAACGAGCCAAGGCGCCTTGGCAAAGTTGGTGCCGTTGTCGGTGATGATGTCGTCGCGGTATGCCGCATCAAGATCGTGATGTCGGCAATGAAGGTTGCCGCAGAGGTCCATTTAATTTCTTGATAGGCCTTGCTTCCACCCACTTGGTGAACTTGTCCACCGCGACAAGCAAATGGGTTAGGCCGCCTTGGGCCGCTCTTGAATGGTCCCACCATGTCCAGTGCCCCAAACCGCGAAGGGCGGGCAATGGGGATTGTCTTCAGCCATGAAGCCGGGCTGAAGGGGCTTGGAGCGAACATCCGCACCCTTGCATTTTTGGACTAGCTCTTTGGCTTCTTCCAGGGCAGTCGGCCAAAAGAAACCGTGCCGAAAGGCTTTGGCCACGAGTGCCCTTGAAGCCGCGTGGTGGCCGCACTCGCCCTGATGGATGTCTCTGAGGATCGCTTGGCCTTGCTCTGACTCTACGCAGCGCTGGTAGACACTAGTGACACTGCGCCTGACTAGCTCTCTGTTGACTATGGTGTATGCTGCTGCTCGGCGCTGCACTTGCCGAGCCAAGATCTCGTCTGCTGGTAATTCTTTGTTTACTAGGAATTTGAGGATGGGCTGTGCCCATGAAGGTGCTGCTATCTCTTCAATCGCTACCACAAATGACTTGGACAAGGGTGGCTGGGCTGGGAGGCGGCGGCTGTAGTCTGCCGCCGCTTGCTGGATTGAGGGAATCTCTGGGCCGACCGGGCAGCTCCGGCCGACATGCAGCCCCGGCCGGGCTCGAAGTCCCGGGCCGATCGGGCGCAGTCCCCGGCTGGGCTCTGAAGTCCCGGGCGACCGGCATCCCCCCGGCTTGTTTCAACTGTGGCTTTCCGAGGTCGCTGTCGGGGCCTTGGAGTCGGATCGACTATTTCGCGGAGCCGCACGAAGATGGAGTCTCTGGTGAAGGCTTGATAGACGGCTTGAGGAGGCGCCAAGGGCGACGCCGAAGGTATCGCTTACGAGTGGAGCCGACTCGTGCCAAGGCATCTCGCTGATTGTTGTCGCTTGGCACGTGAAGGAATTCGCACCTCAAAATATCCGCTGAGTTGCTGCACCAGAAGCGGTAGCTTGCCATGTTTGCGTCTTTGGCGCCCCACGCGGATGATTGCCGAACCACCAAGTCGGAGTCGCCATAGCACAGATCCGCGACCCGAGCTCTTGGCAAGCCGGAGCCCATGGATGAGCGCCATATTCGGCGACGTTGTTGGAGGCGGGAAGTGGATTTGCAGACATATTTGAGCTTGTCGCCTTAGGGGAGGTGAGGACGACGCCGGCCCAAGGCCGGTGCGCATCTTGGAGCCGCTGGCGCATCCGCCAATGAGTAGAGTCGGGCGTCAAGGCGTAATCGGTCTCGCCCGGTCGACGAGAAAGTCGGCCAGCGCCTGCGACTTGATGGCGGTGCGGGCTGGTAGTAGATGGTATAAGGGCTAGATCTATAGCCCATTTGGCCACTCGACCGAGGCATCTCGCTTCCAATGATCTCGGCGAGTGGGCAAAGGCAAACCACAAGGATCGGATGCTCTTGAAAGTAGGGCTTCAGCTTCTTGGCGGCAAAATGCACGCCGTAACACATCTTCTGATAGTGAGGGTAGTTTTGCTTGGAGGTCGACAGTACCTCGCTTAGGTAATATACCGTCTCGGATCGAAGCGCCTTTGCCTTCCTCCTTGCGCCGACTACAATGATCATGGTTGACTACCCAACTGGTGGCGGCGATGTACAAGTGCATGGGCTCTTTGGGAGTCGGAGCCGCCAACACAGGGGGAGTTGCCAACATCTTCTTCAGTTGGAGAAATGCCTCATCTGCCTTGTGGTTCCACTCAAAAAGGTGGTCTTCTTCATCGCTTGATACAAAGGCAGAACTTTCGCCACCGACCGATAAATCGGCCGATGGACGCCAGCAGCCGTGAACTTCGACATCCAACAATGGGCTGGGTACCTCCATTCTCTCAATGGCCTTGATCTTCACGGGTTGCACTCTATGCCGCTGCTCGAGACCAGAAGCCAAGGAGCTAGCCGGCCGGGACTCAACACGCATTTCGGGTTGAGCTTGATCTGAAATCGGCGCAAATTTTCAAGGTCTCTTTGAGGTCTTCCATCAGCGCCCCACGCTTTTCCTTCACCACCACATCATCCACATAGACATGGGCGCCTCGCCGAAGTTGCTTGAGGAGGCATTTCGCATGCAACGCTGAAAGGTGGCGCCGCATTCCTGCCGAACGTCATTGTCGCAGCGTATATTCCAAATGGCGTGATGAATGCGGTCTTCACCGTCGCTGGATTCAGCTTGATCCGGTGATATCCCGAGTATGCGTCTAGGAAACTCAACAGCTCGCATCCGCCGTGGAGTCTATCACCGATCAATCCTTGGCAGAGCAAACGGGTCCTTCGGCAGGCTTTATTGAGGCTTGTGTAGTCGATACACATCCGCCATCGCTTGTTTTTCTTCAAGACAAGACCGGGTTTGCTAGCCACTCGAAAAACACTTCCATAATGAATCCGCTGCCGAGTCGGGCCATCTCTTCTCCAACAACTCTTCTCTTCTTCGACAGGGCGCAAGGGCTGCCCGAGGGGCTTCAGATCCGCCCGACGTAGCTTGTGCTCGGCGACCTCCGTCGGTACACCCAAAGATGTCCTTGGGGGACCATGCGAAGATGTCCCGATTCTCACGGAGGAAATCGACGAGCTCGCCTTCCTATTTGATGTCAAGGCCTGTGCTCACGACAAAGATATCTCTCGGGTGCTCGGGTCCAAGGGTATCTTCTTGGTTTCTTTAGCCGGCTTGAATGATCCTTCTGCCTCCGACTCCTTGGGGTCGGGCGACATCTCTGGCTGCTTTCCAGCCATCGCCACGACCCGATCAAGGAGCCGTTTCTCGGCTGCGATCGCCAAAGACTCGGCTAGCCAACTGCTCTCGACCGCGCAAGCGGACGACTTCTTGTAGTCGCCGGCAATGGTCAGAATCCCCTTGGAACTCGGCATCTTCATCTTGAGGTAAGCGTAGTGATGAACCGCCATGAACTTGGCCAAGGCAGGCCGGCCAAGCAGCGCGTGGTACGGGCTCTCCAAGTCCACCACCTCGAACCAGACCGGCTCTCGACGGAAGTGATCTTTGTCTCCGAAGAGGACGTCTATCAGGATCTTGCCGATTGGTGAACAGGAGAGGCCGGGTACAATTCCATGGAATATGTGCGGCTGCTCTGCAGCTGCCTTCACCTGATTCCGAGCTTCTCCATGGTGTCTTTGTACAGGATGTTTATGCTGCTGCCTCCGTCTATCAGGACCCGCGAGAAACGGGCGGCCCGCCTATCGAGGCCAAGGTCGCGCTTAAGACCAGGCGTGGGAGCCTCGGATTCGCATCACCTCGATGATCCGCCCGACTCCAACCGATAGGCTTCTGACCAATGCATGAACTCGAGCATCCGCTATTATGCTTTACTTCTTGCTTGTTGTTGGCGCCACACCGGTCATCTGCCAGACTGGTGAACACTACGTAGGCTCCGTGCTCTTCTGGGAACTCGTCTTGGACCGCACCGACCGGCCGAGCCGCCGGCTGCTGGGATGGCGGCGGAGGCGGCGGCCCTGCAGGCGGCGGAGGAGTGAGGCCGTCTCCCTTGGCGATTCTGGCGAGCCAGTGGCACTTTCTTGTGGTGTGGTTCGAAGGCTTCGCGCCGCTGTGAAACTTGCAAGGACCATCCAAAGTCTGCTTGTAGGAGAAAGCTGGAAACCAATTGGACTTGCCGCCTTTCTGCCGCTTGGCCAGAGGCTGCCCCTCCGGCTGCTGATCTTCTACTGCTGCGACCTGCCGACTGTTGGAAGTCGGCTGTGGGCCTTGGCGCTTGTTGTCGCTTTTGTTGCTGTGCGCTGGCTGGCGCCTCCACCAGGGTTCGGGAGCTGGGAGTCACTTTGCCAGCCGCGTTGACTTGACTCTCCGTCTTCATGGAAGAGTCGGCCGTGGCGTACTTATCCGCTATGACTAGCAGTTCGTCAAGGGTTTCGGGCTCGTCGCAGAGGAGCTTGTGCTTGAGGAGGGTGCCCTCTCGGCACCCGGCAGTGAAGTACTCGATGGCCTGCACCTCGTGCACGCCCTCGCAGGAGTTTCGAAGTTCGCCCCAGCGCGTGAGGTAGTCGTGCATCGATTCTTTAGGGCCTTGCACACACAAGGAGAGCTGGCGCGGCTTGGGAGGTCGCTTGTACGTGCTGGTGAAGTTACGAATGAAGGCTTCGGTGAAGTCGACCCAGCTATTGATGCTGCGGGGCTTCAGTTGTTCAGCCATGTCCGGCTGTGCCTCGAGCATGAGGGGAACATACTTCACGGCAACTCGCTTGTTGCCGCTTGCTATCTTGGACGGTGTGGAGTAGTCTATCAGCCAGCCCTCCGCTTCACGGAGCCGTGTACTTGGGTGTGTCTCAGGGAGCGTGAACCCTTTGGGGAAGGGCTCGCTCGATGCGGGGCCCAAAGCAAGGCGGACCCAACTTATCTTCTTCTTCCAAAGCCAGGATCGGTGGAGTCGGTCGATCCGATGGCGGGCGCTATTCTCTCCGACTCCCTCTCGGCGGTCAAGGCGACCTCCGAGAGTCGGATGCTCAACAGGCGCGGAGAAACTCGCCGCTCTCTTCGGGGCGGGGGAGGCAGATAATCATCCCATCGTTCCACTGCTCTTGGGCGGCCGTCCTGGTCGCGCTCGATGGTGATGCGAGTCCGCTGTGATCGACAGCCGCTCTTCTCTTTCTTCATGGACTCCGCCAATCCGGCGTCGAGGTTGCGCCTTGATCTCGGCGAGGGGGTAAGCCGTCGTTCGGCTACTGCAGCGCATCTGCGCGGCCGCCCGCCACGTTTTGCGCAGCAACCGTGTCGAGGAGCTGCTGGACTCGCTCCGTCATCACACGGCGCTCTTCGCCCTCGAAGTTCTTCAGCTCGTCAGTCGCCGCTTGGGCGGCGCGGATATTCTCCGCTGGGTGGCGACATGGGCGTTCGCCCGAGCAAGTCGGCGATAGCGCTCAGCATTGTCGGACCGCACCTAGACGGCTCGGCCCAGTCGGAGCCGGCGAGCCGCCTACAGCGCGATCCATCTCGCGCTGGTATGCTTCTGACAAGCGCCTCATGCTTGCCAACTTCTTGGCGCCTTCGATGATCTGAAGGCGGCGTGCTTCCAGCGTCTCGGCGTCCGCATCCTCTGGAATGGGCGCGGTCAGGTCTTGCAGGACCGCTGGCAGCGGGTCCTGGGCGTCTTCGCCGGAGTGCTCGCCGTGGCTGATGACGAGCACCTCCGTGACGGTGCTTCCACCACTCTCCTCGTACGGAAGCGGCTCGTCGTAGACGACCACGTTGGTGGGGAAGATATCGAACGATACGGCGTCGGAGTCGACCAGCATCGGGTCGGAGGAGCCTACAGACTCCAAATCTGGCAGGCTCGCCGGGCGACGTGGAGTTATCGAGGAGGCCCGCGAGAAGGTTCTCGGGCCACCCGCTCTGCATCTGGGGCAGGCTCATCGAGAGGCACACTCGCCGATAAGTTCGGCGAGGCCGCCGCAGCGCAGCGGCGGCTTCGCGCCGCGCAACGGTCAATGCAGACTCCATCCGGCGAAGCCGCTTGGCTGCGCCGCCAGGAGGAAAAGGGTTCCGCCCGCACAGATCTCCGGACGACGGTGCACCTCGCCCCACGGTGGGTGCCAAATGTCGGGGTTGGTGCGACATATGCCAACGGGTGGCTTATCATGGTGGGGCGAGTAGAACGTCCGCGGTGCTCGAACGGGATGAGGCGCATGCACGCGGGCGAATCTTACCCAGCTTCGAGGCTCTCCGGGGAGATAACACCCCTACTGCTGCTCTGCGGGGTCTCCGCATGATCAATATGGTGAGATGGTTACAAAGGCGCTCCTGGAGCTGTATCGGGAGGCAAGAGGGAGCGAGGCTGGCTCTCTCCTCTGCTTTCTATGTGTCTAAATCCTTCCAAGGCCGAACCCTTTGCATGGGTGCCCCGGGGGGTTTATATAGGCCTGCCCCCCGGGGGTACAATGGTAATACGACTGGGCGTGGCCCCCAGCCATCTGTCTCTCATGCCGCCGTCCTCCTTGCCGGCTTCTGGGGCCCGCCGTCTGGTGGGTCCCGCAGACATGCGGAACACTGTGCAGCACTCCTGATGACGCAGGCTCGGTCATGGGGTCGTGGGAACAGTGCTGCCGTCTGTCAGGCGATCACTGTCGCCATTCCCCATCCAATCTGGTTTATGGCTTGTGGGGCCCTGGTGGGGAGGCGGCCGACTCTGAGGAGGCCGACTCCCACAGAGCCGTCTTCAGGCGCACTGGCCGTCTTCGATCCTCCCACTGACAGGTGGCCCGGCGATCTTCGGGCCGTACAGGCCACCGTCGTGGGCACAGTGCATCGCGCACTGTGGCTAAGGTCAGGGGAGGCATGGCAACAGTGCCGCGCCTCGCCGGAGATCTCCCGGCGATACGGCTCACTGTAGCCACGCCGACCCCTCGTAGGCAGGAAGGGACGGCCACGTTGGGGCCGTACCCCGCATCGGTCTTCGTGAAAGGTCGCGGGCCGACTCCCATAGCCGGCTCCCCTGAAGGTCGCAAGCCTGGAGTCGGCTTACTTTAAAGTCGCCGTCTGGGACTCGGCTTCTCCGAAGGTCGCCAGCTGGGACTCGGCCTCCCCGAAGGTCGCCAGCTGGGACTCGGCCAGAGGGGCGCGGCCTGCCCCGATTGTCTTGAAAGATCCTGGGTCCCAGGTCGGCCTACCCGTGGCCCATTACTCCGACAACACCACAAAAAGAGTTTACATCAAATAGATCTCCACAAGAGAGGGGGAGAACATTGTATTGAGATCCAAAAAGAGAAAAGAAGGCATCTAGCTAATAACTATGGACCTGTAGGTCTGTGGTAAACTACTCACAACTCATCGGAGGGGCAAGGATGTTGATGTAGAGGCCCTCCATGGTCGATTCCCCTCCGGCAAAACGCCGGCGAAGGCTCCAAGATGGGATGGAACAGAAGGTTACGGCGGTGGAAATTGTGTTTCGGGTTCTTCCTGGATGTTTTCGGGGTACGTAGGTATATATAGGAGGAAGAAGTACGTCGGTGGATGCCCGAGGGGCACACGAGACAGGGGGCGCACCCTACAGGGGGGCGTCCTCCTATCTCGTGGGAGCCTCGGCTTCTTCTTGGCTTGCACTCCAAGTCCTCTGGATCACGTTCTTTCCAAAAATCACGCTCCCGAAGGTTTCATTCCGTTTGGACTCCGTTTGATATTACTTTTCTTCGAAATACTGAAATAGGCAAAAAAACAGCAATACGGGCTGGGCCTCTGGTTAGTAGGTTAGTCCCAAAAATGATATAAATGTGTAAAATAAAGCCCATAAAAATCCAAAAGGGGTAATATAATAGCATGGAACAATCAAAAGTTGTAGATACGTTGGAGACGTATCAAGCATCCCCAAGCTTAATTCCTGCTTGTCCTCGAGTAGGTAAATGATAAAAAGAAATTTTTTATGTGGAATGCTACCTAGCATAATTCTCAATGTAATTTTCTTTATTGTGGCATGAATGTTCAGATCCAAATGATTCAAGATAAAAGCTTATAAAACATAAAAATAATAATGCTTCAAAGCATACTAACAAATAATCATGTCCTATCAAAATAGCATAGCCAAAGAAAGCTTATCCTTCAAAATCATATAGTTAGGCCATGCTTCATTTTCATTACACAAAATACTCCCATCATGCACAACCCCGATGACGAGCTGAGCAATTGTTTCATACTTTTTAACGCGCTTCAGCTTTTTCAACTCTTACACAATACATGAGCGCAAGCCATGGATATAGCACTATGGTGGCATATGGTGGTGGTTGTGAGGACAAAAAAAGGGAGAAGATAGTCTCACATCAACTAGGCGTATTAACGGGCTATATGGAGATTCCCATTAATAGATATCAATGTGAGTGAGTAGGGATTGCCATGCAACGGATGCACTAGAGCTATAAATATATGAAAGCTCAACAAAATAAACTAAGTGGGTGTGCATCCAACTTGCTTGCTCACGAAGACCTAGGGCATTTTGAGGAAGCCCATCATTGGAATATACAAGCCAAGTTCTATAATGAAAAACTCCCACTTAGTATATGAAAATGACAACATAGGAGACTCTCTATCATGAAGATCATGGTGCTACTTTGAAGCAGAAGTGTGGAAAAAGAGATAGTAGCATTGTCCCTTCTCTCTTTTTCTCTCATTTTCTTTTTTCTTTTTTTTCTTCTTTTTTGCTTTCCTTTCTTTTTCTTTTTTTTCTTTGGCCTTTCTCATTTTTTTCTTTTTGTAAAGTCTGAAGTCTCATCCCGACTTGTGGGGGATCATAGCCTTCATCATCCTTTCCTCACTAGGACAATGCTCTAATAATGAAGATCATCACACTTATACGGATTTACAACTCAAGAATTACAACTCAAAGCTAGAACAAGATATGACTCTATATGAATGCCTCCGGCGGTGTACCGGGATATGCAATGAATCAAGAGCGAAATGTATGAAAATTATGAAAGTGGCCTTGCCACAAATACGATGTCAACTACATGATCATGCAAAAGAGCAATATGACAATGATGGGACGTGTCATAATAAACGGAACGGTGGAAAGTTGCATGGCAATATATCTCGGAATGGCTATGGAAATGCCATAATAGGTAGGTATGGTGGCTGTTTTGTGGAAGGTAAATAAAGGGTTTATGATACCGGCAAAAGTTGCACGGTAATAATAAAGGCTAGCAAAGTAAAAGGATGAGTGTGTGTATTCCATGGACTCACATTAGTCAAAAAGAACTCATATACTTATTGCAAAAGTCTACTTAGCCCTCGAAGCAAAGTACTACTACGCATGCCCCAAGAGGGATAGATTGGTAGGAAAAGACCATCGCTCGTCCCCGACTGCCACTCATAAGGAAGACAATCAAAACAGCACATCATGCAACAAATTTGTCACACAACTTTTACCATACGTGCATGTTATGGGACTTGTCAACTTCAACAAAAGTATTTCTCAATTTCATAATTACCCACTAGCATGACCCTAACATTACTACCTTTATATCTCAAAACAATTATCAAGCATCAAGTTGATCATAGCATCCAATTCTATTTCTATTATAGTTTTTATTATACCAAACTTGGATGCTCATCGTTCTAAGACCAAATTTGTAACCATAGAAAATACCATGCTGTTCTAAAAGACTTTCAAAATAATATATGTGAAGCACGAGAGACTAGAAATTTCTTCAAGATTAAGACACCACCGTGCTCTAAAAGATATAAGTGGAGCACTAGAGCAAAAACTATCAAGCTCAAAAGATATAAGTGAAGCACATTGAGTATTCTAGCAAATTCTAATCAAATAGGCATCTCCCAAAAGGTGTGTACAGCAAGGATGATTGTGGTAAACTAAAAAGCAAAGACTAATATAATACACGACGCTCCAAGCAAAACACATATCATGTAGCGAATAAAAATATAGCTCCAAGAAACGTTACCAATGAACGAAGACGAAAGAGGTGATGCCTTCCCGGGGCATCCCCAAGCTTAGGCTTTTGGCTATTCTTGAATATCTTGGGGAACCTTGGGCATCCCCAAGTTTAGGCTCTTGCCACTCCTTATTCCATATCCCATAAAAACTTTACCCAAAACTTGAAAACTTCACAACACAAAACTCAACAGGAAATCTTATAAGCTCCGTTAGTGAAAGAAAACAAAACCACCACATAAGGTACTGCAATGAACTCATTATTTATTTATTTTGGTGTTAAACCTACTGTATTCCAACTTCTCTATGGTTTATAAACTATTTTACTAGCCATAGATGCATCAAAATAAGCAAACAACACACGAAAAACAGAATCTGTCAAAAACAGAACAGTCTGTAGCAATCTGTAACTAACGCAAACTTCTGAAACTCTAAAAATCCTACCAAAATAGGAAGTACTGGAAAATTTGTCTATTTATCAGCAGAAAAAAGAATCAATGCAAAATCTCGTTCCTGGGATTTATTGAATTTTTTCTCGTGAGCGCAAAGTTTCTATTTTTCAGCAGAATCAAATCAACTATCATCATAGTTTATCCTATAGGTTCTACTTGGCACAAACACTAATTAAAAGATAAAAACACATCTAACCAGAGAGTATATGCAAGATTTATTACTAAACAGGAGCAAAAACAAAAAAAAGAAAAATTGGGTTGCCTCCCAACTAGCGCTATCGTTTAACGCCCCTAGCTAGGCATAAAAGCAAAGATAGATCTAAGTAGTGCCATCTTTGGCACTATATTCTTCAATAGAGCACTTATGATCTTTAGGGGTTTCTCCCTTTTTAGCAATGATTAAACCTTTGGGCAAAAATTCAAGAAATTCGATTGTAGCGAAAGGTTCCTTAACGATAGAAAGACAATTGGGATGAACACTTATGGATTTGAGATCCGCGTCTCCCTTACTAGAAGTTTCACCCTTATATTTGGGAACATAAATAAACTTGGCGATTTTTGTAGGGGCTTTTGGAGTGTTTTTCATGGGAGAAAACGCCGAACCTAAGTTGGTAATTATATCCTCAAGTTTACCAATTCTAGCAGAATCAAGATCTATTTTTTCATTAACTATAGGTTCTTTCTCTTTAAGATTTTTCAAAGTAACTCCAACCCTAGATTCATGTTGAGTGATAATATTATGAATCTTTTTATCCAAATTTTCAACCAACTCAGCAGTGGCAATTTTATTTTCAATAATATCAAGCCGTTGCATAACGTGTTCTAAGGTTAAAACAGTTCCATTAACCAAAAGAGGTGGTGGGCCAAACAAATCTAACATAGCATTATAAGCATCAAACGCATGGCTACTCAAGAACTCACCTCCGGCGACAGTATCAAGAACACGTCTATTCCAAGGAGGATGGCTACATAAAAAATTGCGGAGAAGAACGGAAGTAGAAAGCTTCCTAGTAGATCTATTTTGAGCATTGCAAATTCTATGCCAAGCATATCTTTTAAATTTTATCCCTCCCTTTGTTTAAAATTGAGGATTTCATGTTTGGGAGTAATAATGAGGATAGGAAGACTAGCCATAACGACGAGGTAACGAACCAACACACGAGCAAACAAAAAAGGCAAGCAAAAAGAGAGGAGGAGATTGGGAAAGAGAGGGCAAATAAAACGGCAAAGGTGAAGTGGGGGAGAGGAAAACGAGAGGCAAATGGCAAATAATGTAAATGCGAGGGAGATGGGTTTGTGATGGGTACTTGGTATGTCTTGACTTGAGCGAAGACCTCCCCGGCAATGGCGCCAGAAATACTTCTTGCTACGTCTTGAGCTTGTGTTGGTTTTCCTCGAAGAGGAGAGGGTGATGCAGCAATAGTAGCGTAAGTATTTCCCTCAGTTTTTGAGAACCAAGGTCTCAATCCAGTAGGAGGCTCCTCAAAAGTCCCACGAACCTACACAAACAAACTGAGAACTCACAACCAACGCGATAAAGGGGTTGTCAATCCCTTCATGGCCACTTGCGAAAGTGAGATCTGATAGAGATAGTATGATAAGATAAATATATTTTTGGTATTTTATAATATAAATGCAAATAAAAGTAGATTGGAAGCAAATATGATAAGAGATAGACCCAGGGGCCATAGGTTTCACTAGAGGCTTCTCTCGAGATAGCATGAGTATTACGATGGGTGAACAAATTACTGTCGAGCAATTGATAGAAAAGCGAATAATTATGAGATTATCTAGGCATGATCATTTATATAGGCATCACGTCCATAACAAGTAGACCAACTCCTGCCTGCATCTACTACTATTACTCCACACATCGACCGACTCCTGCCTGCATCTAGAGTATTAAGTTCATAAGAACAGAGTAACGCCTTAAGCAAGATGACATGATGTAGAGGGATAAACTCATGCAATATGATATAAACCCCATCTTTTTATCCTCGATGGCAATAATACAATACGTGCCTTGCAACCCATTCTGTCACTGGGTGAGAACACCGCAAGATTGAACCCAAAGCTAAGCACTTCTCCCATGGCAAGAAAGATCAATCTAGTAGGCCAAACCAAACTGATAATTCGAAGAGACTTGCAAAGATAACTCAATCATACATATAAGAATTCAGAGAAGATTTAAATATTATTCATAGATAAACTTGATCATAAACCCACAATTCATTGGATCTCGACAAACACACTGCAAAAAGAGTTTACATTGAATGGATCTCCACAGGGGGAGAACATTGTATTGAGATCCAAAAAGAGAAAAGAAGGCATCTAGCTAATAACTATGGACCTGTAGGTCTGTGGTAAACTACTCACAACTCATCGGAGGGGCTAGGATGTTGATGTAGAGGCCCTCCATGGTCGATTCCCCCTCCAGCAGAACGCTGGCGAAGGCTCCAAGATGGGATCTCGTAGATACAGAAGGTTACGGCGGTGGGAAATTGTGTTTCGGGTGCTCCCTGGATGTTTTCGGGGTACGTAGGTATTCATAGGAGGAATAAGTACGTCGGTGGACGCCCGAGGGGTGCGCCCTCCTATCTCGTGGGAGCCTCGGCTGCTTCTTGGTTTGCACTCCAAGTCCTCTGGATCACGTTCGCTCTAAAAATCACGCTCCCGGAGGTTTCATTCTGTTTGGACTCCGTTTGATATTCCTTTTCTTCGAAATACTGAAATAGGCAAAAAAATAGCAATACGGGCTGGGCCTCAGGTTAGTAGGTTAGTCCCAAAAATGATATAAATGTGTAAAATAAAGCCCATAAACATCCAAAAGGGGTAATATAATAGCATGGAACAATCAAAAATTATATATACGTTGGAGACGTATCAATGACGATGATGATGATTTCCCCCTCTCAGAGGGAAGTTTCCCCAGCAGAACAGCTCCGCTGGAGCCCTAGATTGGTTCCGCCTCTTGGCGGCGGAGTTTCGTCCCGTAAGCTTGCCGACGAATTTTTCCAGGGTAAAAGCCTTCATATAGCAGAAGATGGACACCGGAGGGCCACCAGGGGGCCCAGGAGACAGGGGGCGCGCCCAGTAGGGGGGGCGCGCCCCCACGCTCCTGGCCAGGGTGTGGGCCCCCTGAGGTGTTTCTTCCACTCAATAATTCTTATTAATTCCAAAAATAAGTTTCATGGAGTTTTAGGATTTTTGGAGCAGTGCAGAATAGGTTTCCAATGTTTGCTCCTTTTCTTGCCAGAATTCCAGCTACCGGCATTCCCCCTCTTCATGGTAAACCTTGTAAAATAAGGGAGAATAGCCATAAGTATTGAGATATAATGTGTAATAACAGCCCATAATGCAATAAATATTGATATAAAAGCATGATGCAAAATGGACGTATCAACTCCCCCAAGCTTAGACCTCGCTTGTCCTCAAGCGGAAGCCAAAATTGAAAAATATGTCCACATGTTTAGAGATAGAGGTGTTGATAAAAAAAATACAGACATGAGGGCATCATGATCATTCTTATAATAGCAACATAAATAGATTTTATCATATGATTTCTTATGCTTAATTAACAATCAATTCACAATGTCAAGTATGGTTCAAAAACTTCATTGGAAGCTAACAAACTATAATCCCAGTCATTAAAGCAATTGCAATTTATCATAACATCAAAAAGAGTCAAGAATAGAGCTTTTCAGCAAGTCCACATACTCAACTATCATGTAGTCTTCTACAATTGCTAACACTCACGCAATACTTGTTGTTATGGAGTTTCAACCGGACACTGAGAAAGATAGGGGCTTATTGTGTTGCCTCCCAACGTATTCACCTTTAGGTGATGTCAACAATAATAATCCATGCTAACTTACACCCAATTGGATATATATATATATATATATATCATGATCTTTCAAACACGAGGAGCTTGCCAAAGGATAAAATGAAAAAGGGAAAGGTGAAGATCACCTTGACTCAAGCATAAAGTAAAAACATAAAGTAAACAATAGGCCCTTCACAGAGGGAAGCAGAGGTTGTCATGTGCGTTTAGGGTTGGATGCATGAAATCTTAATGCGAAAGAACGTCACTTTATATTGCCACTTGTATGTGGACCTTTATTATGCAGTCCGTCGCTTTTATTGCTTCCATAACAAGATCGTATAAAGCTTATTTTCTCTGCACTAATAAGTCATACATATTTAGATAGCAATTTTTATTGCCTACAACATGACAACTTACTTGAAGGATCTTACTCAATCCATAGGTAGGTATGATGGACTCTCATGGAAAAACTGGGTTTAAGGATATTTTGAAGCACAAGTAGTATCTCTACTTGGTGCAAGGAATTTGGCTAGCATGAGGGGGAAAGGCTAGCTCAACATGTTTGGAAGGTCAATGACAATATACTTTAACTGAGATGTGAGAAAACATAAACCGTTACGTTGTCTTCCTTGTCCAACATCAACTCTTTTAGCATGTCATACTTAATGAGTGCTCCCAATCATAAAAGATGTCCATGATAATATATTTGCATGTGAACCTCTCTTTCCTTATTACTTCCTATTAATTGCAACGATGACCAAAGCTACGTTTATCAACCCTCAACAACTTTTATGCCTCATACTTTCTATGTGTGAAGTCATTACTATCCATAAGATCAATACGAACTCTTTTATTCTTTCTACTTTCTCAAGATCATAGCAAGATAGCAAAGCCCTTGACTCAACACTAATCTTTATTATAGATAGCTCACGGACTCGATTACATAAAGAGATCACAAAGCAAAACTCAAAACTAATTGATACTAAAACTTCAATCTACTAGATCAAGATACTACTAAAAGGATCGAACTAAATAAAACGGTAATGATAGGAGTGTGATGGTGATACGATACCGGGGCACCTCCCCCAAGCTTGGCAGTTGCCAAGGGGAGTGCCCATACCCATGTAATTATGTCCTCGGAGGTGATGGAGGTGGTGATGATGATGGTGGATAATCGCACATCGAGCGTAAAAGCTCCTCCAGCTTGCGGATAATGCCCTTGAGTCCGGCGATATGATCCTTCAACAAAATATTCTCCTGCGTGAGATACTTATTCTGTATGCGAGCTAACTAAATCATCTTGAAAGCTTCAATATCTGTTGGAGTAAAGAGGTTAGGTAAAGGTTGAGGGATGTCTTCTTCTTTCACCGCCGGAGCTTGAACCTCCATGGCCTTCTTGATCCCGTCATCCTTGTTGATCTCTTCCGGTTCTTCTCTTTTCAGCTCTATCTTCAATAGCCAAGCATCCTTGTCTTCATTGCTGAAGGAGGGTGACGCCATGGTGCTCTAGATCTGTAACAGAAATAGCTCGAAACATAAACAGAGGATATTTGCGTGATACGGTGATCAAAACCTTCGGGAGTTCATATAATGAATTTTTACCGACCAAAATACGTAACGTGCAAGAAAACGGAGTCCGGGAGGCACACGAGGTGGCCACGAGACAGGGGGGCGCGCCCAGTAAGGGTGGGCGCGCCCTCCACCCTCGTGGAGGCCTCATGTTCTTCCCAGACTACTTCTTTCTTCCTAAAATTCTTAAATATTCCAAAACTGATAAAAATTGCCATCAGAATTGTTTTGGAGTCGGTTTACTTACCTTACCACATACCTATTCCTTTTCGGAGTCTGGAACGTTCTAGAAAGTGTCCCTTATGTATTCCTCTGGGGTTACGGTCTCAATAATATTAGTTTCAACATTGATAGGATTACCTAAGATGTAATGTTTGATTCTTTGACCGTTCAGCACCCTCGGACTTGCGCCTTCGAAGTTGTTGATTTTTATGGCACCAGAACAATAGACCTCCTCGATAACATAAGGACCTTCCCATTTAGAGAGAAGTTTTCCTGCAAAAAATCTTAAACGAGAGTTGAATAATAAGACATAATCACCTGTGTTAAATTCACGCTTTTGTATCTGTTTTTCATGCCAGCGTTTGACTTTTTCTTTGAATAGCTTGGCATTCTCATAGGCTTGGGTTCTCCATTCATCAAGTGAGCTAATATCAAACAACCTCTTCTCACCGCCAAGTTTGAAGTCATAGTTGAGCTCTTTAATAGCCCAATATGCCTTATGTTCAAGTTCAAGAGGTAAATGACATGCTTCTCCATAAACCATCTTATACGGAGACATACCCATAGGATTTTTGTATGCAGTTCTATAAGCCCATAATGCATCATCAAGTTTCTTGGACCAATTCTTTCTAGATCTATTCACAGTCTTTTGCAAAATTAATTTGAGCTCTCTATTGCTCAACTCTACTTGACCACTAGACTGCGGATGATAAGGAGATGCGATTCTATGATTAACATCATACTTAGCAAGCATCTTACCAAAAGCACCATGAATAAAATGTGAACCACCATCAGTCATAAGATATCTAGGGACTCCAAACCTCGGGAAAATAACTTCTTTAAGCATTTTAATAGAAGTGTTATGATCAGCACTACTAGTTGGAATAGCTTCTACACACTTAGTAACGTAATCAACATCAACTAAAATATGTGCATAACCATTAGAGGCAGGAAAGGGACCCATATAATCAAAGCCCCAAACATCAAATGGTTCAATAACAAGAGAATAATTCATAGGCATTTCTTGACGTCTACTAATATTACCAATTCTTTGACATTCATCACAAGATAAGACAAACTTACGAGGATCTTTGAAGAGAGTAGGCCAATAAAAACCAAATTGCAGTACCTTATGTGCAGTTCTATCTCCAGCGTGGTGTCCTCCATATGATTCAGAGTGACACTTGCGTAGGATATGTTTCTGTTCATGCTCAGGTACACAACGTCTAATAACACCATCTACTCCTTTTTTATAAAGGCGTGGGTCATCCCAGAAGTAATGTCTTAAATCATAAATGAACTTTTTCTTTTGCTGGTATGTGAAACTAGGTGGCATAAATTTAGCAACTATGTAATTAGCATAATCAGCATACCAAGGAGCAGTACAAGAAGCATTAACGACCGCTAATTGTTCATCAGGAAAGCTATCATCAATAGGCAGTGGGTCATCAAGAACATTCTCTAACCTAGACAAGTTGTCTGCAACGGGGTTCTCAGCTCCCTTTCTATCAATAATATGCAAATCAAATTCTTGGAGCAAGAGAACCCATCTAATGAGTCTAGGCTTAGCATCTTTCTTTTCCATAAGATATTTAATAGCAGCATGATCAGTGTGAATAGTAACTTTGGAATCAACAATATAAGGTCTAAACTTATCACATGCAAACACAACTGCTAAGAACTCTTTGTCAGTAGTAGCATAATTTCTCCGGGCAGTATCAAGAGTTTTACTAGCATACTGGATAACATTCAATTTCTTATCAACTCTTTGCCCTATAATAGCACCTACAGCATAATCACTAGCATCACACATAATTTCAAAAGGTAAATTCCAATCAGGTGGCTGAACAATAGGTGCAGTGATCAAAGCTTTCTTAAGTATATCAAATGCTTCTACACAATCATCATCAAAGAAAAAAGGAATGTCTTTTTGCAATAAATTAGTCAGAGGCCTAGAGATTTTAGAAAAGTCCTTAATGAACCTCCTATAAAAACCGGCGTGACCAAGGAAACTAATTATACCTTTTATGTCCTTGGGACATGGTATCTTTTCAATATCATCAACTTTAGCTCTATCAACTTCAATACCTCTCTCAGAAATCTTATGCCCCAAGACAATGCCTTCATTAACCATAAAGTGGCAATTTTCCAAATTCAAGATGAGACTAGTGTTTTCGCATCTCTACAAAACTCGATCAAGGTTGCTCAAGCAATCATCAAAGGAGGATCCATAAACGGAGAAGTCATCCATGAATACCTCACAAATATTTTCACAAAAGTCAGAGAATATAGCCATCATACATCTTTGGAAGGTAGCAGGTGCATTACATAAACCAAAAGGCATACGTCTATAATCAAAAGTACCGAAAGGGCAAGTAAAAGTAGTTTTCGATTGATCCTTAGCTGACACAGGTATTTGAGAGAAACCAGAATAACCATCTAAAAAGCAAAAATGTGTGTGTTTGGATAGTCTTTCTAGCATTTGATCAATAAAAGGCAAAGGGTAATGATCTTTATTAGTAGCTTTATTTAATTTACGGAAATCAATTACCATCCTTTAACCTGTAATAATTCTTTGTGGGATCAATTCATCTTCATCATTAGGAACGACAGTAATACCTCCCTTTTTAGGAACACAATGGACAGGACTTACCCAATCACTATCAGCAACGGGATAAATTATACCTGCCTCAAGGAGCTTTAGTATCTCCTTTCTTACCACTTCTTTCATCTTAGGATTCAATCGTCGTTGAGTATCTCTAACTGGTTTGGCATCGTCCTCCAAATTAATTTTGTGTTGGCGTAACGTGGGACTAATGCCCTTAAGATCATCCAGAGTATATCCAATAGCAGCACGGTGCTTCTTCAGAGTTTTCAATAATCTTTCTTCTTCTTGCTCTGAAAGGTTAGCACTAAT
Organism: Aegilops speltoides; assembly: GCA_021437245.1. NCBI lineage: Eukaryota > Viridiplantae > Streptophyta > Magnoliopsida > Poales > Poaceae > Aegilops > Aegilops speltoides. The sequence continues at coordinate 386,751,371 of CM038145.1, read as the reverse complement.
AATAACAGGATATATTTTCTTTTCATCAAGATAAGCATACTTAAGATTATCAGGTAATGGTTTGAGTTCAAACACGGGGTCACCCTTGGGTGGAGGGGGATCCCCTAGAATTTCAACTGGAAGGTTATGTTTCAGCAAAGGTTCCTGTTTAAGGAACACTTCATCTATTTCCCTTCTTTCCTTCATAAACATATCATTTTCATGGTCTAGCAAATATTGTTCTAACAGATCAGTAGGAGGCACAGCAATAGAAGCAAGACCAATAATTTCATCCTTACTAGGCAATTCTTTATCACGGGGTTGTCTACAAAATTTAGCAAAATTAAACTCATGTTTCATATCCCCCAAGCCAATTTCAACAATATCCTTTTCACAGTCAATCTTAGCATTAACAGTGTTCAAGAAGGGTCTACCAAATATAAACGGACAAAAGTCATCTTGTGGGGAACTAAGAACAAGAAAATCAGCGGGATATTTAACCTTCCCACACAAGACTTCAACATCTCTAACAATCCCAACTAGTGAAATAGTATCTCTATTGGCAAGCTTGATAGTAACATCAATACCTTCCAATTCAACGGGTGCAATGTCGTGCATAATTTATTTATATAAATCATAGGGTATTGCACTAGCACTAGCACCCATATCACATAAGCCATGATAACAATGATCTCCTATTTTGACAGAAATAACAGGCATGCCTACAACAGGTCTATGTATCTTAGCATCAGGTTTAACAATATTAGCAGTCTCACCACAGAAATAAATAACATGCCCACCTAAATCATCATCCAAGAGATCTTTAACCATAGCAATACTAGGTTCAACTTTGATTTGCTCAGGAGGTGTATAAGTCCTAGTATTACTCTTACGAACAACAGTCGAAGTTTTAGCATGATCCTTTATCCTAACAGGAAAAGGAGGTTTCTCAACATAAGTAGTAGGAACAATAGGATCACTATAAGTGACAGTCTTTTCTTCAACTGTAATAGGTGCAACTACTTTTACTTCAATGGGAGGATTATATTTAAACCACTTCTCCTTAGGGAGATCAATGTGAGTAGCAAAATATTCACAGAAAGAAGCTACTATCTCAGAGTCAAGTCCATATTTAGCGCTAAATCCACGAAAAGCATCGGTATCCATAAAAGATTTAACACAATCAAACTTAGGTGTCATACCTGACTCCTTACCATCGTCGGAACCCCAATCTTCAGAGTTGCATTTAATTCTTTCCAATAAGTCCCATTTGAATTCAATAGTCTTGACATATAAGAACCAAAGACAGAAGTATCGAGCATGTTGCGATCATTGAGAGAAAGCCGAGCATAAATTTTTTGAATAATCATTTCTCTAGAGAGCTCATGATTGGGGCATGAATATAACATTGACTTAAGCCTCCCCCAAGCTTGAGCAATTCTTTATCCTTCGCGAGGCCAGAAATTATGTATGTAATTACGATCATGATGAACAAGATGCATAGGATAGAACTTCTGGTGAAATTCCAACTTCAATCGTTTATAATTCCAAGATCTCGTATCATCACATAGCCTATACCATGTCAATGCATCTCCCTTCAAAGATAAAGGGAAGACCTTCCTTTTGACCACATCATCAGGAATACCTGCAAGCTTAAATAATCCACAAACTTCATCCACAAAGATAAGGTGTAAATCAGGATGCAATGTTCCATCTCCTGCAAATGGATTAGCTAGTAGTTTCTATATCATACCCGAAGGAATCTCAAAGTAAATATTTTCAATAAGTTCAGTAGGTTGAGGAGAAACTCTTTGCTCTTCTAGTCGGGGTGAAGATACCCCAAACAAGCCCCTCAAAGGATTAGTTTCCATAGTCACAAGTAACAGAAAATTTCAGCACACTATATAAATGTTTCCCTACCAAGTTCCACTCACCAAAAGCGCTACACTCCCCGGCAACGGCGCCAGAAAAGAGTCTTGATGACCCACAAGTGTAGGGGATCTATCGTAGTCCTTTTGATAAGTAAGAGTGTCGAACCCAAGGAGGAGAAGGAAATGATAAGCGGTTTTCAGTAAGGTTTTCTCTGCAAGCACTGAAATTGTAGGTAATAGATAGTTTTGTGATAAGATAAATTGTAATGAGTAACAAGAAATGAAAGTAAATAAAGTGCAGCAAGGTGGCCCAATCCTTTTTGTAGCAAAGGATAAGCCAGGACAATTTCTTATAATGAGAAAAGAGCTCCCGAGGACACATGGGAATTATCGTCAAGCTAGTTTTCATCACGCTCATATGATTCACGTTCGGTACTCTGATAATTTGATATGTGGGTGGACCGGTGCTTGGGTACTGCCCTTACTTGGACAAGAATCCCACTTATGATTAACCCATATTGCAAGCATCCGCAACTACAAAAGAATTATTAAGGTAAACCTAACCACAACATTAAACATATGGATCCAAATCGGCCCCTTACGAAGCAACGCATAAACTAGGGTTTAAGCTTCTGTCACTCTAGCAACCCATCATCTACTTATTACTTCCCAATGCCTTCCTCTAGGCCCAAATAATGGTGAAGTGTCATGTAGTCGACGTTCACATGACACCACTAGAGGAAAGACAACATACATCTCATCAAAATATCGAACGAATACCAAATTCACATGACTACTAATAGCAAGACTTCACCCATGTCCTCAGGAACAAACGTAACCACTACAGGAATCAGCTACTTTGCCATCTGCCACGGCGGACGGCAAAGGCCTTTGCCGTCCGCCGCGGACGGTAAAAGGGGACGGCAAAGTAGGGGGCGGCTAAGAGCTATGTTGCCGTCTGCTTCGGGCGGCTGACGGCAAAGGGGCCTTTGCCATTAGCAGCGGACGGCAAAGAATGCAGCCGGCAATAAATGCGTTGTTACTCCGTTAGGTGGTTAACGGCAGGCCTTTGTCGTCCGCCACTGACGGTAAACTTCGGAAGGCCTTTGTCGTCCGCCAAATGATGTCAGCCGACGTCACTACACGGCAGGCCTTTGCCATCCGCCGCTGTAGGCAAAGTTTTTTCTCTTTGCCGTCAGCCACTTTAGGAAAACTGACCAAATTGGTCAGCCTCCCAGGAAGCACAGTTGCCTACCACGTGGCCTCTTTGCCGTCCGCTGCTGATGGCAAAGAGACCTTTGCCGTCGGTGGCAGACGGCAAAGAGCCTGCATATTGTCTATTTTTTCTGTTTTTTAATCCAACAATTTTCACAGCAAATATATATGACATATATAGATATATTTCACAGGGCTATTTAACAGCACATAAGTTTCATCGTACATACATATATAGTTCCATCAATTCATACATAACAAGTTGCACATACACATAAGTTGCAACCATTAGGAAGTTGCACATACATATTACAATGCAAAGTTTCATCAAGATAGCAAGTTCCATCGTAGCAAGCTAGAAGAATACTAGAAGAGAATGAAATAAAAAACAAGCACTCCATCATAGCAAGCTAGCTTCCGAGAAGTGAATGAAATCTGCAAAATGGCAAATAAGAAAGTTAGGAAAAGGTGACTAGAAGAAGAAGACTAGAAGAAGAAGCACGCCATCGTTTGTGAGGTAACTTAGGTGAAATGGATCGTTTATGAGCTAACTTAGGTAAAATGCATCATTTTAGAGCTAACGTAGGTAAAATGGATCGTTTATGAGCTAACTAAGCTAATTATGCCATTTTCTACATAAGTAAGCTAAGTGCATGTCATTATTGAGAAAACCTAGTTAACTAAGCATATTATAACTAACTTAGGTCATTTTGGAGGAAACAAAGCTAAGTATAGATCGTTTTAGAGCTAACTTAGGTAAAATGGCTGGTTTTGGAGGTCAGTAAGCTTATTAAGTCATTTAGGAGGAAAAGAAGCTAACTCTAGGTCATTAAGGTAAGCATATTGGAGGAAATAAAGCTAAGTCTAGGTCTTTATGCATTTGTTAAGCAAAAAACTAGAGAAACTTACCTTGATCATGGAGGTGTGGGAGCGGGCTGGCTCGTGCCAGTAGGTGGAGAAGGATCGTGTGATGCTTGTGTGGAGTTACGCTGCACCAAAGATCATTTCCAATGTTTCTTTAGCATGATGACACTCAAATGTTAAGACTAGCAAGTAACATCCATTCAAATTAAACTCACTATGGTCTCAGGAGCAATCTCTGGATCAATGGCTATGGAGCCACGGGACCTTCCGCCACTAGATATCATCATCTGCTCTGGATTGTAGGGAATCTGGCTCGGGTTAAACTCCTCCCCTTTCCTCGCCTTCCCCTTGACTTGCTTGTAAGAGGCAGTGTGGGCCATGGTGAAGGAAATATGCCCTAGAGGCAATAATAAAGTTATTATATATTTCCTCATATCATGATAAATGTTTATTATTCATGCTAGAATTGTATTAACCGGAAACATAATACATGTGTGAATATATAGACAAACAGAGTGTCACTAGTATGCCTCTACTTGACTAGCTTGTTAATCAAAGATGGTTATGTTTCCTAACCATGAACAAAGAGTTGTTATTTGATTAACAAGGTCACATCATTAGTTGAATGATCTGATTGACATGACCCATTCCATTAGCTTAGCACACGATCGTTTTAGTATGTTGCTACTGCTTTTATCCATGACATATACATGTTCCTATAACTATGAGATTATGCAACTCCGTTTACGGAGGAACACTTTGGTGCTACCAAACGTCACAACGAATCGGGTGATTATAAAGGAGTACTACAGTGTGTCTCCAAAGGCGGATGTTGGGTTGGCGTATTTCGAGATTAGGTTTTGTCACTCCGATTGTCGGAGAGGTATCTCTGGGCCCTCTCGGTAATACACATCACTTAAGCCTTGCAAGCACTACAACTAATGAGTTAGTTGTGAGATGATGTATTACGGAACGAGTAAAGAGACTTGCCGGTAACGAGATTGAACTAGGTATTGGATACCGACGATCGAATCTCGGGCAAGTAACATACCGATGACAAAGGAACAACGTATGTTGTTATGCGGTCCGACCGACAAAGATCTTCGTAGAATATGTAGGAACCAATATGGGCATCCAGGTCCGCTGTTGGTTATTGACCGTGAATAGTTCTAGGTCATGTCTACATTGTTCTCGAACCGTAGGGTCCGCACGCTTAAGGTTACGATGATGGTTATTATGAGTTTATGTATTTTGATGTACCGAAGGAGTTCGAGTCCGGATGTGATCACGGACATGACGAGGAGTCTCGGAATGGTAGAGACATAAAGATTGATATATTGGAAGCCTATGTTTGGAGTTCGAATGGTTCCGACGAAAACGGAATTTATCGGAAAACCGGAGGTTACGGAACCCCCGGAGGTAAATGGGCCTCGGTGGGCCTTGAGGGAGAAGAGGAGGGCCGGCCAGGTGGTGGCGCGCCTCTCCCCCCAGTCCGAATAGGACAGGGGGGGGCGCCCTTTCCTCTCCCCCTCCCCCAAACCTAGTCCAACTAGGATAAGGGGGAGTCCTACTCCCGGTAGGAGTAGGACTCCTCCGCAGCGCCTCCTCTAGGGCCGGCCGCCTCCCCCTCCCTCCTTTATATCTGAGGGGCAGGGGGCACCTTGAGACACACAAGTTGATCGTGAGATCGTTCCTTAGCCGTGTCGGTGCCCCCTCCACCATATTCCACCTCGGTTATACCGTCGCGAAGCTTAGCGAAGCCTGCGCCGTGAAACATCAAGATCGTCCTGCGCCGTCGTCTTGTGGAACTCTCCTCGACACTCGGCTGGATCGGAGTCTGAGGGCGTCATCGAGCTGTCGTGTGTCAAGAACTGGGGCGCCGAGTAACGGCGCCGGATCGGTCGGATCGCGAGGAGAACGTCGACTACTTCCTCTACGTTGTGATCGCTTCGCTTGGTCTCGAGGGTACGTAGACAACACTCTCCCCTCTCGTTGCTATACATCACCATGATCTTGCGTGTGCGTGGGAAAATTTTTGAAATTACTCGTTCCCCAACAAAGGCATCCGAGCCTAGGTTTTTATGGTTTGATGTTTTGCACGAGTAGAACACAAGTGAGTTGTGGGCGATACAAGTCATACTACCTACCAGCATGTCATACTTTGGTTCAGCGGTATTGTGAGATGAAGCGGCCCAGACCGACATTACGCGTGCGCTTCGCGAGACTGGTTTCACCGCCACGAGCACTCGTTGCTTAAAGGTGACTGGTGGGTGTCTGTCTCTCTCACTTTAGTTGAACCGAGTGTAGCGCCCGGTCCTTGAGAAGGTTAAAACGGAGTCTATTTGACGAAGTATCGTTGTGGTTTTGATGCGTAGGTGAGACTGGATCTTGCTTAAGCCCGTAGCAGCCACGTAAAATTTGCAACAACAAAGTAGAGGACGTCTAACTTGTTTTTGCAGGGCATGTTGTGATGTGATATGGTCAAGACGTGATGCTATATTTTATTGTATGAGATGATCATGTTTTGTAACCGAAGTTATCGGCAATGGCTGGAGCCATATGGTTGTCGCTTTATTGTATGCAATGCAATCGCTTCGTAATGCTTTACTTTATCACTAAGCGGTAGCGATAGTCGTAGAAGCATAAGATTGGCGAGGCGACAACGATGCTAAGATGGAGATCAAGGTGTCGCGCGGTGGCGATGGTGATCATGATGGTGCTGCGGAGATGAAGATCACGAAGCACAAGATGATGATGACCATATCATATCACTTATATTGATTTGCATGTGATGTTTATCCTTTATGCATCTTATCTTGCTTTGATTGACGGTAGCATTATAAGATGATCTCTCACTAAATTATCAAGAAGTGTTCTCCCGAGTATGCACCGTTGCCAAAGTTCGTCGTGCCCGGACACCACGTGATGATCGGGTGTGATAAGCTCTCGTCCATCTACAACGGGTGCAAGCCAGTTTTGCACACGCAGAATACTCGGGTTATACTTGACGAGCCTAGCATATGCAGATATGGCCTCGAACACGGAGACCGAAAGGTCGGCGTGAATCATATAGTAGATATGATCAACATAAGATGTTCACCATTGAAAACTACTCCATCTCACGTGATGATCGGTTATGGTTTAGTTGATTTGGGTCACGTGATCACTTAGATGACTAGAGATGTCTATCTAAGTGGGAGTTCTTAAGTAATATGATTAATTGAACTTAAATTTATCATGAACTTAGTCCTGGTAGTATTTTGCAAATTATGTTGTAAGATCAATAGCTTGCGTTGTTGCTTTCATATGTTTATTTTGATATGTTCCTAGAAAATTGTGTTGAAAAATGTTAGTAGCAATGATGCGGATTTGATCCGTGATTTGTGGTTTATCCTCATTGCTGCACGTAAGAATTATGTCCTTAATGCACCGCTAGGTGACAGACCTATTGCGGGAGCGAATGCGACGTTATGAGCGTTTGGCTAGCTCAGTATGATGACTACTTGATAGTTTTGTGCACCATGCTTTATGGCTTAGAATCGGGACTTCAAAGATGTTTTGAACATCATGGACCATATAAGATGTTCCAGGAATTGAAGTTAATATTTCAAGCAAATACCCGAGTTGAGAGATATGAAGTCTCCAACAAGTTCTATAGCTAAAAGATGGAGGAGAATCGCTCAACTAGTGAGCATGTGCTCAGATTATCCAGGTACTTCAATCGCTTGAATCAAGTGGGAGTTAATCTTCCAGATAAGATAGTGATTGACAGAATTCTCTAGTCACCATCACCAAGTTAGTAGAACTTCGTGATGAACTATAGTATGCAAGGGATGACGAAAATGATTCCCAGGCTCTTCGTGATGTTGAAATCGACGAAGGTAGAAATCAAGAAAGAGCATCAAGTGTTGATGGTTGACAAGATCACTAGTTTCAAGAAAAGGGCAAAGGGAAAGAAAGGGGAACTTCAAGTAGATTGACAAGCAAGTTGTCACTCCCACGAAGAAGCCCAAAGCTGAACCAAAGCCTGAAACTGAGTGCTTACACTGCAAAGAAATGGTCACTGGAAGCGGAACTGCCCTAAATATTTGGTGGATAAGAAGGATGGCAAAGTGAAAAAGGGTATATTTGATATACAGGTGTTTTATGTGTGCTTTACTAGTGTTTATAGCAACCCCTCGGTATTTGGTACTGGTTCAGTTGCTAAGAGTAGTAACTTCGAAACGGAGTTGCGAGATAAGCGAAAACTAGTTAAGGGTGAAGTGACGATGTGTGTTGAAAGTAGTTTCAAGATTGATATGATCATCATCGCACACTCCCTATACTTTCGGGATTAGTGTTGAACCTAAATAAATGTTATTTGGTGTTTACGTTGAGCATGAATATGATTTGATCGTGTTTATTGCAATACGGTTATTCATTTAAGTAAGAGAATAAACTGTTGTTACATTTACATGAATAAAACCTTATATGGTTACACCCAATGAAAATGGTTCATTGGATCTCGATCGTAGTGATACACATATTCATAATATTGAAACCAAAAGATGCAAAGTTAATAATGATAGTGCAACTTATTTGTGGCACTTGCCGTTTAGGTCATATTGGTGTAAAGCGCATGAAGAAACTCCATCTTGATGGGATTTTGGAATCACTTGATTATGAATCACTTGATGCTTGCGAACCATGCCTCATGGGCAAGATGACTAAGACTCCGTTCTCGGAACGATGGAGCGAGCAACCGACTTATTGGAAATAATACATACCGATGTATGCGATCCAATGAGTGTTAAGGCTCATGCGTGGGTATCGTTATTTTCGACCTTCACAGATGATTTGAGCAGATATGGGTATATCTACTTGATGAAACATAAGTCTGAAATAGTTGAAAGGTTCAAAGAATTTCAGAGTGAAGTGGAAAAATCATCGTGACAAGAAAATAAGATTTCTACGATCGATCACGGAGACAAATATTTGAGTTCTGAGTTTGGTCTTCAATTAAAACAATGTGGAATAGTTTCACAAATTCATGCCACAGAACACCACATCATAATGGTGTGTCCGAGCGTCATAACCGTACTTTATTGGATATAGTACAATCTATGATGTTTCTTACCGATTTACCAATATCGTTTTAGGATCATGCATTAGAGACAGCTGCATTCACGTTAAATAGGGCACCATCTAAATCCGTTGAGACGACACTATATGAACTGTGGTTTAGCAAGAAACCAAAGTTGTCGTTTCTTAAAGTTTGGGGCTGCGATGCTTATGTGAAAAAGTTTCATCTGATAAGCTCAAACCCAAATCGAGAAGTGCGTCTTCATAGAATACCCAAAGGAAATTGTTGGGTACACCTTCTATCACAGATCCGAAGGCAAAACATTCGTTGCTAATAAATGGATCCTTTCTAAGAGAAGGAGTTTCTCTCGAAAGAAGTGAGTGGGAGGAAAGTAGAACTTGATGAGGTAATTGTACCTTCTCCTTATTGGAAAGTAGTTCATCACGAGAAATTTGTTCTGTGACTACTACACCAATTAGTGAGGAAGCTAATGATGATGATCATGTAACTTCGGATCAAGTTACTACCGAATCTCGTAGGTAAACCAGAGTGAGATCCGCACTGAGTGGTACGATAATCCTGTTCGGAAGTCATGTAACTAGACCATGATGAACCTCGAACTATGAGGAAGCGATGATGAGCCCAGATTCCGCGAAATGGCTTGAGGCCATGAAATCTGAGATGAGATCCATGTATGAGAACAAAGTGTGGACTTTGGTGGCGTTGCCGATGATGGGCAAGCCATAGAAAATAAATGGATCTTCAAGAGGAAGACGGACGCGATAGTAGTGTTACTATCTACAAAGCTCGACTTATCGCAAAAAGGTTTTTGACAAGTTCAAGGTGTTGACTACAATGAGATTTTCTCAACTGTAGCGTTGCTTAAGTCCGTCCGAATCATGTTAGCAATTGCCACAATTTATGAAATTTGGCAAATAGGATGTAAAAACTGCATTCCTGAATGGGTTTTAGGAGGAAGAGTTGTATATGATGCAACCAGAAGGTTTTATCGATCCAAAGGGAGCTAACAAAGTGTGCAAGCTCCAGCGATCCATCTATGGACTGGTGCAAGCATCTCGGAGTTGGAATATACGCTTTGATGAGTTGATCAAAGCATATAGTTTTATCTGAGACTTACGGTGAAGCTGTATTTACTAAAAAGTGAGTGGGAGCACTCAGCATTTATGATAAAGTATATGTGAATGACATATTGTAGATCGGAAATAATGTAGAATTATTCTGCAAAGCATAAAGAAGTGTTTGAAAGGAGTTTTTCAAAGGAAAGACCTCGGTAAAGCTACTTACATATTGAGCATCAAGATCTATAGAGATAGATCAAGATGCTTGATAAGTTTTTTCAATGAGTACATACCTTGACAAGATTTTGAAGTAGTTCAAAATGAAACAGTCAAAGAAAGAGTTCTTGCCTGTGTTACAAGGTGTGAAATTGAGTAAGACTCAAAACCCGACCACAGCAGAAGATAGAAAGAGAATGAAAGTCATTCACTATGCCTTGGCCATAGTTTCTATAAAGTATGCCATGCTGTGTACCAGATCTATTGTATACCCTGCACTGAGTTTCGCAAGGGAGTACAATAGTGATCTAGGAGTAGATCATTTGGACAGCGGTCAAAATTATCCTTAGTGGAATAAGGATATGTTTCTCGATTATGGAAGTGACAAAAGGTTAGGTCGTAAAGGGTTACGTCGATGCAAGTTTTGACACGATCGGATGACTCTAAGTCTCGATCTAGATACATATTGAAAGTGGGAGCAATTAGCTAGAGTAGCTTCGCGAGCATTGTAGACATAGAAAAATTGCAAAATACATAACGGATCTGAATGTGAAAAACCCGTTGACTAAGACTCTCTCACAAGCAAAACATGATCACACCTTAGTACTCTTTGGGTGTTAATCACATAGCGATGTGAACTAGATTACTAAATCTAGTAAACCCTTTGGGTGTTGGTCACATGGCGATGTGAACTATGGGTGTTAATCACATGATGATGTGAACTATCGATGTTAATCACATGGTGATGTGATCTAGATTATTGACTCTAGTGCAAGTGGGAGACTGAAGGAAATATGCCCTAGAGGCAATAATAAAGTTATTATATATTTCCTCATATCATGATAAATGTTTATTATTCATGCTAGAATTGTATTAACGGAAACATAATACATGTGTGAATATATAGACAAGCAGTGTCACTAGTATGCCTCTACTTGACTAGCTTGTTAATCAAAGATGGTTATGTTTCCTAACCATGAACAAAGAGTTGTTATTTGATTAACAAGGTCACATCATTAGTTGAATGATCGATTGACATGACCCATTCCATTAGCTTAGCACACGATCGTTTTAGTATGTTGCTACTGCTTTTATCCATGACATATACATGTTCCTATAACTATGAGATTATGCAACTCCGTTTACGGAGGAACACTTTGGGTGCTACCAAGCGTCTGGCAACGTAATCGGGTGATTATAAAGGAGTACTACAGGTGTCTCCAAAGGCGGATGTTGGGTTGGCGTATTTCGAGATTAGGTTTTGTCACTCCGATTGTCGGAGAGGTATCTCTGGGCCCTCTCGGTAATACACATCACTTAAGCCTTGCAAGCACTACAACTAATGAGTTAGTTGTGAGATGATGTATTACGGAACGAGTAAAGAGACTTGCGATAACGAGATTGAACTAGGTATTGGATACCGACGATCGAATCTCGGGCAAGTAACATACCGATGACAAAGGAACAACGTATGTTGTTATGCGGTCTGACCGACAAAGATCTTCGTAGAATATGTAGGAACCAATATGGGCATCCAGGTCCGCTGTTGGTTATTGACCGTGAATAGTTCTAGGTCATGTCTACATTGTTCTCGAACCGTAGGGTCCATGCAGCTTAAGGTTACGATGGCAGGTTATTATGAGTTTATGTATTTTGATGTACGAAGGAGTTGAGTCCGGATGTGATCACGGACATGACGAGGAGTCTCGGAATGGTCGAGACATAAAGATTGATATATTGGAAGCCTATGTTTGGAGTTGGAATGGTTCCGGAAAGCGAAATTCTGGGAAAACCGGGAGGTTACGGAACCCCGGGAGGTAAATGGGCCTCGGTGGGCCTTGAGGGAGAAGAGGAGGGCCGGCCAGGAGGTGGCATGCGCCCTCCCCCAGTCCGAATAGGACAAGGAGGCGGCGCCCTTTCCTCTTCCCCTCCCCAAACCTAGTCCAACTAGGATAAGGGGAGTCCTACTCGGTAGGAGTAGGACTCCTCGGCCGCCTCCTCTAGGGCGGCCGGCCTCCCCCTCCCTCCTTTATATCACGGGGCAGGGGGCACCTTGAGACACACAAGTTGATCGTGAGATCGTTCCTTAGCCGTGTCGGTGCCCCTCCACCATATTCCACCTCGGTTATACCGTCGCGAAGCTTAAGGCGAAGCCTGCGCCGGTGAAACATCAAGATCGTCCTGCGCCGTCGTCTTGTGGAACTCTCCTCGACACTCGGCTGGATCGAGTCGAGGGCGTCATCGAGCTGTCGTGTGTCAAGAACTCGGGGCGCCGAATGTAACGCGCCGGATCGGTCGGATCGCGAGGAGAGCGTCGACTACTTCCTCTACGTTGTGATCGCTTCGCTTGGTCTCACGAGGGTACGTAGACAACACTCTCCCCTCTCGTTGCTATACATCACCATGATCTTGCGTGTGCGTAGGAAAATTTTTGAAATTACTACGTTCCCCAACACATGGCATACAGGTCGTACCCCTCTGGCACCTTATCCGTCTTATTGTAGCATGCCTGAAAGAGAGAAACAAAGTAAATTAGTAATTAAAGGGCTCAAGCTAGCATGATGAATGAATTGCATTAATCATGAAGCAAACCACATAACCAATTCCTCCCGAACTGATATAAGCTGGAGCTACCTTTATGGTGTGGCACACCTTCAATTTGGGCACGTTTGTCCTTGGCCTCAGTCGGCTCCCCTTCCATCTTTTAACACCTGCCATGACAAAGAGTAAACGAAATTAGTACAACATAAAAAAAATACTGACATGAATAATAATATTTATATCACTTAAGTGTATCATCATCAAGTACAACATAAAAAATTGAATACGACACTACTAATAATCTCGTCGGTATCATCAATAAATGCATAATCATCATCATCACTATAATCAATGGCGGGCTCATAGGGTTCGATGGCATCAACATGTGGAAGGCCACCTTTACATAACAGTCAAGCATTGAGAGGTCATCCATAGCGATAACCTCTTCTTATTCCGGCTCTTCTTGTTCCTCCTCACGGGGTGATGTGGGATTCACTTTGTCATTGTCTACTTCAATGTTTTGGGGTGAAGTATACGGTTCTTGAAGCGCGTTTTGGAAAGACGTGTCTCTTGGAAGAATTCTCCTTCATATGTATGCAGGTTAATGTGAGGTTCATAATCCTCTTCCTTTGGGGAGATAGTCTAGCGTGGCGGCACTTCATAAACGACATCCCAACCTTTCAGATTTGGATTAGTTTGGCAGGCCCACGGTAGATAGAATACTTGGAGTCGCTTTGTTGAGTCGTAATATAGACATCGTGGAACATCTAAATGGGTGCTTTGGTTGATTTCAACTAGCCCTATATGTTCATGAGTCCTTCTAGTCTCCTTCGGCTGAAACCAATAACATTTGAAGATACGACATTCGGTGGGTCTTCACCATAGAATAGAAGTTCATAAATTGCTTCAATTCTCCCATAATACTCGGTACCTCCTTCACCGATAGCAGATACACAACAATTTATAGACTTTCGGTCAGCCATAGATAGCTCTTTGCCATAGGTACAAAAGTGATACCCATTGATGTCATATTTGTCAAATGAACGGACCTTATAGTCAAAACCATTAGCGACTTGTCTCAATTCGGCGTCCATAGACTCTGAATTAGCCTACAAGTTTAATATGAAAGGATTGTTGCATTACGCACAAATTAGCGAATGAAATGAAATTGTCTAATAGAATTTACCGTTTGTTTGAACCAAGAGATGAAACCGGGATAGCCGCCTCCTTGCTTTGCGGGAAGCTCATACTCTTCGACGGAATCCTTTTGGATCACTGCTCCATACAAGAATAGGGCGACGTATCGACTGTATGAAATATCCAGGAATAAGAGCAGTTCAAATGAAATAGAAGTTGCGAAACAATGTACTGAGAACTTACTCGATGTACGGCCGCACTTCTATCAGGTTGTTGAAGATATACAACGAAATGGTCCGCCATTCTTCGTTATCCAAAGATAGTGGATTTGAAACACTGGCTGGTGCGAGATTCCCTTTGAATAGGCTGAGGTTGGATCCACCCTTTTTAGGCTCGTCAGCATTTTACCGAGGCTTCGGATTGTGCAAATGACGATTTTTGGTTTCGTAGTGTGCTGTCACGAAGTTTGTCGCCTCCTCAGTGATGAATGCCTCAGCCATCGACGCTTCAATTCTACGTTTATTTTTACATTTTTCTCGAAGCGTCTTCTGCATCCTCTCAGTTGGGTAGCACCAACAATTTTGCACGGGCCCCCCAATCTTGCCTCGGTCGGGAGATGCAAAATCAAATGCTGCATTGGATTAAAGAAGCCCAGTGGAAAGATCTTCTCTAACTTGCAGATCAACTCCGGCGCCAACTCTTCCATTTCTTCTAGCACGCCAGGCGATAGTTCTTTCTCACAAAGAACACGGAAGAAATAGCTGAGTTCTGCCAGTACTAGCCATTCATCCTCAGGGATGAAGCCACGCAACATCACTGGCATTACCCGCTCAATCCATATGTGCTAATCATGACTCTTGAGACCAAATATCTTCAATTTATCAAGACTTGCTCCCCTCTTTAGATTCGCTGCATACCCATCGGGGAACATCAACTGCATTTTCACCCACAACATAATTTCCCTCATAGCTGGCCTTCGAGATTGAACCATGCCTTTGGCCGTCGATTCTGCTTTCCTTTCGGTTCTTTCATGTTTTGTAACGGCCTATCACATAGCGCCTCCAGATCGACTCTAGCCTTAGTATTATCCTTTGACTTCCCATCTATGCCGAACAATGTACCAAAAAGTGCCTCGGCGATATTCTTCTCAGTGTGCATCATGTCGATGTTGTGTGAGTTTTTGAAGTAAGGCAGATCCCATAAGCATGTTTTGTGAGTCTAGGCGTGCTCAGAATTATACCCCTTGAAGTACCACGGACGTTACGGATCAGCTCGAGGCGTTTAAGCGATCCAGAGTCTGCTGGCTGTCAGCGCAGTGGTGAAGAGTTTTTACAACTCTACCTCGATGAAGTTCTTCTTGTCTTTTCTGAACTTATGGCGAGGATCCGAGAACTGTCTATGCATGTCGAAGCAAGAAAACTTGCGACCGCCCTGAAATAACGAAACTCAAGAGCTCCCTTGCATGTGGGGCATGGGAACCTTCCATGCACACACCAGCCAACGAATAAGCGCATACGCCGCAAGTCATGCATCAGTACATGTACCGACCGCATTATGAAGTTTCGTTTGCGATAGGCGTAGTATGTCTTGAACCCATTATCCCAGGCTTCTTGCAATTCGTCCTTAAGCGGCTGCATGTACACATTCATATTTTTCCCCGGATAGTTGGGCCCTGGAATTATCATGAAATTGTTCTTTCTTTGCATAATCTGTCCGGGGGGAGATTGAGTGGAAAGACATACGGGCCAACAACTGTATTGTGATGCCGTCATACCAAACACACTGAACCCATCGGTGTTGATGCCGACTCGAAGATGCCTCAGATCTGCCGCTTTGTCAGCATGTAATTCATCAAACTTTTTCCACGCAACACCATCCGATGTGTGTACCATCATCAGATTCCCATCTGCATCTAGTTCGGTTCTTTTGCCTGTTTTGTGCCATGTCATCATGTCGGCGTCTCTTCGACCATGAAAAGGCGTTGAAGTCTTGATACGATTGGCATATACCGAAGAACACTAACGAGGATTTTGGTGCATGTCTTCTCACCCATACCGTTGTCTACCACAATATACCTGGAAGACTTGCAAATGGGACAATAGTTCAAGTCCGCATAGTCAAGCCTAAATAAGGCACATCCTTTCTCACATGCATGTATCTTCTCATAGGACATCTTCAGTGCACGGAGGATTTTGTCCGACTGGTACAGGTTTGCAGGCATTACATGGCCTTTGGGTAGAAAGCGTCCAAATATTGTCATAATTGCGTCGTAGCATTCTCTGCCCAAGTTGACTGAGCCTTCAGAGCCATTACTTGTGAGATGGCATCCAACTGACAAAGCTGAGTGTGCTCGTGGAGCGGACGTTTTGAAGACTCCAACATTTCATTGAAGGCCTTTGCAGATTCTTCCATCTCCTCGTCCGAATCCCGAGCATCATCATAGTCTTGCACCATGTTTTCCATCCCGGTACCATGCTCGTCGGTGCGACGACGATCCACCTCAGCTCGATCACGTTGGGCAGACTCACCATGAAATGTCCACACCATATAATCGGGCGTAAAACCATTCTTCTGCAGGTGTTTACCCATTTCAGCCTCTGTCCTCTTTTCCCAATTGCCACCAAGTTTTCCTCTGGCCATTTGCAAATGCGGCTTGCACAAACCCCTTGGTTTTTGTGAACCATTCAGCGCTCCATTTGTTCTGACCAGTGTGACCGGTATACATCCACGCACGATCACTCATCTTGACTTTCAGAGCTACTGGACACACAACAATTATATATATAATTCACCATGTATATATTCATCACTTGATCTACTTTGTCAATTTTATTACGTCCATGCAACCTACACTCTAATAGATAATGATAGGTCCTAATCCCACCCGAGTATGTGTAGATTGGGTTCATTTTCCCATGCTATGCTCCGGATCCGACGCAAAATTTCGGCAGCACCTCCCCGCTGTTCTCCTGATACACGTCTCTATAATAAACAGAGAGGATGTGTACCCGGAGAACAACAGGAGGCAACATTTAAATTTATGCTTCGGATCTGGAGCAAAGCATATGGGAAAACGAACCCAATCTACACATACTCGGGCTGTCCATGGATAGCGTTGGACAATTCGAAAGAATCAAGGTTATAAATATGCAAATGCATGCATATTTATAACTATGACGCTTTCGAACGGGAGACACATGTTGGTTACGCATACTGATGATTCAAGACACATATATAGCTAGCTATCAAGTTTCATCGGAATAGATCAAATAATTAATGGGGGAGGAGGACATGTCATTTCTGGTCACCCACGAACGAAGGGGCACAGCTCGTCAAACGCACGGCGAGGTCGTCGAACACCAAACCTCGCAGTGATAAAACAACTGCACATTTAAAACTACCCGATCAACACAATTATATATGATGTTTTTCATAACAAAATCAAAAAATATATGACCTAACTAATAATTCACAAATATATGACCATGTCGGCCTCTGGATCGGGGTCGGGGTCGGTGTCGTGGTCGGGGTCGGGGTGTCGGGGTCGGGGTCGGGGTCTCGGGGTCGGGGTGCCGTGTCGGGTTCGGTTTTTTTCCTCTTTTTTCCTTTTCTTCTTCTTCCTTTTCTTCCTTTTTTCCTTCTTCTTCTTCTTCTTCTTCCTCCTCCTTTCCTTTTTCCTCTTCTTCTCCTCCTCTCCTCTTTTTTCTTCTTCTTCTTCCTCTTCTTCTTTTTTCTTCTCCTCCTCCTCTTCTTCTTCTTCCTTTCCTTTTTCCTCTTCTTCTTCTCCTCCTCTCCTCCTTTTTTCTTCTTCTTCTTTCCTAAACCTAAAACTAAAGCTAAATCTAAAACTAAAACTAAAACTAAATCTAAATCTAAACTAAACATAAACCTAAAACTAAAAAAACAGAAAAAAAAGGAAAAAACTAAATCTAAACCTAAAACTAAACCTAAAACTATGTCGGTGTACTAAAGTAGGGGTACCTTAGTACCCCGAACTTGTCTGCAGGCGATCATGGCGTCAGCAGGCAAGGCTTGCCGGGCGTCCGCCAAGACCCTTCGCTATTCATATTACTGCCATTCAAGAACAAAGTGTTAACTGTGAAGACAAGGCCCCGGCAAGAGAAGCTTGCCAGGAAGGACAAGGCCCCGGCAAGAGAAGCTTGGCAGGAAGGACAAGGCCCCGGCAAGAGAAGCTTGCCGGGAAGGACGAGACCCCGGCAAGAGGAGCTTGCCGGGAAGGCCAACCAAGGCACTTCAGAAAACTTGCCGCGACGCGCCGCGCGTCCCGGCAAGACCCAGCAAGCGGCAAGCTTGCGGGTGCGACAAGATAACGACCGCAGCAAGGTGCTTGCCGCGGCGAGGCCACCACTCTGTGCCCACGCTCCAGCGCATCCGGCGACGTGTCGCCACAGGATCGCTCCTGGTGCACGTGGCTGGTAGTTGTGCAGCCAAGCGGTGCGAGGTGGCAAGAGAAGACGATGAGGAGGCCATCGTGGCGATCGGTGGCGCCCCTAACGGTCGCTTCCTGCACTGTTTGGGCGACCGGACGGGCATTAAATGCCCTTGTCCCCTGCCATCAGAGTTAGGTAGGGGCACTGTTGATAGTGGTTGTACCATCCCCCGTTTTTACTTTTTTACCCCTCTCTCTGCGTTGCCACCTGTCGGTGACCCCTTTAGACTATAAAAAGGAGGCCCTTGCGCACGTAGAGGGGGTTCAACTCATTCGAGACCACAGCATACCCACGCTTTCGAGCAAGAACAGAATAGAAACACAAAGCAGCAGTAGGAGTTTTATCTCTCCGGAGAGCTCCGAAGCTGGGTAAAATCCCTCGCGTGGTCGACCTCGATCTGCTCTTCGTCGCCCTCCGCTCCTGCCGACCAAAAGGGCCCTGCCCCATAGGTGCTCGTTCCCCGACATCTCAGTGCGCCCGGTAGGGGCGTCGAGGTTGTGCGAACCTGATCTGGTCTTCGCGCGCGCTACATCAACATCTTCATCGACATGCCACCGAAGAAGAAGGCTTCGGAGGTGGCCGCTCCGTCTACATCGATTCCACCGCCACCGGGGCAAACGGTCGGTGGGGAAGACACTGGGGGAGGAGCGGGCGCCGACGGTGGGACTCACGTCGTCACCAGGTCCAAGGACAAGGCCCCGCAAGCTTCTGCGTCTGTACATACGCCGAACCCCTCCCAGGGGGTGCAGGATCGACAACGCAATGGTGCTCCTAGCACCGTACTCGCATTGGAGCAAGGCCGAGCTGGTGGGTCGCGGGACGTTCAAGGCCAACAAACGCGTCAGCATGTTGGCACGAGTGCGGTACGATCGCCTGGACGAGATGTTGCTCCTTCTAACACTGTTAGAAGTCTGAGCATATCTAGCTCCTCACGTCGTTCGCCACCACCGCCCAAGACTCCAGAGGAAGCGCTGGCCCGGGCCCAGCTGCTTCTAGATTACCCTCCGGCGCCAGACAAGATTGACGACTGGAGGATCACCATTCAGAGCCTCATCGGCTTCGCCAACGCCGACAAGCCCCGGCAACCGAGCACGTCGAAGCCGCGGCAAGACGCTCAAGCGGAAGCCGATGGCGATAAGACCGGCGGGGGTGCCACCACCGTGCACTCCGCGCCCCGAAGGCCAAGATCACCGACTCGTCGGGCCAACCTCGACACCGACTCCACTGCATCGTCGGACCCGCGAGCTCGCCGCGATCAACGCCAAGTTCTTCAATAACGACGACATGAAGACGCTTCCTTTTCGCATCGGCGTCGGAGAGAAGCGACGTCGGTCGACCAGCGCTATTGGGCCCATGTTGATATGCATGCGCCCGGGAACGAGGCGACTTGCCGTCTGTGATAGATGCCTGCGTTCACTCGTGAGCTGCGGCAAGTCCAAAGGCCCATACCAAGAACTTCAAGCCGGCGTGCCGAGAATGCGATGGCGGGATACATCCGTTGGAGTTCCTCAGCATCTACACCATAGTGGTCCAGGCTGCTGGGGGGCGCGACGAGAAGATCCTCGCCAACTACTTCCCGCTGGTGCTCAAGCCCAACATCAGATCTTGGCTCATGCACTTGCCGGATAACTCCATTTCTTCGTGGGCAGACCTGTGCCATAAGTTTGTCGGCGCTTTCACAGGCGGCCACAAGCCTCATGGCCAGGAAAGCGATCTTCATTTGCTTGCCCAGAAGGAAGGAGAACCCCTGCGCAAGCACATACATAGATTCAGCCAGGTGCAACGCAACATACTAGACGTCCACCCTGCCGCGGTTATCAGCACGTTCCATCAGAACGTGCGTAACCGCAGGATGAGGGAGGAGATGGCGATGTGCAAGATCAGAGATGTCAGTGAGCTCTATGCTCTGGCCGACAAGTGCGCCCGTGCTGAAGAGGGGAGGAAACTCCCCAGAGAGAACACAGGAGCAGAAGGATCTGACAGTGAGGACGCCCCTCCGGCAAAGAAGAACCGGAGGCGGAATAATAGAAAGAGAAAGGCTAAGGATGTGCTAGTTGTCGAGCAGTCCGGCAACGGAGGCGGTGCCGACAAGGCCAAGGCTGGCGACTCCGGCGAGGCTGTGGTGGCCGCCGACAAACAGGACGGCTCACGGCAAGCGATCTTGCAAGATCCATCGCACCAAGGGCCATGACCTCCAAGCATGCAAGAAGGTTGAGCAGATGGCAGAGCTACAGAAAGCTGAATATGAGCGCCGCGACAAGGAGAAGGCCCAGGAAGGTGGCGGAGGATCCGGCAAGAAGCGTCGCGCCCGGGGAGGGCGCCGCGGCAAGGCCAAGCAGCGGCAAGGAGACGGACCTCCCCGTGGCCGCGACAAGGACGAAGACGAAGATGAGGATGATGAGATGGACGAGGATGAGACCGACGAGCAAGAGTTTCAGAAGGCAACAGAGGTTTTGTGCGTTGACGGCGGTGCTTCTCTGCACTCCTCGCACCGCCAACTCAAGCAGTGGGTACGGGAGGTAAATGCAGCAGAACCATCAGTCGAATCGCGCAAGCCCCTGAAGTGGTCCAGCACGCCCATCGTCTTTGATGTTGAGGATCACCCTGATCGCATCACTGCGTTCGGGTGCTTGCCGATGTTGGTTTCGCCAACCATCCGCAACCTCAAGGTCACAAAGATGTTGGTTGACGGCGGGGCCGGCCTAAATCTGATCTCTTCCGCGGTGCTCAACAAGCTCCAGATCCCTGACAGCGAGCTCGAAGTAACTGGTACCTTTCAAGCAATCAACCCGGGAAGGAGCAAGCCGAAGGGGAAGATCACACTACCAGTGATGTTTGGCAGCGAGCTGAATTTCAGGACAGAGAGAGTCACATTTGACGTTGCTGATTTCCCATTGCCCTACAATGGGATACTCGGCCGTCCAGCGCTGGCCAAGTTCATGGCAGCCTCTCACTACGCCTACAATGTGCTCAAGATGCCTGGTCCGATAAGTGTCATTTCTGTCCAAGGCGACAAGAAGGATGCACTTATCTGTACCGACAAGATCTCTATCGGAAGCAGGCAGCAGCAGAGAGTGCAAACCACTTGCCGCCAAGCTCACGGGGAAGAAGAAGAAGACCAAGTCCGGCAAGAGTAGCTCGATGCCCACTCCGGCAAGCGCACCTCTTGGTGCTGCGCTACCGTCGAGGACGCACCATCGAGCTCCACCGCAAGTGCAAGAAGGCGAAGACAGCTGCACGAGACCAAGAAAGTGGCCGCCAAGGAGGACGGCACTGGTGGTACCTTCACATCGATGCCACGCTTGACCCTAAATAGGAAAGCGCGCTCGTTGCTTTCCTGCTGGCGAATGTCGATGTGTTTGCATGGCAACCATCTGACATCCCCGGTGTTCCCAGGAAAGTAATTGAGAACCACCTTGCTGTCTGTCCTCACGCGCGGCCCGTCAAGCAGAGAGTCAGGAAGCAAGCAGTGCAACGCCAAGAGTTCATCGCAGAAGAGATCAAGAAGTTGGAAGCAGCAGGCCTCGTTCGAGGAGTACTCCATCCAACGTGGTTAGCCAATCCAGTAGTCGTGTGCAAGGCGAACGGGAAGTGGAGGCTTTGTATTGACTTCACGGATGATAATAAAGTTTGTCCCAAAGATCCATTTCCCTTGCCGCGCATTGACCAGATTGTCGATTCCACGGCAGGATGTGATCTACTTTCATTTCTTGATGCCTACTCAGGATACCATCAGATCTTCATGGCAGAAGAGGATGAAGAGAAAACCGCATTCATTACTCCATGTGGCACGTACTGCTTTGTACGAATGCCTTTCGGACTAAAGAATGCCGGTTCAACGTTTGCAAGAGTAGTCAGTCATGCTTTTGAGCCACAGCTGCACAGGAATGTAGAAGCATACATGGATGACATAGTGGTCAAAAGCAAGGACAGAGAAACTTTGGTTCAAGATCTGGAAGAGACTTTTGCAAATCTGCGCAAGGTCAATCTCAAGTTGAACCCCGAGAAGTGCGTGTTTGGAGTTCCCTCCGGCAAGCTTCTCGGGTTCTTTGTGTCCCAGAGGGGGATTGAAGCCAACCCCGACAAGATCAAGGCCATCGAGCAGATTGAAGCCCGGAAGCGTGTCAAGGATGTGCGATGGCTTGCCGGCTGTGTTGCTGCTCTTAGTAGGTTCATTTCTAAGTCTGCTGAGCGCGCCCTGCCATTTTTCAAAATTTTGAGAAAGGCAGGTCCAATGAAATGGACTCCGGAAGCGGAGGCTGCGCTACAGGACTTGAAGAGATACCTATCCTCCACTCCAATACTTGTTGCACCTAAGCCACAAGAAAAGTTGCTGCTATATCTAGCGGCAACCAATCAAGTGGTTAGTGCTGCGTTAGTAGCGGAGAGGGAGGCAGATGATGAACCAGCAACCACGGAAAGCGAGTCCAACGACAAGCAGGGGGCTTCCCCGACAAGCTCTAGTCCCGGCAAGGATGGATCTGTGCAGTTGCCGGAAGAGAAACAGAAGAAGATGGTGCAGCACCCAGTTTATTTTGTCAGCTCCCTTCTGCAGGGGGCTAGATCGAGGTACTCTGGTGTGCAGAAGTTGCTTTTCGGCCTTTTTATGGCCTCGAGGAAGCTGCGCCATTATTTTCAAGCACACAAGATCACAGTTGTCACTCGCTTTCCATTGAAAAGGATATTGCAAAATCCAGAAGCAACAGGCAGGATTGTCGAGTGGGCACTGGAACTGTCAAGCTTTGGCGTCAAGTTTGAAAGTACTTCAACTATCCATAGCCGAGCATTGGCAGAATTCATAGCAGAGTGGACGCCAACACCTGATGAAGAAACTCCGGAGACAAGGATCCCCGTCAAGGAAGCAAACAAGGAATGGATCATGTACTTTGATGGTGCCTTATCGCTGCAAGGCGCCGGTGCAGGTGTGTTACTCGTCGCACCCACCGGAGAACACCTCAAGTACGTGATCCAAATGCACTTTCCCAAGGAGCAAGCAACAAACAATAGTGCAGAGTATGAAGGCTTGCTTGCCGGACTCCGAATAGCAGCAGAGCTTGGGATTAAAAAGCTTATTGTCAGGGGTGACTCACAGCTTGTCGTCCGCCAAGTTAACAAAGATTATCAGAGTCCGTTGATGGAAGCCTACATTGATGAAGTGAGGAAGCTGGAAGAGCATTTTGACGGCCTACAGATGGAACATGTTCCAAGAGCTCAGAACGACATTGCAGACGGCCTGTCAAAGTGCGCCGCACTCAAGTTACCTGTGGAACCAGGTATTTTTGTGCACAAGCTGACTCAGCCATCTGTAACACCATCAGCTGGACAGAGCAAGAAGAGAAAGTTGGTTACTGGCGACTACTTTCCGGCAGAGCTCCCCGAAGCAGCTGCCAAGAAGATCCCCAGGATCAACACAAAAAGTGCTGAGGAGCAGTCTGCTCCGACAAGCCCCAGGGTTTGTTCCGTTGAAGCAGATGCTCCCAACAAGTTGTGTCCCGACACGCTTCCCGGGGAACATCACACTCCGGCAGGGTCTCAGATTCTTGCCGTTGAAGCGGATGTTCCCGCAGCAGCATTCGTGCCTTTAGTCCTTGTTGTCGAGCCACAAGCTCCGACATGGGCACAGCAAATAGTCCATTTCCTTCAAACAGGAGAACTTCCCGAAGAGCAAGAAGAAGCAGAGAAAGTAGCCCTGCAATCAAGTATGTACCAGTTTGTCGATGACATACTGTACAGAAGAAGATTCAACGGAGTGAAATTGAAATGCATTTCCCGGGAAGAAGGACAAGAGCTGTTGGCGGAGATACACGGAGGCATATGTGGTCACCACATTGGCGCAAGAGCACTTGCCGGCAAGGCTTTCCGGCAAGGTTTCTTTTGGCCGACAGCCCTCCAGGATGCAACTGCACAAGTAACCAAGTGTGAAGCGTGCCAGTTCCACTCCAAACAGATTCGTCAACCAGCTCAAGCTCTCCAAACAATCCCTTCATCCTGGCCATTTTCGGTCTGGGGGCTCGACATTCTCGGCCCCTTTCCCCGAGCTGTCGGGGGCTTCGAGTTCTTGTACGTCGCAATTGACAAGTTCACGAAGTGGCCGGAGGTGGAGGCAGTGAGGAAGGTGACAGCACAGTCAGCAGTCAAGTTCTTCAGGTCAATTGTTTGCCGTTTCGGAGTCCCTAACAGGATCATCACCGACAAGGGCACACAATTTACGAGCCGCACCTTCATGCAGTACGTTCAAGATCTTGGCGCCAAGATCTGTTTCGCTTCTGTTGCTCACCCGAGAAGCAACGGTCAAGCGGAGAGGGCAAACACTGAAGTGATGCGCGGGCTCAAGACCAGAACTTTCGACAGGCTGCGCAAGTGCGGAAGAAATTGGATCGAGGAGCTGCCGGTGGTTCTTTGGTCGATCAGGACGACGCCAAATCGAGCCACTGGCCAGACACCTTTTGCTCTTGTCTACGGAGCGGAGGCAGTTCTCCCCACGGAACTCGTATACGGATCGCCTCGAGTGCTCGCTTATGATGAGCTTGAGCAAGAGCAGCTGCGGCAAGATGACGCGCTGCTCCTCGAGGAAGATCGTCTTCAGGCTGCTGTACGAGCTGCTCGTTACCAGCAAGCTTTGCGCCGCTACCATAGCCGCAAAGTTAATGCCAGAAGCTTCGAGGAAGGCGACCTTGTTCTTCGGCGCGTTCAATCCGCCAAGAATTCCAACAAGTTGACGCCAAAGTGGGAAGGCCCTTATCGGGTAAAGCGAGTCACTAGGCCCGGCGCTGTCCGCCTTGAGACCGAAGATGGCTTTCCGGTGAGCAACTCCTGGAACATAGAGCATCTTCGTAAGTTTTACCCATAAGGCGCGGTTGCCGGGACCCGTTCCGGCAACCACCTTTTGTACAAGCTTTGTCGCTGTTGCATGCAACCCTTTGTACAAAGCCGGGCGCAAATCCCGTGCATAAATAAAGATCGTATGTTCAGTGCATATTGTCAAATTTCATGCCTTTTTTTTAGCATGTATACACTGACACTTTGTGCAGAACTTGCCCCCGGTGAGCAATAACGAGCCTCGAGGCTCCATAACTTTATTTTCTCTTCTTTCTTTTGCTCAAAAAGAAGGTTCCTCCGCCCACAAGTTCACCGGGGGGAGGAGAAGATAAACATGTGGACCGGGCGTCGTTCAAAGAAGCGCAAGCCTTGCCGGGACGCAGACTACAGAAAAGCTAAGTTGCCAAAGTTTGAGCACAGTCATTTTTAAAAATTTTAAGTTATATTCCTTGAACGACCATGCCTTGTATGGAAAACCTGTGCGCAGAGGAACCGTCCTGTGGCTAAGTTGCGCCCTTACTTTGTTTTGAGTCCGCTCGACAATAAAAGTGTGTTGCGACTAGCCCCGACAAGGTTTCTTGCCGGAGGCAACACCGCCAGCAGGCAACTGATGTTCCGCACTCAGCGCTCGCGGCAAGCGTGTTTGCACCGGCAAGTTCCCTAAAAGCGTAAGGGTAAAAACATACAAGAGATGGAATCAAGTAAAGGATATAACATAACAAGCATCCCTTTTTCATTAAAAAACATCCCACTCAGGTACAGTCCATAGAGGATGAAAAACATGAAAGAGAGGATTACAAGTTTTAAATGCGGCTAAAGCCCGAAGGCTTACAAATTAAAAAGATAAGATGCCCGTAATCCCTTTCTTGTCCCTCTCTTCAGAAGGTAGGTCAAGGAGGCGAAAAGGGCAAAAGGGGCGCCTAGGCGAGCTACAGGTGCCAGAAGACACCAAGAGAACATCCCGGGGGCCGTCCGGAGGCTGGACGGTGATGGCGGCGCCAGAAGCGGGGCTCAAAGACGGGGCGGCAGGACGTCAGCACACTGTCGAGGGCACTACGTCCTCGTACTCCGACTTGACGGCCATGTCGCCAGCCCTCTTCCCCTTCCGCAGCCTCCCTACGCCAGCCGCCCAAGGAGACGACCCCAGGGAGTTCAAGGAGCCGGCAACACGGATGATGAGGTCACCGGTGACGCACGAAGCAGCGCCCGACACCTAGTCGGGCCCGCCATCCCGCCGCCCTCTACCCTCATCATCGTTGTCGCTCTCCTCCTCGTCACTCTCGCTTGAGGGGGAGCCTTCGCTATCGGAGGAGCTATCCACGCAGCACTTCGCCCGAGTGCCGAAGCACCCGAAGACCTTGACGGAGAGGAGGTTGCCCTCCATTAACTTAAAATGGAGGGTAAACCCCTCCATCAGGCTGTGGATACGGGCGAACGTCTTCCACCCACGATCAAGATACATCACATTAGGGGCTGGGAATACAACGCGGACTCGCGTGCCGCTGATCCCACAGCCCCTCATGTGCAATCTCGGTGTCTCGGGCGGGTCCAAATCCATCGCGCTCGCAAACGGAGCTGGAAGCCGGAGGCGACGACGAGGCGCCCGGCGCAGCCTGACGAAGAACTCGCAAGGGTCGTCCCCTTTATGGACCGCCGGGGGGAGAAGAACCGCCGGCGGAGACGGAGCTGGCGCGCCGCCCCGTCCGCCTCTTCCCCGAGCGCCTCAACCTCGTCCTCGACCTCGTCCACGACCTCGCCCCCTCCCTCTTCCCCTTATGGCTGGCTCTGCCACCACGGGCGCGGGATAGGAAGGGGTGCGCTGTCTGGCGGCGACCCTCGCCGCCACCGATGAAGGGCCAGGGTTCCCTTTCTCCATGGCGAATGAGAGAAAGGGGAGCAGAAGCTGAAGAAAGGAGAAAATGAGAGAGTCACGGGCTTCAGGCTCCCTCCGCTCTTCTTAAAGGAGCGGGGTGGGGGCTCGACCGCCCTGCTCAGCGAATCAGGGCACGGGAAGAGCAGGGAGTCAGGGCCGACCCGCTGCCTCTGCTCGCAAGGGCCCAGTCTCCCGCTCCCGCCGTCCACGACTCCAAGCGCATGGGAGCCACGTGGCGGGGATGCAGAACCGAGGCGAACGACGCATTTCCTGGATTTAAGTATTGCCAACGATCTCTCCCACGATGCCGCGATTGACGCGTGCCGTTACGAGAGGACGCGGTGGATATGGAGTGGATTTGGTTTGGACCCAGGCCGCGCGTGCCCGTGCCCTGTTTTGGGCCTGGCCCAATAGCGCTCGGCACCATGTATGGCCCAGGCCCGGGGGCTCCTGTCGGTGTACTAAAGTAAGGGTACCTTAGTACCCCGAACTTGTGCACGGGCAGTCGCAGCGTCCCGCGGCAAGGCTTGCCGGGCGTCCGCCAAGACCCTTCGCTATTCATATTACTGCCATTCAAGAACAAAGTGTTAACTGTGAAGACAAGGCCCCGGCAAGAGAAGCTTGCCGGGAAGGACAAGGCCCCGGCAAGAGAAGCTTGCCGGGAAGGACGAGACCCCGGCAAGAGGAGCTTGCTGGGAAGGCCAACCAAGGCACTTCAGAAAACTTGCCGCGACGCGCCGCGTGTCCCGGCAAGACCCGGCAAGCGGCAAGCTTGCGGGTGCGACAAGATAACGACCGCAGCAAGGTGCTTGCCGCGGCGAGGCCACCACTCTGCGCCCACGCTCCAACGCATCCGGCGACATGTCGCCACAGGATCGCTCCTGGTGCACGTGGCTGGTAGCTGTGCAGCCAAGCGATGCGAGATGGCAAGAGAAGGCGATGAGGATGCCATCGTGGCGATCGGTGGCGCCCCTAACAGTCGCTTCCTGCACTGTTTGGGCGACCGGACGGGCATTAAATGCCCTTGTCCCCTGCCGTCAGAGTTAGGTAGGGGCACTATTGATAGTGGTTGTACCAACCCCCGTTTTTACTTTTTTACCCCTCTCTCTGCGTTGCCACCTGTCGGTGACCCCTTTAGACTATAAAAAGGAGGCCCTTGCGCACGTAGAGGGGGTTCGACTCATTCGAGACCACAGCATACCCACGCTTTCGAGCAAGAACAGAATAGAAACACAAAGCAGCAGTAGGAGTTTTATCTCTCCGGGGAGCTCCGAAGCTGGGTAAAATCCCTCGCATGCTCGACCTCGATCTGCTCTTCGTGTGCCCTCCGCTCCCTGCCGGACCGAAAAGGGGCCCTGCCCCATAGGTGCTCGTTTCCCCACGACAAACTAAAACTAAATCTAAACTAAACATAAACCTAAAACTAAAAAAACAGAAAAAAAATAGAAAAAAAGAGGAGGTAGAGCTCACCTGGGGCAGGGCCGGTGGAGGAGGTGGCCGGAGGAGGAGGCGGGGTGGCACAGCGGCGGCGGGCGGTAGTGGCGGCGGGCAGGGCCAGGCGGTGGGCGGCAGGGCAGGCGCCCGTGGGACAAGGCGCGCGGTCTTGAGACAGCAGCGGGGCGGCGGGCGGCGGAGGCGATGGGCGAAGGGGCGGAGCGGCGGGCGGGCGGGGCGGGCGCGTGGGCGCCGAGACGTCGGGGCGCGGAGCGACGGGCAGCAGTGGCACCGGGCGGGGGCAATGGGCGGCGGGTGGTGGGGCGGGAGGCGGGCGGGGTGGTGGGGCGACGGGTGGCGGAGAGTGGTGGGGGCGGCGGCGCGCGTGTGAAGAGGGAGAGAAACAGAGAGAGAGAGGGGCGGGATGGGGCGCGGCCGCCGTTAGATAGGTTAAATCTTTGTCGTCCGCCCCCTTTGTCGTCCGCTTTTTTGCTCTTTGCCGTCTGCTAGCGGACGTCAAAGAGGGGGGCATTAAGTTTGTTTTAAGCAGCTCGTCAGTGGGGCCCCTCCCTCTTTGCCGTCCGCTAGCCGACGGCAAAGAACTGGTTGATGGCAAATATGATCTTTGCCATCAACCTGTTCTTTGCCGTCTGTTTTTTGGAAACGGACAGCAAAGACCTCCTTTGTCGTCCGCTAGCAGACGGCAAAGAAAGGGCTGATGGCAAATCCTCTGATTCCAGTAGTGAACTACTCACAAAGCATATTCATGTTCATAATCAGAGGAGTAATAATATGCATTAAAGATCTGAACATATGATCTTCCACCAAGTAAACCAATTAGCATCAACTACAAGGAGTAATCAACACTACTAGCAACCCACAGGTACCAATTTGTGATTTGGATACAAGAGATGAACTAGGGTTTTAAGAGGAGATGGTGCTGGTGAAGATGTTGATGGAGATTGACCCTCTCTCGATGGGAGGATCATTGGTGATGACGATGATGATGATTTCCCCCTCTCGGAGGGAAGTTTTCCCGGCAGAGCAGCTCCGCTGGAGCCCTAGATTCGTTCCGCCAAGGTTCCGCCTCGTGGCGGCGGAGTTTAAATCTGTAAGCTTGCCTCGATTTTTCGGGTAAAGCCTTCATATAGCGTAAGATGGACACGGAGGGCCACCAGAGGCCCAGGAGACAAGGGCGCGCCCGGTGGGGTGGGCGCGGCCCCCACCCTCCTGGCCAGGGTGTGGGCCCCCTGAGGTGTTTCTTCCGCTCAATAATTCTTATTAGTTCCAAAAATAAGTTTCGTGGAGTTTCAGGATTTTTGGAGTGCAGAATAGGTTTCCAATGTTTGTTCCTTTTCCAGCCAGAATTCCAGCTGCCGGCATTCCCCCTCTTCATGGTAAACCTTGTAAAATAAGGGAGAGTAGCCATAAGTATTGAGATATAATGTGTAATAATAACCCATAATGCAATAAATATTGATATAAAAGCATGATGCAAAATGGACGTATCAGTCTCCAACGTATCTATAATTTTTTATTGTTCCATGCTATTATATTATCTGTTTTGAATGTTTAATGGGCTTTATTATACACTTATATTATTTTTGGGACTAACCTATTAACCGGAGGCCCAGTCCAAAATGTTGTTTTTTTGGCTATTTCAGTGTTTCGCAGAAAAGGAATATCAAACGGAGTCCAAATGGAATGAAACCTTTGCGAGAGTCGTTTTTGGAACAAACGTAATCCAGGAGACTTGGAGTGGGCGTCAAGGAAGCAACAAGGCGGCCACGAGGCAGGCAGGCGCGCCCAGGGGGGTAGCCGCGCCCCCCACCCTCGTGGGCCCCTCGTGGCTCCCCTAACCGACTTCTTTCGCCTATATATACTCATATACCCTGAAAACATCCAGGAGCACCACGAAACCCTATTTCCACCGCCGCAACCTTCTATACCCGTGAGATCACATCTTGGGGCCTTTTCCGGCGCTTCGCCGGAGGGGGAATCGATCAAGGAGGGCTTCTACATCAACACCATAGCCTCCCCGATGAAGTGTGAGTAGTTTACCTCAGACCTTCGGGTCCATAGTTATTAGCTAGATGGCTTGTTCTCTCTCTTTGGATCTCAATACAAAGTTCTCCTTGATCTTCTTGGAGATCTATTCGATGTAATACTTTTTGCGGTGTGTTTGTCGAGATCCGATGAATTGTGGGTTTATGATCAAGATTATCTATGAACAATATTTGAATCTCCTCTGAATTCTTTTATGTATGATTTGTTATCTTTGCAAGTCTCTTTGAATTATCAGTTTGGTTTGGCCTACTAGATTGATCTTTCTTGCAATGGGAGAAGTGCTTAGCTTTGGGTTCAATCTTGCGGTGTCCTTTCCAAGTGACAGCAGGGGCAGCAAGGCACGTATTGTATTGTTGCCATAGAGGATAAAGAGATGGGGTTTATATCATATTGCTTGAGTTTATCCCTCTACATCATGTCATCTTACCTAATGCGTTACTCTATTCTTATGAACTTAATACTCTAGATGCATGCTGGATAGCGGTCGATGTGTGGAGTAATAGTAGTAGATGCAGAATCGTTTCGATCTACTTGTCACGGACGTGATGCCTATATACATGATCATGCCTAGATATTCTCATAACTATGCACTTTTCTATCAATTGCTCGACAATAATTTTTTCACCCACCGTAATACTTATGCTATCTTGAGAGAAGTCACTAGTGAAACCTATGGCCCCCGGGTCTATTTTCTATCATATAAGTTTCCGATCTACTTTATTTTGCAATCTTTACTTTCCAATCTATATCATAAAAATACCAAAAATATTTATCTTCTTATCTCTATCAGATCTAGCCACAACCCTAGCATCCTGCATCGCTTCGAGGGAGCCCCGGAAAAACGTAACCACACCTGAGTAAGAGGCTTGCCCTGAGGCTTGACCTTCTTCCACTCGTGAAAGTCGAGAATACATTCTGTGACAGGTACTTTGCACAACCCAAAGCTCAGAAGTCTCAGCAAATTCTCAATCGAAGGAAACTCAACCTTAAACAGGTTGGCCTCGACATTAACGAGCTCCCACTGGAAGTCACCTGGAGCTAAATCCATAAGTCTCTGCACAATCTGGGTCTCAGAAATATTGCCTTTGGTAACTTTCACCACCCCAGTGGTCATACTCTGGGTCTCCTTGGGAATCTCCCTCGCACAAGGAGACTCAAAAAACGTGAGCTCAGCACAATACACGCCATACATCATAAGAGACGGTATCTGATCACGCAAAATCGAACCGTCCCCCATATCATGTGTCGGCTTTGCCACAAGTATCACATAGTTCAGCCACACACTCAGCAATAAAATGACCCTTCTCTCCACAACGATAGCACAACATTTTCTCCTTCTTGCGCGCCCACAACAGTGTTAGTGGAGGCGACAGACAGAGCTGATTCGGATCGTAGTAATATGTGAGATTTAATATATTTTTTGTGATATAGCATGGCTGTTCCATTTTATCCTTGTCTATTTCAGAGGCTTCTTTCTTTTTAACCATGTAACAGAAATGGGTAACCACAAACATTACAACGCAGCCAATTGAGTTGAGACCACAAATTCTACGATGATATTGTACCAACTACATGTTCCTCGTGCACACTAGGAAATATTAGAACAGAAAGGTCTCATGGGTGATTCAACACTGGTGGTAAGTAGGTTCTCCTCAGATTTTCTGAAATGGAGAACAATAGCAAGGCATGCTATTTCTCAAAACTAATTTAAGTCGAGATCAGTCGAATAACAAGTTATTGGAATTCAGTTCACAACGCAAAACCAAAATTATAAAAATAAGATTAAAAAGGCTACAAGGCGTGACTGTAGGATGCACCTACTCTTGGTATCGCCACACCACTCAGCTCTTCGATGACATCAAGAGTGGAGCGCAGCTATGGGCTAGAGCCGGTGCCAAAGGCTTAGATAGATTAATTCCTGTAACCTGAAAAACCTCACCCCCTCTCTGCTCAACATGCACTCTTGGTATCGCCAGCTTGTGGACGCCACCGAGAGTTGCACCACCGTAAACTGTCTCTCCTACCTATCAACGGAGTGGTACACAACGTTGCGTATTCGTGAAAAAAAACTGACTACACAGATGAATTGCATGACAGCTCGACTACAAGGCGTGGAAGACCTAAACTGAAGAGCGTCAACCTTTGAACGCTCTTCTTACTACCGTTGTTGTTCCTGCTCTTTTTTCACTTTTGAATAATATGAAGATTCATTCTGTTTTCCTCGCTTAGCTATTTCAAGCACTTCTGTTCAATGGTTTGTTCAGAAAGTTGTTCACTGGATCAAATCATTCAATGTTCAGCCGGAGTTTATTCTCAGTAAAGATGACACGTTTATCTGGAATAATCCAAATATGTATTTGATTTTACCAATGGATCCTACTGTGGAGTCCCATGACATTTCATGCATCAACTAGAGAGTGATTGAAGCCGCTACAGCTGTTAAGCTTTTGAGGAAGATTTATTCTGAAAAAAAAAGGAACGGCATACCGCTCGACCAAAATGATGAAGATCTAATTCATTTGGCCAACACTTCATGTGAGGCTCATTTCCTTAGAAATGTGGTAGTGCTGGCAGTTCACACAGGAAAGACTTCAACAGTCAAGTCTTGTTTTGGAGATGGCCTTGGCAACCACCTAACCGGCTCGCCCTATATCGACAGATAAGTAAATGTGGTTTGATACCTATTCCCAACACCCCTCATTCATATTACAACGCCAAGATTGCCTTAAATCGTACCATCTTGCTCTTGTGATTCAAACCTAGGTTGTCATACTAATCTGGAATTGGGATGGCTCATGCATGGTTGCTGAAAGTGCTAGACAAGTGACCAGGAGAGTATCCTACATATATATAGGCTAGTCAACTTGGCGATCCTGTCTGGTTTTACTAGAGAGCTTAAATATATAGCTTCATTGCACATATCAGTTTCTCTGTACTTTGGATGGTTCAGATGTATAAATCAAAGTAATCAAAAAAGGACATACCCCAACCTCCAACACATTGCAGCCACACATGCCTCTAGCAGCGCTGTAATTTCTTTAGAACAAGGATAAAGGGCCACTTATTAGTTATTACTACCGATACATCAATCTAATACAAATACAAATCTGATCGTGCATATATAAGAGAATTAAAGCGGCTAAGCCAGGCCACCTCTCATGGGTTTGCAGTGTTGGGTGCTGACCCTTACAAGAGCGGCACGTGTTTTATTTTTCCTTCGATTAACTTTGTTTTTTTAAACACACTTTACTCTTAGTTTTGTGCTGTGTTTAGACAAATGACAAAATAGTATGCTATAGCATCACTAATAGCACACTCTAGGAACAATGCCATGCTAGATAATTTCATGTGCATAAGCCACGTGTGTCCGGTTTTTCCTTTGGCCCACTCTTGGATATTTAACACGGTTCACTCTCAGTTTTGTAGTGTGATTATACCACTGAAAAAATAGCACACTATACAACCGCTAATAGCACGCTCTAGCGTTTTTCCTCCGGTTTACTCTATGTTTTTTTAGCATAGTTCACTCTTGGTTTTGTATTGTGTTTAGACCACTGAAAAAATAGCATGTGATAGCACCACTAATGACACGCTCTAGCGTTCTAAGCAATGCCTCCCAAGATAATTCTGTGCACGTAATCTACGTGTATCTGGTTTTTCCTATGACTCACTCTTGATTTTTCTAACACAATTCACTCTCAGTTTTGTAGTGTGTTTAGACCACTGAAAAAATACCACACTACAATACCGCTAATAGCACGCTCTAGCGTTCTGAGCAATGCCTTGCTAAATAAATCACTGCATAGTTTCTCACCAATAGTGCATTTTAAAGGTGGCGCTATTTTGCTGTAGTGCGCTAATTTTTCTGTTGGTTTAGACTAAACTAGATATTTCTCATGGACTTCAGAAACTGCGCAGGTCCACTCTATCGCTTGATCCTCACACATCGATCTGGCGCAACAGCGTCTTCTTCTCTTCATCCTCCCGTTCATATCCACTCCTCCCTATGCAGCAGAAGCGTTGACTCTCCTGTGGCCGTCGAACGACGCCCCCCTCTCCCCATGGCAATAGGGCACCGCATGCCCCCGACCTCACCCACTCCACCACGCATACCCTGGCTGGCTACGGGAGCCGGCGACCGCCGGCATGGATTTCTTGGGATGGGTTGCATAGCATCAAGGCTTTACACCTGATCTCGCCATCACGCTCTCTGTGCCAATGCCACTCCCCGCTGGCCGCGGGAGCCAGCGCCACAAAGTCGGCAACCTCACCATCCTCCAGTACCCAACACCCCTCAGTCGACCCCCCGGCGATTTCAGTCACCTCGCCCACCCTACCTCAGTCGTCTCCCTGGCTTCAGCGCCTTGCCTCTTCTGCTTCCACCTTGCCGACCGCCTCCACTACATCGCGACTACCACTTCCCCGACTTCAACTCCAATAACCTCTTCCTCCTATTCGACCACATGCGATTTTTTCTCGATGGGACCTGCGTCCCTACTTGCTATGTGTTTTGGTGCAAGTAATGTTTAGCCAGTTTCAGAGGCCACAAATTTTCAGATTTTCTAGGATATACATTTAAAATGCGCTGCTTTCCTAACAAAGAAGGCATGCACACATGTTTAATTTGATGCTTATCCCTTGTGGAATAGTACTGATAGTTCAGAGTTAGCTTACAGAGGTTGCTTGACTAACATAATTATTTTGCCATTTTAAAAATATTGTCAAATATTGCACCAATGAAAGTCCATGAGCAAACTCGTGATAGACATATATGAGGAAAAAAATCCTGCGAATTCTTTTCAAATTGGTCACTCAGTTTGGAACTATAGCATAGATGATAGACATTAACCATTGCACTAAATATAATCCGTACCTTGCTCTATGTTGTATGTTGACGCAATGGTTCAGCGGGAGTTCGATTAATTAGTATCTACATCCTTACTCCAAATTCCAGTTTCAGTTACGCAATTCATCAGGAGGAAGGGACAACAAAACGCATGCTGCAACATAGATAAAAAGAAACATGACACTACTACTATGAGCCATGCGAGGTAGATGAAGGGCAATACTCACATATTTTCCATTGTTGACTAGCTAAGCAAAAAACATTGAGTCAAAACTAGAGGCTCTTCTGGAGCATATTTTTTTTCTCACTTTAGCTACTTCAGGGATTTTTGTTTCGGAGGGTCTGGTTGAATAAGGATTGGGATGAATATGAGAGCTCCATTTCATTAATGATTGGGATGAGTATGCGAATTACATTTCATTCCTGCATACAACAAAGCAAACCTTTATAATATGTAACCAGAGAAATTTTGACTACTTGAGGCTATGCACAATGTAGTGAGGTAATATATACTTGGCCAGATGTTATAGTCCAAATGCATGAAAGGCTCATGATCTCATCTTCCAGTACGCGGAATTTGAAATGAAAGAAAGGTTCATGATATGTTGTTCTGAACATAGTGTCCTCTTTTGTATAGAGAGTTCATCAAGGGTGCTTGGTAGCTTTACAATGCATGATCCAAAGGAGCATATAATGTTCTACTAATTGTTACCATGTTACCTGATCGCCATATCAAATGAATGCGAAAATATGGAAAATACTTGGCATGTCTGCTTTAGGTGAGGTTAGTGAATTGGTTTTGCATTATCTTCTGTATATTCAAAGTCTTCGACTCTCCTTTCTTACTACACTGAGTAATTGTATTTGCTTTTAAGAATAAATCAAATGTTAGCATAATCTTGGAAGTTAGGTTAGTAATACGTACACAACTTGGAAAGCGATCTAGTTGAGTCCGGCTAGCTGTCTAGTCTGTGTACGTGTATACATAATGTGTCCAAGTCGTGGTAGGATTAGTAGTTAATGCGTACTATGTACTAGTGCTTGGTTTAGTATGTGTCCGTGTACTGATTGGAGTCCTAGTCCATATAGGTTTAGGTTGTTTGGGTCGGCTGGTCCCTGCGTGTATATATACATGTGGAGGGCTGCAGTTTTGTATCGTGGAGAAAAGGAGAAAAAGAAATAAAGAGAGGAGAGGCACGACACGTGCCTTTGGCAAAAGTTTTCGTGTGTGCGTCCCTGTCGTGATTTGATGTGATTGATCCTGTCGGCAGATTTCCAACAATTGGTATCTAGAGCAAGGTCGATTTGAAGCTGCGCTTGCCCCGGGGTTGCGACCCGACTAGTGCCTCGGGGCGGGCGATATGGTCGTTGGGTGGTGCAGCGACGAGAAAGAGAGGGTGATGAAGTCGCTGGGTGATGCAGCGATGAGGAGGATTCAGGCGATGGTCGTTCGACGGAGCGACAAGGAGGGAGATGGCGGGGTGTCGTTGGCAAGGTGGTGGAAGATGATCATTGATGGGAGAGGTGGTGCCGAAGTGTGGTGCCGGAAAGTCGTCAAGAACGTCGTCCGCGGAAGATAGATGAGTTCAGGAGTCGTGCGAGTTTGCGCGACTGGTCGTCGGCGCGTCAGTGAGTCGTCGTCGTCATGTCCAAGTGCTCGTCTCTGTGAGGATCAGTTGAAGATGAAGCGTGTCACGGTCGAAGGGCTGTCTGGTGTGGTGTAGCACCAAGGGCGGACTGTGAAGTGAAGATCAAGCTCAAGCGTATAGTGGGACGTTGACCAGTGAAGGGGAGTCTCTTCAATGAGGACCTGTCTCTACATGGGACGGTGTGTGATCCGTTGGCATGTATTGCGTTAGGGGTGACCGATGGTGTTGCCTGGCAGCGTGACTGGGAGTCTGGATCATACGTTGAGGAGGATCATCAAGTCGTGGATCTACAGCGAGCCAAGATCAGAAAGAGTACGAGAAGATGACAAGTCAAGATTAGGGGGAGATTGTTAGCATAATCTTGGAAGTTAGGTTAGTAATACGTACACAACTTGGAAAGCGATCTAGTTGAGTCCGGCTAGCTGTCTAGTCTGTGTACGTGTATACATAATGTGTCCAAGTCGTGGTAGGATTAGTAGTTAATGCGTACTATGTACTAGTGCTTGGTTTAGTATGTGTCCGTGTACTGATTGGAGTCCTAGTCCATATAGGTTTAGGTTGTTTGGGTCGGCTGGTCCCTGCGTGTATATATACATGTGGAGGGCTGCAGTTTTGTATCGTGGAGAAAAGGAGAAAAAGAAATAAAGAGAGGAGAGGCACGACACGTGCCTTTGGCAAAAGTTTTCGTGTGTGCGTCCCTGTCGTGATTTGATGTGATTGATCCTGTCGGCAGATTTCCAACATCAAATGTGTTTACAGTATGCTAAGCTGATGGAAGTCCCATGTTCATTGTGTTGTTGAAGGTGCATTATGAAAGGGGAATGAACGATAGATATCATTCGGTTTTTGGCATCTACAATAATTTTCGCCGTTCGACATCATAAACAAAGTGGATAAGTGGAAGGGAGCAATCACAGGAGGATAATATGCGTCGACAGCTATCAGGCTAGAAAATCT
Organism: Aegilops speltoides; assembly: GCA_021437245.1. Lineage (NCBI taxonomy): Eukaryota > Viridiplantae > Streptophyta > Magnoliopsida > Poales > Poaceae > Aegilops > Aegilops speltoides. The sequence goes on along the minus strand of CM038145.1, from coordinate 386,713,311 downwards.
GGTTATTTTAACTTTCTGACGTGTATAACCTTTTAGTCCAATGTTCGCTTCATTGTACTCCTTCGTTCATCTTTGTATGTATGTCATCAGATTCTGTAATCGACCCAAAAATTTGTACTCTTTTTGACAGTTTGTAATCTTCTCGCTACTTAATAGAACTGAACAACAGAAAATAAACACGAGCAACCAACAAATTAAACTGCAATTTAGCCAACAACGAACTCATACTTGGGCGCGGCGTGCCGCTGCGTCTGCGTCTTCTACCTGCTAGTAAAAAAATTGTGACAAGCCTTGCCGATACATAGAACACACACATAGAAATCTAACATATATACTTTTTTCTTTTATGGATTGAAGTACTAAGCAATCTTGTCTATTGATTCCGGTAGATTCATTTGCTTTGGATATAGCTCATCGCTTATGAAACTTCAGGACAATTATAATGATGGGCACTTTCTTGAGTAATCACCAATCAGTGGAACCGTAAGCACATGGTCAACTTAAGGTATATTGATAGTCGGGCATCGTATCATGGGGCTAAAGAGAAGGATGGACAAGGGGGTGCAGCTTTCAGAGATCAATCGGGAGATGTGTTGGCATGTGAAGCAAGTTATTTTCCCAATCTTCAAATGGCTTTGGACTTGGAAATGGGAGAGTGCTTTTGGAAACTGATGCTCTTATGCTGAAAGAGGTACTTGAAGATCGAGGCATCAATTTTTCTTATGCGAACAATAAAGGGCCACCCGCCTTGAAAAGACTAAAAGGGTATTTTTCATCCATTATTATTCTAACTGAGATTACTTAGGTATTTGGTGGCTATTAAACAATTTGATCTATATATACACCTATGTTCACACATATCCAATCTCAGAAGTTATCTCCATGTACTCTATAAAGAACTCTGCTAACTTGTGTGCTCCGGCGAGGAAGGTCTGCAATCACATGTACCGTCCATTTGGATTGATCCCAAGGGGGAAAAGCGAACATGTATAGGTCCTTGTCTTCCCGTATGCTAGTGGCTCTATATTTGCATTTGGTAGTATATAGGAGTACATTTGTACTCCCTCTGTAAAGAAATATAAGAGCGTTTAGATCACTACTATTACTAGTGCTGCTAGAGGGCATGTGTGGCTGCATTGCATTGGAGCTTGTATGTCCTTATCGGATAATTTTAATTTATGTCTGAACAATCCAAAGTATAGAGGCAGGGATGTGTGCAATGAAACAATTATTGGCAATTGAGGCAGTGAGCAATATATTTCAGTTCTTCTGTAAAACTAGAAATGAAACCTAAGTTCACCAGTTTATATGTATGCAGGATACTCTCCTGTTCACTTCTCCAGGCATGAGCCATCAAAATTCCATAGCAGCAGGAAAGCCTAGGTTTGGGTCATCACAAAAGGTAGTATTAGGAATAGGAATGGATGGTGTTAGGAATATGTGTCAAACCGGACCAATGAGTCTCCAAGGTGGGCCGGCGAGACGACAAGTTGTAGGATCCCCCTCTTTAAGGACTGTTGTGAATACGAAGTTCGAGCCAAACGAGCCTTCACCGCTTGATGAGCCACACGAGTCTGGTTCATGGCCAATGCCACGCCTTGTAGTTTCCGTTCTTATTTTGATGGGATTTTGTACACACCCTTGAAAACTCTAATTTAGTTTTGCATTGTAAACTAAATCCTGGCAATGTTGCAGTTCAGTAGATTTGGACTTAATTAACCATAAGAAATACTACCATGCCTTGATATTATCCTTATTCTAGAAAATCTTAAGGGGACTTCCCGGTTACCACTTATCACCAGTGCTCAGTCATTCTTCAGGCCACCCCATCAATTCTTGTGGTCTCAACTCAACTGGCCACATTGCAATGCTTGTGGTTAAACCCATTTTCTTTACTCTGTCCAATAGGAATTATCTGAGACAGAAAAGGATACATAGTCAAAACAACCCAGACCATGAGGGCATTGCAAAACAATGAAGTTGGTCATTAAATCACATCATAACACTAGTGCCATGCAGACGAAACCACCAGGGCTTGAGCTTCCAAAGATTAGGCATTGCATTCGCTAACTGCGCTTGAGCTTCAAGAAGTTGAGAACCAAAATCCCACCTTGTCAAAGACAATCCTTTCAAGAGCAGCCGTATGCGAATACAGTGATAGAGCAGTGAGAGCAGTAATACCATCCCTCGGAAGTTCCCTTACTGAAATCTTCAAAATGCGGAGCTTCTCAAGTTTCCCTATCCACTTCAGACTTCAGAGTTCAGAATACAAGACAGTACGCAGATGTGTAGCGACCACTCAAACACCTCGAGAAGTGGGGGAGGTACTAAGCCATCCCAGGAGACAGCCACTTTTCAAGCACTGTGAACCACAACATTTCTATGACATGGGTCATTAACCAGAGCTAGATTTCTTAGGTTGCCATGTCCTGAGAGTAGGGAGCCCAGAGCTTACATGCTTCTCTTTAGATGGTCTGAAGATGGTACAGAACAGGTCAGATGAAGATATCACTGGTTGTTTAGCTTGCCGGCGAACCTCATGCTAAGCTAAAAAAATGAACCTCATGCTGCCGAAATAGAAGGCATACTCTCAGTTCTCAAATAAATGCATAAAGAGTAAGTGACCGAGCACTGCCAACTTGTGTCTCACTGGTCGCGATTTGATGGGCTTCAGGCTGGCTCCCTCGTGCGAGCGAGAGAAGGAAAACTCCAATGAGCCAGTGACGAATGGATCTATGGTTGCCGGATCGCTCGGGAGAAGCTGGAGATCGAATCCCGACGATGGAGTTGAGGATTTGGAGGCCACAGAGGGCTAGCGAGCATGCCCTCTGTCTTGAAGTTACATACCCATTCCCAACACCACCTATTCCCATTCCAGCCATTCCGTTTTGTGATGCTAGTATCAGCATTACCGTGAACCACCACGAATCCACGACGATTACTTCAGTCGAACCCTCATTCTCTTGTGACTCAAACCTAGGCTACCATACTACTCTGGAATCTAGATGGCTCATGGCTACTAGTAGTGCTAGACAAGTGACCAAAAGAGTATCCTGCATAGGTTAGCAAACCTAGTGCTCCTATTTGGTTTCACTAGAGAACTTAAATATATTGCTTCATTACACACATCGTTGTCTTTGTACTTCGTTTGGTTCAGTTGTATAAATCGTCATCAAAAAAGGACATACACCAACCTCCAACACAATACAACCACACCCGTCTCTAGCAGTGCTGCTAGTAATTTTCTTTAAAAGGACCAAGGGCTACTTATGGATTGAAGTACTAAGAAACTTTGTTTGTTGATTCTAACCGATATATTTGCTTCGGATAGCTCCTCGTTGACAGAACTTCAGGATATTTACAATGATGGGCACTCTCTTGTGCAATCACCAATATGTGGATCATAAGCACATGGTCAACTTAAGGTCTATTGATAGTCGGACATGGTATTAAAGAGAAGAATGGAGGAGGGGATGCGGTTTTCAGAGATCAAATAGGAAATGTGTTGGCATAGTAGGCTATTTGCCTAATCTACAGAGATGCTGGCGGCTGAAGCTGCGCTTCAAATGGCTTCAGACTTGGAAATGGGAGAGTGCTTTTGGAAACTGATGCTCTTATGCTGAAAGAGTAACTTGAAGATCGAGGCATCAATTTTTCTTGCCTTGGTGCTGTGGTTGATCGCTTGAAAGCTTTCTACGATGTTCAGTTGATCCACTTGATCGTGAGCAGTATGACATAGGATGTGCCCTTGCACGAGGTCGGTGGGGATTGGGAGGTCCACTGCCACCACTCAACCAAACTCCTCCCTTATAGCCGGCCAGTAGTGGATCGGATCCAGTATAGGATCTGATGCCACAGGTTGACAAGAAGAGGCAACGGGTGAAAAGATGGCTCATGTTCTCGTCCGATGGCTTGCAAAGTAGACACCACAGATGATGTTTCAGGACTCGGCTCGCAAGCCTCTCGTTAGTCTACTGACAAGCAAGCTAAATGAAGAACTTTACCTTCTTGGGGCCGCTCAACCTCCAAAATCTTCAAATTACAACCCCTTGGAATTGGAAGAGGGTGTTGTAGAAAGATCTTATTTTAATCTCATCAGGGTCAAAACTTTCAATCAAAACAATAGTGGATACAAATCAGATATCTTAAAAAAGTAAAATAAATCAGATGTAGGAAGCTTGAGCAACAACCACCAATTGCATCATTGTTTCTTACTAATTAACTAATAGTTGAGACCTAGAACTTCAAATTCCTTTGTTTGAGCAAACTGATAGTTGGCGTCAGTTCATACCAGGCAGCCTACTTCTTTGTGTTGCAGCATCTTTATGTGTATGCAGTATTGAAATGTACTTGGAAGAAGTGTACTATCATTGTCAAGAGAAAAATGATATGAAGAAGTGCAGCATATACAGTTTGATCTATTTGTACACCTACACTCACACGTATCCAATCTCAGAAGTTACCTCTGTGTACCATATAATCAATTCTGCTAACTTGTGTGCCGTTGCTATGGTGGAGCGCTAGCTACCACTGGTGCTGCTCCGGTGAGGAAGGTCCGTAATCACATGTATCGGCCATTTGGATTGAGGGGGAAAAGCAAACATGTATTGGTCCTTGTCTCCCGTATGCTAAAGCCATTTGTCTTGAAGAAATTAGTACTAGCGCTGCTAGCTAGAGGCATGTGTAGCTGCATTGCATTGGAGGTTGGGGTATATCCTTTTCTGATAACTTTAATTTATGTCTGAACAATCCAAAGTACATAGGCAGGGATGTGTGCAACAAAATAATTATTGGCCAGTGAGGCAGTGAGCAATATATTAGAGTTCTTCTGTAAAACAAGACATGAAAGCTAAGTTTGCCGGTCTATATGTATGTAGGATACTCTCCTGGTCACTTCTCCAGGCATGAGCCACCAAAATTCCATATCAGCATGACAGCCTAGGTTTGAGTCATAGGAGGAAGCAGGTTTGATTGAAACGGTCATCATGGTGGTTAACCGTAATCTTCACAAACGGCAGTATCATTGCACAACAATGAAGTTGGTCGTTAAATCACATAATAACACTAGTGCCATGCGGACGAAACCACCAGGGCATTGAACCTAGCTTGAGCTTACAGAGATTAGGCATAACGTTCGCGGACTGCGCCTGAGCTTCAAGAAGTTGAGAATTCAGAATTCCACCTTGTCAAAGACAATCCTTTCAACAGCAGTCGTATGCAAATACAAGGATAGAGCGGTGAGAGCAGCAATACCATCCCTCAGAAGTTCCCTTACCTAAATCTTCAAAATGCGGTGCTTCCCAAGTTTTCCGATCCACTTCAGAATACAAGATAGTATGCAGCCGTGTAGCGACCGCTCAAACACCTCCAGAAGTAGGGGAGGTACTAAGCCATCCCAGGAGACAGCCACTTTTCAAGCACTGCGACCCACAACATTTCTATGACATGGGTCATTAACCAGAGCTAGAGATTTTAGGTTGCCATGTCACCATGCTTCTTTTCAGATGGTCTGAAGATGGTACAGAACAGGTCAGATGAAGACATCGCAGGTTGTTTAGTTTGCCAACGAGCCGAAATAGAAGGCATACTCTCAATTCTCAAAAAAATCCAAAAGAGTAAGTGACCATACACTCCGAACTTGTGCTTCCACTTTAGCTATAGCTGTTGTCATATTCTGTAATACAAATTTTCTTGCCTGGTTGTTAGATTAGTATTCTGGTTTTCCTTTCTACACCGAGCTTCAACCCTTTTTACTGTGTACATGGCACTGTGAATGGTATGGAAGGGGCCGACCCGCGTAGATGCGGGGGGCGACTTGCGGGGCGACATGCGGGCCGACCCGCGACCCACCCGCAAGTCGCCCTCTTGGGAAGAATGGCACGAGGCCGCCGGCTCCGATCTCGGCTCCGGTCGCGGCGCCTTCGGCTGGTCGGGGGATCGGGAGACCCGCGCCACCCCTGGCTACAGGTTGCGGGACGAGGCGGACCGAGGCCCCCCGCGCCGGGTGCTGCTGGTGTTGGTCTTGCTGGCCGCGGCGATGGTCAGAGACAGGTTCGAGCTGAGCCGGCCACTACGGGAAAACCACCTCCGCACTATGTTGCCAGGCCGGTGCAGAACCGGTCCACTCAGCCTAACGCTCCTCCCCGAGGCCAGTGGGGAGACGACGGATATGATGCATACGGCGAGGGACATCACCGCGGCTCCTCGTCCACGGGAGGAGGGCGTGGTTACGCTTGGCAGAGTGACAGGTCGGCCGAGAGACCCTTTCTCGGGCCGGCTGGCGGTTTTGTTGAGGGAGCCTCCGGCCCGGACAATCGTCAGAGAGGTGGTTTTCGTGGTAACCGAGGGGGTCGAGGCTGGGGTCGCGGGAGATTTCGCCGCCAACAACCTCGGGGGACTATTCATGCAGATGCTACGGTTGAGACTCAGCTTTCCTCAGAGCTACCTCCACAGGCGATGGAGGTGGTGAAGGAGTTGGCCAATGTTGATGTTTCTGAGGCTGGGACAGTGGATGAGGCCACTGACAAATCTGATGCAGAGAGGGCGTCCAAGTATGCCCGTAAGAAGGAGAGGATGATTTGCTATCGATGTGGGGACAAGGGTCACTTTATTGCTGAGTGTGTGGCCCAGTTGTGTGAGTCGTGTGGCAAACTTGCCCATGAGTCGGGTGAGTGCCCGATTTTGCGTGACGTTCCTCCGACTCTAAACATTTATGGAGTCTACTGTGCTGAGCTCATGTTTTTTGAGTCCCCGGAGGCGAGAGAGATCCCGGAGGAGAACCAGGTTACGACTACTGGGATTGTCAGAGCGACACAGGGAGCGGTGACTGAGGCACAGATTGTGAGGAGGTTGCAGGAGTTAGCTCCGGGTGAATTTGTTTGGGAGCTCGTACCCATTGAGGATAGAGTGTTTAAGGTTGATTTCCCGTCAGTCGAGGACCTGCAGAAATTGTTAAGTTTTGGCTTGTGTAAAGTTCCTGGTACTAAGTGTATTCTGGAGTTTAACGAGTGGAAACAGGTTGAGCCTAAAGGAAAACCACTGACACAGGTATGGCTGAGGTTTTTGGGGGCTCCTTCAAAGCCTCTGCAGGACGCTCGTGTTGTGGCCAGTTTGGGTATCCTAGTTGGAAAAACTGAAAAAGTGGATATGGCTTTCACTCGTGCCAATGGGATTGCACGGATTCTTGTCAGCATTTTGGATATTGAGTATGTGCCGGACAAGGTAAACTGGACATATAAGGGTGAGGTCTTCCCTCTAGATATTGAGTTTGAGGACACAGACTTATTTGACGATGCAGTTAACGGTAATGATGTTGATATGCACGACCGGGATGGAGGTGCTGGGACTAAGGGGGGCCCATCAGATGAGACCATGCGTGAGGGATCCAACGGATCACTCCCTCAGTCGGCCGGGACTGGACCGGAGGCTGAGCACACTGATTCACCGGCGGTTCCCATGGCTACGTTGCGGTTCGGTTCTTTTGAGCCAGCTTCGGCACCTCCCAGGCTCTGGAGTGACAGGGTGGAGTCGGACGATGTTACTGAGCACATGCTTCCTTCACTGGACGTTGAGAGGGAGGTTGGTGCAGGCTGCAGGCACGGTGATAGCCCTGTTGGACTGTTGACTGCTGCGGGAGTGACTTCGGTGTCACCGAGCACGGGGCCGAGGAGTCGTGGGGGAGGGGGTTCGGGACCAGGAGTCCATTCTACCCCCGTCCCGAGGACGTTGCGGGCTTCACCGGTGGCTTCGACCCCTAGGGGGACAGTTCCAGCGGCTGGAGGGACCTCGAGGCAGGAGGCCTTGACGACCTCCGTGACGGTGGTGGCTACCACTGCCACTGTGGCCGCGGGAGGGGGGACGGCAGGGCAGGTGGCCCAGTCTCCTCCTTCCGCTCGGGTGGTCAGGCGGACCACCCTTCCGACGGCTACTTCGTCTGAGCCGCAGGTTGGGGCGGGAGGAGACGGCGGGCAGGTGGCCCCGGTCGTTCACTCCTCCCCATTGCCTGCGGCGGGGCCCTCGTCAGATGGGTTCGGGAGCCCGCAGTTGCCTCCGCCTGTGACCTCGGCACCACCGGGAGTTTCGGTGCCAGGTTATACCAGAGAGGAGGTGATCGCGTATGGCGGGATCCCTGACCCTACTTCCGGGGGCAGACGGATGAGTGCTCGCATCTTCGACGTCCCGGAGGTTGATGATATGCTGCAGCGGTGCGCTATGAGGGCGGCCAAGCTTCAGGAGGCTGCGTGTTCATCGGGTATGTCCGTTGACTTGTCTAAATCGTTATTGCATTTTTCTAATGAGGACATTATAAATAATGCAAACCAATTAGGAGTTTCACTAGGTGCCACAGATAGTGAAATTACCAAATCGGTGAATGATATTTTAGACCTGGAAGCAGAGCGGGCTTTAGAGACTATTCGTAATCTTGCAGCAGTTAAACCTATGAATGATGATGAGATAAATGCGTTAGGAGTTAGAGTGCTTGATAGCCTGTATGAGGATCTCGCACCCTCTAACCAGGAGGTTGACGAAGAGGATGTGCCCCTTCAGAATGACGCTAGCAATATTTCTGAACCCGGGTTTGACGGACGGGGACTCGAGCTTAATAAACCTAAGCGTAAGTGGAAACGGAAGATTTATCCCGATTCCGCTGTCCGTAGGAGTGCTAGGATTCGAACTACCAAAAAATTCCATGATGAGCTATGAGAGGAATTTTTTGGAACAGCAGAGGTCTTAAGGACTTGGCTAAAAGAAGATTCCTGGCTGAGACTTCTATTGAGCAGAAGTTAGATTTTGTTGCTCTATCGGAGACGGGTAGAGACAACTTTGCACCTCAGTTTCTCTCCTCACTAGTTGGTGGTATAGATTTCGATTGGCACTGCTTACCTCCGCGAGGAAGATCGGGGGGCATCTTACTAGGTGTGAGATGCGACTCACTGGAAGTCCGTAGTGTTGTGATGGGTGACTTCGCCGTAAAGTTTCGAGTTAGGTCCAAGATTGATGGCTTTAATTGGGCTTTGGTGGCGGTATATGGTGCCGCGCAGCCTGAGTTCAAAGCGGAGTTTCTAGCTGACCTAGTGCGAATTTGTGGGTCAGAACAACTACCGATTTTAGTTGGAGGCGATTTCAATATCATCCGGAGGCGGGAGGAGAAGAACAATGATAACTTTGATGGTAGATGGTCCTTCATGTTCAACACCATTATTGAAAGCTTGGATCTGAGGGAGATAGAACTCTCGGGTAGAAAGTTTACATGGGCCAACGCTCTGCCAAACCCTACGTACGAAAAACTTGATCGGGTCCTTGCAAGCGTTGAGTGGGAACAAAAATTCCCGATGGTCACGGTGCAAGCCCTTTCGAGGGGAATATCTGATCATACCCCATTGTTCGTGGACTCAGGGGAGCCGAACCACGTGGGGAATAAGAACACCTTCTCGTTTGAGACGTCATGGTTCGAGCGCGAGGGGTTTTTCGACTTGATTGCCAGGGAATGGGCTAAAGAGGTCCGCGGTAAAACACCCATTGAGCGCTGGCAAAATAAGATTAGGAATTTGAGAAGCTTCTTGAGGGGTTGGGCTAAGCATCTTAGTGGTGCGTATAAGATTGAAAAGGATAGACTCCTTTCTCTAGTTCATGACTTGGACGTAAAAGCCGAGTCTAACTTGTTGGTCCCCGCAGAACTTCAGGTTAAAAATGAGGCGGAAAAGCGGTTGAAAGAACTATTGCATGAAGAAGAACTGAAGTGGGCTCTACGTGCTAAGGTTCGTAGAGTGGTCCAGGGGGACGCAAATACTCGGTTCTTCCATTTAATCGCTAATGGCAAGCACAGAAAGAAGCGAATCTTTCAGCTTGAGCAGGACGAGGGTACAATTTTAGGTCAGGATAATCTGAAAACATATATCACTAAATATTATAAGCAGCTATTTGGTCCACCGGAGGAGAATACGGTGTCACTTGAAGAGTCCATGACTGAGGATGTAACTCAGCTTTCGGCTGCTGATAATGACATTCTGCTTGCCCCGTTCTCGGAGAAGGAGGTTTTTGAGGCTATTGCTCAAATGAAAAAAAAATAAGGCTCCTGGTCCGGATGGGTTCCCGGCCGAGTTTTATAAAAAGTGCTGGCACATTATTAAGGGGGATTTAATACCTATGTTTCATGATCTTTTCTCTAGAAAGCTTCAATTATTCCACCTGAATTTTGGGACTATCACATTACTACCTAAGAAGACGAATGCGGTCAGAATTGAGCAATTCAGGCCGATCTGTCTCCTAAATGTTAGTTTCAAAATATTCACAAAGGTCGGGACCAACAGGCTCACACAGATTGCGCATTCTGTGGTGCATCAATCCCAAACCGCGTTCATGCCAGACAGAAACATTCTAGAAGGGGTGGTAGTTCTGCATGAAACGCTCCATGAAATCCACTCTAAAAAATTGGATGGAGTGATTTTTAAAGTGGATTTCGAGAAAGCATATGATAAGATAAAGTGGCCATTTCTCCAACAATCTTTGCGAATGAAAGGGTTTGATGAAGCCTGGCGAAGGCAGGTGCAATCATTTACGCAAAAAGGTAGTGTGGGAATTAAAGTTAATGATGATATAGGTCGTTACTTTCAGACTCACAAAGGCCTACGACAAGGAGACCCAATGTCCCCTATCTTGTTTAACATTGTGGTAGATATGTTGGCAATTCTGATAGGACGGGCTAAGAAAAATGGTCAAGTAGGTGGATTAGTGCCTCATCTGGTTGATGGAGGCCTTTGTATCCTACAATACGCTGATGATACGATCATCTTTATGGAGCATGACGTGGTTAAGGCTAGGAATATGAAGCTGGTTTTATGCCTTTCCGAACAATTGACAGGATTGAAGATCAACTTTCATAAGAGTGAGTTGTTCTGCTTTGGTAGGGCCAAAGATGAGCAGGAAGCCTACCGACAATTGTTTGGGTGAGAGGTGGGACAGTTACCTTTCTCGTACTTAGGGATTCCTATCCACCATCGTAGGCTAACGAACAAAGAATGGAAGTTCATTGAAGACCGATTTGAGAAAAAACTGAGCTGCTGGAAGGGCAAGCTTTTATCTTATGGAGGCCGGTTAATTCTAATTAATTCGGTGCTCACAAGTTTGCCGATGTTTCTCCTTTCGTTCTTTGAGGTACCAGTTGGAGTCAGGAAGAGACTGGACTTCTATAGATCGCGGTTCTTCTGGCAGGGTGATGAGCTGAAAAGAAAATACAGACTTGCTAAGTGGGACATTATTTGTAGACCGAAAGACCAAGGGGGTCTAGGTATTGAGAATCGCGAAATCAAGAATAAATGCCTTCTTAGCAAGTGGCTGTGGAAGCTCTCGTCGGAGACGGATGCTGTGTGGGCACAGATTCTTCGTGGCAAGTACCTCCAGTCAAAAACTTTGACACAAGTCTCTGTAAGGCCAACTGACTCGCCTTTCTGGAAGGGGCTCATGAAGGTCAAGCAGGTTTTCGTTAATAGGACAAAGTTTGCTGTAGGAAACGGCTCGAGTACGCGTTTCTGGGAGGATACTTGGCTAGGTGACGCACCACTGGCCATCCAATACCCCTCCTTGTATCATATTGTTCAACGAAAGGAGGTGGTCATTGCTTCGGTCTTTCAATCTATCCCCCTTAATATTCAATTCAGACGAGTGCTAGCGGGCAACCGTTGGGAACAATGGCTCCGTCTGGTTAGAAGGCTGATGGATGTCCAGCTGTCTCAACAACCTGATGAATTGCGCTGGAAGCTGACTAAGTCTGGAGCCTTCACGGTTAAATCAATGTATATTGATGTTATTAATTCAAGCTCCATTCCTACGTCCAAATATGTTTGGGATGTCAAGGTTCCTTTGAAAATAAAAGTGTTTATGTGGTTTGTTCATAAACAAGTAATTTTAACTAAGGATAACTTGACGAAGCGCAATTGGACAGGACCTACTAGGTGTAGTTTCTGTGATCGGGAAGAGTCTATTAAACATCTTTTTTTTTATTGTCCGCTAGCAAAGGTTCTATGGCAGACGGTCCACATTGCGTTTAACATCAAACCACCGATTACTGTTAATACTTTATTTGGGACATGGCTTAATGGGATTGAGCCCAACTTAGGGAAACATATTCGGGTGGGGGTTTGTGCTTTGTAGTGGACCATCTGGAACTGCAGAAACGATTTGGTCTTTAACAGAATATCATGTATACATTTTTTGCAGGTTTTATTCCGGACTACGGCTTTGATTCGTTCGTGGTCGCTACTCACCCCGATGGAGGCCAAGGATCATTTGGTTACTGGGTCTGTCCGTTGGGAGATGGTAGCTCGGGATATCTTCAACCGGTTTGAATGGCGGTCATGTAATAGGATAGGCATTTAGTTTTGCTATCTAATCTGCCCAGCCGGTTGTGGCTTTATGATGTGGCTAGTTTGATGTATCTAGCTTATCCGGGCTCTGTGTGAGCTTGTTTTGCTTTTTTCACCTTTCAGGACCTTTGGAACCATTTTGATACTACTCTATTTTGTTAATAAGACGGCCGTATGCATCATGCTGATGCAGAGGCCGGGGTATCCCCCTTTTCCAAAAAAAAAATGTGACAAACAGAGGATAGAGGGACATATATTACACAGTGACACCTGTCAGCTTGTACTTGGTTGAAAAAAATGAATGAAGCCTAATTGATTTTCATTTGTATTTTTCGTGACACAGGAGGGCTATTTGTCTGTTCCTTTTTATCCTTCTCTATTTCACATGCTTCTCTCTTTTAAACTGACTAACAGAAATGGGTAACCACAAACATTGCAACGTAGCCAGTTGAGTTGAGACCACAAATTCCAGGGTGACATTGTACCAACTACATGTTCCTGGTCACACTAGGAAGTATTAGAACAGAAAAGTCTCATTGGTGATTCAACACTGGTGGTAAGTTCTCTTCAGATTTTCTAAAATGAAGAACAATATCAAGGCATGCTATTTGTTGAGATGTAGATATATATGTGTATTTCTTGTACAACAAGCCCTCCTCCTTCTATGTATAGTTGAGGACGTGGCTACCCTTTGTACTTATATATACGTGCGTATTGCACCCGATCAATATATCGAGAGTTGCATAATCGTATTTTTGGTTGTCTTTGTTACCCTAGTATAGCCGCCACTTCTCCTCATAAACTGCTCCTCGTTCCGTTCCCTGTGTCTTCCTTGGTTACCCGGCTAACACAAAGGGCTATAGATGCTATGATCCGGTTTCCCACCGTGTCATCACATCTCGGCATGTTTATTTCGACGAGTTTTGTTTTCCGTTTAAACAGGAACAACAGGTGACATCCTCCTCGGCGCCCGGCCCTTCTCTGGCCGACCCTGTCCGCCCTGGCTCCTTGATACGGCGTGGGGCGCCTCCCGGTCGCGCGGCACTCCGGCTTCTGCCCGCTGCTTTGCCGGGCTTGCCGGCCTCCGAGCCGGCCTCGCCGGCCTCTTCACCACCGGGTTCTGCGCCGGCCTCCCCGGTCTCGCCGGCCTCTTCACCACTGGGTTCTGCGCCGGCCTCGCCGGTCCATGCACCGGTCTCGCCGGCCTCGCTGGTCCATGCGCCGGTCTCGCCGGCCTCGCTGGCGTCTACGCCGGCTCCCTCGCCGGTCTCGCCGGCCTCGCTGGCGTCTACGCCGGCTCCCTCGCCGGCCTCACCGGTACCTGCATCGGCGTCATCGCTGGCCTCTTCGCCGGGCGTGTCGCCGGCTACTTCACAGCCGGCCCCGTCCCCGGCTCCTCCGTCACCGGCCGTTCCACCGCCGGTTGCTGCTGTGGTGCCCCCACCTGCCGGCCCAGTTACTCGGTCGCGCATGGGTGTCCATCGGCCGAGCACTCGCTATCCTCCGGATGAGTACACCTATGTGGCTTCGACGTCTTCCTCGTCACCATCACCCCTGCCGGCCTCCGCCCGTTCCGCGCTTCGCGACCCCATATGGTTCGCCGCGATGAAGGAGGAATTTGACGCTTTGCAATGCAATCACACTTGGCAGCTTGTTCCCCGTCCTCCTCGGGCCAACATCATTACCGGGAAGTGGGTGTTCAAGCACAAGTTTCATCCGGATGGTACTCTTGACCGACACAAGGCTCGTTGGGTCGTTCGGGGTTTTCGCCAACGAGCGGGTGTTGACTTAACCGACACTTTTGCTCCTGTTGTCAAGCCCGGCACGATTCGGACTGTTCTTTAGTTGGCGGTTTCTCGCTCCTGGCCTGTGCACCAGATGGATGTCTCTAATGCCTTTCTTCATGGTCATCTTGAGGAACAGGTGTTCTGTCAGCAGCCGACTGGGTTCGTCGATGAGTCTTCTCCAGATCATGTGTGTTTGCTCTCTCGGTCCTTGTACGGGCTCAAGCAAGCTCCTCGTGCGTGGTACCGCGCATCGCAGCATTTCTTACTCAGCTTGGCTTCCGCTCCACTCGCTCCGATGCTTCATTATTTGTCTACCACCAGGGTGATGCTACTGCTTTCCTGCTGCTCTATGTCGACGACATCATCTTGACAGCATGCTCGACTGCCCTTCTTCGACAGCTCACTGATCGTCTTCGTGCTGAGTTTGCCATTAAGGACTTAGGTCCTCTGCACTATTTCCTCGGGATCGAGGTTATTCGTCGAGCAGATGGCTTCTTTCTTCATCAGCGGAAGTATGCTCACGAGCTTCTGGACCGTGCCGGGATGCTTAACTGTAAACCGGCTACCACACCTGTCGATACGAAGGCCAAGCTTTCTGCCACAGATGGTTCTCCTGCTTCAGATGCTCCGTTCTACAGGTCAATTGTTGGTGCTCTTCAGTACCTCACTCTTACTCGTCCGGAGCTCCAGTACGCAGTACAGCAGGTGCGTCTCCATATGCATGCTCCTCGTGATGCTCACTGGACCGCGGTCAAGCGCATTCTGCGCTATATCCGTGGCACCTTGGACCTTGGATTGTCACTTCAGGCTTCATCCTCTCTGGATATGACGGCTTATTCTGACGCTGATTGGGCTGGCTGCCCTGACACGCGCCGCTCGACCTCTGGTTATTGTGTCTACCTTGGACCATCACTCATCTCATGGTCGTCCAAGCGGCAGCCCGTTGTTTCCCTCTCCAGTGCAGAAGCGGAGTACCGCGCCGTTGCCAACGTCGTCGCCGAGTGCTCCTGGCTTCGTCAGCTTCTACATGAGCTCTTGTCTCCGGTTGACAAGGCCACCATTGTCTACTGTGACAATGTTTCTGCGGTCTACCTCTCCGCCAACCCAGTCCATCATCGACGCACCAAGCACATTGAGATTGATATCCATTTTGTTCGGGAACAGGTAGCTCTTGGTCATATACGTGTGCTCCATGTCCCTACGTCCCAATAATTTGCTGACATCATGACAAAGGGCTTGTCTACTGCGTCTTTCGAGGAGTTCCGATCCAGTCTTTGCGTCGACCATGGTGCCGCTTCGACTGCGGGGGGGTGTTGAGATGTAGATATATATGTGTATTTCTTGTACAACAAGCCCTCCTCCTTCCATGTATAGTTGAGGACGTGGCTATCCTTTGTACTTATATATATGTGCGTATTGCACCCGATCAATATATCGTGAGTTGCATAATCCTCTACACTATTTCTTAAAGTTAATTAAGTCCAGACCGGTTGAATTATAGCACTATGGGGATTCAATTCGATCACAATGCAAACCGAGATAGTAAAAGTAAGATTAAAAACTACATTGCATGGTTGATCTAAAAAAACTACAAGGCATGGCTGTAGGAATTAACAACTAACTACTAACTTGTACTCAGCGGCGACTCGACTAAAAGGCATGGTTGACCTCAATTGAAGAGCGCCAACTAGTGAAGGCTCCACTTCAACAGTCAAGTCTTGTTCTAGAGATGGCCTTGGCAACCTGCTGCCTCTCTGGCTCACCCTGTATCGACAAACATGCGAATGTAGTTTGATACTTACTCCCAACACCACCCATTTCTATCCTAGATACTCCCACTTGTGATGCTTGTGTGAAGATTGCTGTTCGCCGTCATGGTGATCCTTCAATCGAACCCCCTTCCTCTTATGACTTAAATCTAGGTTGTCATACTGCTCTAGAATTTGGGTGGCTCATGCCTGCTAACGCCTAACAGTGCTAAATGGGTGATCACGAAAGTATCCTACAACATATATATAGGCTGGCCAACTTGGCGTTAGTCCCTGTCTTGCTTTACTAGAGAGCTCGAATATATATTGCTTCATTGCACATATTACCATCTCTGTACTTTGGATGGTTCGGATGCATAAATCAATGTCGTCAGAAAAGGACAAGCTCCAACATGATGCACCACACATGCCTCTATCAACGCTAGTAATTTCATTAAGACAAAGACTATTTATTACCAATGCATCAATATCATGCAAATACAAATCTGACTGAATAACCTTTTTTTTTTGTCAAAAACCTTGTCTAGAAATCGGAGCACACACAACTAAAAGACGTGGACCTTTTTTTCTTTTATGACTTACATAAGAAACATTGCTTACTGATTCTAATCAGATTCATTTGGTTTGGATAACTCCTCGCTTACAAAACTATCGGACATTTAAAATGATGGGTGCCTTCTTGTGCAATCACCAATTAGTGTAACTATAGGCATAGGGTCAACTTTAGCTCCTCCTAATTGTTCTGAAAGGTTTATTGGTCGTCAGACATCATCTCATAATTAACGAGCACTTATAGTTGCTAGAAGAAGAGAACAATAATAACTTATGCTTCTTCGTCTGGTTTTGGTTTCTGTTGAGTATCTATGTGCAAATTCTCTAATTATTTTAATGGTGTACTAGTGGCAGGCTCATATCTGTGCAGTTGTGATTCAGGTGCTAAACGGGCATCCTATGCTACCATTTCTATGTCATAGTTAAAATAGTTTTAGCAGTCCTAGCTTATTAATCAAATGACAGAAGAATATGTTTAGTTTCAGATTGAGATCCTAAAGCAACTGATGCTATAACAAATTAAGTTGATCTTAGTGGTCTCCGTAAGAGAACTTTCAGGATAAAACCTGGTTATTAGGTTAATCATGGTTCTGAACTGCTCATTTGAAATAGCTAAGCGTTTTGTGAACCACAAGTCCTGATGCTTAATCTAAATCTAGTTTTCTAAACACTAATTCTACTTAATGGAACCTCAAGATATGCTACAGAAGTAATTACCCCTACAAAGGATGTTGGAGTACCCGACTCCTGGGGGCTTTGCAAACGAGAGTGCCCTCTGCGTCGTTCTTTGGTGTACCGTGCGGGCCTCTTCGGGGCTCTCCGCCATTCGATCTGCCCGGATGACGCGCACCCGGGCGACCCGCCTCGGGGGTCTATGACGGGTGGACCGCGGGCGTGTCGGGGGGCATCGTCATGGCGCAGTTTCGTCCGTGCCCGCAGAGGGCGTCTCGTGCATTTCCCTGCGCGCGAAGAGAGGCCGGACCCGCCTGTCGGCGTCTTCGCCCGCCAGCGGGCTGGTCAGGTCGTGCCAAGTGGGTCTGCGTGCGTGGCTGTCTCTCGGGCCAGTCGACTAGGGTCGTGACAGCAAGCCAGACGGCTTTGAGGTGTGGCCTTCCGGGCCACGGAGGGGCTTGGTCTGCCCGGACGCGTAGGGGCTGTCCTGCCCAGAAGCACAGGGGCTTGGCCCCCCGAACCCTGGCCAGCGCTGGTTGTGAACTGCTACGTGGGATCGGACATGTAAGGTCAGTTTCCCTCATAAAAGTGCCTTGCGTGTTGGCCCATTTGGTTCACTCCCTCTGCAAGCTTCTCGCCGATCTTTGTGTGTGTCGGTGTGAGCGGGGCATCCATTGTCGAGGCGACCACCGTTTAGCACTCAAAGTAGGCAAGGGCGGCCGAAAGTTGTGGTGGCTATTTCCATTTGCTTCAGGGAAAGGTCCAAGAGGAGGCTGCAATCATCGTGGTTTTGCGAGCTTCTTCCCGTTATTCCTTGGTCGGACGCGGTCTTCGAGAGCATAGGCCCCTAGAGGTGTTGCGGCCTTCTTCTCGTCATTCGGTTCCAGTTGTTCTTGGACCGCGTTGGATCTTTTGGTTTGCTCTTTTCTGTCTCCTCATAGAATTTCTGTCATGTATATTAGCTATCCATTTGTTGTTGATGTATTTAAAACTATGCCCACAAAGCACACGCAAACCTTAGACCAACCGGTCAAGCAGGTGTGGGACGACCGCAACCGAGCCGATCAGAGCCCGCGGCGTCGAAAACGGGGGTATGTGCTCAAAACCACGATAACCGACCAACCCCAGCGGCATCTGAAAGCAAACCAGGCATTCGCGGAATCTCTAAAATGTCTTATATTTAGAAACGGAGGGAGTAGAACAGAAAGGTCGGCCTGAAGGGGTGGTTGACCATTGGGGGTCGACATTTTCTCTTCAGATTTTCTAAAGAGAAGGAGAATGGCCGAAAGTCCTATTCCGATCCCCATCTCAAATGCCTGTTTTTTTTTGGTAAACTTTTACAAATGTTTTGTATGCTTGCAAAATTTTAGCCCCAAAATGACATTCGTGGAAGTCGTGGCAAAAAAACAAAATCAGTACTCCAAAATATTTTCAAAACTAGCATTTTTGGAGCATCGATTTCTTTTTTGCCACGACTTCCACGAATGTCATTCTGTTTTGAAATTTTTAAAACATACAAAACATTTGTCAAAGTTTACCACGAAAAAAATTAGTTTTTTTTATTATTTTCCTGTTCATCAGCGTGCATATTTGAGCTCGGGAGTATATACTCCATGTCCAAGAATGGCAAGGCATGCCAGTATATCTTAAAGTTGATTAAGTCTAGCTCGGTCGAATAACAACATTATGCGATGCATTGTACAATGCAAAACCAAAATAGATTTTTCAAGGGGTGTAGCCAAGCACGCCAAGAACTACAAGGCGTCGTAACGACCAGATAGGAGAATAAGGCAAGCTGGAGGAACCGAGGAGACTTGTGCATGTATAAACCGGTGAAGGCTCAAACATCATATTCACAACAGTCAATTTGTGGTGCTCTCACGGAGAATGCCGTTGCGCCCCTGCAACCTGCCGACTTGCCTTGGATTATGTACTTCCGTTTGACACCTATTTCCCATGCTACCTGTTCCTGTTAGAAGGGAGAGAGGGATTTGGTGGAATATGTTGATGTATTGCTTGAGCCTCGTGGGCATATACATAGAAGTAAATGATCTATTTGGAGTACAAGGCAAGCCAGAATATTTTCTAGTCTAACCTATGTTTCCGATCTAATCAATATACTCAACATCCCCCCGCAGTCACAACGGTAGCGACGCACACGGTGAGACTGGAGAAAAATCCGAAGGCACGCCGACGGACACCCCCCACAGTCACAACGGTCGATGCATCACAAAGTCGTGGCTGGAGTGGAAACCGACGAGGTTGCTCAAGCAAGGCGGTAGCCCTTTGTGCCGATGTCGAGGTAGCCGAGAGCGTAGGGTGGTAGCCGTGGCCGAGGTAGCCGTGCAAAGAATGTCGTGGTCGATGCCGAGTCGGGGTAGCCCATGCCGAGGAAAACGCCGTGGAGCCGCGAGGGCAAGGAGGCACCGAGTTAGCATGGGCGCAGTGATGTCGAAGTAGGGGTGCGCCGGGAGGTAGACGGTGTTGACGAAGTGTCGCGCCAGGTTTGCCAAGCCCGGGGACACGTCATGGATGAAGGCACACATCGGTGTTGCTAGCACCAGGCATGCGTAGACGGACGAAGACGGATTTGACCAAGCATCGCTCCAGGCTTGCCAGGCCCGGACACATCGAAAGAAAGCACGCAACGGTGTTGCCAGCACCGGGCATGCGTAGATGGGGACCTGCACGAGTTGTACGCCATGTCAGAGAAGTCGGAGAGGCCAGCAGAGAAGGACTCGACGACGGTTGCGGCGCCAATCGGAGCAGGGCCGATGTCGCCCGCGGTTGTCGGAGTAGACGAAGTGGTCGGGGTAGATGACGGTGACGCTGGCGACGGGCTGGACGAAGACGAAGGAGGTGGACGAGTGGCAGCGGCGGCTACGAGGGTAGCGGCGGCGGCGGCGGAAGAAGAGCGGCGGCGGTGGCCTGACGGCGGCGGCGCGGCTAGGTGAGGAGCGTGGCGGCGATGCTCGAAGTAGGCGAGGAACCCGACAGCGTGACGAAGACCGACGCGGACGGTGGCGTTCCCGCACTGAGGGAGATGGCGCGGCACATGCCACGTGAAGTCAACGCGTGGGGACGATAGAGTGGACCGCGGGCCGCGACACGATGGCCCGAAGAGGCGACGCAGCGGCGGCGGGCAGGTCGGGGCGATGACGGGAAGACCTCAGGGCGATAACGGGGACCGTGAGCCGTAGCGCCACAGCTCGAAGAGGTGGCGCAGTGGCGGAGCGCGGGTCCATGCAACCGCAGGGACGGCCTCGGACGGCGGCAGAGACCGCGTACCACGCTCGCCACGGCCCGATGGGACGACGCAGCGGCAGCGCGAGGGTCGGTGCAGCCACGAAGAAGACCTGAAACGGACGTCCTCAGAGCAGCCGTAGACCGCGGGCCGCGGCACTACGGTCTAAAGGGGTGACGCAGCAGCAGCATGCTAGTTGATGCAGCCGCGGAAACAACCACAGGACGACGGCGCTGCGGCCCGACGGGACGACGCAGCGGCAGCCCGATGCTCGATCGGTGAAAAGGCGCGCATACTGAATGACGATCTGCATAGGATCCAGTGGACTTACACGCATACGGTTGATCAGACCGAACATGGCTAGCCAGACCAAGAAGACGTGGACGAGCTCGATGAGGTACTGCATCGTGCGGCTGGACAAGAGTGTTTCTCTTGTATGGACACGAGCAGGTATGCAAGCACACCCAACCGAGACGTGCAAGTAGCCAACTCCTGCACGCCATGACGTGTGCTGTGCAACAAGCCAACAACAGGCGCGTAGACAGCCACACGCCCACGCAGAACGTGAGCGGCCGCCACGGCTGGTGCGCAGCCCAACCGGCCTCGGATGGTGACGCAGTCGTTCTCGGTGGATGATGAAGATGTCGATGGAGTGACGACAGCCGACGGAGAAAAATATGTAGATGGACGTGTGGATCTCAATGTTAGAAGGGAGAGAGAGGTTTGGTGGAATAGTTTTTTTATGTATTGCTTGAGCCTCGTGGGCATATATATATAGGAGTACATGGTCTACTTGGAGTACAAGACAAGCCGGAACATATCCTAGTCTATCTCGTATTTCCTAACTAAACGCAATACTCAACATCCCCCGCAGTCACAACGGTAGCGACGCAGACGGTGAGACTGGAGAAGAATCCGAAGGCAAGCCGACGGACACTCCCCACAGTCTTAACGGTCGACGCATCACGAAAGCCGTGGCTGGAGTAGAAACCGACGAGGTTGCTCAAGCAAGGCGGTAGCCCTTTATGCCGTTTGTCGAGGTAGCCGAGAGCATGTGGTGGTCGAGCCGTGGTCGAGGTAGCTGAAGGAAATATGCCCTAGAGGCAATAATAAACTTATTATTTATTTCCTTATTTCATGATAAATGTTTATTATTCATGCTAGAATTGTATTAACCGGAAACATAATACATGTGTGAATACATAGACAAACACAGTGTCACTAGTATGCCTCTACTTGACTAGCTCGTTTATCAAAGATGGTTATGTTTCCTAACCATGGACAAAAGAGTTGTCATTTGATTAACGGGATCACATCATTAGGAGAATGATGTGATTGACTTGACCCATTCCGTTAGCTTAGCACTTGATCGTTTAGTATGTTGCTATTGCTTTCTTCATGACTTATACATGTTCCTGTAACTATGAGATTATGTAACTCCCGTTTACCGGAGGAACACTTTGGGTACTACCAAACGTCACAACGTAACTAGGTGATTATAAAGGAGTACTACAGGTGTCTCCGAAGGTACATGTTGAGTTGGCGTATTTGAGATTAGGTTTTGTCACTCCGATTGTCGGAGAGGTATCTCTGGCCCTCTCGGTAATGCACATCATTATAAGCCTTGCAAGCAATGTGACCAATGAGTTGGTTACTGGTGATGCATTACGAACAGTAAAGAGACTTGCGGTGATGAGATTGAACTAGGTATTGGATACCGACGATCGAATCTCGGGCAAGTAACATACCGATGACAAAGGGAACAACGTATGTTGTTATGCGGTTTGACCGATAAAGATCTTCGTAGAATATGTAGGAACCAATATGGGCATCTAGGTCCCGCTATTGGTTATTGACCAAGAATGGTTCTAGGTCATATATACATAGTTCTCGAACCCGTAGGGTCCGCACGCTTAACGTTTCGATGACAGTTTTATTATGAGTTTATAAGTTTTGATGTACCGAAGTTTGTTCGGAGTCCCGGATGTGATCACGGACATGACGAGGAGTCACGGAATGGTCGGGACATAAATATTAATATATTGGAAGCCTATGTTTGGACATCGGAAAGGTTCCGGGTGAAATCGGCATTTTACCGAGTACCGGAGGTTACTGAGAACCCCGGGGTTAATGGGCCTACATGGGCCAAGAGGGAGAAGAGGAAGGAGCAAGGAGGGGGCCGCGCGCCCCTCCCCCTCCTAGTCTGAATAGGACAAGGGAAGGGGCGCGCCCCCCTCCTTCCTCTTCCTCCTCTTTCCCCTCTCTCTACTCCAACTTGGAAAGGGGAGTCCTACTCCCGGTGGGAGTAGGACTCCCCCCTGGCGCCCTTAGGCTGGCGGCCTCCTCCCCCTGCTCCTTTATATCACGGGGCACCCCATAGACACACAAGTTGATCTACGGATCGTTCCTTAGCCGTGTCGGTGCCCCTTCCACCATATTCCACCTCGGTCATATCGTCATGGAGCTTAGGCGAAGCCTGCGCGATAGAACATCATCATCGTCACCACACCGTCGTCTTGTGGAACTCATCTCCGAGCCTTTGCTGGATCGGAGGGCGGAGATCGTCATCGAGCTGAGCGTGTGCTGAACTCGAGGCTCCGTCGTTCGGTGCTTGGATCGGTCGGATCGTGAAGGCGTCGACTACATCAACCGCGTTGTGCTAACGCTTCGCTTCACGGTCTCACGAGGGTACATGGACGAACACTCTCCCTCTCGTTGCTATATCATCACCATGATCTTGCGTGTGCGTGGAAATTTTTGAAATTACTCGTTCCCCAACAATGGGTATCGAGCCTAGGTTTTATGCGTTGATGTTATATGCACGAGTAGAACACAAGTGAGTTATGGGTGATACAAGTCATACTGCTTACCAGCATGACATACTTTGGTTCAGCGGTATTGTGAGATGAAGCGTCCCGGACCGACATTACGCGTACGCTTACGCGAGACTGGTTTCACCGTTACGAGCACTCGTGCTTAAAGGTGACTGGCGAGTGTCTGTCTCTCTCACTTTAGCTGAATCGAGTGTGGCTACGCCCGGTCCTTGCGAAGGTTAAAACAGCACCAACTTGACGAACTATTGTTGTGGTTTTTGATGCGTAGGTAAGAACAGGTTCTTGCTAAGCCCGTAGCAGCCACGTAAAATTTGCAACAACAAAGTAGAGGACGTCTAACTTGTTTTTGCAGGGCATGTTGTGATGTGATATGGTCAAGACGTGATGCTATATTTTATTGTACGAGATGATCATGTTTTGTAACCGGTTATCGGCAATCGGCAGGAGCCATATGGTTGTCGCTTTATTGTATGAAATGCAAGCATACAGTAATTGCTTTACTTTATCACTAAGCGGTAGCGATAGTCGTAGAAGCAATAGCTGGCGTAACGACAACGATGCTACGATGGAGATCAAGGTGTTGCGCCGGTGACGATGGTGATCATGACAGTGCTTCGAAGATGGAGATCACAAGCACAAGATGATGATGGCCATATCATATCACTTATATTGATTGCATGTGATGTTTATCCTTTATGCATCTTATCTTGCTTTGATTGACGGTAGCATTATAAGATGATCTCTCACTAATTATCAAGACGTGTTCTCCCTGAGTATGCACCGTTGCGAAAGTTCTTCGTGCTGAGACACCACGTGATGATCGGGTGTGATAGGCTCTACGTTCAAATACAACGGGTGCAAAACAGTTGCACACGCGGAATACTCAGGTTAAACTTGACGAGCCTAGCATATGCAGATATGGCCTCGGAACACGGAGACCGAAAGGTCGAGCGTGAATCATATAGTAGATATGATCAACATAGTGATGTTCACCATTGAAAACTACTCCATCTCACGTGATGATCGGTTATGGTTTAGTTAATTTGGATCACGTGATCACTTATATGACTAGAGAGATGTCTGTCTAAGTGGGAGTTCTTAAGTAATATGATTAATTGAACTTAAATTTATCATGAACTTATTCCTGGTAGTATTTTGCAAATTATGTTGTAAGATCAATAGCTTGCGTTGTTGCTTTCATATGTTTATTTTTATATGTTCCTAGAGAAAATTGTGTTGAAAAATGTTAGTAGCAATGATGCGGATTTGATCCATGATCTGAGGTTTATCCTCATTGCTACACAGAAGAATTATGTCCTTAATGCACCGCTAGGTGACAGACCTATTGCAGGAGCAGATCCAGACGTTATGAACATTTGGCTACCTCAATATGATGACTACTTGATAGTTTAGTGCACCATGCTTAACGGCTTAGAATCGGGACTTCAAAGACGTTTTGAACGTCATGGACCATATGAGATGTTCCAGGAATTGAAGTTAATATTTCAAGCAAATACCCGAGTTGAGAGATATGAAGTCTCCAACAAGTTCTATAGCTAAAAGATGGAGGAGAATCGCTCAACTAGTGAGCATGTGCTCAGATTATCTAGGTACTTCAATCGCTTGAATCAAGTGGGAGTTAATCTTCCAGATAAGATAGTGATTGACAGAATTCTCTAGTCACCATCACTAAGTTACTAGAACTTCGTGATGAACTATAATATGCAAGGGATGACGAAAGTTATTCCTGAGCTCTTCGCGATGTTGAGATCGGCGAAGTTAGAAATCAAGAAAAGAGCATCAAGTGTTGATGGTTAACAAGATCACTAGTTTCAAGAAAAGGGCAAAGGAAAGAGAGGGGAACTTCAAGAAGAACGGCAAGCAAGTTGTTGCTCAAGTGAAGAAACCCAAGTCTGGTCCTAAGCACGAGACTAAGTGCTTCTCTTGCAAAGAGACTGGTCCTTTGGAAGAGGTACTACCCCAAGTGATTGGCGGATAAGAAGGATGGCAAAGTGAACAAGGGTATATTTGATATACATGTTATTGATGTGTACTTTACTAGTGTTTATAGCAACCCCTCAGTATTTGATACTAGTTCAGTTGCTAAGATTAGTAACTCGAAACGGGAGTTGCAGAATAAACAGAGACTAGTTAAAGGGTGAAGCGATGATGTGTGTTGGAAATAGTTCCAAGGTTGATATGATCATCATCGCACACTCCCTATACTTTCGGGATTAGTGTTAAACCTAAATAAGTGTTATTTGGTGTTTACGTTGAGCATGAATATGATTTGATCATGTTTATTGCAATACGGTTATTCATGTAAGTTAGAGAATAATTGTTGTTCTGTTTACATGAATAAAACCTTCTATGGTCATACACCCAATGAAAATGGTTTGTTGGATCTCGATCGTGTGATACACATATTCGTAATATTGAAGCCAAAAGATGCAAAGTTAATAATGATAGTGCAACTTATTTGTGGCACTGCCGTTTAGGTCATATCGGTGTAAAGCGCATGAAGAAACTCCATAAAGATGGATTTTCGGAATCACTTGGTTATCAATCATTTGATGCTTGCGAACCGTGCCTTTTGGGCAAGATAACTAAAACTCCGTTCTTCGGAACAATGGAACGAGCTACTGACTTATTGAAAATAATACATACTGATGTATGCAGACCAATGAGTATGAAGGCTCGTGGCAAGTATCGTTATCTTCTGACCTTCACAGATGATTTGAGCAGATATGGGTATGTCTACTTGATGAAACATAAGTCTGAAATAGATGAAAGGTTCAAAGAATTTCAGAGTGAAGTGGAAAATCATCGTAACAAGAAAATAAAGTTTCTGCGATCTGATCGTGGAGATGAATATTTGAGTTACGAGTTTGGTCTTCAATTAAAACAATGTGAAATAGTTTCACAGCTCACGCCACCTGGAACACCACAACGTTATGGTGTGTCCGAATGTCGTAACCGCACTTTATTGGATATGGTGCGATCTATGATGTCTCTTACTGATTTACCAATATTGTTTTGGGGTTATGCATTAGAGATAGCTGCATTCACATTAAAAGGGCACCATCTAAATCCGTTGATACGACAACATATGAACTGTGGTTTAGCAAGAAACCCAAGTTGTCGTTTCTTAAAGTTTGGGGCTGTGATGCTTATGTGAAAAAGTTTCATCCTAATAAGCTCGAACCCAAATCGGAGAAGTGCGTCTTCATAGAATACCCAAAGGAAATTGTTGGGTACACCTTCTATCACAGGTCCAAAGGCAAGTTATTGCTAAGATGGATCTTTTCTAGAGAAGAAGTTTCTCTCGAAAGAAGTGAGTGGGAGGAAAGTAGAGCTTGAAAAGGTAATTTGTACCTTCTCCCGAATTGGAAAATAGTTCATCACTGAAATCAGTTCCAGTGATTCCTACACCAATTAGTGAGGAAGCTAATGATGATGATCATGAAACTTCAGATCAAGTTACTACAGAACCTCGTAGGTCTTCCAGTGCAGGTCCGCACCAGAGTGGTACGGTAATCCTGTTCTGAAAGTCATGTTACTAGACCATGATAAACCTACGAACTATGAGGAAGCGATGATGAGCCCAGATTCCACGAAATGGCTTAAGGCCATAAAATCTGAGATATGATCCATGTATGAGAACAAAGTGTGGACTTTGGTGGACTTGCCCGATGATCGGCAAACCATAAGAAATAAATGGATCTTTAAGAGGAAGACGGACGTTGATAGTAGTGTTACTATCTACAAAGCTCGACTTATGCATAAAAAGTTTTTTGACAAGTTCAAGGTGTTGACTACAATGAGATTTTCTCAAATGTAGTGATGCTTAAGTCTGTCCGAATCATGTTAGCAATTGCCACATTTTATGAAATCGGCAAATGGATGTCAAAACTGCATTCCTTAATGGATTTATTAAAGAAGAGTTGTATATGATGCAACGAGAAAGTTTTGTCAATCCTAAAGATGCTAACAAAGTGTGCAAGCTCCAGCAATCCATCAATGGACTGGTGCAAGCATCTCGGAGTTGGAATATACGCTTTGATGAGTTGATCAAAGCATATGGTTTATCTGAGACTTTTGGAAAGGCCTATTTACAAGAAAGTGAGTGGGAGCACTACAACATTTCGATAAGTATATGTGAATGACATATTGTTGATCGGAAATAATGTAGAATTATTCTGCAAAGCATAAAGGAGTGTTTGAAAGGAGTTTTTCGAAGTAAGACCTCAGTAAAGCTACTTACATATTAAGCATCAAGATCTATTGGGATAGATCAAGACGCTTGATAAGATTTTCAATGAGTACATACCTTGACAAGATTTTGAAGTAGTTCAAAATGGAGCAGATCAAAGAAAGAGTTCTTGCACTGTTGCAAAGGTATGAAATTGAGTAAGACTCAAATCCCGACCACAATGAGAAAATAGAAAGACAATGAAAAGTCATTCCCTATGCCTCACCATAGGTTCTATAAAGTATGCTATGTTATGTACCGGACCTATTGTATACCTTGCTCTGTATTTAACAAGGAGTACAATAGTGATCTAGGAGTAGATCCTTTGGACATTGGTCAAGAATATCCTTAGTGAGGACTAAGGAAATATTTCTCGATTATGGAGGTGATAAAAGAGCCCGTCGTAAAAGTTACCTCGGTGCAAGTTTTCACACCGATCCAGATGACTCTAAGTCTCAATCTGGATACATATTGAAAGTGGGAGCGATTAGCTAGAGTAGCTCCGTGCAAGAGCATTGTAGACATAGAATATTTGCAAAATACATACGGCTCTGAATGTGACAGACCCGTTGACTAAGCTTCTCTCACGAGCAAAACATGATCACACCTTAATACTCTTTGGGTGTTAATCACATACGCGATGTGAACTAGATTATTGACTCTAGTAAACCCTTTGGGTGTTGGTCACATGACGATGTGAACTATGGGTGTTAATCATATACAGATATGAATATTGATGTTAAATCACATGGTGATGTGAACTAGATTATTGACTCTAGTGCAAGTGGGAGACTGAAGGAAATATGCCCTAGAGGCAATAATAAGTTATTATTTATTTCCTTATTTCATGATAAATGTTTATTATTCATGCTAGAATTGTATTAACCGGAGACATAATACATGTGTGAATACATAGACAAACATAGTGTCACTAGTATGCCTCTACTTGACTAGCTCGTTTATCAAAGATGGTTATGTTTCCTAACCATGGACAAAAGAGTTTTCATTTGATTAACGGGATCACATCATTAGGAGAATGATGTGATTGACTTGACCCATTCCGTTAGCTTAGCACTTGATCGTTTAGTATGTTGCTATTGCTTTCTTCATGACTTATACATGTTCCTGTAACTATGAGATTATGTAACTCCGTTTACGGAGGAACACTTTGGTACTACCAAACGTCACAACGTAATCGGGTGATTATAAAGGAGTACTACAGGTGTCTCCGAAGGTACATGTTGAGTTGGCGTATTTCGAGATTAGGTTTTGTCACTCCGATTGTCGAGAGGTATCTCTGGCCCTCTCGGTAATGCACATCATTATAAGCCTTGCAAGCAATGTGACCAATGAGTTGGTTACGGGTGATGCATTCTGAGCAGTAAAGAGACTTGCCGATGACGAGATTGAACTAGGTATTGGATACCGACGATCGAATCTCGGGCAAGTTACATACCGATGACAAAGGGAACAACGTATGTTGTTATGCGGTTTGACCGATAAAGATCTTCGTAGAATATGTAGGAACCAATATGGGCATCCAGGTCCCGCTATTGGTTATTGACCGAGAATGGTTCTAGGTCATATCTACATAGTTCTCGAACCCGTAGGGTCCGCACGCTTAACGTTTCGATGACAGTTTTATTATGAGTTTATAAGTTTTGATGTACCAAAGTTTGTTCGGAGTCCCGGATGTGATCACGGACATGACAAGGAGTCTCGGAATGGTCGAGACATAAAGATTGATATATTGGAAGCCTATGTTTGGACATCGGAAGGTTCCGGTGAAATCGGCATTTTACCGAGTACCGGAGGTTACTGAACCCCGGAGGGGTTAATGGGCCTACATGGGCCAAGAGGGAGAAGAGGAAGGAGAAAGGAGGGGGCCACGCGCCCCTCCCCTCCTAGTCCGAATAGGACAAGGGAAGGGGCGCCCCCCCTTTCCTTCCCCTCTTCCTCCTCTTTCCCCCTCTCTCCTACTCCAACTTGGAAAAGGGGAGTCCTACTCCCGGTGGGAGTAGGACTCCCCCCTTGGCGCGCCCCTTAGACCGGCGGCCTCCTTCCCCCTGGCTCCTTTATATACGGGGGCGGGGGGCACCCCATAGACACACAAGTTGATCTACGGATCGTTCCTTAGCCGTGTGCGGTGCCCCCTTCCACCATATTCCACCTCGGTCATATCGTCGCGGAGCTTAGGCGAAGCCCTGCGCCGGTAGAACATCATCATTGTCACCACGCCGTCGTGCTGACGGAACTCATCTCCGGAGCCTTTGCTGGATCGGAGGGCCGGAGATCGTCATCGAGCTGAACGTGTGCTGAACTCGGAGGCTCCGTACGTTCGGTGCTTGGATCGGTCGGATCGTGAAGACATACGACTACATCAACCGCGTTGTGCTAACGCTTACGCTTACGGTCTACGAGGGTACGTGGACGAACACTCTCCCCTCTCATTGCTATATCATCACCATGATCTTGCGTGTGCGTAGTAAATTTTTTGAAATTACTACGTTCCCCAACAGTAGCCGTGCGACGAATGCTGTGGTCGATGTCGAGTCGGGGTGGCCAGTGTCGAGGAAGTCGCCGTGGAGCCGCGGGCGCAAGGAGGCGCCGAGTTAGTCATGGGCGCAGTGGTGTCGAAGTAGTGGTGCGCCGGGAAGAAGATGTTGTTGACGACGCATCGCGGCGGGCTTGCCAAGCCCAGGGACACATCATGGACGAAGGCACACACCGGTGTTCCCAGCACCGGGCATGCTTAGACGGACGAAGACGAAGTTGACGAAGCGCCGACCAGGCTTGCCAGGCCCGGGGACACGTCGTGGATGAAGGCATGCATCGGTGTTGCCAGCACCGGGCATGCGTGAGCGAGGACCTGCACGAGCTATCGCCATGTCGGAGAAGTCGGAGGGCCAGCAGAGAAGGACTCGGCGACGGTTCTGGCGCCAATCGGCGCTGAGGCCAATATCGCCCGCGGTTGTCGGAGTAGATGAAGCGGTCGGGGTAGATGACGGCGACGCTGGCGACGAGCTGGTGCTGGACGAAGACGAAGGGGGTGGACGGGTGGCGATGGCGGCTACAAAGGTAGCGGCGGCGGTGGCCAAAGAAGAGCGGCAGCGGCGGCCTGACGGCGGCGGCGGCGGCAAGGTTAGGAGTGCGGCGGCGGTGCTCATAGTAGGCGAAGAACCCTGATAGCGTGACGAAGACCGGCGCGGACGGTGGCATTCCCACGCCAAGGAAGAAGGCGCGGCGCATACCACGTGAGGTCGACGCGGGGTGACGGCGGAGCGGACCGCGGGCCGCGGCGCTTCTGACGAAAAGCGGCGACGAACGGCGGCAGCGGGTCGGGCGACGGCGGAAGACTTCGGCGGCGGCGGGGACATGGCGCGACGCTGCGCTGGCGGGCGAAGAAGCGAACGGCGGTTCGCGTGTCGGTGCAACGCGGGATAGCCTCGGGGCGGCGGTGTGGACGCGTGCCACGCTTCGCTTCTGACCCGGCAGGGGGCGAGCGGCGACGCGAGGGTCGGTGCAGCCACGGGGCGGCTCGGAGCGGGCGGCCCCGGCGGCGGTAGACGGCGGCAGCGGCACTACGGCCCGAAGGGCGACGCAGCGTGACGCTGGTCGGTGCAGCCGGAGAAGAACCACGGGCGGCGGCGCCGCGCCCAACGGGAGACGCAGCGGCAGCCGATGCTCGATCGGTGGAGAGGCGCGCTGAACTCGGGGCGATCTTCACGGGACTCGCGGATCTGCGCGTAACCGACGGGCCAGGTTGGTCGCATGGCGTAGATGAGGCGGATCGCGCGGCGGCGGGTGATCAAGCCGATCGCTGCGAGGTCGGGATGCCGCTTCGGTGAAGGCATGGTGGCGGCGAGTCCGAGATGAAGCCGGCGGCGGCGCGGCGGCGGCTATGATTGGCCGCCGCATGGCGCGAGGCCGCCGGTCGAGGATCAGGAGTCCGGTCGGAGCGAAGCGGTGACGGCCGGCGTGATCAACGAAGCGGGCCGTCACGCGAACGGCGGCGGTGAAGAACCGCCGCATGACGCGAGGCCGCCCGGGTCGAAGCGACCGGCGGCGACGCGCGACGACGCGCGAGGCCGCTGGTCGGTGAAGACGCCGGTGGTCGGCGCCAAGTCGAGTAGAGCGCGCACGGGTCGACGACGGCGGTGGGCGACGCAAACCGGATTACAAAGACCGGAAAACCAAAAAAGTAGACACCGATCAAAGCGACCGGCGAGAGAGAGAAAACCCGGATCAAAGGATCGGAAAAAGACTCTCTAGGGCAGCCGGCCAACACGACCGGCGGACGAACCCTAGATACGGGCGGCGCGGCCCCCGGCGGCGGTCATGGAGGTCGACCGCCCCGGGGGCGGCGCGCAGGTGCAGAAGCGGCGGCGGCTAGGGTTTAGGATCAACTTGCGATAGATACCATGTTAGAAGGGAGAGAGAGGTTTGGTGGAATAGTTTTTTATGTATTGCTTGAGCCTCGTGGGCATATATACAGGAGTACATGGTCTACTTGGAGTACAAGACAAGCCGGAACATATCCTAGTCTCAAGTGTCCCTGAGACGCCGCATCTCGTGCCAGTCAAAAGCAGCTGGTGTTAGCGCCACAAGGTTGGAGTAGAGGCGCGAGAAGAATTGACGGACGGCGGCGGGCGACGCAAATCGATCTATGGATCAAAAAATCAAAAAAGAACACCGATCAAACGATCAGCGAGAGAGAAAACCCCGGATCAAGGATCAGAAAAAAAGACTCTTTAGGGGCAGCCGGTCAACATGACCGGCGGACGAACCCTAGGTACGGGCGGCGCGGCCCCCGGCGGCGATCATGGAGATCGACTGCCTCGGGGGCAGCGCGGTGCGGAAGCGACGGCGGCGGCCAGGTTGTGGATCGAAATTAGGCTGATACCATGTTAGAAGGGAGAGAGAGGAATTGTTGCGGAATATGATGAATGTATTATTGAGCCTCGAGGCGAGTACATATTGAATACAAGACTTGGAGGGCAAGAAGCCTCTCCTGAAGATAAGGTAGGAGAAGGATTACAAATCCTAGACTATCAAATTAGCGATATACTCTCTTTTGTGATGTTGTTAGTACTAAGATTACCGTTAACCACCATGGTCTTCACTTCAATCAAACCCACTTCCGCTTGCGACTCAAACCTAGGTTACAGCTACACTGGCTCATGCCTCAGCGGTAGAGAAGTGACCAGGAGAGTATCCTACATCTATATAGACTAGCCAACTTATCATTCATGTCTAGTTCTATAGAGAACCAAAATATATTTATTCATTGCACACATCACTGCCTCTGTGCTTTGGATGGTTCAGATGTGTAAATTGAAGTCATACTCCAACCTCCAACACGATGCAGCCACATATGCCTCTAGCAGTCTTATTGATTCCTTTCAAGTCAAAATGCTATTTATTATCAATGTATCAATATAATGGAAATACAAATATGAATGTGCATATAATTTTTTGTCAAAAACCTTGTCTAAACAGCATAACACATACAATCAAATTCAGGCTCGCCTCTTATGACTCGAGGCATTTTGTGAGACTTGTGACGAAAATCCTCGCATCCCAAATAACCTGCATGACAAGTTCCTCTAGGATCTCCTTCAGAACATCCACCGCGCCTTTGTCCGCCGTACGAATCCAAAGCCATGCTTTGTACTGGCAGACCACAATATCGCTCTTGTACACCTCCCTGGCGACCAATGTCTTGCCCGTCCCTCCGAACCTGACAAGACCCCTCGAGGTTCGGACATGTTTTGTCTAAACTACATATCATCCTCGCTTTAGCGTATTGGCCGAACTTGTTTGGTAGTAATATGAAATGTTTAATTATTTTTCGTGATATGGGAGGACTATTCCTTTTTATCCTTGTGTGCTTCAGACATTTCTTTCTTTCTGTTGAAATGAGTAACAGAAATGGGTTAAACACAACCATGGCAATGTAGGTAATTGAGTAGAGACCACAAAATCGGTGGTTAGTACATTGTACCAACTACATACCCAAACCAGTTTCCGAACTACATACTCCAAATTCGGAGGG
Organism: Aegilops speltoides; assembly: GCA_021437245.1. Lineage (NCBI taxonomy): Eukaryota > Viridiplantae > Streptophyta > Magnoliopsida > Poales > Poaceae > Aegilops > Aegilops speltoides. The sequence goes on along the minus strand of CM038145.1, from coordinate 386,679,784 downwards.
GAACTTTTGGTCTATGAGTGTATATACACCCTATATGGAAAAATAAATTAGTAGTGTTCAAAAAAAAGAAAAGTAAATTGGTAATTAATAAAAAGTCAAAAAAATCTGAAAGTATTTTTGAAATAAACTTGACCTTTCATTGTACTTGTAAAAAATCCCACAAAAAATAAAAAAATAACTTCTTTTAGAAAAAACAAGAAATTCGGCCAAAATAGTGTGAAGAGTGGCCTATAATAGCAAATAAATTTTGTTTTATTTTTTGCCCTGAAGTCAACTTTGGATTTTTATTCACGAAATTTTATATACTAGTGCAAAAGAAAATCAAGTTTATTCTAAAAAAAACTTCTAAACTTTTTTGAATTTTATTTTAATTATTTAAAAAATCCTCATATGAGGTGTATATACACCCAGGAACCAAAGGGTGTTTCCCTCCAAATTCATACTAAATACTAGTAGAACATATTTGCCCCAAGGGGTGGTTGACAAATCGTGGCCGGCAAGTCCTCTTCTGATTTTCTAAAACAAAAAGAACGATGGTAAGTCATGCTAGTATTTCTTGAAGTTAGTTATATCCAGATTGGCCAAATTACAACACTACAGGTTTTCACTAACAATGCAAAACCAACATAGAGTTTTCAAGAGGTCTATCTAAGCACATCAAGAATTTGCTGAAAGCTACAAGGCGTGGCAACGACCGCGTAGCGGAATACGGCAAGCAGAAGGAGACGTGTGCTTGTGTAAACTGGTGAAGGCTTGAACATCATATTCATAATAGTCACTTCATGGTCAGCATTAGGAGAGGGCCCAACTTAAGTGTTCCTGTCTGATTTTACTAGAGAACTCAAAATATGGCTTCATTACACACAGCATTGTGTCTGTACTTTGGATGGTTCAGATGTATAAATTGAACAAGCCTCCGTCCATGTGGCGTCAATAACTCTTGGCTGCTCACTCCAGCTGGATACATGCCGCTGCAAATATCGTGGTGGGCATATAGTGATGGGGCAAAGTTTTTGCCTCCGTTTTGAAGAAAAAACATATAGTGCTCTGCTAGTAAACGTTTCAAAAAACTTAGAAGATGCTGAAATGGACCTTGCGCTTACGGTTACACTTATTGGCGATTGCATGAGAGTGCCCACCATGTAATTGTCCTGAATTTTTGTGAGCGAGGAGCTATCCAAAGCAAATGAAATTTATCAGAATCAATAAGCAAGGTTGCTTAGTACTTCAGTCCATAAAAGGGGGAAAGGTCTATGTCAGATTTTGAATGTGTGTTCCCATGTTTCGACAAGGTTTTTCAGTGTTGTATGGAAATAAATAACCCTTTGTCTCAAAAAAAAATTAGTGGCATTGCTAAAGACATGTTGTGGAGTGGGGTGTTTTGGAGCTCGATCTCCATGGAGGCCGGAATTCTTAAAAAAAAAAATTAAACTTCTCAATTCCAGAAAAATCTGGAAAAAGAAAACTGTACAGGTACACAATAATGTGATGTGTATGTGTGTAAATTATCAGGAGGAAAGGCCTTGAAATGCGCTCTGTGAAAAAAAACAAATTCATGAACTTTTTTTAAAATGAAATGGGGATGAATAGTGCAACTACTAAAAGTCTCAGATTTGTTTTTGTTTTTTTGTGTAGCACTCATTTTACATATTTCGGCCTGAAATTTTACACATTTGTGCATTATGTCTCTAAGTAGTATATGTGTATTTGTTTTAGTTTTTTTATATGTGCAAATTCGAATTTTGATCATTTGATATTCGGCCTCCATGGAGGCCAAGCTCCATTGAGCATTTTCGCATGTTATGCCTGCATCAGTCTCTTGATCGGCCCTCTAGTACCTTAATTAGGATGTCTCCGCTTTTTCTTTCACCAATATGTGAGCGTATCATTGCATTGATAGATAGAAAGGCAGTACAAGGGTGAAGTGCCTCCAGCGCATACATCACTAGGCGCGCTAGAGTCTCCGAAGAGCAGAGGAAGGGGATGCTCGGATGCAACTCCTTACAATTCACATTCACATTACGTCAATAATAGATTGTAGCCCTGTGGCGCCGGCCTTAGCCCAGGCACGCATGTCATTCTTGATGGAGGAAACCAGATCGGCAATGGGTGTCTCCGTTTCATCGAATCTTGTCGATTCATTGTTTGTTTGCGTGAATTGTGTTTGTTTGCCTTGTTTTGCTCTATATATCACTCTTCTCGGTTAGCTGCCCAGTGCCCACTGCCCACACAGGCCATTTACCGAAAAATCGGTTGCCATTGTTTGGTTTGTTGCAACGCACTGTCAAGCAAGGCATCAAGGATAGATAAAGGAAAAAATTGTTAAAAGAAAAATATAGAAAACACCAGAGCGTACTGCCGATACATGGAACACATCAACACAAAGCATAGCATGAATAAACCAGCCATGCTGACCAGAATCCCTAACTAATTCAGCAACAAGGACATGTCATTTGTCCATGAACGAACCCAACCCAGGAAAAACAAAATTACACAAGTGAAGTGAGGATGAGATGCGATACAAACTTGCCAACGAGAATGAAAAACTACTCGAAAACCAGAGCCACCAGAGCAACCAAAGCCAAGCTCACGGCCGCTCCGCCGCGCTCCCTGCCGGACCACCCGCCGGCGCTGTGCTCCAGCCGCTGCCCCCCGCCGTTCAGCAGCTGGTTCTGCTGCTGCCCGAACACGCCTTGCCCTTGCCCATGCTGCCCCTGCCCCTGCCCGAACGGGAGCGGGCCATGGCCGCCGCTGATCGGCGCCACTGCCCCCGGCACCGTCGGCGGCGAGGCTCCCAGGGGAAGGTGGTGCGGGTGCGGCGTGCCGTGAGGTGGTGGCGAGAATGTCATGTTATCGTCGTCCGATGAAGCTGGTGGCGTGGCGATGCCCGCGCCGGGAGATGGCACGAGTGGGGCCGTGTCGACGGGTGGCAATGGCGTCTGGGGCGGGACAAAGGGGGTCGGAGGAGCTCGAGGTGGTGACGTGTGCAGAGGCTGGTCCGGTGACTCGGGGGTCGGGTACGTGACCGCCGGCGGTGGCGACGAGTACAGAGGCTGGTCCGGCGTCTCAGGGATCGGGTGCGTGTCCGCCGGCGGTGGCGACGAGTACAGAGGCTGGTCCGGTGTCTCGGGGATCGGGTGCATGTCCGCCGGCGGGGGAGGCAGCTGCAGGTCCGGCCAGTCCGTTGACGGGTCAAACGGAGGAGGCGGCGGTGGTTGCGGCAGGTCAGGCAAGTCGGCCGAATCGTCGTCGTCGTCGTCGTCAGCTGGCGGTGGCGGCGGCAGCATCTGGTCAGGCGACGTGTCAGCTGGCGGCGCCGTTTGGTCTCCGAAAGTGAAGCCCGAGCCCCACGGACTGGCGAGAGTCGACGCCGCCGCCGGAGGCGTCAAGGGCTTCTCGCCGGTGGCCGACGGCGGGGGGAGCGCGTCCTCCATCGAAGGCGACGACACCGGCAAGGCCGTGGCGCCGCACCTCCGCCCCGTCCACGGCTCGTCCCTCGTCCTCCACACAGTGACGCCGTCCCTGCTGACGATCCTCATGTCGCCGGCGCCGTCGAGGCTGAGCATCGCGGGGTCGGAGTCGACAGCGGTGTCCCACAGCGAGTGCCCGCCGGCGAAGAGCTCGAGCCCCACCGGCGAGAAGGCCAGGTCGCAGGTCTCGGCGCCGCCCACGGGCGTGCAGTCCGACTCCCACACGCTGCTGGTCCCGCCGCCGCCCCCCTGCTGCTGGACAACCTCGACGTAGCACACGTCCCCGCTGCCGCCGCCATCGCCCACGGCGGCGCGGCGGAGGTAGGCGGCGAACGACCCGGAGGGGGACGCGAGGAAAGGCTGCGCTGCGCTCTGGCCGGCGTCATCGGGGTCGGCGAAGGCGGCCGGCGCGACGGTGGCGATGATCTGCTGCTCGGTGGTCCTTGCGATGTAGCTGGAGGAGACGGCGACGGCGCCGCCGGAGAAGCGCAGCAAGAGTAGCACTAGGATGGCAAGGTAAGAGGAGGCCATGGCGATGATGGTGAGATGGTGTGAGGAGCTTGGCGATGGGTGGTGTAGGGTTTTAACGGGGGTGGAAGAGGGTTTGGTGCGAGCTCGATTTGTGGAGTGGTAGTAGGAGAAAGGTGTGAGTTGCGTTGCATGGAGATGGAGTGGAAAGCATCTTATTCATAATCCAGTTTGGGATAGATATGATTTCAAATTGAGATGATGGATTGAGTCAGACGGATAATTTGGGTGTGCTCAGCTCACCTGTTCCAACAGTTAGGGCATTAGGTGCATGGGTGGTCTCTAACTTTGCTGCCACCTCTCATTTGAAAAATTAACACACAACAATTCAGTATACAGCTAGCAGTGTTACTCTGCTATCAGAATGAAACTACTCCCTCCCATCCATATTACTTGTCGCTAATATTAAAGTTGTGCTAAATCAGCAACAAGTGGTGTGTATAAAGTTGTACTAAATCATATGAAATTGTACTAAATTAGCGACAACTAATATGATTCGGGGGGATATTACTTTCAGTCTGCAGACGGTCAAACTGTTGGTGACAACCTACCCAGGCATGAGTGATGCATGGTCAGGAAAAACTTGTGTGTGAACCATATATGCATTGGAAAAGTATGATACTGCACGAAAATGTCCTTCAACAGCATGGAGCATGCAACCACACATGTCCCTCGCAGTGAAAATACAACACCATAGCCAAGCCAAGCGTTCCATGGCCCGCTGTGCAGGCGCCAAAAGCACCGATGTTATGGCGCTGCTAGAAAGAGGGCGCGAGAGGGCCAGCCGGGAGCCTTTTTGCCCACGGCCGGGCAAGAGGGAAGGGATTTTCTTCTTGATTCTTGCTTGATTAGATTGATACATCTCCTCTCTTTATATAGAGAGGTTTACTTGACTCCCAAGCAAGGCTTACTTGACCCCTAAGCAAGCAACCCTTATCTCTAATTAACCCTAAGGCTGACAGGCTATACCGCCAGCCCAGGCCCATTACGTACTCTAACAACCGACAAGACTAACCGGAACATGGTCGCCGAAAATAACATGTGCGGCTACCATATCCAAGTGCACCAAATGATTTCATGAAAAATTTCAGGAGCATACAGGTGTACAGTTTTACTACAGTTCAGCAAGGGAAATCGTTGCAGACAACAACACTGATGATCTTCGGATATGGCATTAGCAAAATCGCCGTGCTAGTTGCTCCATAAATCCAAACTAGAAACACTTCGGTTCTCAAACTATGCTGCAAACACTAATCTCCATGGATCGTGTAGCGCTCCCACTTCTTAGTCGGGTCATAGATCTGCAAGGAAGGAAATACAAGTGGTTACTTGTCTGAACGAATTTGCCGACAATGCAGGCACATCATCCTGAAGTGAATGAAAAGATAAAAAGGGTCGGTGCCAAACCTCCCATCTCGAGGCCGGGAATATGTGTTTGTTCTTCTCGTACCAGTGCCTCTCCACAACCTTCCCCGCATGAGACTGCAACCATCAAGCATGATATTATTAGACATTTGGGTTCTGGAATGCCGCATGTGGGCACCAAAACTAGAAGAGATTGGTGAGTCACCTCATCCTTCTCTTTTGTTGCATCAGCAATGGTACGCACATCCTCGTGAACATCAAAGTGGAAAAGCTGGAAACAGAAATCAGCGTCAGTGATTAATACCTCAACTCATTAGATCGTGAAGAGTTTATATAGAAAACCAGAAGGTTATTGTGTGGTTGAACACGAACAAGTGTCACGTGATTTTCTTTTATATACATTGCAGTCTCACCATCGACATTCCTAAGTGCGCTAAACTATACTGAGACAGCACATATGATATTACTGCACTTTGATGATAGGTGATAAAAAAACAGTGAGCAGTTCAAAGATAACGGTGATGCAAGCCAGAAACTCAAACATCTAAGAGAAGCGTATCAGTTTTGCATATATCCATGTTTTAAAATCTAGGGAAAGCTCCAGAATAAAAATAAACATATTAAAGGAAAGAAAAGAAAACAGTGGTAGTTAAGGAACAAGCATTACCGGTCCACTCTTGCCCCTTGCTTTATTAATGATTAACTCGTAGAAGCTGTGTTGCTGTCAAATCAAAATAACAAACATGAAATGGGAACAGAATAAAACTTACTAAAATAAAACAAAAGGCGCAACTTATTGGGGAACAAACTCAAACTTTACATACATGAGGGATAATGAGATCTTCCTTCACATAGAGTAGGTTCTCAACTGAGGTTGTCCGTACTTCACGGAACTCCGGAGCAAGCTGCTGTTGAACAGCCCTCAAGAATTCTCCAATAGAGTCACCTTTACGCACCTGGGGGTGTAGAATAATTTGTTTGAAATGTACAGTTCACATCTTTAGAACAATCAAAAGAGGAACAATTTTCCAGTGCTAAAAATGCACCTGGATAGCTCTCCTGTGACCAGTACCATCCCAGTAACTGTAAGTGATGGAAAGAGGTTCATCTGAAAGAGGGATATGATTGTTTAATCAGTTCTGATGCAAGAGTAATCCAAAAGAGGAAGATACACATTAGATTAAAAGATATTGTGCTGTCAGCATGTGGCAGTACTTTTGATCAATTCTTGCTCACGCGACCACTGCATCTTCAAGCGTTCTCGCTCTGCTTGTTCCTCTGCCTCTCTCTCTCTGAAGGATCATTCTTAGCAAACAGCTTGAGGGTTAAACAAAGCTTGAAAACGACAACCAACACTCCAAGTGATGATAAACTAAAAGATATACCTGTCAGGTAGAAAACTTGTCTCAACTGTGGGATCCTTTCCAAGTTGTTTCTTCTGAGTCTCTTCTGTAATGAATAATGAGTAAAACGTTCATACACTCTGATAATTCACAAGTAGTTCAAAGGGTCTAGGCATAAAGAAACAGTGTGGATAGGTCACTAGGGCACTGTGAGCACAAACGGTGAGATTGTAAATAAACAGATCATAATCATGTTCCGTAGCCGTCACCAGGAACCGGTCATTATTCGCATAGTATAACTAGATCGACTATATTGGTATAAACTACAGAACAAAAAATTATGCTGCCACATTGCAGCATAATTGCAAAAAAGAGGGCACTTAGGTTGCGGTTGAGGAAGGAGGAGAGTCTTATAGCGGTGTATTTCAATTTCCCCCCTCTTTTCATTGTTGGATCAAGGAACAACGACATATTATTTTTCAACTGCTGTAAATCCAAAAGTTAACCAGCATGTACTTTTTAATCTTTTCCTTTAATCATATATGCACTTATTTTGTGTCGATGCAAGAAGCAGAAAGAGTGCACTTATCTAGTCTAGGTTCAGTTATTTCCAACTTTCCATGCAAGGACATCCACACACAACTTTCTATGAAAAAACTCAGGGCATGACAACAAGGCGTTGCAGCCTACAGTGGAACCAATCAAAGTAAATTGCAAAGCAGGACATGCAGCTGAAAAAAACCTATTAGTCCACAAGAGTTAAACCTTGCAGATTCAGAAAAAAAAACATACATATGGAACACCATGAGTATTGCAAAGAATGGTACACTTTTTCACTTCCAGAGTAAGCATTACCATACCAGGTATGGAATATTTATGTGTAAGACTAGATACCAATCAAGGACCAAAGCAACATTTCATTTAGCAATGTAGTACTATCATACACAATTTTCATCATATTGTACTGCTATTCCAATTCAATAACATACAGGTTATAGCAACATAGGGATCCTTGGCATAAAACATCACTGCAGTCAACAATGAGTTGTTAAAATGAAGGACTGACTGGTTTAATTTGAACACTAAGACGCAACACGGGTTTGTGAACAGACGAGAGCAATACATACAAAGGAATGATATATGCCCTATTATTAAATGAAATTCATCTACAATGTCTCAGCTGTGCTAGCATCTGAAAGAAAGAACAAATACGATATACAAACTGCAAGCAACGATCTTGATAACAAAAGTAGATAAACAATCAAACAAGGGAAATCCAGAGTCAATGTGACAGGTAACAGATGACCTGATTATACAAACTGAAAAGATATATGCTTGAGAAAAATAGTCACATTAGTTAAGCCAACAGAACATGAGTAACTAAAAATGAAAAGGTTAGAACATCATACGGTTCTCAAACTCATCCTCGTCACTTCCGTTCCCAATGTCATCATAGAACGACAAGCGTGGATCTCCCCTCACTCTCCTCTTTTTCCTTTTCTGCATTTGCAGTTCTTCTTCTCTGAAACCAACAAAACAACACTTAAATTGGCATGAGGAAAGAAATCACAGAAATTTCTGATTCCAAGCTAGGATTTCAAACTCACTCTTGTTGCAATTTTTGAAGCTTCTCTTTCTCTTCCTCCTCTATCTTAGTTCGTATGTTAACCCTCTGCTCAGGCAATGGGTGAAAATTAAGTAAACAAAGTTTACTTTGCCCAGGAATAGAAAAGCGAAGGATGATGTACATAAACGGTCTGTCTATCACCTTCTCAACATACTGCTCCCTCGTAACTAGGCCGACAGTCTCCTTCTTGAATGCAGTCTCAAGAATCTGAAAATGACAATTCTTAGTGTCAGCTTGTAAAATACAGCTCCACGGTATTAGATTTACATGGCACTTGCAAAAACCTCTATAATCCTGTGAAGAAGCAGTGACAAAGATCCAACAAAAGAAATCCACCCAGTGACTTAAAATTAAAATACATACATAGAAAAAAAATTAAAAAGGGGGAATCAATACTTCTAGTTCTGGGTATCCCTAAGCGAATTGTTGAAGTGCCAAAATCCAACAGAGTACAAGTCCCACGCCCATCAGGATCTATCAAACTTAGCTGTGAGGCATCTACCAAACATTGTTACCAAATCTGTAAGTGCCCACATGTCCTTCAAGGCTATGACCTTGCATCTTCTGAGAAAAGTTATCCAAGAAAAGCTAACTATGTCATGGCAGCCACAATACGTAATTCTCCAACAACAGAAGTAGTAACAACTTACAATAGGGCTACCAAATCCCGCAATATCTACTCATGCCAAAGCACACCCGAATCAACCAGCAAGCGAACCGGTCCAAACAGCATCTAAATTCAATTCCACATGCATGCTAGTAAGCGAATCAACCAGTAAGCAGACGAAGGTTTGGCCGCGGCGATGACTTTACCTCGGAGGTGCTGGAGCCGAACTGGAGGAGGCCCGGCTGCCCGTCGGCGTTCTTGTTCTTGAGCTCCTCGATCTTCCGGCGCTCCGCCTCGCGCTGCTTCTCAAGCCGCCGGATCTTCACCGCATCCTGCGCGGTGCCCACGTACCCGTCGCCGAACCCCGACATCCTTCCTCCTCGGATCTCCCCGTGTTGCGGCCTTGCCCGAGGGAGTGGCGGTGGGGGGTGGGGGGGCGAGGGGGAGCGCCGCCGCTGTCCGACGGAGAGTGGAGGCGGCGGCCGGCGGGAGGACGGGTCGCCGAGAGGGGAGGAATAGGGCGATTTCGGGAAGGCCTCGATCGCGGAGTCTATGCCTCGCCTTTTTTTTTAAGGGAAAAGGCCTTTTATTACTCAAACAGCGTGTTTGGCAGTTTGAGGGATTGGGAATGGGAGTTTAGGCGTCTCCATTAGTTGGCGGAGGAGAAAAAATCGCCTGCAAGACACCGCCGTATTAAACCGCAAGTCTGTGGGGTCGTGATCGTCGTCATGGCCAGCCCACTGATATTTTAAAAATTTAAACACGGCACAAACACGGCAAGAAATTCATTGCAAACTTGGTGAGTTCGTTCAAACTTAAACATATTTTACAAAAAAAACCGCGGCTACTCCGCTGTCTCCTCGCCGCCCGCCTCGCCGCCCATGCCTTTGGCTACATGCCGAGGAGGTCAGTAGAACAGCGATGTAGTCGCCGCCGCCGCCGTCGTCGTCGTCGTTCCGCTTCGCCTTACGCTTAAACCTCAAGCGTCCTCTCTACACCCTCTCGGTTGGCGGCGGCGGTTAGAAGGTCCGGGCGTCGTCGTCGTCGCCGTCGAGATCACGACGCCGCTCGTCCTCACGCCCACGCTTGCGGCGGCGATCTCCTCGAGGCCCGCAGCTGTCGGACCGTCTCGTTCGCGAGGTAGTCGTCCGCGCCCTTCGCATGGCGTCCTCGTCGGGCTTGCGCGGGCTATCTCCTCGTACTCAGCGGGAGGCGGGCTCGGCTTGGGCTCGGCGAGACAAACGGCCGGTGGGTGGCGGCGAAGCGCCGTCACGGACGCCGGGCTGCGGTCTGCGCAGCCCACCGGCGTGTCTCTGGCTCCGGCTGACGGGCGGGCGCGAGCGAGCCGCCGAAGAGGAGGACCCCGGTCTCCATGCGCCTCGGGTCGAGAGCTTCCCGGGCGTGAAAAGGAAGGGGCGGGGTAGTCGAGGCGGCGTGTTGCCGCCCTCGATGTACTCGAGGCGGCGTCCGCGTCGCGCCCGCACGCCCATCATTGACGCCGGCGGCGAGTTTTACTGCCGGAGGGCACGACCCGTTGGTGGCCTCGAGCTGCTGGCGTGACGGCGGCCGGCACGGCTCCACAAATGGCTGTCGAGGCGTCTGTGGCGCCTCTCGCCGCCTGACGCGAGTTCGAGCGGATCGAAGCGATCTCCGCCGCCGCACCGCCCGGAGAATACCGGGGCATCGGCACGCCGCCCGCGATCCTCCACGCCCCAGGCACCCGCATGTCCGGCGGGACCGGGTACTCGGCCTCGTAAAGGAGGCGAGCCTCGTCTTCATGGAGATGGCGGCGGCCGAAGCCGTTCGCCGCCGCGCCGTCGCCTGGGAAACGTTCGGTCATTGGTTTTGAACTGGAGACGGCGAAAGGAGGAGAGGAGAGGAGGAGCGACGGCGGAGGGGAAGTGTGAGACGACCGAGTGCGCCGGGGCGCGGCATATATAGGCCGACGCGCAGCCCACATGGGTGGCACCGTGCGTACGCGTGGCGGGCGAGGCGAGGGCGAGGGACGCGCGTCGTCCGGCCTTCACTGCGCCGCCCGTGAAGCATCAATGGCGCAGGCTGACCGGCGCGGCAATGGCGACAGCTTTGGCATTGATTCGCCGCGAAGCGAGGCGATGAGGACGACGAAGGGCAAGTAATCCGTGTCGCCGACGCGTCGGGCCCGCGATTTCTTCGCGCAAAAAGTTCGCCAGCGCCCGAAGCGCCCTCGGTAGCGCGGGTTGGGCTGGGTCCGCGGCGCTGCTTCGCCCAAGCCGTAATCGGGCTTCTAGGGGCGCGACTGGGCCGTTTTTTCGGCGCCGGCACGAAAAAAACGCCTGGGGAGGCCTTTTTGGGGGCGCGGCTGGAGATGCCCTAGGAGGGGGAATTTGTGAAGGGATTAGACTTGGGAAGTAGAGTTTTAGTCCCGGTGTGTGGTGGGAATTATCAGTGGGAATTCAGCAGGGAGTTATTTTTCTTTGTTTGGTTCATGGGTATAGGAATGGGAATTGTTCTATGAGATGGGCAAATGAGTGTTGCCGTTAAACATGTCTGAATAAGAAAATACTCATATTTTGAATTTATTTGTTCCACACGGAACAGAGAAAATGTTGGAGCTACAACGTTGCATTTGATCAGTATACTTACATGCATACAAAATATCAGAAGATATCAGGTTAAAAAGGAGATACCAGATAATGGAATTTAACATGAATGTACTTCCTACATTTATACTCCCTCTGTTCCAAAATAGATGACTCAATTTTATACTAACTTTAGTATAAAGTTGGGTCATCTATTTTGGAACGGAGGGAGTAATAATATATACCCCCACATATGAAGTCATCAAATCTGTAGCAGCTATCAAGACTTGTTTGAGTGTAAAACTGAACTTAGAAAGTACAGGAAGCATAAAGCATAAAGGTACACAAATGCAAGTGCTATATGACATATATACATATTGTTCTCTACATGCAGCCACAACAACAAGTTAGAGCATTGTGGCTTGCCGTTTTTCATGTATGTGTCAGGTGGCATGATGAACAATATTGGTTCTCTACATGTACAAGTAGCAGCCACAATGGCAAGCCAGCGATGACCAACAAACTACAGCTGAACACTAGCAAATAAATTTATACAAGTACAAGAGAATTCATCCAGTAATTATTCACATCCATGACCCATGTATGCTTCTAAAAAAGTAAAAGGGACATGAGGAACTAATCAAGACAGAGACCTCTGTACAATATTTTTATGAATCAAACAAGGGAACAAATGATATACTAAATCAAAGTAGTAATCCACACCTCTAGCCTTTTGGTGACTCTTGCTCGTGAACTACAAAGGGGCAATGGGAGTGATGGAACAAATCTGTGACCTGTGTATTAGAAAAAAAAATAGAAAGAAGAATATATCTGCATCAGTTTGTGAAGGGAAAATAAACGAATCCAATTTTGTTAACAAAACCAGATGGGATACAGCTAGATGTGCACGTAACAAGGTTGGATTGGCAGCAAAATTGGAAAGGGGAAGAACAGGTTACCTCAGCCGCCGATTTGTTTGGAGGAAGAATGGCGCCGCTGCTAAATATGGGTCATTAGCTAGGATTTTGCCGTGCTATCACTGGGATTTTCGTGCCTTTTTTCCCTTCCACCGTGGGACGCCGTCGCGGGACGTGAGGAATAGCTAGAGCTTTTTTTTGGCGTCAACTCCCACTCCCACGCTGAATTACCAGGGTCCCCCCGGGGAAGAGTTTCAGGGGAGTTGGGCCTCCTAATTCCTCTTCCCCTTCCCCTCTTAATTCCCTTGTCCCTGAGACAATCAAAGGAAGTTAATTCCCATGGGCCTTAAACTCCCATTCCCCAGATCCAAATCCCCCCAAACAAACACGTTGAAAGTCCACAGAGTGTGGGATACAAATTGGGTCATGTGGCTGGCCTAACCACACATGACGCCCCGGAAGTAAAGCAAGAGCATGCTTAGCTAACTTGTGAGCTTCTACATTAGCCTCACGCTTTTCAAAAGTAAAACTACTGGTAGAAGGTGGTGACCTTGATCTAATCTCTTTGATAATAACTCCATAATCTCCCTGACTACCTTTAGCAATGCCCTCGATAACCTGCTTGCAATCGGATGCGACAACATAATGATGTTGATTAAGATCCTCCGCCAATGCAATAGCTTCACGGTATGCGATGGCTTCCAGAGTGGCTGCGTCGCAGACTCCAAACAACACTAAAGCAGAACTGTCCATGAATGCTCCTTGACTGTCTCTGCAGATTGCTACTGCCGAGCCCCCTCTCTGTGGACGAACTCCTGCGTCTACATGAATCTTCGCATAACCCGTTGGCGGAGCCTTCGGTCGAGTGACGCCAGATGTAGTTCTGGCCGCTGCTTGATTCAGTTTTCTGGGCTTTCTCAAAACTTCCAAATCTTGGATGTAGCATGTTATGAAGGCCCTTATCGCATGTGGGGTCTGGAATATAGACTCGTGTATGGCCTTACGTCGGGATGTCCAGATGGCCCAGAGTGTCACCACCAGCAAGGTGAATTGCTCATGCGATAGTTCTCCCATTAAGTTGAAAAGTCAGCTCTTGGTTCGGTTTTCAGTTGTAGCTAGCAGGGTGCAGCAAAGTTCCTCGTCAATCAGCGCCCATGTGCATCTGGAAACGGTGCATTCGAGGAGAGAGTGGCGCCATGAGTCGGCTGCGCCGCAAAAACCACAGGAGCTCGTTGTTGTCATGTTGCGATGTTCCCTGACATCTTCCGTCGGGAGCGACTGCTTTGAGAGCCTCCACAGAAACATGCGAACTTTCGATGGCACTTCCGTCTTCCACAAAGTCTTCCATGAGGCCGACTCTGATGTTGTTGAAGAGCCCCCGGAGCCCTCCAGCCAAGCCTCTCTCCTTTGCCTGGTCGACACTAGCATATTGTAGGCCGACCGAACCGTGAACTGGCCTGTTCTTTCATGCGCCCAGCTCCAGTAATCCTGCATCGGAGTCGTGCACAGTGGGATCCTTAGCACAACCTTCGCGTAAAAAGCAAAAAATGTGGCTTCGATCTTCTGCCTATCCCATGTGGCGCTGGTGTGATCCATCAGCTCTGCCACAGTGATCGGCGGTGTGTTTGTCAGACAGCCATATCTCTGGACGGGGGAGCCAATTATCATTCCAAATGTCAGTGCTTTCTCCGTTGCCAATCCGCTTAATCAGGCCGAGTTTTAGTGTGTCTCTTCCTTCAATAAGTGCTCGCCAAATATGACTTGGATGACTCCCAAGCGCAGCCTCAAGGATCGCCTACTGTGACATATACGACGCGATCGCCACCAGGGCCACCCGATCTAGGCCGTCCTAGATTGAGCCTAGAAAAAACGCCACGCCTATATCTCGCTTCAGGCGAGTGATCCTTCCGTCTCGTCTGAAGCTTTCTTCATCCGCTGTTGCTGGCTGGGCGGACAATTTTTTCCTATTGATCGCCCTAGGCTCGACGACCGCTGAGTTCACTTTCCCGTATGAGCATTCGGTACATATATAAGTTAGTGGAAGAGTCAAAGGGTCACCACTACTGAGGATCTCCCCCTTTATCTTAGAAGGGTCGTCTGAGGGTTCGCCGCGGTTCATTGTTGTGCTTACACACTAGGCTACCCTTCTCCGAAAGCTCCGCGGGACCACCTATCACTAGTCTTCGGTCGGAGGACGCCTCTTTCCCCCCACATGGATAAAAGTAAGTAAACAGAAATTAATTCTAACTCCCACATGATAAAAAAAAGTAAAAGGTCTCGCGAAGAAAATATTCCTATTTGATCACTATATACATTACGAGCATCAGGAAGCTGTAGTCTCGATCGATGCATGGACAGGTTTGGTCCGGATTTTTTCGTCTTTTTTTCCTTTTTTATTTTCTTCTGGTTTTATCTATTTCTTCATTGGTTCTTCTATTTTCTGTTGTTCTTCATTTTTCACCGGTTTTCACTAGTGTTACTTTCCTTCCTTCATTTTCATTTGTTCTTTCTCAGTTTTCACTCTTTTTTATTTTCCTTCTTCATTTGTCTTTGTTTTTTCCTGGCTTTCATCGGTTTCCTTCTTTTGTTATTTCTTTCTCAGCTTTCTCGTTTTTCTTTCTTTTGCATTTGTTTATTCTATTATTATTATTATTATTATTATTATTATTATTATTATTATTATTATTATTATTATTATTATTATTATTATTATTCCTTTTGGTTTTAATTTGGTTTCTTCATTTACTTAGTTTCTTTGTCGATTTTCAATAGTTTCTTTTTCATTCAACGCATGTCAATTTTTTCAGTACACATTCAATATTTTTGTATACATCGAAACAATTTTGTATACATGTTTAACATTTTGAAGTACATGATTAACATTTTTCTTGTGTCTACTTTTTTCATACACATTGTAATTTTTTATATATCTAATAAATTTTATAATACCCAATTAACATTTTTAAAATACAACATTGGCATTTTTTAATACATTGTGAACATTCTTTTATACACATTTTAAATATTTCTCAAATATTTGATTAACATTATTCGAATACAAGATTAACAAGCTTTTTAATACATGGTCAACAATTGTTTTATACATATTTAACATTTTTCAAATGCTTGATTAATATTTTTCAAAAACTTGCTTAACATTATTTCAAATGCTTGATTAACATTTTTTTAAATACATGATCAATTTTTTTCATACACATTGTATTTATTTTATACATGAGAAACCTTTTCTCTATACACATATTTTTTCAAATGTTTGGTTAGCATTTTAAGTGTTTTTATGTGAGTGCTTATTGTAATATATTTACTTAGAACATTTGGAAGTATAAACAAAATAGAAAAGATGAAAAAAATGAGGTTGTGGCCACCCATGCGCCTGGCCCGGCCCATCTGGAGCCTCGCTTCAGGCGAGGCTTCCCTCTTGTCTCGCGTGAAGCGAGACATAGAGGCGCCCTAAACAAACTCTTTCTCTCTCGTCCCTCTCACCTCATGTTTCATCCATGTATTATAAATCTAGGGGATATCCTGCTTGTTTTCTCCATACTCCATCAAATCCAAAAAGGCAAGCATCATCGAGAAAAGGCATGGCAAGCATAGCAAAACAGTCATGCTTGATTTTTTTTCTGAAGTTAATGGAACCTACATCTTGCCTATGAGTTATGTGCCATAGAAATTGACAAGCTTCAAGGACAAGAGCAAGTAGTCGAACAAAGTTTGATTGACAAAGATCTTCAAAGTAATGATGCACGGGATCAAGAAAAGGAGGATGACAAGGTGTTGGGAGTCATCCAAGAGGGGACCAAGATCAAGTTTCACAACTATCGCGCTCTCCCAACATATTTGAAGAGGCATGTCTAGCAAGTAATTTACCTATATTTCGATTTGTTCATAATTTTATTGTTGATGCCTCTATTAGAAAAATTCTAATAAGAGATCTGACCAATGAAAAAGGGTAACTTATTTGTTAGCAATAAGATTGTTACAAAGCATACCGGTCAACACAATTTACCATTCAGAAAGACCGGTAGTGAAAAATTATTACAACTAAAGATTTCTCTGTTGTTTTCTTTAGAGTTTATATCTATGTGGGTACCTTTGTTTGTTTCATACCCGGCTTGCATTTGGTCTCAAATGAGACATGTATGTTCTAACTATTTTTCTTTCCAAGTTTGAATTCTTTTGAGAAAACCGATGCCAGTACAATATCTTATCCAATGACATCGGAAAAAGAATGCAAAAGAAAATTCATAGTTGAATGGAGAGATGTCAAATCTGAACCATTTTTTTCCTTAGTTCTAAAGCCGTTCTTGAAGGAAATATGCCCTAGAGGCAATAATAAAGTTGTTATTTTATATTTCCTTATATCATGATAAATGTTTATTATTAATGCTAGAATTGTATTAACCGGAAAGTTGATGCATGTGTGGACACATAGACAAAACACCATGTCCCTAGTAAGCCTCTACTAGACTAGCTCGTTAATCAAAGATGGTTAATTTCCTAACCATAGACATGTGTTGTCATTTGATAAACGGGATCACATCATTAGGAGAATGATGTGATGGACAAGACCCATCTGTTAGCTTAACATATTGATCGTTCAATTTTATTGCTATTGCTTTCTTCATGTCAATTACATGTTCCCCCGACTATGAGATTGTGCAACTCTCGGATACCGGAGGAATGCCTTGTGTGCTATCAAACGTCACAACTTAAATGGGTGATTATAAAGATTCTCTACAGGTATCTCTGAAGGTGTCTGTTGGGTTGGCATAGATCGAGATTAGGATTTGTCACTCCAAGTATCGGAGAGGTATCTCTGGGCCCTCTCGGTAATACACATCATAAGAAGCCTTGCAAGCAAAGTGACTAATGAGTTAGTCGCGGGATGATATATTACGAAACAAGTAAAGAGACTTGCCGGTAACGAGATTGAACTAGGTATGAAGATACTGACGATCAAATCTCGGGAAAGTAACATACTGACGACAAAGGGAACAACGTAAGTTGTCATTACGGTTTGACCGATAAAGATCTTTGTAGAATATGTGGGAGCCAATATGAGCATCCAGGTTCCGCTATTGGTTATTGACCGGAGAGGTGTCTCGGTCATGTCTACATAGTTCTCGAACCCGTAGGGTCCGCACGCTTAACGTTCGATGAAGATTTTATATTGTATGAGTTATGTGATTTGGTGACCGAATGTTGTTCAGAGTCCCGGATGAGATCACAGATATGTTGGACGATGGTATTCGAACACGAAAGTGTTTCGGGGGTACCGGGTACTTATCGGGTCACCGGAAAGGAGTTTCGGGCACCCCGGCAAAAGATATGGGCTTAATGGGCCAAGTGAGGGAACACACCAGCCCACAAGGGGCTGGTGCGTGTTGGGGAACGTAGTAATTTCAAAATTTTCCTACGCACACGCAAGATCATGGTGATGTATAGCAACGAGAGGGGAGAGTGTTATCTACGTACCCTCGTAGACCCGAAGCGAAGCGATCTGGCGTAGAGGAAGTAGTCGTCGTTCTCCTCGCGATCCGACCGATCCGGCGCCGTTACTCCGGCGCCCGAGTTCTTGACACACGTACAGCTCGATGGCGTCCCTCGTACTCCGATCCAGCCGAGTGTCGAGGGAGAGTTCCGTCGGCCGACGGCGTGGTGGCGATCTTGATGTTTCACGGCGCGCGGGCTTCGCCTAAGCTTCATGACAGTATAACCGAGGTGGAATATGGTGGAGGGGCACCGCTGCACGGCTAAGGAACGATCTAAAGATCAACTTGTGTGTTCCAAGGTGCCCCCTGCCCCGTATATAAAGGAGCAAGGGGGGGGGGCGGCGGCCAAGGGTGGCGCGCAAGGAGTCCTACTCCTCTGGGAGTAGGATTCCCCCAATCCTAGTTGGACTAGGATTCCTGGAGGGAAAGAGAGAGAGGGGGGCCCCTTCTCCTAGTCCTAGTAGGACTAGGGAAGGGGGGGGCTGTGACCACCTAGGGCTGGCCCTTCTCCTTTCCACTAAGGCCCATCGAGGCCCATTTACCTCCGGGGGTTCCAGTAACCTCCGGTACTTGATAAATTCCGTTTTACGGAACCATTCGAACTCCAAACATAGGCTTCAATATATCAATCTTTATGTCTCGACCATTCCGAGACTCCTCGTCATGTCCGTGATCACATCCGGGACTCGAACTTCTTCGGTACATCAAAATACATAAACTCATAATAAGCATCCATCGAAACTTTAAGCGTGCGGACCCTACGGTTCGAGAACAATGTAGACATGACCTAGAACTATTCACGGTCAATAACCAACAGCGGGACCTGGATGCCCATATTGGTTCCTACATATTCTCGAAGATCTTTATCGGTCGGACCGCATAACAACATCGTTGTTCCTTTGTCATCGGTATGTTACTTGCCCGAGATTCGATCGTCGGTATCAATACCTAGTTCAATCTCGTTACGCAAGTCTCTTTACTCGTTCCGTAATACATCATCTCACAACTAACTCATTAGTTGTAGTGCTTGCAAGGCTTCATGATGTGTATTACCGAGAGGGCCCAGAGATACCTCTCCGACAATCGGAGTGACAAAACCTAATCTCGAATACGCCAACCCAACATCGCCTTTGGAGACACTGTAGTACTCCTTTATAATCACCCGATGGCGTTGTGACGTTTGGTAGCACCCAAAGTGTTCCTCCGTAAACAGGAGTTGCATAATCTCATAGTTACGGGAACATGTATAAGTCATGGATAAAAGCGGTAGCAACATACTAAGCGATCGTGTGCTAAGCTAATGGAATGGGTCATGTCAATCGATCATTCTACTAATGATGTGACCTTGTTAATCAAATAACAACTCTTTGTTCATGGTCAGGAAACATAACCATCTTTGATTAACAAGCTAGTCTAGTAGAGGCATACTAGTGACATCTTGTTTGTTTATACATTCACACATGTATCATGTTTCCGGTTAATACAATTCTAGCATGAATGACAAACATTTATCATGAAATAAGGAAATAAATAATAACTTTATTATTGCCTCTAGGGCATATTTCCTTGATCTCCCACTTGCACTAGAGTCAATAATCTAGATTACATAGTAATGATTCTAACACCCATGGAGTCTTGGTGCTGATCATGTTTTGCTCGTGGAAGAGGCTTAGTCAACGGTCTGCAACATTCAGATCCGTATGTATCTTGCAAATCTCTATGTCTCCCACGGACTAAGTCCGGATGGAATTGAAGCGTCTCTTGATGTGCTTGGTCCTCTTGTGAAATCTGGATTCCTTCGCTAAGGCAATTGCTCGATATTGTCACGAAAGATTTTCATTGGACCCGATGCACTAGGTATGACACCTAAATCGGATATGAACTCCTTCATCCGCACTCCTTCATTAGCTGCTTCCGAAGCTGCTATGTATTCCGCTTCACATGTAGATCCCGCTTCGACGCTTTGTTTAGAACGCACCAACCGACAGCTCCTCCGTTTAGTGTAAATCGTATCCGATCTGCGATTTAGAATCGTCGGATCGGTGTCAAAGCTTGCATCAACGTAACCGTTCACGATGAGCTCTTTGTCACCTCCATATCGAGAAACATATCCTTAGTCCGTTTCGTATTTCAGGATGTTCTTGACCGCTGTCGATGATCCACTCTGGATTACTTTGGTACCTCCTGCTAAACTTATAGCAAGGCACACATCAGTGTCTGTACACAAGATTGCATACATGATAGAGCCTATGGCTGAAGCATAGGAACATCTTTCATTTTCTCTCTATCTTCTGCGGTGGTCGGGCATTGAGTCTTACTCAACTTCACACCTTGTAACACGAGCAAGAACCCTTTCTTTGCTTGATCCATTTTGAACTTCTTCAAAATTTTGTCAAGGTATGTGCTTTGTGAAAGTCCAATTAAGCGTCTTGATCTATCTCTATAGATCTTTATACCTAATATGTAAGCAGCTTCACCGAGGTCTTTCATTGAAAAACTCTTATTCAAGTATCCCTTTATGCTATCAGAATTTCATATCATTTCCGATCAGCAATATGTCATCTACATATAATATCGAAATGCTCTGAGCTCCCACTCACTTTCTTGTAAATCAAGGCTTCTCCAAAAGTGCAGACAAACCCAAATGCTTTGATCACACTATCAAAGCGTTTATTCCAACTCGAGATGCTTGCACCAGTCCATAGATGGATCATTGGAGCTTGCACACTTTGTTAGCTCCTTTGGATCGATAAAACCTTCTCGTTGCATCATATACAACTCTTCTTCCGTAAATCCATTCAGAATGCGGTCTTTACATCCATTTGCCAAATTTCATAATCATAAAATCGGCAATTGCTAACATGATTCGGACGGACTTAAGCATCGCTTCGGGTGAGAAGGTCTCATCGTAGTCAATCCCTTGAACTTGCCGAAACCTTTTGCGACAAGTCGAGCTTTATAAACGATAACATTACCGTCGGCGTCGGTCTTCTTCTTGAAGATCCACTTGTTTTCTATTGCTTGCCTACCCTCGGGCAAGTCAACCAAAGTCCACACTTTGTTTTCATACATGGATCCCATCTCAGATTTCATGGCTTCAAGCCATTTTGCGGAATCTGGGCTCACCATCGCTTCTTCATAGTTCGTGGGTTCATCATGATCTAGTAGCATGATTTCCGAAACAGGATTACCGTACCACTCAGTGCGGATCTTACTCTGGTTGATCTACGAGGTTCTGTAGCAACTTGATCTGAAGTTTCATGATCCACATCATCAACTTCCTCACTACTTGGTGTAGGTGTCTCAGAAACCGGTTTCTGCGACGAACTGCTTTCAAGTAAGGGAGAAGGTACAATTACCTCATCAAGTTCTACTTTCCTCCCACTCACTTCTATCGAGAGAAACTCCTTCTCTAGAAAGGATCCATTCTTAGCAACAAAAGTCTTGCCTTCGGATCTGTGATAGAAGGTGTACCCAACTGTCTCCTTTGGGTATCCTATGAAGACACATTTCTCTGATTTGGGTTCGAGCTTATCGGGTTGAAGCTTTTCACATAAGCATCGCATCCCCAAACTTTAAGAAAGCGACAACTTTGGTTTCTTGCTAAACCATAGTTCATAAGGTGTCGTCTCAGCGGATTTCGACGGTGTTCTATTCAGTGTGAATGCGGCCGTCTCTAGAGCATAACCCCAAAGCGATAGCGGTAAATCAGAAGAGACATCATAGATCGCACCATATCCAAGAAAGTACGATTCTGACGTTCGGACACACCATTACTGTTGTGGTGTTCGGGTGGCGTGAGTTCTAAACTATTCGCATTGTTTCAAATGTAGACCAAACTCGTAACTCAAATATTCACCTCCACGATCAGATCGTAGAAATTTAATTTTCTTGTTACGATGATTTTCAACTTCACTCTGAAATTCTTTGAACTTTTCAAACGTTTCAGACTTATGTTTCATTAAGTAGATATACCCATATCTGCTTAAGTCATCTGTGAAGGTGAGAAAATAACGATATCCGCCACGAGCCTCAACATTCATCGGACCACATACATCTGTATGTATAATTTCCAACAAATCTGTTGCTCTCTCCATAGTACCGGAGAACGGTGTTCTAGTCATCTTGCCCATGAGGCACGGTTCGCAAGTGCCAAGTGATTCATAATCAAGTGACTCCAAAAGTCCATCGATGGAGTTTCTTCATGCGCTTTACACCGATATGACCTAAGCGGCGATTACCACAAATAAGTTGCACTTTCGTTATCAACTCTGCATCTTTTGGTTTCAACATTATGAATATGTGTATCACTACTATCGAGATTCATCAAAAATAGACCACTCCTCAAGGGTGCATGACCATAAAAGATATTACTCATATAAATAGAACAACCATTATTCTCGATTTAAATGAATAACCGTCTCGCATCAAACAAGATCTAGATATAATGTTCATGCTCAACGCAGCACCAAATAACAATTATTTAGGTCTAAAACTAATCCCGAAGGTAGATGTAGAGGTAGCGTGCCGACCGCGATCACATCGACTTTGGAACCATTTCCCACGCGCATCGTCACCTCGTCCTTTGCGAGTTAAGCAATCCGTAGTCCCTGCTTGAGTTGCAAATATTAGCAATGAACCAGATCAAATACCAGTGCTACTACGAGCTCTAGTAAGGTACACATCAATAACATGTATATCACATATACCTTTGTTCACCTTGCCATCCTTCTTATCCGCCAAATACTTGGGGCAGTTCCGCTTCGATGACGATCCGCTTGCGGTAGAAACACTCGATTTCAGGTTTAGGGCCGACTTGGGTTTCTTCTCTGACGACAACTTGCTTGCTGTTCTTCTTGAATTCCTTCTTCTTCCTTTGCCTTTCTTCTTGAAACTAGTGGTCTTATTGACCATCAACACTTGATGCTCCTTCTTGATTTCTACCTCCGCAGCCTTTAGCATTGCGAAGAGCTCGGTATAGTCTTTACTAACCCTTGCATATTATAGTTCATCACGAAGCCTTTGTAGCTTGGTGGCGGTGATTGGAGAATTACATCAATGACACAATCATCCGGAAGATTAACTCCCAATTGTGTCAAGTGATTATAGTACCCGGACATTACGAGTATATGCTCACTAACGTAACTGTTCTCCTCCATCTTGCAGCTATAGAACTTATTGGAGACTTCATATCTCTCAATCCGGGCATTACTTTGGAATATTAACTTCAACTCTGGAACATCTCATATGCTCCATGCGTTCAAAACGTCGTTGAAGTCCCGGTTCTAAGCCGTAAAGCATGGCACATGAACTATAGAGTAGTCATCACTTTGCTCGCGACGTTCACAACATCTGGCGTTGCTCCAAAGAAGAAGCCTATCACCTAGCGGTGCATCCAGGGCGTAGCTCTTACGTGCAGCAATGAGGATAATCCTCGAAGTTACGGACCCGATCCGTGTAATTGCTACCATCATCTTTCAACTTTGCTTTCTCAAGGAACGCATTAAAATTCAACGGAACAACAAACGAGCCATCTATCTACAATCAAACATAAACAAGCAAGATACTATCGGTACTAAGTTCATGATAAATTTAAGTTCAATTAATCATATTACTTAAGAACTCCCACTCGAAAGACATCTCTAGTCATCCAAGTGATCACGTGATCCAAATCAACTAAACCATAACCGATCATCACGTGAAATGGAGTAGTTTTCAATGGTGAACATCTTATGTTGATCATATCTACTATATGATTCACGCTCGACCTTTCGGTCTCCGTGTTCGAGGCCATATCTGCATATGCTAGGCTCGTCAAGTATAACCCGAGTATTCTGCGTGTGCAAAACTGGCTTGCACCCGTTGTAGATGGACGTGAGCTTATCACACCCGATCATCACGTGGTGTGCGGGCACGACGAACTTTGGCAGCGGTGCATACTCGGGAGAACACTTCTTGATAATTTAGTGAGAGATCATCTTATAATGCTACCGTCGATCAAAGCAAGATAAGATGCATAAAGGATAAACATCACATGCAAATCAATATAAGTGATATGATATGGTCATCATCATCTTGTGCTTCACGATCCCCATCTTGCGGCACCACCATGATCACCATCGTCACCGCGCGACACCTTGATCTCCATCGTAGCATCGTTGTCGTCTCGCCAAACTTATGCTTCTCGACTATCGCTACCGCTTAGTGATAAAGTAAAGCATTACGAAGCGATGCATTGCATACAATAAGCGACAACCATATGGCTCCAGCCGATTGCCGATAACCGGTTACAAAACATGATCATCTCATACAATAAAATATAGCATCACGTCTTGACCATATCACATCACAACATGCCTGCAAAAACAAGTTAGACGTCCTCTACTTTGTTGTTGCAAATTTTACGTGGCTGCTACGGGCTTAAGCAAGAACCAGTCTCACCTCGCATCAAAACCACAGCGATACTTCGTCAAATAGACTCCGTTTAACCTTCTCAAGGACCGGGCGTAGCCACACTCAGTTCAACTAAAGTGAGAGAGCAGCACCCACCAGTCACCTTTAAGCAGCGAGTGCTCGTGGCGGTGAAACCAGTCTCGCGTAAGCGTCTGCGTAATGTCGGTCAGGCGCTTCATCTCACAATACCGCTGAACCAAAGTATGACATCTTTGGTAGGTAGTATGACTTGTATCGCCCACAACTCACTTGTGTTCTACTCGTGCAAAACATCAAACCATAGAAAAACCTAGGCTCGGATGCCCTTTGTTGGGGAGCGTAGTAATTTTAAAATTTTCCTCGCACACGCAAGATCATGGTGATGTATAGCAACAAGAGGGAGAGTGTTATCTACGTACCCTCGTAGACCCGGCGAAGCGATCACAACGTAGAGGAAGTAGTCGTCGTTCTCCTCGCGATCCGACCGATCCGGCGCCGTTACTCCGACGCCCCGAGTTCTTGACACGTACAGCTCGATGGCGTCCCTCGTACTCGATCCAGCCGAGTGTCGAGGGAGAGTTCCGTCGACCGACGGCGTGGTGACGATCTTGATGTTTCACCGGCGCAGGGCTTCGCCTAAGCTTGCGACAGTATAACCGAGGTGGAATATGGTGGAGGGGCACCGACACGGCTAAGGAACGATCTAAAGATCAACTTGTGTGTTCAAGGTGCCCCCTGCCCCGTATATAAAGGAGCAAGGGGAGGGGCGGCGGCCAAGGGTGGCGCGCAGGAGTCCTACTCCCTCCGAGTAGGATTCCCCCAATCCTAGTTGGACTAGGATTCCCGGAGGGAAAGAGAGAGAGGGGCGGCCCTTCTCCTAGTCCTAGTAGGACTAGGGAAGGGGAGGCCTGTGACCACCTAGGGCTGGCCCTTCTCCTTTCCACTAAGGCCCATCGAGGCCCATTTACCTCCGGGGGTTCCAGAACCTCCGGTACTTGATAAATTCCGTTTTACCGGAACCATTCCAACTCCAAACATAGGCTTCCAATATATCAATCTTTATGTCTCGACCATTCCGAGACTCCTCGTCATGTCCGTGATCACATCCGGGACTCGAACTTCTTGGTACATCAAAATACATAAACTCATAACAACTGTCATCAAAACTTTAAGCGTGCGGACCCTACGGTTCGAGAACAATGTAGACATGACCTAGAACTATTCACGGTCAATAACCAACAGCGGGACCTGGATGCCCATATTGGTTCCTACATATTCTCGAAGATCTTTATCGGTCGACCGCATAACAACATCGTTGTTCCTTTGTCATCGGTATGTTACTTGCCCGAGATTCGATCGTCGGTATCAATACCTAGTTCAATCTCGTTACGGCAAGTCTCTTTACTCGTTCCGTAATACATCATCTCACAACTAACTCATTAGTTGTAGTGCTTGCAAGGCTTCAGTGATGTGTATTACCGAGAGGGCCCAGAGATACCTCTCCGACAATCGGAGTGACAAAACCTAATCTCGAAATACGCCAACCCAACATCGCCTTTGGAGACACCTGTAGTACTCCTTTATAATCACCCGATGGCGTTGTGACGTTTGGTAGCACCAAAGTGTTCCTCCGTAAACGGAGTTGCATAATCTCATAGTTACAGGAACATGTATAAGTCATGGATAAAAGCGGTAGCAACATACTAAGCGATCGTGTGCTAAGCTAATGGAATGGGTCATGTCAATCGATCATTCTACTAATGATGTGACCTTGTTAATCAAATAACAACTCTTTGTTCATGGTCAGGAAACATAACCATCTTTGATTAACAAGCTAGTCTAGTAGAGGCATACTAGTGACATCTTGTTTGTTTATACATTCACACATGTATCATGTTTCCGGTTAATACAATTCTAGCATGAATGACAAACATTTATCATGAAATAAGGAAATAAATAATAACTTTATTATTGCCTCTAGGGCATATTTCCTTCAGTGCGCCCCCTATAGGGCCAGCCATATGGGGAGTAAAGGAAAGGAGAGGAGGAGAAGGAAAGTATGAAGTAGGACTCCTACCTCCTTCCCCTCCCCCTCCTTCCTTTCCCCCTTGTCCAAAAGAGGGAGGGGGGAGGCCGAATTGGAGGAGGCCCCCAAGTAGGATTCCTCCTACTTGGGGCTCCCCTTGCTGCTCCCCCCTCCCACCTATATATATGTGGGGATGGGGCACCTAGAACACACAAGATTGATTCCTAGCCGTGTGCAGCGCGCCCCTCCACAGTTTACACCCCCCGGTCATATGCTCGTAGTGCTTAGGTGAAGCCCTGCGCGGATCACTTCACCATCACCACGCCGTCATGCTGACGGAACTCATCTACTTCCTCGACGCTCTACTGGATCAAGAGTTCGAGGGACGTCATCGAGCTGAACATGTGTAGAACTCGGAGGTGTCGTACGATCGGTGCTTGATGGGTCGGAACGAGAAGAAGTTCGACTACATCAACCGCGTTGTCAAATGCTTCCGCTTTCGGTCTACGAGGGTACGTAGACACACTCTCCCCCTCTCGTGGCTATGCATCTCGTAGATAGATCTTGCGTGATCGTAGGAATTTTTTTGAAATTGCATGCTACGATTCCCAACAGTGGCATCATGAGCCATGTCTATGCGTAGATGATATGCACGAGTAGAACACAAAGAGTTGTGGGCGGTGATCGTCATACTGCTTACCACTAATGTCTTATTCTGATTCGGCGGTATTGTTGGATGAAGCGGCCCGAACCAACCTTACATGACCACGTTCATGAGACCGGTTCCACCGACAGACATGCAACTAGTTTTGCATAAAGGTGGCTGGCGGGTGTCTGTTTCTCCTACTTTAGTTGAATCAAATTTGACTGTGGACGGTCCTTGTTGAAGGTTAAAACAACAAACTTGATAAATCACTGTTGTGGTTTTGTGCGTAGGTAAGAACGGTTCTTGCTAGAAGCCTGTAGCAGCCACGTAAAACTTGCAACAACAAAGTAGAGGATGTGTAACTTGTTTTTTCAGGGTATGTTGTGATGTGATATGGTCAAGACATGATGTGATATACGTTATTGTATGAGATGATCATGTTTTGTAAGTTATCGACAACCGCAGGAGCCTTATGGTTGTCTCTTTATTGTATGAAATGCAAACCCCATGTAATTGCTTTACTTTATCACTATGAGTTAGCAATAGTTGTAGAAGCAATAGTTGGCGAGACGACCACGACGCAATGATGGAGATCAAGGTGTCGAGCCAGTGACGATGGAGATCATGACAATGCTTTGGATATGGAGATCAAAAGCACGAGATGATGATGGCCATATCATGTCACATATTTTGATTGCATGTGATGTTTATCTTTTATGCATCTTATTTTGCTTAGATTGACGGTAGCATTATAAGATGATCCCTTCACTAAATTTCAAGGTAGAAGTGTTCTACCCGAGTATGCACCGTTGCGAAAGTTCGTCGTTTCGAGACACCATGTGATGATTGGGTGTGATAGACTCTATGTTCACATACAACGGGTGCAAGACAGTTTTGCACATGCGGAATACTCGGGTTAAACTTGATGAGCCTAGCATGTACAGACATGGCCTCAGAACACTAGAGACCGAAAGGTCAAACATGAATCATATAGTAGATATGATCAACATAGAGATGTTCACCATTGATGACTACTCCATCTCACGTGATGATCAGACATGGTTTAGTTGATTTGGATCACGTATCATTTAGATGACTCGAGGGATGTCTATCTAAGTGGGAGTTCTTAAGTAATTTGATTAATTGAACTTAATTTATCATGAACTTAGTCCTGATAATATTTGCTTATCTATGCTGTAGATCAATAGCTCGGATAAAGCTCCTATTTTTTTTGATATGTTCCTATAGAAAAATTGAAAGATGATAGTAGCAATGATGCGGACTGGGTCCATGATCCGAGGATTATCCTCATTGCTGCACCGAAGAATTATGTCCTTGATGCACCGCTAGGTGACAAACCTATTGCAGGAGCAGATGCAGACGTTATGAACGTTTGGCAAGCTCGATATGATGACTAGTTGATAGTTTGGTGCGCCATGCTTTACGGCTTAAAACCGGGACTTCAAAAATGTTTTGAACGCCATGGAGCATATGAGATGTTTCAAGAGCTGAAATTGGTATTTCAAACTCATGCCTGTGTCGAGAGGTATGAGACCTTTGACAAAGTACTTTGCCTACAAGAAGGAGGAGAATAGCTCAGCCAGTGAGCATGTACTCAGAATGTCTGGGCACTACAATCACTTGAATCAAGTGGGAGTTAATCTTCCAGATAAGATAGTGATTGACAAAGTTCTCTAGTCACTTTCACCAAGTTACTAGAACTTCATGATGAACTATAATATGCAAGGGATGACAAAAACGATTCCCGAGATCTTCGCGATGCTAAAATCGGCGAAGGTAGAAATCAAGAAAGCGCATCAATCGTTGATGGTTAACAAGACCACTAGTTTCAAGAAAAAGGCCAAAGGGAAAAAAAGGAACTTCAAGAAGAATGGAAAGAAACTTGCCACTCCCATGAAGAAACCCAAAGCTGGACTTAAGCCTGAAACTGAGTGCTTCTACTGCAAAGGGAATGGTCACTTGAAGCGGAACTGTCCCAAATACTTGGCGGATAAGAAGGATGAAAAAGTGAACAAGGTATATTTGATATACAAATTATTGTTGTGTACTTTAGTAGTGTTCATAGCAACCCCTGGGTATTTGATACCGGTTCAGTTGCTAAGATTATTAACTCGAAACAGGATTTGCAAAATGAACATAGAGTAGTTAAGGGCGAGGTGGCGATGTATGCTGGAAGTGATTCCAAGGTTGATAAGATCACCATCGCATACTCCCTCTACCTTCGGGATTAGTGTTGAACCTAAATAAATGTTATTTGGTGTTTGTGTTGAGCATGAATATGATTAGATCATGTTCATTGCAATATGGTTATTCATTTAAGTCAGAGAATAATTGTTTTTCTATTTACTTGAATAAAACCTTCTATGGTCATACACTCAATGTGAATGGTTTATTGAATCTCGACCGTAGTGATACACATATTCATAATATTGATGCCAAAAGATGCAAAGTTGATAATGATAGTGCAACATATTTCTGGCACTGCCGTTTAGGTCATATTGGTGTAAAACACATGAAGAAACTCCATGCAGATGGGCTTTTGGAATCTGTTGATTATGAATCATTTGATACTTGCAAACCATGCCTCATGGGCAAGATGACTAAAACTCCGTTGTCCAGAACAATGGAGCAAGCTGATGATTTATTGGATATAACTAGGTCAATGCCCGTGCGTTGCAACGGGAAAATGTTATGTATGCATGGGGTATATTCAGGTCATGCTATTCTATATCTATACCTACTAATAAAGCAAGGTGCGTTTCTCCAATTTTTTCATCCGTTCACCGTCGAGAAGTTTTTCTTTCTATCCGAGGTGGTACTAAACTTTTGTGCGTCTTTCCGCTAGAAAAGAAAAAAAAATTATCCAGAATACCGTCATTGGGCCGCGCGCACTCCGGCCAAACGAGACCAGCCAATTTATTATTGCCCACACCATTGGGAAGGCCTTATTTGTCGCATGGGGCGAGGAACAGTTAAAGTTTCGCACAGGGCGCCTTA
This sequence comes from Aegilops speltoides, assembly GCA_021437245.1. Lineage (NCBI taxonomy): Eukaryota > Viridiplantae > Streptophyta > Magnoliopsida > Poales > Poaceae > Aegilops > Aegilops speltoides. Next base: position 386,649,731 of record CM038145.1, on the reverse strand, counting down.
GACTGGGCCGGCCCGTTTCACCTTTTTCGTTGTTCTATTTCTATTTTTCTTTTTCCGTTCCTTTCTATTTCTCTTTTATTTTTTCCCTTTTTATCGTATGATTTAATTATTTTTTATGAAGTAAAAATTTACAATAATATTTAGAATTTCAATATTTTTTAAAATATTCAAATAATGGTTAGAATTCTAAAATATGCTTCTATATTGAACAATGTTCAAACTTTTAAAATCTCCGTTTCCAAATCTTCCCAATATTCAAAAATGATCTCTTTTTAAAATTACTTTTCTTTTCAAAAATCATCAAGATTTATTTATAAAATTACATTTTATAAAATGTTCCATATTTTAAACATTTCTTGTTTTAGTGAAATGTTCAAAAATGAGAAAAATATTTGCGTCTAAAACATTTTGTATTTTTTGAAAGTGCCCTTAGAACAATTCAAAAAATCAAAAAATATTTTGATTTTTTGTAATATGTACATGTTTTTGAAATATTGTTTGTGTATTTCAAAAACTGTTCATGTTTCTAATTGTGTTCGTGATTTTCCTAAGATATTGGAATTTGGAAAAACAATGTTCGCATATTTCTAAAATTGTCCAGGATTTAAAAATTGTTAATGTTTCCAAGAATATTCACCAAATCATATTCTTTGAATGTTCAAAATAATCAAAAATATTTCTGATGTGACACTATAGTATTTTCTTAAATATTCACGTTGACCATTAGCAGTGCGTGTTCGTTCTTTGCTGGTTGACTATAAATGAAAGAAATTGTGGACACGTGACAATAAATTATGTTATTTGGCTTTAGTTAGAGCAAAATTATGGGCACTTGAGCACTAAAATAATCAAAGAGAATAAAACCTAAAAAAAGAAGGGACATTCATGCCTGATTATGCTCATGAAACGGGATTTATGCGCTGCAATTAATAATCCACCCAGTTACGCCGTCGTAGCATAGAGTGGCCGAAGCAATCATGTCCCGAAGGTCGCTACGCAGCAACCAAATGAGGAGGCAGGCACAACCCCGAGACGGAGGCGGACCCGGAGGAAAAAAGGCATGAGTTGGGTGCTCACCACCACGCCGACCAACCCAGTCACTATCAAGATTTCGCGTGTCAAACATGTCCAGCGAGAAGACCATAACTTCTTGCCATGTCGCCTACCATTGTCGAGACCATTTTTTGGATGACACATCAATTATTTTTCTCATTGCTTCTCGTAAAAAAATATCCCTCCCGTTGCAACGCACGGGCATATGTGCTAGTAACAATTAAATCAATCAAAAACTTCATTAGGCTTAATCCTCCTTTTGTTTGACATCACACTTGAGCAATGCATGTATTTGACATAACTCTACAGTATATACATACTAATAATTTATATGATATGCAATCCATGACTTTGATCTATTAAAATTCACAAGAATATTTTTGGAAAATCCACAACGCGAACACAATAATTCAGAAAAAAAAATACCTTTGCAAGTTGGTTAGCAGGTTGACTGCTCGCCGGTTGTTTCTTTAGCTAGCTGGTTGACTGCTAGCCCAATTGCTTGCAACGCGCCCCGCTTGTGCCACACTCCGGGGTGTGCGTTGGGAGAGCAGGCTGCTCTGGGCATCACGTTTAGCAGTTGATCCCGCTGTATCACCGTCCAAACGCGCCATGCCTAGTCCGCCGCCGGCTGTATTGGCTAGGATTGCAGCTGTCGCTGCTAGTCACTACCCAGTCCTCGTTCCAGCCGCTAGATGCTTGGTGCTGCTGAACCAAGCAAGACCTCGTGCCACAAACGGAAACGAGTCGTGCCGCACTATTCGCATCACAAGGCGCAGCTCAATCCTTCCTTATTCCCAATGACAAACGGAAACGGAACGCACACAACTCGGCGGCGATGCAACTAACACCGGCGAATCAAATCTATCTACGTCCACGGCTGCAGGGTGGACAGACGCCATGCACGCATCAAACTGGTCCTTCAGCGAGCCGGCCAGCAGATCACAGCTGCAGGGTCGCCTCGCTAATCGCCTTGCACATGGACCGCGCCGCTACCGCCAAGCACGGCGGACGCTCGCCTCGCTGTTCTCGGCATCTTTGACGAGCGGTGCAAAAAAGGACGGGCCTCCTCTAGATCAGATCGAGCGGGGGTACATCAGGCGTGGCAGGTTTTCAAGGAAGAAAAACAGGAAACTAAACAGGATTTACGGGAGCGATTAATTAGCGAAGGGAAAAACGGGGCAGGGGGTGTCGACCAAACAACTGACGTAAGAGGGGAGAGGGAACCTTACGTTTCTTTTAGGTAGTAGAGATACATATCGATGTATGCGGTCCAATGAGTGTTGAAGCACGCGGCGGGTATCGTTATTTTCTGACCTTCACAGATGATTTGAGCAGATATGGGTATGTCTACTTAATGAAACTCAAGTCTGAAACATTTGAAAAGTTCAAGGAAATTCAGAGTGAAGTGGAGAATCATCATAACAAGAAAATAAAGATTCTACGATCTGATCGCAGAGGCGAATATTTGAGTTACGAGTTTGGCCTTCATTTAAAACAATGTGGAATAGTATCACAACTCACGGCACCTGGAACACCACAGCGTAATGGTATGTCCAAACGTCGTAACCGTACTCTATTAGATATGGTTGTTGGAAATATGCCCTAGAGGCAATAATAAAAGTATTATTATATTTCAATGTTCATGATAATTGTCTTTTGTTCATGCTATAACTGTATTATCCGGAAATCGTAATACACGTGTGAACACTTGACCCCAATATGTCCCTAGTGAGCCTCTAGTTGACTAGCCCGTTGTGATCAATAGATAGTTATGGTTTCCTGACTATGGACATTGGATGTCGTTGATAACGGGATCACATCATTAGGAGAATGATGTGATGGACAAGACCCAATCCTAAGCATAGCATAAAAGATCGTATAGTTCGTTTGCTAGAAGCTTGGCCAATGTCAAGTATCTCTTCCTTCGACCATGAGATCGTGTAACTCCCGCCACCGTAGGAGTGCCTTGGGTGTATCAAACGTCACAACGTAATCGGGTGACTATAAAGGTGCATTACGGTATCTCCGAAAGTATCATTGGGTTGACACGGATCGAGATCGGATTTGTCACTCCGTTATGACGGAGAGGTATCTCTGGCCCACTCGGTAATGCATCATCATAATGAGCTCAATGTGACCAAGGTGTTGTACGGGGATCATGCATTACGGTGCGAGTAAAGTGACTTGCGATAACGAGACCGAACAAGGTATTGGGATACCGACGATCGAGTCTCGGGCAAATAACGCATCGATTGACAAAAGGAATTGCATACGGGTTTGATCGAATCCTCGACATCGTGGTTCAACCGATGAAATCATCGAGGAGCATGTAGGAGCCAACATGGGTATCCGACCCGCTATTGGTTATTGCCCGAGAGTCGTCTCGATCATGTCTCGTGTCTCCCGAACTCGTAGGGTCTACACACTTAAGGTTCGGTGGCGCTAGGGTTAGTAGGAAGTCAAGTATGTGACTACCGAATGTTGTTCGAGTCCGGATGAGATCCGGACATCACGAGGAGTTTCAAATGGTCCGGAGGTAAAGAATAATATATAGGAAGTGGTATTTCGCCATCGGGAAAGTTTGGGGTTTCCGGTAATGTACCGGACCACCGGAGGGTCCCGGGTCCACCGGTGGGGCCACCTATCCCGGAGGGCCCCATGGGCTGAAGTGGGAGGGGAACCAGCCCATAGTGGGTTGGTGCGCCCCCTAGGCCCACCCCCTGCACCTAGGGTTGAAACCCTAGGGGTGGGGGGGCGCCCCACTTGGCTTGGGGGCACTCCACCCCTTGGCCGCCGCCCCTTGGAGATTGGATCTCCGGGGCTGGCCTCCCTCGGGGCCTATATAAAGGGGGAGGAGGGGGCTGCTGGTACCCATCTCCAAGGCGCAGCCCTCCCTCCCAACACTTCTCCTCCTCCGTGGGCGCTCGTGAAGCCTGCCGAGTCTTGCTTCTCCACCATCACCACGCCGTCGTCTTTGCCGGTGGAGCTGTCTTCCTCAACATCTCCTTCCTCCTTGCTGGATCAAGGCGGAGGAGACGTCGCTCGTCCCGTCACGTGTGTTGAGCGCGGAGGTGCTGTCCGCTCAGCACTTGGACATCGGTGATTTGAATCACGTTCGAGTCGACTCCATCATCACCTTGCAAGCTTCATTGCGCGATCTACAAGTGGTATGTAGATGCAATCTCTCTCCCAATACTCGTTGCTTAGATGAACTCATAGATGGATCTTGGTGAAGCCGTAGGAAAATTTTTAATTTTCTGCAACGTTCCCCAACAGTGGCATCATGAGCTATGTCTATGCGTAGTTCTCTAATGCACGAGTAGAACACAATTTGTTGTGGGCGTTGATCTTGTCATCTTACTTGCCTCTACTAGTCTTTTCTTGCTCAACGGTATTGTGGGATGAAGCGGCCCGTACCAACCTTACACGTGCGCTTCGTGAGACCGGTTCCACCGGTGACATGCACTAGTTGCATAAGGTGGCTGGCGGGTGTCTGTCTCTCCCACTTTAGTTGGAGCGGATTCGATGAACAGGGCCCTTATGAAGGGTAAATAGAAGTTGACAAAATCACGTTGTGGTGATTCGTAGGTAAGAAAAAGTTCTTGCTAGAACCCAATCGCAGCCACGTAAAAGATGCAACAACAATTAGAGGACGTCTAACTTGTTTTTGCAGCGATTGATCATGTGATGTGATATGGCCAGAAGTTGTGATGAATGATGAATTGTGATGTATGAGATCATGTTCTTGTAATAGGATTCACGACTTGCATGTCGATGAGTATGACAACCGGCAGGAGCCATAGGAGTTGTCTTTATTTTTTGTATGACCTGCGTGTCATTGAAGAACGCCATGTAAACTACTTTACTTCATTGCTAAACGCGTTAGTCGTAGAAGTAGAAGTAGTCGTTGGCGTGACAACTTCATGAAGACACGATGATGGAGATCATGATGATGGAGATCATGGTGTCAAGCCGGTGACAAGATGATCATGGAGCCCGAAGATGGAGATCAATGGAGCTTTATGATATTGACCATATCATGTCACAACTATATAATTGCATGTGATGTTTATTATGTTTTTGCATCTTGTTTACTTAGGACGACGGTAGTAAATAAGATGATCCCTTACAAAATTTCAAGAAGTGTTCTCCCCTAACTGTGCACCGTTGCTACAGTTCGTCGCTTCTAAGCACCACGTGATGATCGGGTGTGATGGATGTTGGCGAACGTAGTAATTTCAAAAATTTTCCTACGCACACGCAAGATCATGGTGATGCATAGCAACGAGAGGGGAGAGTGTTGTCTACATACCCTTGTAGACCCGGCGGAAGCGATCTGGCGTAGAGGAAGTAGTCGTCGTTCTCCTCGCGATCCGACCGATCCGGCGCCGTTACTCCGACGCCCGAGTTCTTGACACACGTACAGCTCGATGGCGTCCCTCGTACTCGATCCAGCCGAGTGTCGAGGAGAGTTTCGTCGATGACGGCGTGGTGGCGATCTTGATGTTTCACGGCGCGAGGCTTCGCTTAAGCTTCATGACGGTATGACCGAGGTGGAATATGGTGGAGGGGGCACCGACACGGCTAAGGAACGATCTAAAGATCAACTTGTGTGTTCCAAGGTGCCCCCTGCCCCGTATATAAAGGAGGGAGGGGGAGGCCGCCCCTAGAGGAGGCGCGGGAGGAGTCCTACTCCTACCGGAGTAGGACTCCCCCTTTCCTAGTTGGACTAGGTTTGGGGGAGGGAAGAGGAAGGCGCCGCCCCCCTTGTCCTATTCGGACTGGGGGGAGGCGCGCCACCACCTCTGGCCGCCCCTCCTCTTCTCCCTCAAGGCCCACCGAGGCCCATTTACCTCCGGGGGTTCCGTAACCTCCGGTTTTCCGGTAAATTCTGTTTTTGTCCTAACCATTCGAACTCCAAACATAGGCTTCCAATATATCAATCTTTATGTCTCGACCATTCCGAGACTCCTCGTCATGTCCGTGATCTCATCCGGGACTCGAACTTCTTCGTACATCAAAATACATAAACTCATAATAAGCATCGCCATCGAAACCTTAAGCGTGCGGACCCTACGGTTCGAGAACAATGTAGACATGACCTAGAACTATTCACGGTCAATAACCAATAGCGGGACCTGGATGCCCATATTGGTTCCTACATATTCTACGAAGATCTTTATCGGTCGAGACCGCATAACAACATCGTTGTTCCCTTTGTCATCGGTATGTTACTTGCCCGAGATTCGATCGTCGGTATCAATACCTAGTTCAATCTCGTTACCGCAAGTCTCTTTACTCGTTCCGTAATACATCATCTCACAACTAACTCATTAGTTGTAGTGCTTGCAAGGCTTGATGATGTGCATTACCGAGAGGGCCCAGAGATACCTCTCCGACAATCGGAGTGACAAAACCTAATCTCGAAATCGCCAACCCAACATCGCCTTTGGAGACACTGTAGTACTCCTTTATAATCACCCGATTCGTTGTGACGTTTGGTAGCACCAAAGTGTTCCTCCGTAAACGGGAGTTGCATAATCTCATAGTTACGGGAACATGTATAAGTCATGGATAAAAGCGGTAGCAACATACTAAGCGATCGTGTGCTAAGCTAAGGAATGGGTCATGTCAATCGATCATTCTACTAATGATGTGACCTTGTTAATCAAATAACAACTCCTTGTTCATGGTCGGAAACATAACCATCTTTGATTAACAAGCTAGTCTAGTAGAGGCATACTAGTGACATGTTGTTTGTCTATGCATTCACACATGTATCATGTTTCCTGTTAATACAATTCTAGCATGAATGATAAACATTTATCATGAAATAAGGAAATAAATAATAACTTTATTATTGCCTCTAGGGCATATTTCCTTGATCTCCCACTTGCACTAGAGTCAATAATCTAGATTACATAGTAATGATTCTAACACCCATGGAGTCTTGGTGCTGATCATGTTTTGCTCGTGGAAGAGGCTTAGTCAGCGGTGCGCAACATTCAGATCCGTGTGTATCTTGCAAATCTCTATGTCTCCCACGGACTAAGTCCGGATGGAATTGAAGCGTCTCTTGATGTGCTTGGTCCTCTTGTGAAATCTGGATTCCTTTGCTAAGGCAATTGCTCGATATTGTCACGAAAGATTTTCATTGGACCCGATGCACTAGGTATGACACCTAGATCGGATATGAACTCCTTCATCCGCACTCCTTCATTAGCTGCTTCCGAAGCTGCTATGTATTCCGCTTCACATGTAGATCCCGCTGACGCTTTGTTTAGAACTGCACCAACCGACAGCTCCTCCGTTTAGTGTAAATCGTATCCGATCTGCGATTTAGAATCGTCCGGATCGGTGTCAAAGCTTGCATCAACGTAACCGTTTTATGAGCTCTTTGTCACCTCCATATCTGAAACATATCCTTAGTCCTTTTCGTATTTCAGGATGTTCTTGACCGCTGTCGATGATCCACTCTGGATTACTTTGGTACCTCCTGCTAGGCTTATAGCAAGGCACACATCGGTCCGGTACACAGCATTGCATACATGATAGAGCCTATGGCTGAAGCATAGGAACATCTTTCATTTTCTCTATCTTCTGCGGTGGTCGGGCATTGAGTCGACTCAACTTCACACCTTGTAACAGGCAAGAATCCTTTCTTTGCTTGATCCATTTTGAACTTCTTCAAAACTTTGTCAAGGTATGTGCTTTGTGAAAGTCAATTAAGCGTCTTGATCTATCTCTATAGATCTTAATGCCCAATATGTAAGCAGCTTCACCGAGGTCTTTCATTGAAAACTCTTATTCAAGTATCCCTTTATGCTATCCAGAATTCTATATCATTTCCGATCAGCAATATGTCATCCACATATAATATCGAAATGCTCTGAGCTCCCACTCACTTTCTTGTAAATCTGAGCTTCTCCAAAAGTCTCAGACAAACCCAAATGCTTTGATCACACTATCAAAGCGTTTATTCCAACTCGAGATGCTTGCACCAGTCCATAGATGGATCATTGGAGCTTGCACACTTTGTTAGCTCCTTTGGATCGATAAAACCTTCTCGTTGCATCATATACAACTCTTCTTCCGTAAATCCATTCAGAATGCGGTCTTTACATCCATTTGCCAAATTTCATAATCATAAAATCGGCAATTGCTAACATGATTCGGACGGACTTAAGCATCGCTACTGGTGAGAAGGTCTCATCGTAGTCAATCCCTTGAACTTGTCGAAAACCTTTTGCGACAAGTCGAGCTTTATAAACGATAACATTACCGTCGGCGTCGGTCTTCTTCTTGAAGATCCACTTGTTTTCTATTGCTTGCCTACCCTCGGGCAAGTCAACCAAAGTCCACACTTTGTTTTCATACATGGATCCCATCTCAGATTTCATGGCCTCAAGCCATTTTGCGGAATCTGGGCTCACCATCGCTTCTTCATAGTTAGTGGGTTCATCATGATCTAGTAGCATGACTTCCGAACAGGATTACCGTACCACTCAGTGCGGATCTTACTCTGGTTGATCTACGAGGTTCTGCGGTAACTTGATCTGAAGTTTCATGATCAACATCATCAACTTCCTCACTACTTGGTGTAGGTGTCTCGAAACTGGTTTCTCGACGAACTACTTTCAAGTAAGGGAGAAGGTACTATTACCTCATCAAGTTCCACTTTCCTCCCACTCACTTCTTTCGAGAGAAACTCCTTCTCTAGAAAGGATCCATTCTTAACAACGAATGTCTTGCCTTGGATCTGTGATAGAAGGTGTACCCAACTGTCTCCTTTGGGTATCCTATGAAGACACATTTCTCCGATTTGGGTTCGAGCTTATCGGGTTGAAGCTTTTTCACATAAGCATCGCATCCCCAAACTTTAAGAAATGACAACTTGGGTTTCTTGCTAAACCACAGTTCATAAGGTGTCGTCTCAGCAGGATTTCGACGGTGTTCTATTCAGTGTGAATGCGGCCGTCTCTAGAGCATAACCCCAAAACGATAGCGGTAAATCTGTAGAGACATCATAGATCGTACCATATCTAGTAAAGTCACGATTCGACGTTCGGACACACCATTACGCTGTGGTGTTCGGGTGGCGTGAGTTGCTAAACTATTCGCATTGTTTCAAATGTAGACCAAACTCGTAACTCAAATATTCACCTCCACGATCAGATCGTAGAAACTTAATTTTCTTGTTACGATGATTTTCAACTTCACTCTGAAATTCTTTGAACTTTTCAAACGTTTCAGACTTATGTTTCATTAAGTAGATATACCCATATCTGCTTAAGTCATCTGTGAAGGTGAGAAAATAACGATATCCGCCACGAGCCTCAACATTCATTGGACCACATACATCCGTATGTATGATTTCCAACAAATCTGTTGCTCTCTCCATAGTACCGGAGAACGGTGTTCTAGTCATCTTGCCCATGAGGCACGGTTCGCAAGTGCCAAGTGATTCATAATCAAGTGACTCCAAAAGTCCATCGGATGGAGTTTCTTCATGCGCTTTACACCGATATGACCTAAGCGGCGATTGCCACAAATAAGTTGCACTTTCATTATCAACTCTGCATCTTTTGGTTTCAACATTATGAATATGTGTATCACTACTATCGAGATTCATCAAAATAGACCACTCCTCAAGGGTGCATGACCATAAAAGATATTACTCATATAAATAGAACAACCATTATTCTCTCGATAAATGAATAACCGTCTCGCATCAAACAAGATCCAGATATAATGTTCATGCTCAACGCAGCACCAAATAACAATTATTTAGGTCTAAAACTAATCCGAAGGTAGATGTAGAGGTAGCGTGCCGACCGCGATCACATCGACTTTGGAACCATTTCCCACGCGCATCGTCACCTCGTCCTTTGCGAGTTAAGCAATCCGTAGTCCTGTTTTGAGTTGCAAATATTAGCAGCAGAACCGATTATCAAATACCAGTGCTACTACGAGCTCTAGTAAGGTACACATCAATAACATGTATATCACATATACCTTTGTTCACCTTGCCATCCTTCTTATCCGCCAAATACTTGGGGCAGTTCCGCTTCGATGACCGATCTTGCGGTAGAAGCACTCGATTTCAGGTTTAGGGCCGACTTGGGTTTCTTCTCTGAGCAACAACTTGCTTGCTGTTCTTCTTGAATTCCTTCTTCTTCCTTTGCCTTTCTTCTTGAAACTAGTGGTCTTATTGACCATCAACACTTGATGCTCCTTCTTGATTTCTACCTCCGCAGCTTTTAGCATTGCGAAGAGCTCGGTATAGTTTTCACTAACCCTTGCATATTATAGTTCATCACGAAGCTTTTGTAGCTTGGTGGCGGTGATTGAGAATTCATCAATGACACAATCATCCGGAAGATTAACTCCCAATTGTGTCAAGTGATTGTAGTACCCGGACATTACGAGTATATGCTCACTAACGAACTATTCTCCTCCATCTTGCAGCTATAGAACTTATTGGAGACTTCATATCTCTCAATCCGGGCATTACATTTGGAATATCAACTTCAACTCTGGAACATCTCATATGCTCCATGACGTTCAAAACGTCGTTGAAGTCCCGGTTCTAAGCCGTAAAGCATGGCACATTGAACTATAGAGTAGTCATCGACTTTGCTCGCGAGACGTTCTTAACGTCGTCGGTTGCATCTGCATCGAGCTGTCACCTAGCGGTGCATCCAGGGGCGTAACTCTTACAGTGCAGCAATGAGGATGATCCTCAAATTCGGACCCGATCCGTGTAATTGCTACCATCATCTTTCAACTTTGCTTTCTCAAGGAACGCATTAAAATTCAACGGAACAACAAAGACGAGCCATCTATCTACAATCAAACATAAACAAGCAAGATACTATCGGTACTAAGTTCATGATAAATTTAAGTTCAATTAATCATATTACTTAAGAACTCCCACTTAGAAAGACATCTCTCTAGTCATCTAAGTGATCACGTGATCCAAATCAACTAAACCATAACCGATCATCACGTGAAATGGAGTAGTTTTCAATGGTGAACATCTTATGTTGATCATATCTACTATATGATTCACGCTCGACCTTTCGGTCTCCGTGTTCGAGGCCATATCTGCATATGCTAGGCTCGTCAAGTATAACCCGAGTATTCTGCGTGTGCAAAACTGGCTTGCACCCGTTGTAGATGGACGTGGAGCTTATCACACCCGATCATCACGTGGTGTCCAGGGCACGACGAACTTTGGCAGCGGTGCATACTCGGGGAGAACACTTCTTGATAATTTAGTGAGAGATCATCTTATAATGCTACCGTCAATCAAAGCAAGATAAGATGCATAAAAGGATAAACATCACATGCAAATCAATATAAGTGATATGATATGGTCATCATCATCTTGTGCTTCATGATCTCCATCTTGCTGCACCACCATGATCACCATCGTCACCGGCGCGACACCTTGATCTCCATCGCAGCATCGTTGTCGTCTCGCCAAACTTATGCTACTACGACTATCGCTACCGCTTAGTGATAAAGTAAAGCATTACGAGGCGATTGCATTGCATACAATAAGCGACAACCATATGGCTCCTGCCGATTGCCGATAACCGGTTACAAAACATGATCATCTCATACAATAAAATATAGCATCACGTCTTGACCATATCACATCACAACATGCCCCGCAAAAACAAGTTAGGCGTCCTCTACTTTGTTGTTGCAAATTTTACGTGGCTGCTACGGGCTTAAGCAAGAACCAGTCTCACCTCGCATTAAAACCACAGCGATACTTCGTCAAATAGACTCCGTTTTAACCTTCTCAAGGACCGGCGTAGCCTTTCAGTTCAACTAAAGTGAGAGAGACAGCACCCACCAATCACCTTTAAGCAGCGAGTGCTCGTGGCGGTGAAACCAGTCTCGCGTAAGCGTCTGCTGTAATGTCGGTCCAGGCGCTTCATCTCACAATACCGCTGAACCAAAGTATGACATGCTGGTAGGTAGTATGACTTGTATCGCCCACAACTCACTTGTGTTCTACTCGTGCAAAACATCAAACCATAGAAAAACCTAGGCTCGGATGCCACTTTGTTGGGGAGCGTAGTAATTTCAAAAATTTTCCTCGCACACGCAAGATCATGGTGATGCATAGCAACGAGAGGGGAGAGTGTTGTCTACATACCCTTGTAGACCCGAAGCGAAGCGATCTGGCGTAGAGGAAGTAGTCGTCGTTCTCCTAGCGATCCGACCGATCCGGCGCCAGCATCCGGCGCCCGAGTTCTTGACACACGTACAGCTCGATGGCGTCCCTCGTACTCGATCCAGCCGAGTGTCGAGGAGAGTTTCGTCGACATGACGGCGTGGTGGCGATCTTGATGTTTCACCGGCGCGAGGCTTCGCCTAAGCTTGACAGTATGACCGAGGTGGAATATGGTGGAGGGGGCACCGACACGGCTAAGGAACGATCTAAAGATCAACTTGTGTGTTCCAAGGTGCCCCCTGCCCCGTATATAAAGGAGGAGGGGGAGGCCGGCCGGCCCTAGAGGAGGCGCGCCGGGAGGAGTCCTACTCCTACCGGGAGTAGGACTCCCCCCCTTTTCCTAGTTGGACTAGGTTTGGGGGAGGGGGAAGAGGAAAGGGGGCGCCGCCCCCCCCTCCTTGTCCTATTCGGACTGGGGGAGAGGCGCCACCACCTCTGGCCGGCCCCTCCTCTTCTCCCTCAAGGCCCACCGAGGCCCATTTACCTCCCGGGGGGTTCCGGTAACCTCCCGGTTTTCCGGTAAATTCCTGTTTTTGTCCGGAACCATTCCGAACTCCAAACATAGGCTTCCAATATATCAATCTTTATGTCTCGACCATTCCGAGACTCCTCGTCATGTCCGTGATCTCATCCGGGACTCCGAACTTCTTCGGTACATCAAAATACATAAACTCATAATAACTGTCATCGAAACCTTAAGCGTGCGGACCCTACGGTTCGAGAACAATGTAGACATGACCTAGAACTATTCACGGTCAATAACCAATAGCGGGACCTGGATGCCCATATTGGTTCCTACATATTCTCTGAAGATCTTTATCGGTCGGACCGCATAACAACATCGTTGTTCCTTTGTCATCGGTATGTTACTTGCCCGAGATTCGATCGTCGGTATCAATACCTAGTTCAATCTCGTTACGGCAAGTCTCTTTACTCGTTCCGTAATACATCATCTCACAACTAACTCATTAGTTGTAGTGCTTGCAAGGCTTCATGATGTGCATTACCGAGAGGGCCCAGAGATACCTCTCCGACAATCGGAGTGACAAAACCTAATCTCGAAATCGCCAACCCAACATCTGCCTTTGGAGACACCTGTAGTACTCCTTTATAATCACCCGATTCGTTGTGGCGTTTGGTAGCACCAAAGTGTTCCTCCGTAAACAGGAGTTGCATAATCTCATAGTTACAGGAACATGTATAAGTCATGGATAAAAGCAGTAGCAACATACTAAACGATTGTGTGCTAAGCTAAGGGAATGGGTCATGTCAATCAGATCATTCTACTAATGATGTGACCTTGTTAATCAAATAACAACTCCTTGTTCATGGTCAGGAAACATAGCCATCTTTGATTAACAAGCTAGTCTAGTAGAGGCATACTAGTGACATGTTGTTTGTCTATGCATTCACACATGTATCATGTTTCCGGTTAATACAATTCTAGCATGAATGATAAACATTTATCATGAAATAAGGAAATAAATAATAACTTTATTATTGCCTCTAGGGCATATTTCCTTCAATGGATTCTTACGTTCACATACAACGGGTGTAAGACAGTTTTACACAGCAAAAACACTTAGGGTTAACTTGACGAGCCTAGCATGTGCAGACATGGCCTCGGAACACGGAGACCGAAAGGTCGAACACGAGTCGTATGGAAGATACGATCAACATGAAGATGTTCACCGACGATGACTAGTCCGTCTCACGTGATGATCGGACACGGGCTAGTCGACTCGGATCGTGTAACACTTAGATGACTAGAGGGATGTCTAATCTAAGTGGGAGTTCATAATTTGATTAGAACTTTATTATCATGAACTTAGTCTAAAACCTTTGCAAATATGTCTTGTAGATCAATGGCCAACGCTAATGTCAACATGAACTTCAACGCGTTCCTAGAAAACCAAGCTGAAAGATGATGGCAGCAACTATACTGGATTTGGGTCCGAACACGAGGATCATCCTCATAGCTGCCGGAAGCAATATGTCCTAGAAGGACCGCTAGGTGGCGCTCCGTCCCGAAGAACCAAGGCGTTATGAGCGCTTGGCAAGCTCGTCTGATGATTACTCCCTCGTTCAGTGCGGCATGCTTTACAGCTTAGAACCGGGGCTCCAAAAGCGTTTTGAGCACCACAGAGCATATGAGATGTTCGAAGAGCTGAAACTAGTTTTCCAAGCTCATGCCCGGGTCGAGAGATATGATGTCTCTAACAAGTTCTACCAGTGAGGAAAACAGTTCTGTCAGTGAGCACATCCTGAAGATGTCTGGGTTGGACAACCGTATGACCCAGCTGAACATAAACCTCCCAGATGAGGCGGTCATTGACAGAATCCTCCAGTCGCTCCCACCAAGCTACAAGAGCTTTGTGATGAACTACAACATGCAGGGGATGGTAAAGACCATTCCTGAAGTGTTCTCAATGCTAAAGTCAGCAGAGGCTGAAATCAAGAAAGAACATCAAGTGTTGATTGTCAATAAGACCACTAAGTTCAAGAAGGGCAAGGGTAAGAAGAACTTCAAGAAGGACGACAAAGATGTTGCCGCGCCCGTAAGCTTTGTTGCGGGAGGAAGTCAAAGAATGGACCCAAGCACGAGGTGAGTGCTTTTATTGCAAGGGAAGGGTCCTTTGAGCGGAACTGCCCCAAATACTTAGCGGATAAGAAGGCCGCAACACCAAAGGTATATTTGATATACATGTAATTGATGTGTACCTTACCATTACTCGTAGTAACTCCCAGGTATTTGATACGGTGCCGTTGCTCATATTTGTAACTCACAAGCAGGAGCTGCGGAATAAGCGGAGACTGGCGAAGGGCGAGGTGACGATCTTGCGTCGGGAATGGTTCCAGAGTCGATGTGATCGCCGTCGACACGCTGCCTCTACATTTACCTCGGGATTAGTTTTGAACCTCAATAATTGTTATTTAGTGCCATGTTTGAGCATGAACATTGTATCTGGATCTCGTTTAATCTGAGATGGCTACTCATTTAAGTCTGAGAATAATGGTTGTTCGATTTATATGAGAGATATGTTTTATGGTCATGCTCCGATGGTCAATGGTTTATTCTTAATGAATCTCGGCGTAATATTACACATGTGCATAGTGTGGATGCCAAAAGATGTAAAGTTGATAACGATAGTCCCACATACTTGTGGCACTTGCCGCCTTGGTCACATTGGTGTCAAGCGCATGAAGAAGCTCCATCTTGATGGACTTTTAGAGTCTCTTGATTATGAATCGTTTGACACATGCGAACCATGCCTCTTAGGCAAAATGACCAAGACTCCGTTCTCGGAACAATGGAGCGAGCAACCAACTTGTTGGAAATCATACATACCGATGTGTGCGGTCCAATGGCGTTGAGGCTCATGGAGGATATCGTTATGTTCTCACTCTCACCGATGACTTGAGTAGATATGGGTATGTCTACTTAATGAAACACAAGTCTGAGACCTTTGAAAAGTTCAAGGAATTTCAGAGTGAGGTAGAGAATCAACGTGACGAAAGATAAAGTTCTGCGATCGGATCGTGGAGGAGAATATTTAAGTCACGAATTTGGCACACACTTAAGGAAATGTGGAATCGTTTCACAACTCACGCCGCTGGAACACCTCATCGAAGCGGTGTGTCGAACATCGTGTCGCACTCTATTGGATATGGTGCGGTCTATGATGTCTCTTACCGATTTACCGCTATCATTTTGGGGATACGCTCTAGAGACAGCTACATTCACTTTAAATAGGGCACCGTCTAAATCCGTTGAGACGACACCGTATGAATTATGGTTTGGGAAGAAACCTAAGCTGTCGTTTCTAAAAGTTTGGGGATGCGATGCTCATGTCAAGAAACTTCAACCTGAAAAGCTCGAACCCAAGTCGGAAAAATGCGTATTCATATACGATACCCTAAGGAAACTGTCGGGTATACCTTCTACTTAAGATCCGAAGGCAAGATCTTTGTTGCCAAGAACGGATGCTTTCGGAAAAGAGTTTCTCTCGAAAAAGTAAGTGGGAGGAAAGTAGAACTTCGATGAAGTACTACCTCTCGAGCGGGAAGGTGGTGCAGCGCAGAAACCGTTCTATGATGCCCACACCAACCAAGAGGAAAACAATGATGATGATCAAGGTACTTGGATCAAGTTACTCTTGAACTTCAAGGTCCACGAGGACACGTTCCGCACTGTGAGTGGTACGGCAACCTGTCATGGAAATCATGTTGTTAGACAACAATGAACCTTCGAACTATGAAGAAGCGATGGCGGGCCGGGTTCCAACAAATGGCTTGAGGCCATGAAATCCGAGATAGAATCCATGTATGAAAACAAAGTATGGACTTTGACAGACTTGCCCGATGATCGGCGAGCGATAGAAAACAAATGGATTTTTAAGAAGAAGACGGACGCGGATGGTAATGTTACAATCTATAAGGCTCGACTTGTCGCTAAGGGTTATCGACAAGTTCAAGGGATTGACTACGACGAGACATTCTCTCCCGTAGCGAAGCTAAAGTCCGTCCGAATCATGTTAGCAATTGCCGCATACTATGATTATGAGATATGGCAGATGGACGTCAAAACGGCATTCCTTAATGGGCATCTTAAGGAAGAAGCGTATATGATGCAGCGGAAGGTTTTGTCGATCCTCGAACGCTAACAAAGTATGCAAGCTCCAGCGATCCATTTATGGACTGGTGCAAGCATCTCGGAGTTGGAACATTCGCTTTGATGAGATGATCAAAGCGTTTGGGTTTATCTTGGACTTATGGAGAAGCCTGCGTTTACAAGAAAGTGAGTGGGAGCTCTGTAGCATTTCTCATATTATATGTAGATGACATACTCTTGATGGGAAATGATACGAAATTTCTGGACAACATTAAGGCCTACTTGAATAAGTGTTTTTCAATGAAGGACCTTGGAGAAGCTGCTTATATATTAGGCATCAAGATCTATAGAGATAGATCGAGACGCCTCATAGG
The DNA here is from genome assembly GCA_021437245.1 of Aegilops speltoides. Classification (NCBI taxonomy): domain Eukaryota; kingdom Viridiplantae; phylum Streptophyta; class Magnoliopsida; order Poales; family Poaceae; genus Aegilops; species Aegilops speltoides. The sequence continues at coordinate 386,632,438 of CM038145.1, read as the reverse complement.
TCTTTCACAAAGCACATACCTTGATAAGATTTTGAAGAGGTTCAAAATGGATCAGTCCAAGAAGGGTTCTTGCCTATGTTACAAGGTGTGAGATTGAGCTCAGCTCGATCACCGACCACGCAAAAGATAAAGAAGAGATGAGTGTCATCCCTATGCTTCAGCCATAGGATCTATTATGTATGCCATGTCAGGTACTGACCGATGTAAACCTTGCCGTAAGTTTGGTTGCAAGATACCAAAGTAATCCCGGCAAGGAACACCGGACAGCGGTCAAGAATATCTGAAGTACCGAAAAGGACAAAGGACATGTTTCTCGTTTATGGAGGAGACGAAGAGCTCGTCGTAAAGGTTACGTCGGCGCTAGCTTCGACTCAGATCTGGATGACTCTAAGTCACAAACCGGATATGTGTATATGTTGAATGGTGGAGCGATGGCTGGTGCAGTGCAAGCGAGCATCGTGGCGGGATCTACGTGTGAAGCGGAGTACATGGCAGCCTCGGAGGCAGCGCATGAAGCGATTTGGGTGAAGGAGTTCATCACTGACCTAGGAGTCATACCCAATGCATCGGGGCCGATCAAACTCTTCTGTGACAACACTGGAGCTATTGCCCTTGCCAAGGAGCCCAGGTTTCACAAGAAGACCAGGCACATCAAGCGTCGTTTCAACTCCATCCGTGAAAATGTTCAAGATGGAGACATAGAGATTTGCAAAGTGCACACGGATCTGAATGTCGCAGATCCATTGACTAAACCTCTCTCGCGTGCAAAACATGATCAACACCAGAACTCTATGGGTGTTCGATTCATCACAATGTAACTAGATTGGTGACTCTAGTGCAAGTGGGAGACTGTTGGAAATATGCCCTAGAGGCAATAATAAAAGTATTATTATATTTCAATGTTCATGATAATTGTCTTTTGTTCATGCTATAAGCGTATTATCCGGAAATCGTAATACACGTGTGAACACTTAGACCCCAATATGTCCCTAGTGAGCCTCTAGTTGACTAGCCCATTGTGATCAATAGATAGTCATGGTTTCCTGACTATGGACATTGGATGTCGTTGATAACGGGATCACATCATTAGGAGAATGATGTGATGGACAAGACCCAATCCTAAGCATAGCATAAAAGATCGTATAGTTCGTTTGCTAGAAGCTTGGCCAATGTCAAGTATCTCTTCCTTCGACCATGAGATCGTGTAACTCCCGGTTACCGTAGGAGTGCCTTGGGTGTATCAAACGTCACAATGTAACTGGGTGACTATAAAGGTGCATTACAGGTATCTCCGAAAGTATCTGTTGGGTTGACACGGATCGAGACTGGGATTTGTCACTCCGTATGACGGAGAGGTATCTCTGGGCCCACTCGGTAATGCATCATCATAATGAGCTCAATGTGACCAAGGTGTTGTACACGGATCATGCATTACTGATGCGAGTAAAGTGACTTGCGATAACGAGACCGAACAAGGTATTGGGATACCGACGATCTAGTCTCGGGCAAATAACGCACCGATTGACAAAAGGAATTGCATACGAGGTTTGATCGAATCCTCGACATCGTGGTTCAACCGATGAAATCATCGAGGAGCATGTGGGAGCCAACATGGGTATCGGACCCGCTATTGGTTATTGCCCGAGAGTCGTCTCGGTCATGTCTCGTGTCTCCCGAACCCGTAGGGTCTACACATAAGGTTCGGTGATGCTAGGGTTAGTAGGAAGTCAAGTATGTGACTACCGAATGTTGTTCGAGTCCGGATGAGATCCCGGACGTCACGAGGAGTTTCGGAATGGTCGGAGGTAAAGAATAATATATAGGAAGTGGTATTTGACCATCGGAAAGTTTCGGGTTTCCGGTAATGTCTGGGACCACGGAAGGGTCCCGGGTCCACCGGTGGGGCCACCTATCCCGGAGGGCCCCATGGGCTGAAGTGGGAGAAGAACCAGCCCATAGTGGGCTGGTGCGCCCCCTAGGCCCACCCCCTGCACCTAGGGTTGAAACCCTAGGGGTGGGGGGCGCCCCACTTGGCTTGGGGGGCACTCCACCCCCTTGGCCGCCGCCCCCCTTGGAGATTGGATGTCCAGGGGCCGGCCTCCCCCCCAGGGGGCCTATATAAAGGGGGGGAGGGAGGGGGGCTGCTGGTACCCATCTCCAAGGCGCAGCCCCTCCCCTCCCCAACACTTCTCCTCCTCCGTAGGCGCTCGTGAAGCCACAGCCGAGATACTACTTCTCCACCATCACCACGCCGTCGTCTTTGCGGTGGAGCTGTCTTCCTCACATCTCCTTCCTCCTTGCTGGATCAAGACGGAGGAGACGTCGCTCGTCCCGTACGTGTGTTGAACGCGGAGGTGCTGTCCGTTCAGCACTTGGACATCGGTGGTTTGAATCACGTTCGAGTACGACTCCATCATCACCTTGCAAGCTTCCGCACGCGATCTACAAGTGGTATGTAGATGCAATCTCTCTCCCAATACTCGTTGCTTAGATGAACTCATAGATGGATCTTGGTGAAGCCGTAGGAAATTTTTTTATTTTCTGCAACGTTCCCCAACAATGGTGCGATCTATGATGTCTCTTACCGATTTACCACTATTGTTTTGGGGTTATGCATTAGAGACAGATGCATTCACATTAAATAGGGCACCGTCTAAATCCGTTAAGATGACACCATATGAACTATGATTTGGCAAGAAACCTAAGCTGTCGTTTCTTGAAGTTTGGGGATGCGACGCTTATGTCAAAAGGCTTCAGCCTGATAAGCTTGAACCAAAATCGGAGAAGTGCGTCTTCATAGGATACCCTATGGAAACAATTGGGTACACCTTCTACCACAGATCCGAAGGCAAGATCTTTTGTTGCTAAAGAATGGGTCCTTTCTAGAGAAGGAGTTTCTCTCAAAAGAAGTGAGTGGGAGGAAAGTAAAACTTGATGAGGTAATAGTACCTTCTCTCAAATTGAAAAGTAGCACATCAGTGAAATCCGTTCCCGTGATGCCTACACCAACTAGAGAGGAAGCTAATGATGGTGATCATGAAACTTCGGGTCAAGTTACTACTCGACTTCATAGGTCGAACAAAGCATGTTCCGCACCAGAGTGGTACGATAATCCTGTTCTGGAAGTCATGTTATTAGACCCTGGTGAACCTACGAACTATGAAGAAGTTATGATGAGCCCAGATTTCGATAGATGGCTTGAGGCCATGAAATCTGAGATAGGATCCATGTATGAGAACAAAGTGTGGACTTTGGTGGACTTGCCCAATGATCGGCAAGCCATTAAGAATAAATGGATCTTCAAAAGGAAGACGGACACTGATGGTTGTATTACTATCTACAAATCTTGACTTGTCGCAAAACATTTTCGACAAGTTTAAGGTGTTGACTACGATGAGATTTTCTCACTCGTAGCGATGCTGAAGTATGTCCGAATCATGTTAGCAATTGCCGCATTTTATGAAATCTGGTAAATGGAAGTCAAAACTGCATTCCTTAATGGATTTATTAAAGAGTTGTATATGATGCAACAAAATGGTTTTGTAGATCCTAAAAATGCTAACAAAGTGTGCAAACTCCAACGATCCATCTATGGACTGGTGCAAGCATCTTAGAGTTGGAATATACGCTTTGATAAGGTGATGAAAGCATATTGTTTTATACAAACTTATGGTGAAGCCTGTATTTACAAGAAAGTGAGTGGTAGCTCTGTAGCATTTCTGATATTGTATATGTGGATGACATATTCTTGATTGGAAATGATGTAGAATTTCTGGATAGCATAAAAGGATATTTGAATAAGATTTTTTTTCAATGAAAGGCATCGGTGAAGCTGCTTACATATTGGGCATCAAGATCTATAGAGATAGATCAAGACGCTTGATAATACTTTCAATAAGTACATACCTTGACAAGATTTTTGAAGGAGTTCAAAATGGATCAGTCAAAGAAGGAGTTCTTGCCTGTATTGTAAGGTGTGAAGTTGAGTAAAGACTCGAAACCCGACCACGACAGAAGATAAAGAGGAATGAAAGTCATTCCCTATGCCTCAGCCATAGGTTCTATAAAGTATGCCATGTTGTGTATCAGACCTGTTGTGTACCTTGACATGAGTTTGGCATGGGGGTACAATAGTGATCTAGGAATAGATCACTGGGCAGCGGTCAAAATTATCATTAGTTACCTTAAAGAGGACTAAGGAAATGATTCTCGGTTATGGAGGTGATAAAGAGTTCGTCGTAAAGAGTTACGTCGATGCAAGCTTTGACACTGATCTAGATGACTCTAAGTCTCAATCTAGATGCATATTGAGCGTGGGAGCAATTAGCTAGAGTTGCTCCATGCAGAGCATTGTAGACATATAAATTTGCAAAATACATACGGATCTGAATGTGACAAACCCGTTGACTAAACTTCTCTCACAAGCAAAACATGATCACACCTTAGTACTCTTTGGGTGTTAATCACATAGCGATATGAACTAGATTATTGACTCTAGTAAACCCTTTGGGTGTTGGTCACATGGCGATGTGAACTATTGGTGTTAGATCACATGGCAATGTGAACTAGATTATTGACTCTAGTGCAAGTGGGAGACTGAAGGAAATATGCCCTAGAGGCAACAATAAAGTTGTTATTTTATATTTCTTTATATCATAATAAATGTTTATTATTCATGCTAGAATTGTATTAACCGGAAACTTGATGCATGTGTGGATACATAGACAAAACACCATGTCCCTAGTAAGCCTTTACTAGACTAGCTCGTTAATCAAAGATGGTTAAGTTTCCTAACCATAGACATGTGTTGTCATTTGATAAACGGGATCACATCATTAGGAGAATAACTTGGAGGATAAGAGCATCTCCAGCCATTGGCCCCCCAGGGGGCGCCTAAAATCGCCGCCTGGGGGGTGACCCGGCGCAAAAAATGGGCTTGGGGGCGAGTTGGTCCCCAGCCGCCACCCCCAGGGCCACCCCCAGGCGCGTTCAAAAAAATAAAAAATATAGCAAATTTAGCCAAAGTTCGGCGAAGTTCGGCTGAACACTACAAATTTCGGCAAACTTGGGCATATATTAGGCATGTTCGCGGATTTTCATTACATGCACAGTAAACTAATAAAAAAAACCGGTTGAACGCCGAGTAGTCGGTGTCGTCGCCATCGTCGTCAGCCTTCTCCTCTTTGACGCGGGCGCCCCTGCTGGACCCTCCCCGGCGTCGCCAATTTTGGCCTGAGCCAGCGAAAAATGGGCCCTTGGGGGCGCGACTGGGCCAATTTTTTGGCGCCGGCAGCCGAAAAGTCGCCTGGGGGGCCTTGTTGGGGGCGCGGCTGGAGATGCTCTAAGACCCATCCATTAGCTTAGCATATTGATCGTTCAGTTTTATTGCTATTGCTTTCTTCATGTCAATTACATGTTCCTCCGACTATGAGATTATGCAACTGCCGGATACCAAAGGAATGCCTTGTGTGCTATCAAACGTCACAACGTAAATGGGTGATTATAAAGATGCTCTACAGGTATCTCCGAAGGTGTCTGGTGGGTTGGCATAGATCGAGATTAGGATTTTGTCACTCCGAATATCGGAGAGGTATCTCCGGGCCCTCTCGGTAATACACACCATAAGAAGCCTTGCAAGCAAAGTGACTAATGAGTTAGTTGTGGGATGATGTATTACGGAACGAGTAAAGAGACTTGCCGGTAATGAGATTGAACTAGGTATGAAGATACCGACAATTGAATCTCGGGCAAGTAACATACCGATGACAAAGGGAACAACGTAAGTGGTCATTACGGTTTGACCGATAAAGATCTTCGTAGAATATGTGAGAGCCAATATGAGCATCCAGGTTCCGCTATTGGTTATTGACCGGAGAGGTGTCTCGGTCATGTATACATAGTTCTCAAACCCGTAGGGTCTGCACGCTTAACTTTCGATGACGACTTTACACTAGTAGAAAAAGGACCTAATGTGAGACACATTAGTCCCGGTTTGATTTTGGCCCGGTACTAATGGTACCATTAGTGCCGGTTCGAACGGTTATGCATTAATGCCAGTTCATTTTGAACCTTTAGTACCGGTTCGTGCCACGAACCGGTACTAAAGGGGTGGGGGCAGGCTGGCGTCACACTACTAGGGAAAAGCCTATACACAGAATCTTAGCAGCACTGCGGCTCAAAAAGGAGCGCTGCTGCTAATTAGTAGTAGCACGTGTGCGGGAAACTCGCTACTGACAAGTTTTTAGCAGTAGCGCGCTCGATGTAAACCGCGCTGCTACAAATATCGACCGGCGGTGTCCACCAAACTCCATTTAGCAAAGAGCGCGGTGCCGCGAGCAGCGCTTCGCTATGGATGTAGTAGTGGCGCTTTTAAAGGTCGCTGCTTTGCTAAATTTCAAATTGGCACACTTTTGGTCGGTTAGCGATGGCGCCGTTGCCCAAAGCGCTCTGCTGCTACTTCCTTAGCAGCAACACGTTTTAACTACCGCGCTACTGCTAATCCGCACCAACCCACCACCTTTTCCCCACCCGTCCCTCCCCCCTCCTCTCTTCCCTTTCCCCTACCTCCCACATGCTCCCACTCTCACTCTTCTTCTTCCTCAATACTTCTCCCCCATTACTCTCTCTCTCTTCTATCTACCTTTCTCTCTTCATTACTCCTACCTAACTACACCACCTCCATTAATGCATCTCCTTTCTCTTTTTCCTTCCCCTCCACTATTTGAAGTTGTCTCCTCCCAAATTAGGTAGCTAGGTAGATGTAGGATTTAGTTAAGTGACCTATTTGCCCCCTAACTAGATCTATCTTTGTCAAGAAGAGCTTTGTGCACTTTTGATCTCCCTACAACATCATCTCCACCGTCTGCTCGATCTCGAGATAGAGGTGATGAAAATTTCATGCTTTTGCAAAATGGAAATATGTTTATGTGTGTGTGATATGTTTGTGGAAATTGTGTGTGTGGCATGAGTTGACGCCAAATTGTGCTTTTGAGTTGCCTATGTTTTGCCGAAATGTCGATTTATTTCCGTTACGGCGAATTCCGGGCAAACTCTAGATCCATATATGTCCTATTTTTAGGGAAGGTCGTGCCGAATTTTTGTATGACTTTGATACATGCACGCATTTTTATAATCAATTTGATTATTATTACCGTGCAGAGTTGACGATGGTCAGTGGAATGATTGTGGACAGGTGGTTGCGGTCGGCGGTGCAAGACATGAAAGAAAATAACTAGACAGAGGTTTTATGTCCGTGTCGAAAATGCAAAGGAATAGTTTGGCTCAACCCCCATGATGATGGTCGTGTCGAAGCGCACCTGCTCATGACTGGTTTCATGGATGACTATACTCGGTGGATAATTGAAGATGAGGATGACAATGTTGAGGATGCCGACGGGGCATGCAATGATGACACGAGGCAAGACGAAGAGATGATCGATAATGGCGACGGGAAGAGGCCGGACATGGCGGCGGAGAAGGGGCCAGACATGGCGGAGGAGAAAGGGCCGGACATGTCGGCGGAGAGAACGACATGGACTCCACGCAGCAGAGTTCGTCGGTACTAAGTTCAATCGTGAGGGACCCTCATGTTCAAGCATTGCCATGAGGAGGCAATCTTGAGAGAGCTGCTTCTAGAGAGGAGGCTAAGCTGGAGCAAGCGGTGGTAGACTCGAACACTCCATTGTATGATGCTTGCAATCTGAGGTGACCGCTTGAGTTTCACGCTCCAACTCCTGAAGACGAAGGCTAAAAACAAATGGACCGACACTAGCCTCGATGAGCATCTCAAGTACCTAAAGGATGTTCTTCCCGCGGGTAATCTATGTCCTACGAGCATCTCAAGTACCTAAAGGATGTTCTTCCCGCGAGCATCTCAAGTGTTGATGAGGCTAAGAAGATCGTGTGCCCTCTTGATCTGCCACACGTTAGATACCATGCATGCATCAATGATTGCATAATTTATCGGAAGGAGCACACGGAAAAAACAAGCTGTCTGGTGTGCAATGCTTCTCGATATAAGAAGGCCAGGAACAAATGTCCCCAGAAAGTTGTATGGTACTTACTGATCACTCCCCGTCTCCAGAGGTATTTTGTAGATCCCAAGGAAGCAAAGCTAATCTGGCACGTGGAGAGGAAGAAGCCCAACGATGGAGATGATCCGAAGCTGAGACACGTGAAGGATGGAAGCCAGTGGAGAGAGTTGAACAGCTTCTATCGGTATTTTGAATGTGATGCAAGGAACATGATGCTCGGCGCGTGTACCGATGGCATGAATCCGGTTGGCAACCAGAACACCAACCATAGCACATGGCCCATGTTTGTATGGATGTACAACCTCCCCCCTGGTTGTGCATGAAATCGAAGTACATTCGCATGAGCATGCTTATTCAAGGGCCGAAACAACTAGGAAATAATATTAATTTGTATCCGGGGCTACTTCAAGAGGAGTTAGACACGTTATGCAAAACACCGGCCAAGACATGGGACGCCAGCAAAGGCGAGTATTTCAACATGAGAGCCGTGCTGATCATGACAGTGCAAGACTATCTCGGTTACGGATATGTGGCAGGCCAGGTGTGCCATGGATATTGCGGATGCACGCGGTGCATGGATGATACAACGTCTCAGCAGCTAACGTCAAGGAAAGATGGTGGAGTGCAGGAAAATCGTGTACATGGGGCATCGAAGATGGCTTGAACAGGGGCGACCGTGGAGAAACCGTGGAGATCTATTCAATGGTCACGCTGAGCATCGAGGACCTCCACGTAAGCGGAGCGGTGCCAAAATCGATGAGCTGTTGAAAAAGCTGGAAGGAGTGCCTTGGCAGGAAAGATGATGAGAAAGGCGCGGGCCGCTCTTTGAAGGTATGGAAGGCGAGCTCGTGTTACGGGACTTGGATCTTGGCACAAACTCGATACACCTCATTGCCTTGATCAAATGCATATCTGTAAGAATGTCCTTGAGAGCTTGCTGCAACAACGATAAACATCTTTGGATAAGACCAAGGATGGGCGAAGGCAAGAAAAGACTTGCAAGATTTGAAAATCAGGGAAGATCTGCACATGCCGCCCGTAAAATGTCGAGCGAGACAGAGGCGGAGCAGAGGCATGGGAGAAGAAGGGCAAGAAAATAAATAAAGAGGATTATTGCCCCCTTCTTGCTTCACCTTAAGTCGGTGAGATCAATCAATTCTTTAAGTGCCTTACGGAGTCAAAGTTAGTTCGATTCTTGTGGTAAGATAAGCGGATATCTAGACACGGACAAGAAAAGGTTCAGCGGGATGAAGTATCATGACTGTCATGTGATGATGGCCTTGAGATACTACTGTTGCCGTTAGAGGGATAATGGACAAACACGTCCGTGACCGCGTATTGGTCTCTGCAACTTTTTCGACATCATCTCTCGAAAGTCGATCGGTGTGAAGCAGCTTGAAGGCTACGAGGAAGAGATCGTTGTGATCTTGAATGATCTTGAGATGTACTTCCCGCCCGCGTTTTTGGCGTGATGGTGCATTTGTGTGTCCATATTTTGGATGACATAATAGACCCTGGGGCCGTCATTCCTACACAACATGATGCCGTTTGAGAGGATGAATGGGATCATCAAAGGATTCGTTCGTAACATGTCCCGTTTGGATGGAAGCATCATCCAGGGCTATTTGGCACAAGAGTGCATCTCTTTCTGTGAGAATTTTCTATATGGCGCAGACCAGCCGCCTAGTGTTAGTGTTGGTTTGCCCGTTAACATGCACGATGGGAGGCTCGAAGGAGATGGTCATCGCAGCGATCGCGAGGAACTGCACGTGGCATACTTAGATCGATGCAATGACTTTGTGAGCAAACTTGGTAGTGCTACAACACCTAGACGAGGAGATCCTTTCGTGGCCTTGCACAAAGAAATTACCGCAAAAGAAGTATCGTGGCGGAGGAAATGCGGAATGAACGCCAAAGTTACTAGAGAGCACAACTCCACTTTCTGCATTGGTTCAAAGAACATATTATTGCTAATCCCGGAGGAGGGCTCTAAGGACAGATTGCTCATATCGCCTTAGCACATGGCCCTCGCCCAACCTCGTAACCTATCGGGCATATGATATCAACGGATACCGTTCTACGGAAGCCAAAGATATGGGCGGTGATGATCGAACTCGGGGGTGACGATGGAATGCATGACCGGCGGCGACAACGGCGCAAATGAGCGATTTTATGGAAGGGTCGAGGAGATGCAGGGAGCTTGACTACTCGGACTGCACAACACGGCGATGTTCCGTGTCGGATGGGCAAAGAATGTCGAAAGAAACCGGATTTTCACTACCATGACTATACCCAGCGCCAAGAGCGCTACCGTGAACGCTATCACAAAAAACGAGCCATGGGTACACGCTAAGCACGTGACACAATGCTTCTTCATAACCGACCCATGCAATCCCGATCGTGTTGTCGTGAGGAGAGGCAAAAGGAACATCATTGGAATGGATGGAGTTGCCAGCGAGGAAGACTATGATCGATCTGACAACCCAATGAGGGAAGATGGCGATGATGATGAAGTATCGTCAAAAGAAGAATCAATACTACATTACCTAAGAAAAATCGTACTCCATGGAAAAGGCAAAGTCACAATGAGGGGCTCAATTATTCTTCGACGAACAAGAAGGGAAAGAAGCTGACTCAAAAACAAAAACGTCACCGCTGAGGAACCGTATGTTATTGGTCAAATGATGTATATATGTTCCTATTTTGTATACACACTTAGCCATTATTATGCATGGGTCCAATGATGTAATATATATATTCCTATTTTGCATACATATTTAACCGTCAAATGATGCAATATATATCACCCTCCCTTAGTTCCTTTCTCTCGGAAATAAAAGTGGGAGAAAATAAAGGAAAAGAAAAAAGGAAAACTGGCGATAGTAGTAGCGCATTTAAGTATAAACCGCTCTGACTCTTGAAAGGTAGTAATGGCGCATTTCAGTATAAACCGCTACAACTCTTGAAGGTAGTAGCAGCGTTTTGTCCAAGCAGCTGCTGCTACATCCATAACCCAAAATTCTCACTATCCTGCTTCATCCGCCTTTTCCCCAAATCCCCACTCTCTTCCCCGTCGCTCGCCCCGACCCGGCGTTCGCCCCGACCCGCCTTCGCCCGACCCGGCCCTGCGCCCGACCCGACCAGCGCTGCGCCCGACCGACCCTGCGCCCCGACCCGGCGCCTTCGCTCGACCCGAGGCTCGCCCTCGACCCAGCGCGCTCGCCCCCGACCCGTCGGCCCTCGCCTCCCTCCTCTGCTTCCCCTTCCCAACCTCGGCCGTCGTCGGGCCTGCCTCCTCGCCCCTGCACCCTCTGTAAACCCCCCTCTCTCTCTGCTAGGGTTCTTCGGTTAATTTACTTAGGTTTTAGTTAGGGCAGTCTGTTAATTATGTTATCTATTTAGTTATGAATTTAGCTAGGTTTCAAAATTAGCTGAATTTATATGCAAATTTGAACTGGACATGTGATATGTGGATATGTCATGTTTTGGACATGTCATGTTTGGAAAATGATCCGAGTGGCCTATGTTACGCCGGAATGTTGATTCATTTCCGATCCGGTGAATTTCAAGCGCTCGATATGTCCATTTTTTAGCAAAGGTCATACCGAAATTTCCCGTGAATAAAGGCATGATTTGTGCTACATAGTTGGCATATCGAGTGCTGGCACATAGATTTCTTTTTATGTCATCTATCATTTATTCATACTTTTAGAAATAAATGAGGACACTTAATCATAGGAAACATGTCAAACAACGAAGAAACTGGGCCTTCTGACCAAGATGCAGACGAGATGGATTATGAGGGTGAACAAGAGTAACTCGACTATTTGACTGCTAAGCAAGGTTTGCAGGTTGGCCTCGATGATGAATCTTGGCCGACATCGACATCGACGGCGCCGGCACCGATGGCGGCGCCGAGACCGTGGGGAAGGTACCAGCGAGGAAGATACCAAGGGGAAGGTACCGCCCTGATGCGCTACGAAAAGAGGAAGCATAAGAAGCGAGGATACGAAAACCTAACAAACTAGGGATTGGACGACTTGTGATCACAAAGATGGCACACAGCAAGTTTGAGCCGTTAGAGCGGAAGAACCTCGCAAGTGCTATGGGAATCAAGTAGGTTGCATCCTCACGGAATCTTGAGCATCAACAATGATGACTTAAGGAGTAAAGAACATTTGACGCAGACAAGACGGAGGTACATGATTTCCCATTGCCCACACTACAAAAAAAAGACACATCCGTGACAGTTTGGGCCGAACGAATTTTTTCTCCTTCATACATATGACACTTCTATGACGACAATTGTGACAAAACCCGGTATCATCATAGATGTGGTGGGCTCCTACTTCTATGACAAAAAATCATGACAGAAAATGGGATTTTCGTCCTGGGCGGGCCGGAGACGCAGCTGCATGACATTCTTTGGGCCGTCCATGACGGAAAAACCGTGGTAGAAGCGAGGGAGAAACTTTCGGGGAGTTGCGATTCTGGTGGGAGAAGCGATCGCGCGTTTCTCTTGTCTGAATGCAGCGCGTGTGTGCGGCGTTAGCTCTAGCGAAGCCGAGTGAGGCGTTGGGCTCTAACTAAACCCGAGCAATTGCCTGCGAGCTCTGCGTTCTTGAACCCGGCGATCGATCGATGGCTGTTAATCGAACCCGATGGGCGATTCGCCGCTCTGCGCTAATCGAAGCCGATCGATCTGCCCTTTGGGATGAGCGAGTGGCGTTGCGGGGGTTTGGATGAACAATGGCGGCGGCGTTGCCTCTAGATGAGCGAGGAACCCGTGGTGTGGAGGGCTGGATGAGCGATGAAGCGGTGGAGGGTGGCCGTGGAGGTGTGGTTGAGCAGGGGAACCCGTGGTGTGGAGGGCTGGATGAGCGATGAGCGGTGGAGGGTGGCCGTGGAGGGTGGTTGAATAGGACCCGTGGTGTGGAGGCTGGATGAATAGTAGGCGGTGGAGGGGTGCCCGTGGAGGGTGGTTGAGCGATGGCCGGTGGAGTAGCGCGTGGTGGAGGCTGGATGAACAGGAGCCCGTGGAGGCTGGAGGAGGTCGACGGTAGCCCGTGGAGGCTGGAGGAGGTCGACGGTAGCCCGTGCAGGCTGGAGGAGGTCGACGGTGGAGATGAACAGTATCCCGTGGAGTCCCATTTTGCGGTACGCCACACCCCTCCCCCCCGTTTCGACCATAGCGCTCCAACACAAGTCCGTTTCGTCCGTTTTGCGGTACGCCACACCCCTCCCGATCAATAGGACCCCCATTTCGACCATATATAGGAGGTCCGTTTCGTCCGTTTTGCGGTATGCCACACCCCTCCCGATCAACAGGACCCCCGTTTCGACCGTAGGAGGTCCGTTTTCTCCGTTTTGCGGTACGCCAGGCCCCTCCCGATCAACAGGACCCCGTTTTGAACATGGCCGGTCGAACACAAGGCCGTTTCCTCAATTGTGCGGTACGCCAGGCCTCGTTTCCATCGCATGTTTCGTCCAAGCCCTCCCGATGAACACGACCACGCATTCTGTTCCGACCCAGCCGGTTGGCTCCCACGTGTTCCGTTGCCTCCCGATGAACACGACGCATTCCGTTGCCTCCCCACGAACACGACAACGACGCTGTTTCTCCGTTCCGACCCAGCCATGTACATATGCACGATAGGCGTTAGAGACCCTGCCCGTATGTACGTACGTGGCCGTATTTTCTTTCTTGCATCCTCGCCGCTATAGTTACGTGTACATGCTACGTGCGCGCCTCTACTACGACACGTGCACGCCTCTACATCTACGACACGTGCGCGCCTCTACATCGACCAGTATGTATGTACACGTTCGCGACCAGAATGACAATGCTACGTACGCTTCGACTAGGTGGGTCCCGACTATCAGGCACTTCCTTGCGTGCGAAGATGTAGCTGGTGGGTCCCAGTAGTCAGGGGGGCTAATCATTTTTTTTTGCCCGGACGCACTTCCTTGCGTGCGAAGATGTAGCTGGTGGGTCCCAGCGATCGAAGCGAATCATTTTTTGCCGGACGCACTTCCTTGCGTGCGAAGATGTGGCTGGTGGGTCCCAGCGATCGGGCGAATCGTTTTTGCGGGGCGCACTTCCTTGCGTGCGAAGGTGTAGCTGGTGGGTCCCAGCGATCGAGAAACATTTTTTCGCGAAATATGGTGTGCCGTCCGGTGGGTCCCATTGTCGGTGGAGGAATAATTATTTTGCGCGTAATAAGGAGGCACTTCCTTCTGCGGCCGTGGACCCGGTATCGGCCTCTCCACATCTGATCCACGTCCAATGGAAGCCGTTCCTTGACCATGTTGACCATGCCGCGCCGAGAGCACCGAGGCGATGGGCGGCGGCGAGGCCTAGGAAGGGGCGGCGGAGCCGAGGAAAACGCGGCGATGGATGCCCAGCGTGAAAGTCGAGGTTCACTAGTTATTGCGGTGTGAGGCTGCCGTCGCCAAGAATAACGGGGGTGTGGGTGAGTAGAGGATAGCTGGCGGCGGTGGGAGTAGTAGAGGCGGTGAGGCCTCCGCCGCGCGCATGCCCGACCACGGGAGGCGAGGAGCACGAGGCATGACCGGTGCTGGTTTGGTAATTTGGAGCAAGAAGACCAGAGGTTGAAGAAGCACTCTGACCATTGGATGGACATCGTCACAGTCCTTTGGAGCTAGAATCATGCATATTGACTAAGTTGATAAAGCCCTCTGTCCCGTCAACTTAGTAGGCCCACAAGTCAGCTGCCACTATCTTTGGGTCCCAGCTAATAGGGGAGTATTCATTTTTTGTGCGTAATAAGGAGCCACTTCCTTGCGTGCGAAGATATAGCTAGTGGGTCCGAGCTGTCGTGGCGGTAACATTTTTTTCGTGAAATACCGAGGCCCTTCGGTGGGTCCCGATGTCGGTGGAGGAATCATTATTTTGCGCGTAATAAGGAGGCATTTCCTTGCGTGCGGCCGTGGACCCAGTATCGGCCTCTCCGCGTCTGATCCGCCGGATGCATGTCGATGCGTTGACCACGTTGACCGAGCAGCGCCGAAACACCAGGCGGTGGGCGGCGGCGAGGCCTAGGAAGGAATGACACGGAGGCGGGAAGACTCGCGATTGTTTCCCAGCGGAGAATCTGTTGAACGAGGTTTACTAGTTAAATGCTGCCGTCGCCGAAGAATAACGGCAGTGTGGGTGAGTAGAGGATGGCTAGGCCAGCGATGGGAATCTGGTGGGGCGGTGAGGCTGCAGCGACCTGACCCGGCAGGGAGGAGGAGTAGTCGATCCGCGGCGCTTGTCTGAGCGGCTGGAGCAGGAAGAGCAGAGATTGAAGAAGCACGACGGCCGTTGGATGGCCATCTAACAATCACTGCTTGTGCGTCAACTTTTTTTAGAAAAGCCTCAAATCTGTGGAAAACAGCATACAACCCATCTACCATTATTTCTAATAATTTACAGCCCATTTGCTAATTCTTAAGGTTTTGTTTGGAGCCCATATTCTTTTTGTTAGCATTACAGCCCATATTGTGGCCACGAATAAAAACTTATATGAAATTTTGCATATTTCGGTGCGGTCCGAACTGTTTTTAATCCCGAAATTTTGACTCACATACAAACTGATTTTAAAAATAAATGTATATCAATATAAAATCGAAAAAATTCTCCACGCATAATAATTAATGTAATTTAAAATCTCGAAATGAAAAAAAAGATATTTGAAACTAATTGCCTGTTTGATGTGTTTTAAAAATGTACAACCCATTTCTCATTACTGATAGGCCATTTTCTCGGCCAGCCGAATGAAGCTCTCCTCGTCTTGAAAGATTTGCAGCCCAACAGGCCTGACAAAGCGACCTACTTGGCAAATCACAAAAAACTGGGCTGTGGCCTTGGACCCAGCTGTCAGCCTCTCCACGTACAATACTCTTTCGATAGAAGTCGGTCGTTTACCACATTGACCACGCCGCGCCGAAAGCACCAAGGCGGTGGACGATGGCGAGGCCTAGGAAGGGAGGCGAGGCGGGGAAGATCTGACGATGGATGCCCACGGAGAGAGAGTCTGAGGTTCACTGGTTCGGCTGCGGCGTGAGGCTCTTGTCGCCTTGAGAATAACGGGGGTGTGGGTGAGTAGAGGATACCTGGGCCAGTGGTGGGAGTAGTAGAGGCGGTGAGGCCTCCACGGCATCCTGACCCGACCACGAGAGGCGAGAGCGCAGCGTCACGACCGTGGCTGCTTTGGGTGGCTGGAGCAAGAAGACCGGAGGTTGAAGAAGCACTATGGCGTTGGATGGACATCGTGCGGTCCTTTGGAGCTAGAATCGTTCATATTGACTAAGTTGACAAAGCCCTCTGTCCTCGTCAACTTAGTAGGCCCACAAGTCAGCCACCCACTATGGTGGGTCCCAGCTAGTAGGGGGTATTCATTTTTTGGTGCGTAATAAGGAGGCACTTCCTTGCGTGCGAAGATATAGCTGGTGGGTCCGACCTGTCAGCGAGGGGGGGGGGACCTTTTTTTTTCACGAAATACAGAAGCCCTTCCCACGTACAGTGCACGTACAATGCGTAATAAGGAGGACCTTTCCTTGCGTGCGACCATGGACCTCGTGGGTCCCAGCCGTCAGGCTCTCCACGTACAGTCCTCTTCCGATGACTCTCGTATGTTGACCACGCTGCGCCGAGCGCACCGAGGCGGTGGACGGCAAGGCCCCAGACGGGAATGACCCGGAGATGGGGAAGACGCGGCAGTGGATTCGCAGACGGAGGAGTGTGAAACTTGACTGGTTCGGTTGCGGGGTGGGCCTACACTCGGCAGAGAATAACAGGAGGTGCGGAGTGGAGGGATGGCCTGGCCGTCAGCGGGGTAGAGTTTCGCTGAGGAGCGCAAAACAATGCCGCTGGACGCCGAAGGCTGGAGCAGGCGGTTCCGACTGTGTTGGGGGAAGAAGACGAGAGATTGAAGAAGAATGCCGTTCGTTGGATATAAATCCAACGCCTTCTTAAACCGACCTCTTGGCCCACATGTCGGCCGATCCATTTGTTTTTAGTCCATTTTGGTGGGCTGGGTGAAACAATGATGTAGCATCTATGCAGCCCGTTTAAATCCCATTTGCATTTTCTCGAAATCCAGCGGACTTGCTTGGTGGGTGAAAATATCATGTTGGGCTAGAGCGGAGAAATGTTATAAAACATAAACACATGATTGCACGTCGGTAAAATCTTTGCAAGCTTATGTACACAATCACTAGGAGTTAACTTGGCAAGTTATATATAAACAATTATTATTATTATTTTGTAAGAACTTTCAACTTACGAATAAAATATCATTTTAATTTGATGAGTTAATAGTACATGGGGTATTATTATTTTTAGGCTAGGCGTGGGGCAGTTGAGTTGGTTCTAGGGAAAGTACTCGGGAGAAAACTCAGTTTACATCGAAAAAGAAAGTGGGAGACCATTCAGAGACCTCTTTGGGTCCACGAGAGAGAGAGGAATATGTTGGGAGGAAGGAGATTCAAAGCACGACAGCCGAGTGAACTAGTTTTTACGGACAAGTGAACTAGTTTACATACATTAGCAAATAGCCACTAAAAAAAGCAATCCGGTTAATGGGTTCTTAAAAGAAATATTTCGGACAAAACAGATAATTACGACACATAGGCTAATGCATGAAACACTCAGATGATAAAGGTGCTTATAAGCAGATACATTACAACATCTAGACCTTCTGGCAGCTTGATCATGGCGCTGCGGCTGTTCGTGTACTCGCCGGTTCACGGAAGCGAACCGCCCTCATGTCCAAGATCTGCATGTACATGTCGTAGCATGCGTATCGTCCTTGGCGCGTAGGTTATGTAGGCTAGATTGGATGTACCTCCCGTGTTCAGTCGTCTTCTTTCATGTTGGCGTGTCGAGGTCGATGATGGTTTCAGCGAGGTCGATCACGAGTCCTTCTCCGTCCGTTCTTGATGATCTTGTATTATACGGATGTGGACAAGCTTGTTGCACGAGATGGCGAATCGTCGCGTTCTTCCTTCTCTCCACCGTAGCGAAGGTGCGATCGGTCTTTGCCGATGAAAGCGGCGAATGCTCTAGAACTGGTGCAGCCATAGGGCGAGGCGAGGCGAGCTTCACGAGTCCGTGTCGTTGGTGTACATCACATTCAACTTGGTGTAGCCATATGGTGAGCAGCGAACTAACTCCTTCTTTGAAGTCCATATCCAGCGAGCTCACCCCTCGGATCGCCATTGGAGTCTCTTGGGTGAGCGAGTGTGTGGCGGCGGCGGCAGTTCATTTTCAGCTCTTGGGGAATTGGATTCAACGATGGTGAGTGTGTCTGCAACAACAGTTACTACCCTCCCTCGTCCATTTGCCGCCCGGCGGAAGATGCACCCTCGGCGCATTCAAACGCCTCCATTAAGAAACCTACTCCGGCCACACGTCGGTTCACGAGTGAGTCTGTATTGGTACTGTAATAACAGGAGTTAGTGGTCACTTTACTTAAATTTAATTAGCTTTAGTAGAAAGTTATACTTAAAACAAGCAATGCATTTGCTCGTTCTATCAGTGCCACGGGATCAACATGCACAACAATTAGAATTATTATTCTCATGACGCACACGATCAGCACATTGTCGCACTTTCACAAAGGTAATACTACCAAGTTTGAATTGTTTGTTATGGTTGTTGTCCTCTGCATCATCATGCCGTGTTTCCCAGCTTGCAATATTCAGAACCAACAAATAAGATCCAAATAATAAGTACAACAAAGATGCCTACACATATCATTGATTCCCAGCTTGCAAGATTCAGAACCAACAAATAAGATCCAAATAATAAGTACAACAAAGATGCCTACACGTCTCATTAATTCCCAGCTTGCAAGATTCAGAACCAACAAATAAGATTCAAATAATAAGTACAACAAAGATGCCTACACATCTCAGTGATTCCCAGCTTGCAAGATTCAGAACCAACCCATTAGAGCCTTTTGATAAAGTGAATATCGGGATTAAATCCATCTTGGCTAGCCATGTCATACAATCGAAGAACTTGGCAAATGCTCTTGACCGTCACAACATCTGTAGTAGAGTATTCCTGTTTGCACAGCATGTTTGCATAGCACAAACAAGGAGACAGGAGAGAATGATTTTGCTTTAGTTGAACCATTTTGTGCAGTTCCACCAAAATTGAGAGATTTTGCTCTTGACCGTCACAACATCTGTAGTAGAGTATTCCTGTTTGCACAGCATGTTTGCATAAGCACAAACAAGGAGACAAGAGAGCATGCTTTCACTTTAGTTTAACCATTTTGTGCAGTTCCACCAAAATTGAGAGATGTTGCCCATGTGACATTTTAGTTGAACTACACAAGACACTTATTCCAAAAAAAAGTGTTTTGTGCAGTTCACCAAAAGGTCACAATAGCAACAAGGTGAAATGGATATCCCTATCTGCACAAAATGATAGAAAGTAAGCGATTCTTTGGTCAATAAGAATATCTGAAACATATACAAAATGAAAAAAGCATCTTAATTATGTTCATGGCAATCACGCAAGGACAATAGAAATTTTAAAAGCGTCGGCAATGCTTCATGTTACGAAGCATTACGATCAACAATGAGATTCCTCAGATATGGGATTACTTTAATGGTGGCATTGCTTGTTTACGAGACATAGTAAATCAACAGCAGCTAAAAAGTTGGTTTAAGGGCATGGGACCGTGGGGACACGAGGACACTCAGCAGCGTAAAGGAGCAACTTACTTATCATACTGGGGAAAACAGCAGGAGCGCCATTTGTAACACAGTTTAATTGCATCTTATCACTGGAGGCATTAGATTAACAATAACAATGGTTATACATGTCCCTAAGGTAACAATGTGATCGCTTCATTTTACATGCGCCCTTACAGCAAAAGGTTGGTTTACCCGCAAAAAAATAGCAAAAGGTTGGTATAAGGACATGCGACAGTGGACGCATTAGCACAATGTACCTATAAGGAGGCATAAAGTGGTGATGCCGAGCTTGTTCACGGTATGTGAGGGCAGCAAACCTAATCACGGAGACCTTTTACTATGTGAGGCAACAAATCTAATCACAGAGGCCTTTTACTATGTGAGGCGCAAATCTAATCCTGAGACCTTTTACTATGTGAGGCGACAAATCTAATCTGAGACCTTTTACTATGTGAGGGTAGCAAATCTAATCACAGAGACCTTTTACTATGTGATGGCAGCAAATCTAATCTGGACATACTCTGTTGACTTGTCCACCAGCCGCCACTTTCTATCCTTTTTTCATCCAGTAATAGATTTGTTCCTTATCCAGTTTGTACTGCGTTTTCCCATTATTTCCCTTTTCAACCAAGAGATCGGTTGGGTATCCGGTCTCTACTACTTTCACCATATTATTTCCTCTTTGAATCAAGTCCTAGATTCATGCTACAACTTTCCCCTTTCTTCGTTGTTTGAACAAAGCCCTAGATTGAATGCATGAAGTAGCTTTACCTCTAATAATACTAAAATTTAGGTGGCTTTGGAAGAGCTGATGGGAGTAGAAAAAGATGCACATGTGGACACGTGGGGAGCTGGGGCGATGAAACAAGGCAGCTTCGAAGAACTTATACGAGGTCGCGGGATGTCGGCAGTGGCAGGTCAGATCTGCGGACAATACGGCAGGGAGGAAGAAGAGTCGGAGGACCTCCCAAGCCGGCGCTGTGTCGGAGAGAACGGCACGGGCAAAGGATCGGGTCCCTTCAGCAGCTGTGGGTTTCCTCCCTCGGTAGCGATGACCGCGTGAACGATGCACCTTTAGTCCTCTCTGACACACCGGCCGAAGGATCCGGCGGATCTGTGACCAGCGGTGAGCAGAGAGAAAATGTCGCTACCGCTGTCTTGTTTATACACGAGAGGATGAGAGAATGAAGAGCAACCCTAGTAAAGCAAGCGCTCGGGCCCTGCGTCCATATATAGTGGAGTGATTATCTTTTTTCTCTCCACAACAAGCGTTTCAATTTGTGTACGTGGCATTAAAGAAAAGAAACTCTCTATTTAAGGTGACTACTCTACGACTCCTACTTACTACTACTACAGTACTACCTCCGTCCTTGTTTATACGTCCCTTTTATAGTTTGTGCCAAATTTTGACTAGAGATTTAACTAACAAAATGTTAATGCATGTCAAGAAAAATTATCTCATTGGATTCGTATTTGAACATAGTTTTGGAAAATATAATGTTTGGTGACATGCGTGAACATTTTCTTAGTTTAATCTATGGTCAAAATTTGGCCTAAATACAATGGGGACCAATAAACCAGACGAGTAGTATTATTCACTTGTGCTCCCGCCCTCCATTCATTGAACAACCCCGGGTGAATAAACATACTGATAAGTACTGTATTTATATAGAAACGAACAAGCTCGAACTATTTTCGCGTAGTTAAAAGTTGAGGCGGGGCTTTTCCCGGCGATACCATGGCGGTTTTCGGGTGGCGGTTTGTGAGAGGCGAGGAGGGTGAGTGAGTGGGGCTATGCGATTTGATGGCGTGCTGCTGGAAAGACTTGTGATATGACCACTCACTATAGTCATGAATTACTGGCGCTCCGACCAGGGTGATGCCCCCCTTCCGTTCCGCGCTCTAATCTGGTGCATGACACGTCGACCCGGATGCTGGCTCTCCCACATGTCGGAGTAGTAAGAAGGAGCAAAGAATGATGCAGTATATACTAGTACTATACTACTCCCTCTGTTCCTAAATATAAGTCTTTGGAGAGATTTCACTATGGACCACATACGGAGAAAAATGAGTGAATCTACACATAAAATGCATCTATATACATCCGTATGTGGTCCACAGTGAAATATCTATGAAGACTTATATTTAGGAACGGAGGCAGTACTACTCAGGTCGGAGGAGTGCGAACCACGGCAGCCCAGTGAACCAGCCGTGCAAACCACGGTAGCCCAGTGAACTAGCAGTAGAAAACAATAATGTGGTGATATGGCCATAAAAAACAATGTGCTACGGTCCACACTATAGCATGTACAGTAACACTCCTCTTTTGCATTCACATCGTGCTGGCTCTAGTTTGCTTCTCCAATTTATTCCCTCTGCATGTAATTGAGGATGCATCATTGACCGTTCAATGTCTCGGGAACCGCTACCCTCTTCCTCCTTGGCATTCAAGCACCTATGGACCCGTTGACGACGAGGTGCCTATGGTGACTTCATAAATTTCAAGATGATAGTGCCGTGCGTGTGTGCATTCATAGGGGTGAGTGTATGTGCGTGTATATGAGCGCTTGCGTCTGTACTGTGTCAAAAAAACGTAAATGCGTGTCAAAAAGAGACTAGTCGATATACTCAATATTGTGCACCTCGGAGAGAAAGCGATAGAACTAATATGTATTTATTTACGGTGCAGATTCACTCATTTTGCTCCATATGTACTCCGTCTCGGTGTAGTCTAGTCACTTGTTGAAATCTCTAGAAGGGCAAATACTCCTTTACGGTTTACTGAGGCCATACTAGCAAGTAGTTATGCGTACTAGTACAATAGTGGGCTCACATAGCAATTTTGTCTCATGCAAGAGCACGGCTATATCGTGCTCAATGTTACAAGCTACAGCGTTCGGTTTGTGCTTGGCTCTTTGCCTCTTGAGAAGACAAACAATGATGTTACTACTATGCTTCTCTGATGTCGAATCCTTCTTTGCATGTCCGTCCACATGGCCAGGACGGATAGCTTGTTGTGGAAGTACTACTACTAAGCAAAAGCCTGTCCTCGTTTGCGAGCAACGCGAGCATGGGCGAGGAGAAAGGCGTGTAGTAAAATCAAGCTTCTCCTCGTTCTCTGAGTTGACGCGACACATCATAGCACTGGCCCCACATGCTTGCCTCTAAACTTGGCTGAAAGACCCATGATGTACAATATATTTGTTGCAACCTCTAACATTTACCCACCACAAATTAAAATATATGTGGCCATATGCATCGTTACGATCACGAGGCGAGAGTCCCCTTTTCAAAAAAAAAACAAATTAAAATATATATTCTGTCTTGACCAGATGGCGTCACGAACTACAATCACCGAGGTGTGGTAGGGCGAAGACTATTTTATTTTAAAAAACTTGAGGCGGCCACATAGCATGGAGCCGACCCCAGCGATTTTAAGCTTACGAGGCACGGTACACGCTATCTAGACTACTCTACACATGAAACTACCACACGGCGTCCGGGCTGCGCTTGGCTCTTCGCCTCTTGGGAAGTCGAACAATGATGGTGTACTACTGCCTTTGGAGGTACTACTGATGCGCTTCCGCCATCGGCACCGATTGAGCTGCTGCATGTTCACCGCGTGCGGGAGGGAGGCGTGTAGCAGCTTCTCCTAGTCTTGCCAGCCACCACGCTCATGGGCGAGGAGAGCGCTCTGTCTTTGCGTGTATGACAGTGGGCACGACAGTGTGTTGCCAACCTATCATACAGCCAAAAGCGAGTGCGATTAAGTCCGCGAGGAGAGGATAATCAAACTTCGTTGATGTGCGAGTGGGCGCGACACATCAAAGCACTGCACTCGATATATTTCAATAATTTGCGTTTACCGATGCATTAATTACAATGCATGCATGCATGCCATGACTCTTCTTTTGATAGTACTTGCATGTGTTGATTTAATGCACCTTGAAGGATGGTTGTGCACGAGGAGGCGAGATCATGCGAGACCGAGCAGAACAGGACCCGGCGATGGAGCTCTCTAAGGTCTCGATGGACCTCACCGTGCTCCATTGCCCTTGTGCCTCCGCCCTTAGCGCCTCCGGTGTATGAGGTTTGAATACACCTCGTCCGTTCGGCTGATTGAGCAAGGTGCAGGTTTCTTGATTGATGTGCTGTTGGATTGATTTCTGCAGTGCAAGGGAGGGCACCTGACCTACGCGGACTGCCGCATCGAGCGCCTTGGGAATCAGCGGCAGTGCCAGAAGTGCGAACGCGGCGGTGGATTCGACATGTGGAACACGGCGGTGGACTCCGTCCTTTCGTCTATGAGGTGGAGTGCCCGCGAAGGCTGTGGGCTCTCACTCACTTACGCTTCGCCGATCACGGGCGTGTGTGCGCTCGTGCCTGCAAATGCCCGTGCCCGTCTGCGGCTCGAAGCCCGCCGCGGGCGCTCTACCACCACATCATCACCGCGCATCCATGCCGTGCACGGGATCGATCGGCAAGGTGCTCCGGTGCAAAGTGCCACTTGCCGAACCACGGCTCTTGCTGTTCGCGAGGAGGACCGCCGCGCGTTTTCTTGGTCGATGGCGTGCTCGACATCAGCGTGCCTATCGCCGTGTCGATCGTCGCTTTCGATCTTGAGGCGTCCCCACTGCCGCACTACTTGGCCAAGCTATGGGCGAGCGGCCCGCGGAAAGCAAAACCGGCGACAAGCGCCGTCAAGGTGGAAATGGAGGTGACAAGCAGCAAGGATCCCAGCGACATCGGCGTGCGAGGTGACCTTCTTGTGATTCTGCCCAAGCTGCTGGCGGGGCTAAGCTTGTGCCCCTCCACATTCAGATTGACAAGCTCACGTCCTAAATGTTTCAACGGTGCCTTCAGTTTA
Organism: Aegilops speltoides; assembly: GCA_021437245.1. Lineage (NCBI taxonomy): Eukaryota > Viridiplantae > Streptophyta > Magnoliopsida > Poales > Poaceae > Aegilops > Aegilops speltoides. The sequence continues at coordinate 386,607,823 of CM038145.1, read as the reverse complement.
TCTTAGTAATATGCTAATATTGGGATTACCTTGGTGTACTTTAGCTTCAGAAATGGTGGGTTTTGGTGGCGCTGCAGCAATTACTTCGACATCGGATCGGTAAATTCCAACGATCGAGCGGATATTTTGTGTGCATTGGATATAAAGTTCCTTTGGGTAAGAGTACTACTTGTCATCAAAATGGATAAAAGAAGATGTATGTAGGCGCATTTTAGTTCTAGACCGTCCTTTTTATCCATTTTGATGACAAGCACTCCTCCATTCCACAATAGACATGCCTTCCATTTGTCAAAATATAGATGTATCTAGACATGTTTTAGTATATAGGTACATCCATGATAGAATAATCGGATGGTTGAGAACACTACAATTAAGTAGCTACTGATCGTGTGTGACTCCGAGATCACGAGAGGCGGGGTCATCATCCTCCTTTTCGAGAAAAAAGCAGGCGCGTGTGTGAGAGGGCGAGTGCGTGCATGCACCTCTTCTCTTCTGTATAACGTACTACTAAACTCAGAGTACAAGTTTTTGAGCTTGCGTCTCGTCACATTCAAATTACTCCATGCTATATTGAATTACAAACCTGTTCACACGATCACAACCTAAGCGGTTTCCCACTTAGGAGCCTATTAGTACCACGCTAGTATATTGAATTCCAAACCTGTTCACACGATCACAACCTAAACGGTTTCCCACTTAGGAGCATATTAGTACTTGGTTATAAATACTAGTATGCCAAGATATTACACATTCCTCCTCAACTCCTCATCCACAAAAACAAAAAGTCATTCACATCCTTCCCTTGCATCTGCCATGGCGGCGTGAGTTACAGGTTGAGAGATTGCTACCAGGGAGAGGCGAGCATGGAAGCGGAAGCACGAGAGATGTCCCGCCTCGCTGCGAGAGCAGCCGACATGTCCCGCCGTGTGGAAGTAGCAGCACAGAGGTCCCGTCGCGTCGCTGAAGCAGCACGGAGGTCCCGCTGCACCGTCGATGCAGCAGACTAGTCCGGCCGTGCCGCAGAAGCAGCAGAGATGTCCCGCCGCGCCACGAATGCAGCGAGATGTCCCGCGCACGCCGCGCGGCAGAAAAAATTTCTCGCGGGCAGGCGACGACTGTTACAGGCGCATGCATGCGATCGTCCATAGCCAGATGTATCAGATCTCCGGCTTGGCGAGGTTGCAGGACGACGTGATAGCCTCGTTTGAACAGGCTATCGGCGTCATCCGGCAACTAAGGGAGGGCAATGAGAGGCTCCGGGCCGAGCGAGACCTGCTGAGGGAGAAGATCGTTTGAAGTGTAGACCAGCAGGAGGAGGCCAGTGCCTTGTTGAAGAGGACCGGCGTCATCGTCAAGAAACTTATGGACGAGAATGACATGCTCCGCAACGAGCGCCCAAATGCTGGTGGAGGAATCCGTGGATGTTCTCCAGCAGCGTCTTGAGGACAAGAAAGAGCTCATCACCGCTCGCGGCAGAGACTAGTTCCCGCGGCCGGCAACAACGCATCAAGAAAGTAGAGATCAACGAGCCAGATCCTTGTCTTCCTTCTTCTTTTGCCCTTGTGTATTTCGGGCGTAGCCGCATGTGGATTTTTTAATTATCTTTCTAATTATGTAAGACAATTAATCGTCCTTATCTTTCTATGGAAGATCAATGTTGCGAGGCTGGAATGAAGAAAACTCTTCTTTGTGGCGACCACGGCATTGTTGTTCTTCTAGTTCTTGCTAGGCTTCCTTGATTTCTGGTTTCTTTTGATGTAATAATCGGTTTAGGATGTCGATTGTGTAAATCGGTTGTGAAATGTTGGGTTCTAGCGGATGTTTGGCCTTTGTTGGCCTCTTGGGATGTTGCGATTTCAATCTGGTACTTTTAGTCCTTCGTGTTAGGCTGGAGTTGTCTTGAACTTCTTGTGAATTGTGGTGGTTTTCAGTAATGAAAATCGGAAGGGCAAGCCCTTCTTTGATAAAAAAAATCGTCCTTATATATTCATCAGTCTTGCTATAAGTCGCAGTAGATGCTATATAGGTCCGTCGGATCTTACATCAAGATCCGTGCTGTCAAATTTTCTTTTTTCTCTCTTAAATCTCAGTTGAGTGAGACATAGCCACGCCATTAAACAGAGGCTCGGGCGCCGTTAATGGAGACCTTGGGAGAGAGGTGGATGGCAGATGGAGGTCAAAGGGCTCTCCTGCCGATAAGCACGCGCAAGGGTCTGATTGCACGCCTCTCGTACTCAAATAGCTACCCTGCACAACGCCTCCTAGCTAATAAAAATGGGGAAAATGGGGACGCGTGGCGGCACGTAAATGGTACTAGTAAGTAGAGCGCCCACGGTTTCAATAATACTTGTGTTCCGATTGTAACATGACAGCACTTGTTCCAAAATGACTTTGTTGATTGTTAATGTGTGCGCCTTCGCAAATCGGACTGCAAATTTACCACAGCATGTTGGTGCCATGTCATGGCACAAAGCCAAGTTTCATTATTTTCATGCATGTTTTGGATTTACAGGAATTAAGAAACTAAGTTTCTCAATGTTTCCAACCCAGCCACGACGCCCAGAATTTTGAACTTCATTCCCATTTCTTGCATGGAACCTAGAAATTTACCGAGGACACACATGTGATTTTTCAACCAACTTTGGTGCCTTTGGAACATGTGCTTATATTTCAAATTTGAATTATGCACACAAAGGTGACACGTTCCTCCCGAACCATGAGCCTTCTTGAGAGAAGCTCCGATTTGCAAGCTTATACCAAAATTTGTTCCTATTCGGCCAATTTTTTACCACGGCATGGTACTACCATGACATGACACCATGCCAAGTTTCATGATTTTAAAACCAAGTTTCTCAATGTTCTTGACCGAGCCACGATGCCCGATGTTTGAATCTTATTCTCATTTTTGCATGGGAGTAGAAATTCACCGAGGACACAAATGTGATTTTCAACCAACTTTGGTGCAGGAGCACATGCTTGTAGTTCAAATTTGAATTATGCACATTAAATGACCAAAAACTCAATTAATGTGTAAATAAGGCCAAGCAAGCGAAATAATTCCAAAATTTAACAGGCACTCATGTAGTTCTATGTTGCCTTTGTAAATAAACTCAAGGGGACAACGTATATCGTTTCGCACTCAAAGGTGACACATTCCCTCTCAGAACCATGAGCCTTCTTAAGAGAAGCTTCGGTTTGCAAGAAGCTTATACCAAAATCTGTTCCTATTCGGCCATTTTTTACCACAACATGGTAGTACCATGACTTGACATACATACCAAGTTTCATGATTTTCAGATGTGTTTTGGATTTACAAGAATTTTAAAACCAAGTTTCTCAATGTTCTCGGCCGAGCCACGATGCCCAGATGTTTTAATTTTATTCTCATTTGTTGCATGGGACCTAGAAATTCACCCGAGGACACAAATGTGATTTTTCAACCAACTTTGGTGCACGAGAGCATGTGCTTGTAGTTCAAATTTGACTTATGCACATTAAATGTCCAGAAACTCAATTAATGTATAAAAAACGACAAAGGAACCCAGAATAATTCCAAAATTTAACATGGCACTAATGTAGTTCTATGTTGCCTTTGTTAAGAAACTCAAGGGCAGGGGGGTGGCACATTCCCTCTTAGAACCACGAGCTTCCAAATCGGCCCAATTTTTTACCACAACATGTTAGTGCCATGACATGACACCATGCCAAGTTTCATTACATGAATTTAAAATCTAAGTTTCTCGATGTTCTCGGCAGAGTCATGCGCCCAGATGTTTGAATTTCATTCTCATTTCTTCCATGGGACCTATAAATTCAACCAAGGACACACATGTGATTTTTCAACCCACTTTGGTGCACCGGAGCATGTGCATGCAATTCATATTTAGATTATGCACATTAAAAGTCCAGAAACTCAATTAATGTATAAAAAGGCCAAATGAACCCAAAATAATTCCAAAATTTAATAGGGCACTCATATAGTTCTATGTTGCCTCTGTAAATAAATCAGGGGGGAGGCAGCATATATCATTTCGCACACAAAGGTGACACGTTCCCTCTCGGAACCACGAGGCTTGTTGAGAGAATCTCCGGTTTTGCAAGAGGCCTTTACCAAAACTTGTCCCAATTCAGCCAAAAATTATACGTATGAAAACAGGGTTTAGATTATCCCGAACATCTCGCTACCTAGACCAACAATGTACTATGATTTGAATTCAACATAAAATGGATACAGATATTTGAATTGGAGAGCGTATGGTACATGTAGTTCATAGTGAAATATGATTACTACTATATGCATGTCTTTTTGTTATCAAGATAATATTTCAATTATTGTATAACTTGACAACAATCGTATTCAAATAGGGAAAATTGATTCAAATTTAGTCCATATGGTAGACGACAATATATATGTTCACATGGTGGAGTAAAATGTTCATATATGATGGAAGATCAAAATGTATGACTACATCAATTATAAATCGCAAGGTCACCTAATGATATATTCGAATTCAACATATCGTGGATTCAAAAATTGAAATTTGAGATCATGGCATCTGTAATCATATAAAAAGGGACATTACTCTTTCTTTGGTGGGAATTGATTTGTTTTTGTTGTTGTTGAGGAAGTGCGAATCGATTTGGTCTTGTCGCGGGGTAATCATGTTCTCCGATTTTTTACATTTTCTTGTAGTTTTTCAATGGCATCTATAGAAATATAGTGAAAGGGGACATGACTCTCTTGTGTCTTGTATGATTTTTTTTACACGTTAAGTTTGTTCTGCCGAACAAGGAATCCGCACCTTGTTATCCCGAAATTTTCAAGCTTGAGTATCTTTTGTCTCACCTGCTTTGAAACTCCCGCTTCTTCAACCCGAGCAGCGCCTTGTTATCCCGAAATTTGGGCCTTGAGAACTCCCTCCTCATCGAAATCGCTCCATAGCCCGGACCGCGAAATCCCCCTTCTACCCCTCAGCCGGAAATGAAGCTCCACGTCGTGGTGTCAAAACCGGTGGGGGTACGCTGGTAAATTACCCTACATTTCGGACAAGCGCATCCCTAAGCTTGGCTCCCCCCTCCCCCCATTCGTACACCGAGGCCACCAAAACCAGCGAAACCCCATGCTCCTTCGTCGGCCTCCCGACCGCCGCCCAGCCGGAGACTCTTCCCCGACTACGTCGTCCTCCGCAACAGCTCGCCGTCCCTCATCCACCGCACCAGATGCGGATTGTTGTCGATCTCGTCGTCCCGCCGGATCAGCCGCCCCGAACTCCACCTCCAAGGAGCTTCCCCGATGTTCGCCTCGTCTATTGCGCCACCTCAACCCCCACAGCGTCGTCTTGACTTGCCCCACCAAAACCACAGCACCCTCACCAATTCCTCCGATGAAGCCGAGGCCAACTCGGCGCCACCAAGGAGGTTCTGCACTCACCGCTGCATTTTATCTTTTATTTGATCTCACGGGGCTGCCGGTGCTCGATACCGAGCAGACATGGTGTCTCCATCGACGGTGCCGTCGCCGGCCACATCATCCACGGCGTCTCTCCCCCATGTCGTTGCTTCCTCGGTGGCGACTTCCACAACGGCACTAGCTGCAGCTGCTCCGGCTCTCGCTCGCGTTGCGGCTCTGTTCTTGCTGTCGGTCGCGCTGCTGCACTACTCCTGCTTTTGTTCATGCTTCTGCTCTGCTCTTGCTCTCGCTTGTGCTGCTGCTGCTGCTACACGACCTCCGACAACTATAGGAGTTGCTGCTTTAGCACTCGCTCGTGGTGCTACTGCACGACTTGCTCTCTGCTAGTGCGTTCCCTCCTCGAGCGTCTGCTGATTTAGATCACTGCTTCTCTGCTACTAGTGCTCGAACGCCCTAAACATCTATTGCAATGCTCTGTTACTAGTTCAATCAGTTTCGACAGTAAAATTCAGTTTCGACTGTGAAGTTCATTTTCTTCAGTTAAGTTCAGAGTGAACAGTACTTATAGCATCTGTCAGAGCGGCCATGGCGTGGCTGATGCGTTTTACATCTAGCACTTTTTGGTGATGTATTTTACATCATCTATTGCAGATGATATTAGGGTCCCACTTCAGATTAAAGTTGTCTGTCTTGTCATGCTTCAGCCTCGTTGCCGTACACCTTAGCGGAACTGCTCCAACGACGGAACCGTCCATCACAGCGGAGCAGTACCCTCGGCATCGTTTCCAGAGGCCTCATATCTTCTTCCCCGCCTATGACAGTCACACCAGCATCATCACCATCCTCCACGTCCAACCCAATGATGCTGAGGTCCACAAGGCTATGCCAAAGAGGTTGTACACTCGTCGCATCACTTTGTTTCTCCATTCCTCTATTCTTCCAATTCATGTGAGCCAAACACCCAGGTTGACTGAAATCCTATGTTTCCAAATGCTCTATTTTGCACATGCATTCCTATCCTATTCCTGTGTTTTTCCTGTCCCTGCGTTTATAGAATCCTCCAATTCTAAGGAGCCCTTACAGATTTACTTCATTTTCGGATTGGCGTCAAAAAAACTACGTGTGTTATGTCTTGCCCTGCCGTGCCATCATCCACCCACGAGGTGCACCATTGACGAAGCGTTCACTGCGGCGAAGATCCCCTGCAGACTTTCTTTCACCGCCTCGAGATCATCTTCCCGTTGCGGCAGCCACGCCAACTGCATTACCATCATCGATTGGCGAGATGAACACGAGGACTAGACAGTTCCGGAAGAGAGGTCGCAGTCTTTCGTGTTTGCTTACGTTATACATCGGTTATTATTACCTGCTACTTTATCGTTCAATCTTGAGTTTTGAATTGCCCATGGTTCTCATATCAAGCTAGCAATGAATAGTATCTGTCTACTATGTGGTTCATCTGGGGTCTTCTATGTGGTTCATGTTGGGTGGGCAACAAACAATAGATGATCCATTGTCTATCTTTTTAAACGGAAGCTATAATCTACCTGCTATCATTAGTTTTGGATCCATCCACTCGTTTGCTACCATTAGTCTTGATTTTTGCATGCACCCCTTAGGCCTTAGAAAATCTAACTATTTTTTATTATGCATGTCAGATATTGTACACAATCGTACTGAACATGTAGAGAAAAAGAGAAGACCGTTGCGTGCGAATATAATGTCATGCAGACATTGCTCCATGGTGGGCGAAGTGCCCCCCTCTCCTGCATTTCTAGATTGTATTCCAGAGGAAGATAACTGTTCAGATGGAGATTCAGAAGGAGCCGACCATGCCTGTTTACCACCTGAGGTGTTTGTGCTAACCTGGCATGCTGATGTTGGTCATATCATGCATATGGCGCCTTGCATTGCTTACATTATACATCTTATATGTCATCATCTTAGTTTAGATTTGCTTTGTGTGAATGCCACCTGTTTAGAGATTTCAACAAGTGACTACATACGGAACAAAATGAGTGAATCTACACTCTAAAATATGTCTATATACATCCGTATGTGGTAGTCCATTTGAAATCTCTCAAAAGACAAATATTTAGGAACGGAGGGAGTATATGGGAATTATGCAATGCCATCTTCTTTAGCCGGGCATCATATCGTGAATCATGCAATGCCATCTGTTTAGCCACCATCGTATATGTGAATTGTATCGTGCCATATTTTTTTCCATAATGTGTTCCATTTGTCGACAATGTTTATACATTCATCTACTCTTCTTTGTGCATCAGCCATTTGAGTCGGTCATGGGAAAATCTGGAGTGAAAACAAGGTCTTCGAGCGGTCGATGCTACTGTCGATGCAGATTTCTTCTTGATTCTGAATAGCTCCTCAGAGGAGGATTCAGAGAGAGATGACTAGTTGTATCCCCCCCGAGGTGCATGCTCTAACTTGGTTGGGTTATATTTCTCATATCATGCATATGGTGTCTTGCATTGCCATGCCATCTGCTTAGATTAGACATGCTTTGTGTGAATGCCTCCTGTTTGCTTTCTATATCGATATGTGAATTATGCAATGCCATGTTTTTAGCCGTTATCATATATGTGAATTATGCACCGCCATGGAGCCAGGCATCATATATGTGAATTATCTCATGCCATCTTTTTTTTCATTCGTATTCCATTTGTCCACAATCTGTGTATCTTGAACTACTCTTCATGTGTATCGGCCATTTGAGCGGTTATGGAAAAATCTGGAGTGAAAACAAGGTCTTTAGAGCAGCAATGGTACTGTTGAAGCATATATCTCGATGGTTCTGAGGAGCTCCTCGGAGGAGGATTGAGAGAGATGACCAGTCCTATATCCCACCGAGGTGTATGCTCTAAGCTCAATGTTTATATTTCTCATATGATGCATATGGTGTCTTGCATTGCTTAGTTTAGACATCATATGCACAATATTGAATTCTATCTGCTTAGTTTAGAGATCATACATGCGAGTGCCAACTGCTTAGTATATGAATCAATTATGTCAATTATATCATGCCATCCTGTATACTTAGACAACATGTATGTGAATTATTTCATCCCAACCTATTTTAGAAAGACATCATATAGTTTTGTCATGTCATCTGTTTAGGTACTCATCATATGTTGAATTATGCCATTATATCCTGTTAAGTTATCCATCATATATCTGAAACTGTGTCATGCTATCTGTTTAGTTAGGCATCATATATGTGAAATTGTGTCATCTTTGTCTGTTTGGTTAGACACCATATATGTGAATTACCACATCTGTCTATCATACAATGTCTGTACGTTCAATTTCTTTTCTTGTTTATCAGCCATTTGAATTGGAGGGGGTGATGGCAGTATCTAAGGGAGCAAAAACCCATTCTTCACAAAAGATAGTGCTACCCGTCGATGCAGATAGAACCATGGTTGTACTGGCCCACAAACTAGCCCCACCACACATAATCGAGACTCTTCCAGATTGCACGCTTACACCATTGGGCAGAGAACCAGCTACAACCCATCTACCCGCAACCCCAGCGGATAGTAACCCATTTATAGTTGACAAAGCACCATGTCCACCACAGAGTACCCCCACACGAGCAGTTTGTAAAGCTACTGCAGTGCCCAAAGCATGAAGACCACCACAGCTAACCCAAACTCCACGTTCAAAGCGGAAGAGCAACTGTTCTCGGTCGATTCGTAGCTATGGTCCATACTCCTTTTTGTTGCATCACTGTATTTACTCATACCAACTACTTTCAATTTGAAGGATCCAATTGAAACTCCAATGGCGCAGCAATGTATGTTTTAAACCTATTTCTTTAAGCTGGATTGCTGTTCTAACTTCTTGCTCTATGTTGATTTCAGTTTAAGTTGTATAAACAGTTATGTTATCATGTGATGCAAATTACAAGTGCTGCCAATCTTTGTGTAGTTTCTCACACTTATATTCTGTCTATCTTCTTTGTGTCTTAAAAATATATGAGTTGAGCTGTGTCTCTATCTTGATTAGGGAACATAAACTAGAATGATATGGACAATCTGGTGACCATAGTACATAGATATATGTTTGTTTCATCTTTGTTATCCTGTCCACCTTACTCTTGAACGGTTTACCAAAATGAGTTTGGTATACTACAAGCTAAACTTGTGATGTATGCTGCTTGTTTCTCTTGTAGTATGCAAGCAGAATATTGGAGAAGAGCACCCCACTATGCAATGGTAGAAAAAGTAATGCGAGATAAGGTTCAAGATAGTGAGACAACCTGTTGGTCTCCAAGAAAGGTGATAAAAGGATCTTGTAGACGGTGAGAAAAGCCCACAATCCTGCGTTGATGTAGTGTTCGAGTTCTTGGCGATCACCGGCACAAGCTCTTCGAACTTCTTTGCTGAATCACTTGACTTCTTGATCTCAGCTACAAGCTGAAAGGCATCGATCATCTGTCTTTGCGGCAAGAAGCCGAAGGACTGAGGAAGTCCCTGCAGAATTCAGATGCGTACTTTCTTGTGCAACAGCAAGCGCTGGAGGATTTAAGCGCCAAACAAGAGAAAGTTAATAAGCTTGCTAAGCATCTTGCGAGCATTATGGGTACCCAGGATATTTTCTCTTGAACTCTTCTGAAGTGGTTTCAGTTCTGGACATGTTTTGTCTTGCGCGTTTATATCTTCTTTGTGTTCCCTATATTTGCACTGGTAGTGAACTTTGATGCCCAGTGGATGTAATATGTGTAATAGCCGTGATAGCCTAGCATAAGTTGCTTGCTTATTTATTTCCTTGTTGTCTTGTTTATTTGTTTGCTTGTAGTCAGTGCAGTTCTTTTTCCACGGTTTGCTAGTAGCTGCAATAACCTATTTTTTAAAACTAGGCCACAATAACCATGGGCTAATATTTACTGTAGTGACACTAGGCCTCCTACGGGCCGTAGAAACAGTGGGCCTTCTACGGGCCGTAGAAACAGTAGGCCTTCTACGGGCCGTAGAAACATTGGGCCTTCTACGGGCCGTAGAAACAATGGGCCTTCTACGGGCCCTATCATCAATGGGCCTTATACGGGCCGTATGATCGATTGGCCAAACATGGGCCAATAACAGGCCGCATTATGGCCGTAAACGGGCTAGAGTTGGAATCGTCCGTTCATGGGCTGACCATAACGAGCCATCGTTAATAGGCTGTATTTGATGACGCTATGGAAACAACCCAATGTATTAATGGACCACAAACGGGCCAACTGTAACCACGGGCTAAATTTGGCCCACAAGCAGAAAATTACAGTAACGGGCCGTAAGTAAATGAATGCTCGAAATGAGCCCAAGAATAAATGGGCTTTGAGAAGGCCGAAAGATAACATGGGATGGAAATGGCCAACTGAATAACGGGCCATTAATGGGTATAAAGTGATACACTATTCATTACAGGCCAGTTTCACCACGGGCCATTAATGGGTCTAAAGTGATACACTGTTCATTGCGAGCCAGTTTCACCACGGGCCGTTAATATGCCAAGAGTTACATAGGGCCTCATATGGGCCAAAAGACGTCATGGGCCATACATGGGCGGAAGTGAAAACGGCTGGAATCATATTGGATGGCCCAGATGACGCTCTCGGGCCTAATTCGGTAGGGCGTAACGGGCCTTGGGTTAGCGGGCGTAAATGGGCTATATGCGTCAGGCCGTTAACAGGCTTTCCATGGGCCGGCCCGTCACCTTTTGACCAAGTCAAACGGGCCGGCCTTTTCACAGGAATGGGCCTCTGATGGGCCGGGCCATGTGTCGACGTATCATAGGCGCCTTCTGTCCAATTAGTGGATGACATCTGTCCCAACGGTGAGCCGACACGTGTCTCCTCCAGCCAATGATGATTTTACCCATGGAAAATCCCCATTGGTCGGGGCTGTTAACAGGTTATCGGATCCAAAACCCGACCCGATAGCTTAACGGCATTCCGTTACGGTGGATGCCACGTGTCGGTCACCCTTGACGAAAGCACTTCTGTGACGCGCGATTTATCGTCATGGAAGTGGACACTTCCGTGATGATAATTTTGGTAATGTCATGGAACACTTCTACGACAACGACGGTATGACTATCTTGATTCAGTCATAAATTTGTCATGGATGTACATGCATAACAAAAAACGCGACCTACTGTGACAAACACGTATCATCACGGAAGTGTATTTTTTTGTAGTGCCAGTTTCGTCGGGAGCAACTCCATGAACAACAACACCATCGCACCATCACTTGCTCACGCAACCGGGCCTCCTCTCGCAGCCGCTCCCGCTCATAGCAGCCCGTCCTCAGTCTCAGGCGCGCTAGGTGGGCCTTCGTCTTTGGCTGAGCTCGACTCCGTCACGGTAATTACATGTCACGCAAACATATATATATATATAATATTCCATTTTTGTTGCCTTTCGGTTGTTTTACGCCACAGACATATGTGTTTGCAGGCGAAAGAAACCCCGTGCACCATACTCTACTTGATCAAAGGCGGAAGGTGGGCGTGGGAAAGGGGATGATAATGGACCCTCATTGGGCACTTCGGGGTTAGCTTGACCAGTGTGAAATCGGGCACGAGTTTGCCTCCTCGATACAGCATGTGGGAGCGGACGACGAGACCCGCCATGGATTGAAGCTACAAGGGTTGGGTGCTGCTATGGCGAAGAATCTTATTAAATGCGAGCTGACCGAGAGCACACCAATAACCACACATCAACAAGCATGTGCGGAGACCACCACCCGCCTATGCAATTACCAGCTCTGTAGTAGTGCCGGGTGAGAGCCGCGGACGACATGATGAAGGGGTGCAATAATCTTGGCTGATGTAATTTCTCTGTAGAAACGAGAGAATGGATGATGAGGCGGAGGTCGACCCTATGGATTTCCTCAATACAAACGCTGCGTCTGTTGTGACATAGATATGATGAGTCAACCATATGACGAATCGGGCTATCAGCTTGCTAATGAGGATATGGATGATATGCCCGGGCAGGGTCGTAGCAGGGATTGCAAAAAGTCTCTCTTCATGAAATCCTCACAGGACACGCCTGAAGATGCCGCCTCAACACAGGCTCAACTAGCTGGGCGCGAGGGTCGTACAGTACTTAGCCCGGGAACACTGGGGCAGGGGTTAAGGAAGGGTCTGGAAGGTGTGCCCAAGAAAAAGGAGAGGAAGAGATCGGGGAAGATAACTGCCTCCAAACAAGCCAGAGCACATAGCAGCCAGACGATGCATTCTGAAGAGCGTGTACCCGTGAAAGGTGCGGTCATGTTCCATCTCACGGGCGAGCCGATGCTACCGCCGAAACCGCTGGAGGCACTATCAAGGGATCTCAGGAGACTGCACGACCATGTGATGTCGACTGAGAAAAGCCTACTAGCCTCAAAGGATCCAGGATATCCGACATTCGCGGCTCGTGTGCCTGAGGGGAAGTTCTACATCGACACACGGCCCACGGAGGTGTTCTTCCTGCGGTTTGACCATATCTTTGAGATGTTTCTAACAAGGCGGCTCGATTTTACAATCGTCTGCCTTTTTGCTCTGCATATGAGCTCCGTCATGAAGAGTGAAGAAGTCTCGCAAATCTGTGTGGCGGATCCGTACTACATGCACGAGTCTTTCTTGAGTCTCAGCGACTTTGAGTGTGAAATTGCTAGGGAGTACCTCCAAAACTTCATGGTACAGAATAAGGACCGGGAAATTGTCCTCGTGCCTTATCATCCAAAGTAAGTCAGTTCCGGACAACCCTTTCGTACATTTCAATCATTCCTTCTCTCTCATATGGGGAATAATTTGAGGTGTCTTTTCCCCGCAGCAACGGGCGCTCCGTCCTTATCGTTCTTTACCTGCAAGTCTCCCATGCCGTGTATTTTGACCCTTCCAGAGACTACGAGAAAAAAAGACTACACCCACAATGAATATTCTAGATGATGCTCTCCAAGGCTTCAGCTTTAGAGGTGGCCACGTGCAGATCAGGAAACAAAGGAACAAGAAGATGGGTTTCGCGCATAAAACTAACTTCTCCTGCATCCACGTCCCAAAACCAAGCAAGAAGGATGGATTCTACATCGTCCATCTCATGATTCAGTTCAACACGGATCACCAAAAGCTTCGCATGAGAAGCATAAATGATGATCATATCCACAAGTGGCTAGAATATCATGGAGAAGCGGAATATAAACTTAGAGATGACTTCTTTCGCATCCAAAGTGACATTGCGATGATCATCATGAAGGAAGTCGTCGATGAGAAGGGGATGTTCCACCAGGGCCCTATATCGCGAGCTGACGTCCGAACTCGCATAGGCATGCAACGTCTAGACCTCACGCTGTTCAAGAAGCTAGGGTTCATCCTTGATGATATGGAAGGATGGAACTTCTAGTGATTTATGATGCTGCTGATGATGATATGTGTCGGTTGAACTTGTATACTTTTTGTAGCGATGAAACTTTGTGATGTCCATGGTCCCTGCCAAACTTGCGTAACGCTACTTTGTTAGTTTGCGTACGATGACCTGCGTACCTCTAGTTACATAATTTGCGTACTGTATGTTGCATCTAGTTGCTAACCCTTTCTTTTTCAGTGTTGCTCTAGTATATTTTGTTGCATATATACGATTGTACATCCTCTTCATGAACATGCATCTCTAACAGGTACCTAGTTTCTTGATGGCGAGATGGAATTGCTATGTCGTGTACAAAGGGAAGGTTCGGGGTGTACAACGAGTGGCAGAGTGTCGGCGCAAGTGAATGGGTTCACAGGCGCCACCCATAAAAACTTCAAAAGGCACAAGAAGGAGAAGCTAGTTACTTGAGGTTCACGCTAGCTCAAGAGAGGACTCAGAACCGCCACTTCATGTCTTGCATAGTTCGCTCTCACTCATAGTGATAGCTCTTCTTGCATATACCTTTGTTTAGATGGATAGCGTTGTTGTAGTTGCAAGTATTCGAGACTTGCATGTATCGCTATTTTCGAGATGATGACAAGATACCACTTTGTGTTGGATGATGATTATGATGAGACTATTTGTATGTATATGCTATGATTACATTTGTGGTCTCATGAGCATTTGTATGTGTATCATGATGACATTTCTATGTGCTAAAGATTCTTCTATAAAGCCTGTTTAAATACAAAACAAATATGCCGAAAAAACAAAAAAACTACTTAAATTAGCAGTAGCAAGTGTATAAAAGTTAGCAGCAGCCTTGATAGCGATGGCGCGTCCGAGCAAAGCGCTAGAGCTACTAGCGATGTGAGCTTCCACTAACCGCTCTGCTGCTACACTTGTGTAGCAGTAGCACCGGTGAGCACGCGCTACTGCTATGTGTTAGCTGTAGCGCCTCTCCCCGCGCTACTGATACACCTAAAATCCGCGCTGCTGCTAGCCTTTTCCCTAGTAGTGTCAGGCCGGGGCCCCATGATGACCTTTAGTACCGGTTCGTGGCACAAACCGGTACTAAAGGGCTAACCTATAGTACCGGTTCGTGCCACGAACCAGGACTAAAGGGGTTTTACCTATAGTCCCGGTTGGAGACACAAACCGGGACTATAGGGCAATTTTCAAACTCTACCCACCCCCCATCGTGTATCGACATTTCAGTTTTGAAAAATACAAAAGAAAATGATTAAAAATTCAAAAAACAAAATTCTTCGAGATGTAGTTATATTACTACATCTACTAGTTAAGAAAATTAAAAAACTAAATTTGGACAAGTTTTGCAAAAAGTGTAGGGAATATGTAAAACGGCTATAACTCTTGCATACGATGTTGGAAAAAACTGTATAATATATCAAAAAATTCAGCACGAAAATCCGCATCCAATTTTGATGGCCTAGGACCTGTTTGCAACTTTTTAGAATCCTCAAATTCCAAAAGGGAAAAAAGATATGCTCAAATTTCATTTTTTTTAATTTTGGTTAAATCTGGTCAAACTATGGTCAAACTACTTATTCAAGAAGTATTAATGTTGCTACATAATTATTCAAAAATATTAGTGTTAGTAAATAATTATTTCAATTTTTTGAATTTTGGTCAAATCTGGTCAAACTATGGTCAATCTTATTCAAATATTAGTGTTACTAACTGTTTTTTAAATAATAGTTCCAAAGTCAAACGGTGAAACGTGTGACCTAATGCTGAAGCTAAACTGCTGAGGGTTAATAGGATTGACAACTTATATTTGTCAGGAAAACAACAAGTGCAGACTTGGATAGTAGGGGGAATAGAACTCCGAAGTTAAGCGTGCTCAGGCTGGGGGAGTGAGAGGATGGGTGACCGGCTGGGAAGTTAGACGATTTGGAATGAGTGATCCACACTTGAGCAGTTAAGAGGGGTGATTAGAGACTAAATCATCAAATAATTCAGAAAATTGAAAATCAAAAAAAAATCAAATATTTTTTTATAAAATTTTCAAAAAAAATTCAAAAAAAATATCAAAAAATACCTTTAGTACCGGTTGGTGTGAGTTATGTGATTTGGTGACCAAATGTTGTCCGAACTCCCGGATGAGATCATGGACATGACGAGGAGTCCCGAAATGGTCGAGAGGTAAATATTGATATATAGAACGATGGTATTCGGACACCGGAAGTGTTTCGGGGGTACCGTGTACTTATCGGGTCAACAAAAACGAGTTTCGGGCACGCCCGGCAAAGATATGGGCTTAATGGGCCAAGTGAGGGAATGTAACGCCCCGGATCCGATGCGCCAGGTGTCCGCCAGTTATTCGCCGTCTTTGCCATGTCATTTGCTTGCGTGTTGCATTTGTCATGTCATCATGTGCATTTCATTTTGCATACGTGTTCGTCTCATGCATCCGAGCCTTTTCCCCGTTGTCCGTTTTGCAATCCGGCACTCCTATGCCCTCCGGCGTTCCCCTTTTGCCTCTTCTCTTGTGCGGGTATTAAACTTTCTCGGAATGGCCCGAGGTTTGCCAAGCGGCCTTGGTATAGCACCGGTAGACCGCCTGTCAAGTTACGTGCCATTTGGAGGTTGTTTGGTACTCAGACGGTTAACCGGGTAACCGCAAAGCCCTCTTTGAGTTGCAGCCCAACACCCCTTCCAAAGTGGCCCAAAACCCACCAAACTCCTCTCCATGCCCTTGGTCGTTCGATCACGATCGCGTGGCCGAAAACCGCTCCTCATTTGGACTCCCCTAGCTCCCTCTATGCCTATTTATACCCCCCCATTCCATTTTCGCGGATGATTCCCCCCGAAACCCAAAAAATTCCCCTCCACGCCACCGGACACGTCCGTCCCCGGCCGGACATGTCCAGCCGCCACCTCACTCCATCCAATCAGGGCTCGCCACCTCACCCCGCCGCCTCCCATGCCCACTCCCGCGTCGCCACGTGGCCACAGCCACCGCACTCCGCCGCCCGCCCGCCCATCCCATCCCGTCCAGCCGCCGCCGCCTCGGCATTACCGCCGACCCGCCGCCGGTCGCCGCGCCGGACCCGCCGCCGACCGCGCTCCGCCGCCCAGCGCCCGGCAGCGCCGCACACACAGCCGCGCGCGCTGCCGCCACAGATCGCACGCCGCCCACATGCCCCGCCCGCCCGCCTGCGCCTCGGCGCCCGCCTCGCCCAGCGCCGCCATCATGAAGCTCCTCCACCCGGCAGCCGCCCACTCCGCCGCGCTCGCCCGCCCGCCCGTGCGCTCGTGCCGAAACCCGCCGCCGCCCGCCCGGTAGCGTGGCTCTGGCGACGCCGCGCCGCCCGCCGCCCCGTCGCCGTTCTGCCGCCCCGCCGGCGGGCTTCCTCGCCGCCTCGCCGGAGAACCGCCCAACCTCACCGGAGCCCGGCCCGCTTCGAGATCCGTGCCCGTTGACTTTTTCCCGGGGTGAGAAAACGCCTAAGTCCCTGAGTTTCATACATTTTCATTGCATCACATCTCTGCATCCGTAGCGCGTATAATATGTCAAATTGTTCGTCTCGACGAGTACTTCATTTCATTCCATTGCATCATTTTCATTTGAGCTCATCTTGGTGCCCGAAATCTGTTGGAAGAGTGCTTCATGTTGTTAATCTGCTGGCTGTTATAACTTGTTTGTTTTATCATTTTGCCATGATTTATGTGTGCATCCTATGAGTATGAGCTCTACATGAATGTTGAACTATACCATGCCATCTTTCCAGGGTGTTGACCTTGTATTTTTGTGAGTTGTGTGCTGAGTGCATTGAGCTTGTAAAGTAGGGTAGTTCTTTATTCTTTGTTTTCTGACAGATTCTGTTACATTTTGATGCCATGTTAACATGCTTCCACTAATCAATCTATGCGTAATATGGAGATGATCTATAAACATGTTTTGATATACATGTCTTGCTCTATCCATTCATGCTCTTGGTTGCAATTATAGCCTGCTGGAACATGTTAATTTCTTGCTCCAAAGTTGCTTGAAAATGTTTCCTGACAGATTGTTTGCATGAGATTCAATTTTCACGAGGTCGTTGTAGTTGATCCGTGTATGATATGACCTTGCTCTTGCCATGCTTAGCTTCATAAACATTCCTTCTTACTGTTGGTTGCCTTGCCATGCCATGTATTGCTCTGTAGTGAGTGGTTCGAGCTCACGAACATGCCTACTAATTGTTGTTTCTGCCATGTTCAAATCTGTAATATAACTTGCCATGTTTACATGGGTGCCATCATATTTTCTATGCCTTTTGGCTTATGGTCGATAAGGGTCTTTTGATATATGCAATTAGTAGATTCATGCCATGCCTTTGTTTGCCATTATAAGTTCCTGTAACATGTTGTTTGATAGCTCTAAACATTGCAACTTTGATGTTATTTACGCTAAAGTCTGAAATTGTTATTACTTGCAATATCTCCATGTCATTTTGAGCATGTTCTAGTTGTTTCGGAGATAGCTCAGTGTTCATGTTTTGTTATGCTTTACGTGTACTTCATGCCCATGCCTTTTGTTATTATGTTGGGGTGCTGTAGCATGTTGTTTTGATGCTTGTAAGATGCCTAGTTCTTTTTTTGGATGATTGTTGCTATGACTTGTATAGTGTGCATGTGTTGAACCGTTGCTCCATTTTGAGTGTGCTCTATATGAAACTTGCTTGTTTTTGCATGTAGCTTCATATTATCATGTTGCGTCCTTGTTTTGGAGTGTTTGCTTGATGTTTGGGTGCATTTTGCATCGATGCCATGTTTAACTTGTTTTGCTCATATCTTCTAGACCGTAGCTCCGAATCTAATGAACTTTATATGTAACTTGACTAGAATTTCGTGTAGATCATCTTGGTGCATCTTTAACTTGCTGTTTAACAACTTCAACATAAGGTTTATTCAGTTCTGGACCAATTTCGAAATTTGCATATGAGGACTTACCGGAATTGTTATATGTTGTTCCCGGACTCATTTAAACTTGCCTTAATGTGTTGTTCTTGTTTGCATCGTCTCTTGCCATGAGTAGCTTCATGTAGCTTGGTCATGCATCATGCTTCTTGTGCATCATGTCTTGTCCATGTGTGGTGTGTTTACTTTGTTGTGTGCTTCTTCTCGATAGTTCCCGTTTCGTTGCGATCGTGAGGATTCGTTAAATCTACGTTTGGTTCGGCTTCATCCGTTCATCTTCTTCATGGACTCGTTCTTCTTCCTTGCGGGATCTCGGGCAAGATGACCGCTACCCTGGATCTCACTACTATCATTGCTATGCTAGTTGCCTCGTTCTTTCGCTATGCTTTGCGCTACCTATTACTGTTTGTCCAGCCATCCCATTTTGCCATGAACCTCTAACCTTTGACACCCTTCCTATGCAAACCATTGTTTGGCTATGTTACCGCTTTGCTCAGCCCTCTTATAGCGTTGCTAGGTGCGGTGAAGTTGAAGATTTCTCCATGGTGGACAGGGTTTATGTTGGGATATCACAATATCTCTTATATTATTAATGCATCTATATACTTGGTAAAGGGTGGAAGGCTCGGCCTTATGCAGTGTTTTGTTCCACTCTTGCCGCCCTAGTTTCCGTCATACGGTGTTATGTTCCCGGATTTTGCGTCCCTTACGCGGTCGGGTGATTTATGGGACCCCGACGGTTCGCTTTGAATAAAACTTGTCCAAAGAAGGCCCAACATTGACTTTTACCATTTGCCTCACCACCACCTATCTTTTCCTTGGGAGTCGCTCTCTCGAGGTCATCTTTATTTCAGCCCCGGGCGGTGCTTGTCTAAGTGCTGGTTCGAACCGAGTAGATCAAGGGCCCCTCGGGAAACTCGAGGTCTGGTTTTACTCGTAGAATGTCTCATCCGGTGTTGCCACGAGAACGAGATATGTGCAGCTCCTATCGGGATTGTCGGCGCATCGGGCGGCTTTGCTGGTCTTGTTTTACCATTGTCGAAATGTCTTGATGTACCGGGATACCGAGTCGATCGGAGTGTCTCGGGTGAAGGTCTATTCGCCGATGATCGCGAGAGCTTGTCATGGGCTAAGTTGGGACACCCTGCAGGTATAAACTTTCGAGAGCCGTGCCGCGGTTATGTGGCAGATGGGAATTTGTTAATGTCGGTTGTAGACAACTTGACACTTGATCCGAATTAAAACGCATCAACCGAGTGTGTAGCCGTGATGGTCTCTTCTCGTGGAGTCCGGAAGTGAACACGGTTTCGGGTTATGTTTGGCGTAAGTAGGTGTTCAGATCACCTCTTGATCATTGCTAGCTTCACGACCGTTCCGCTTGTTTCTCTTCTCGCTCTCATTTGCGTTGGTTAGCCACCATACTTGCTTAGTCGCTGCTGCAACCTCACCACTTTACCCCTTTCCTTTCCCATTAAGCTTTGCTAGTCTTGATACCCATGGTAATGGGATTGCTGAGTCCTCGTGGCTCACGGATACTTCAAAACCAGTTTGCGGTGCCTATGTTACCGAAAGCGGTGGCGCAACCAAGCTCAAGGAGGAGCTCGATGAAGATCTTGCCCTTTGTGTTGTTTCGTTCTAGTTGATCGATAGTGGAGCCCAGTTGGGGTCGATCGGGACCTTTATCGCATTTGGGGTTCTTCTTTTATTTTGGTTCCGTAGTCGGACCTTGATTGTATCTGTATGATGTAATGCTTTATTCATGTAATTGTGTGAAGTGGCGATTGTAAGCCAACTATGTATCTCTTTCCTTATGTATTACATGGGTTGTGTGAAGATTACCTCACTTGCGACATTGCTTTCAATGCGGTTATGCCTCTAAGTCGTGCTTCGACATGTGGGAGATATAGCCGCATCGAGGCGTTACAAGTTGGTAATCGAGCCATCCCGACCTTAGGAGCCCCCACCGCTTGATCGTTTTTAGTGGCGAGTTGTGTCTAGAAAAATGTTTTGAGTCATTTAGGATTATATATCGGAGAGTAGGATTCTTTTTACTCCCCAGTCCCTTCGACCTTCTGGTGAGGTATCCTGACGTAGAGTTTTGACTCTTCTCTTCTTAAATTTCACTAAAAATTTTTTAGGATCACGCGGGTATCTTGGAATCGTTCCGATATTCTTATGACGAGAACATTGTTCTTGGTGCCTCCTGACATTTAGGGGTTGTGGCAGTGTCCCGGGGAGTTGAGCTCCGAGGTGTTGTCATCATAATTTTATCGTTGCAGTTCTGGAATACCTGAGTTTAGTACGCGACATCGAAAATCTCTTTTATGCAGTTGTTGGTGAGATAACCCCGCTAACCCAGTACTGAGGTGAGTATGGGAGTATTGCCATGACTCGTATAACGGATGCTTTTCGAAGGTTGAGGTAGACGATTTCCGAAGGTTTCTTGGTTATGTGTTGACGGACAGGTGGATGTAGGGATTGTTAGTTTGGGTGAGATATATATTGCTCCCCTGTATCCCCAACACCAGATTGCATAACCAGAAAGTTTCGGGAGTTTTATAGGTGGGAATTCAAGTAGCTCTTAGGATATCTTTCCGACGGATGTATGATATGAAATTGGGGTTCGACGTCTAGTGGTCCGCCTATTCACAGTTGGTTTTACAGTGGTCTCGTTGTGTCTTAAAGAGTCCTTGGCTATGCCGACTGGGGCGCTTCAGATGTCATGTGCCTTGCCTTGTACATGATGGTGCTGTACGATTGAGCCCGTGTAGGCCCCACCACGAAAACTTCGGACGAAATCTCTATCATATGTTTGTTCCGGCTTATTCTGCAAGCCAAATCCTTTGTTTTGTTTTATTCGTGGTATTCGAGTTGCTTCAAAGTCAAATGTTGAATCCATACCTTTCCTAAACGGTGTTCTCATATTGCTATGTGAATACTAATCCTTCTTGATCATTGAGATTGTCATGTCAATTCTTTCCAACCGGTGTGCTTCTCTTCGAGATGATCCCATTATTCTCCCCATCCGCAAGATCAATTCTAAGTTTTTCTCAACGGTGTTTGTTTCATCCATCCTAGGTTGTCTTTGTTTCCCCGCCCTCCCACCCTTTTTCCTCAAGGACTAAGATTTCTTAATCAAGTATCCATTTATTCATGTGAAGTTTCTCCATTCTTTTCCATCAATGTTCTTACCCGGTGGTTCTCAAGAAGATGTTCTACTAGTTCGTCATTCCTCATTCCTTCCTCTTCTCCGGTGGATTCAAGTCAAGTTTTGTTGATCATACCTTTTTCCTCATTTCAATGTCTTCTCATACCGATGCACCTCTTAATCATTCACTTCTTCCTATTCATTTGTTCTGGAGTGCTGAAGATATCTCAAAAGACTTGTGTTTCCATTCTCAATCCCTTCAAGATATTTCGAGGTTGTTATCTCATCCAAGCCATTTAATTCAACCGGTGCAATCTCTCTTTAATATCATTCTCAACGGTGTTCTTTTGAGTGGGCCCTAACCCACAGGTCTTTTCCCAGGATCTTACCTGACTCTTCTAATTATCAGGAGCCATTCTCAAATTCTTTTCCAAGTTTGACGTAAGAATGAGTTATCATCAGTCAAATGCTTTTCTCCAAGATCTTTCAAATTCTTTTCATCTTTGGTCCAACCTTTCCTCTTTTTCATTCTCCCGGAGTGTCTCAACAATCCATGGTGGTGTTTCTCATCGTCATTTCTCGGATTTGAAGACCGAAGAAGAGTTTCTCTTTAATCTTGCTCTATTCTCTTCAAGATTCATGTTGCTAGCTTGTTGCCATCCTCTCATAATTGTTTTCGATTGTGAGAATTCTTTTTCACCCATCCGGAGCATTTTAGGAGTCTTTTCAGTTTCATTCTTTGCAGCCCATCATCTCAATATTATTCATTCAAGCTTTCAGCTCTCGTTCTCCAAATCATACCGGTGCATCATTCAAATATCCTCTAATCAGTTCTTGATCTCTTTGTTCTCATGTATCTAGTCTGTCTCAAGCACCTTCGTTCATTTGATAATTCTTACCAGTGATGCACCCCTACTTCTTTCATTTTCAATTCTTACGGTGGTTCGTTCAAGATTTCACCTCTTTCGTTATCATTTAATTCATTCGTTTTTCCAATCCTACCGGTGGTTCGTTGAAGACCTTCCCAAGTTTGCGCCATATCTATCTTAATCCTTTCTACGAGAATAAGTGGCATGCCAAATCCATTGTGGGTCATCAATTTAATTGATGAGGGATAAGCATAATGTAATTCTTATTCTTGTTTCCTCGAGGTGATTCAATTCTTTTCTTCCGAAGATTGTTCATGATGAATAAATTCTCGGTTTCATTTGTTTCATCTTCTCTTTTTCACGGAGTTCCAAGCTCTCATCATCACGAAGATCCATCTAAATCATTGCAAGGATTCACCTTGTGTTCTCAATTTCTCTTTCTTTTCATTCCTTTTGTTTACCGGAGTTCTTCATGGAGACTCTACATGGTGGTTCATCAAGAATTCTTTTCATTCTTCAATTGTTCTTCAAGATTTCTCTTGAAGTTATGATCCGCCAAGCTATACTCAAAAAATAAACATGGTGCTCAACACATGTTTTGTTTTGAGGCGCTCAAGTATTCTTTATCTTGCATTTTAAAGTGCAATTTTTTCAACCGTATCATTCGAGGTGGTATTATGTCATTCTTGATAATTTGAGTTCATGTCTCATGATTCACATGTTGTTAAGAATGAGATATTTAAATCCATCATTTTCTCTTTGTTCAAGAGGTCTTTTCAACCAATCAACTTCTTCGTTGGAGTTATCTTGTGTCATATTTCACCTAAAGCCTTTCCGTAAGGATTGTTGCTATTTATGGTGCTTATAAATGACCCAAGTTCTTCATTTGTCCTCCCGGTGAAATAAGTTTCGCGTCTCCTTGTTGATATCAATCCAAGCATTTGTTTCCGTGGGTGGCAGAAGCTCACCTCATAATTTTGAGATGTTTTCATAAGCCCGCCACAAGTTTATTCTTTTCGTTGTTGATTTTCCAACAACTCCGTTCAATCCTTATTTGCAAGGATGCTTTCCAAGCTCATTTGTGGCAGAAGTTGTCATTTTCTTCTCCGTCCCTTCATCCCAACGATCTATCTTCTATTCCTTCGTCCCGGAGGCATTATGATGTTGCTCTTTTCACTCATCATCTCGTATTGTGAGCATCGTGTTCGTTTCATTTTATCCATTTAACCGGAGTGTTGTGTCATCTCTTCAAGTGCTTTTCATCTCATCAAGTTTTCTTCTCTTGTCAACCGGAGTGCTGTCCAAATTCTGCCATTCTTGTTCCTTGGCTATCTCATTATACCGATGTGGTCATATTCTTTTCGTTCGTGAAGCTCTTATTTCCATGTCTTTCAACCTTCAAGTTCTCGTAATACTTCTTGTTCCTCTTTTCTAACGGATTGTTTGCAATCTTGGTCATCTCCGTTGTTTTGTTTCTTTCAATTTGTTCAACCTCTAAAGGTTCTTTGGTTTCACTCATTGGTCAAAGAAGCTACTTTGTTTTACCTCTCCTCTTCCGTTTTCCCTCCGGTGCCATCCTAGATCTCGGGACGAGATCCTCTCGTAGTGGTGGAGTGTTGTAACGCCCCAGATCCGATGCGCCAGGTGTCCGCCAGTTATTTGCCGTCTTTGCCATGTCATTTGCTTGCGTGTTGCATTTGTCATGTCATCATGTGCATTTCATTTTGCATACGTGTTCGTCTCATGCATCCGAGCCTTTTCCCCGTTATCCGTTTTGCAATCCGGCACTCCTATGCCCTCCGGCGTTCCCCTTTTGCCTCTTCTCTTGTGCGGGTATTAAACTTTCTCGGAATGGCCCGAGGTTTGCCAAGCGGCCTTGGTATAGCACCGGTAGACCGCCTGTCAAGTTTCGTGCCATTTGGAGGTTGTTTGGTACTCCAATGGTTAACCGGGTAACCGCAAAGCCCTCTTTGAGTTGCAGCCCAACACCCCTTCCAAAGTGGCCCAAAACCCACCAAACTCCTCTCCATGCTCTTGGTCGTTCGATCACGATCGCGTGGCCGAAAACCGCTCCTCATTTGGACTCTCCTAGCTCCCTCTATGCCTATTTATACCCCCCCATTCCATTTTCGCGGATGATTCCCCCCGAAACCCTAAAAATTCCCCTCCGCGCCACCGGACACGTCCATCCCCGGCCGGACATGTCCAGCCGCCACCTCACTCCATCCAATCAGGGCTCGCCACCTCACCCCGCCGCCTCCCACGCCCACTCCCGCGCCACCACGTGGCCACGGCCACCGCACTCCGCCATCGGCCATGCGGCGGATCGGGCCCAGCGGCCCATCCTGTCCACCACCGCCTCCTCCGCGTTCACGCCGACCCGCCGCCGGTCGCCGGCGCCGGCACCCGCCGCCGACCGCGCAAGCCGCCGCGCCAAGGCAGCGCCGCCGCACATCATCGCATCGCACACATGCCCGCCCGCCTGCCGCCTGCCCCTCGGCGCCCGAGCCCCAGCGCCCGCCGCCTGAAGCTCCTCCGTCTTGCCAGCCGCCCACTCCGCCGCGCTCCGCCCGCCGCCGGTGCGCTCCGGCGCGCCGCCCGCCGCCGCCGCCGCCAAGTAGCGTCTTCTGCGACGCCAGACCGCTTTTCGCCGTCGCCCCGTTCGCCGCTCGCTTGGCGGGCTTCCTCGCCGCCTCGCCGAGAACCGCCTAACCTCACGGAGCCTGCCCGCTTCGAGATCCGTGCCCGTTGACTTTTTCCCGGGGTGAGAAAACGCCTAAGTCCCTGAGTTTCATACATTTTCATGTCATTTTCATTGCATCACATCTCTGCATCCGTAGCGCGTATAATATGTCAAATTGTTTGTCTCGACGAGTACTTCATTTCATTCCATTGCATCATTTTCATTTGAGCTCATCTTGGTGCCCGAAATGCTGTTGGAAGAGTGCTTCATGTTGTTAATCTGCTGAAACTGTTATAACTTGCTGTTTTATCATTTTTGCCATGATTTATGTGTGCATCCTATGAGTATGAGCTCTACATGAATGTTGAACTATACCATGCCATCTTTCCAGGGGTGTTGACCTTGTATTTTTGTGAGTTGTGTGCTGAGTGCATTGAGCTTGTAAAGTAGGGTAGTTGCTGTTGCTGTTTTCCTGACAGATTCTGTTACATTTTGATGTCATGTTAACATGCTTCCACTAATCAATCTATGCATAATATGGAGATGCTCTATAAACAGGTTTTGATATACATGTCTTTCTCTATCCATTCATGCTCTTGGTTGCTATTATAGCCTGCTGGAACATGTTCATTTCTTGCTCCAAAGTTGCTTGAAAATGTTTCCTGACAGATTGTTTGCATGAGATTCAATTTTCACGAGGTCGTTGTAGTTGATCCGTGTATGCTATGACCTTGCTCTTGCCATGCTTAGCTTCATAAACATTCCTTCTTACTGTTGGTTGCCTTGCCATGCCATGTATTGCTCTGTAGTGAGTGGTTCGAGCTCACGAACATGCCTACTAATTGTTGTTTCTGCCATGTTCAAATCTGTAATATAACTTGCCATGTTTACATGGGTGCCATCATATTTTCTATGCCTTTTTGGCTTATGGTCAGTAAGGGTCTTTTGATATATGCAATTAGTAGATTCATGCCATGCCTTTGTTTGCCATTATAAGTTCCTGTAACATGTTGTTTGATAGCTCTAAACATTGCAACCTGATGTTATTTCTGCTAAAGTCTGAAATTGTTATTACTTGCAATATCTCCATGTCATTTTGAGCATGTTCTAGTTGTTTCTGGAGATAGCTCAGTGTTCATGTTTTGTTATGCTTTACGTGTACTTCATGCCCATGCCTTTTGTTATTATGTTGGGGTGCTGTAGCATGTTGTTTTGATGCTTGTAAGATGCCTAGTTGCTGTTTTGGACAGATTGTTGCTATGACTTGTATAGTGTGCATGTGTTGAACCGTTGCTCCGTTTTGAGTGTGCTCTATATGAAACTTGCTTGTTTTTGCATGTAGCTTCATATTATCATGTTGCGTCCTTGTTTTGGAGTGTTTGCTTGATGTTTGGGTGCATTTTGCATCGATGCCATGTTTAACTTGTTTTGCTCATATCTTCTAGACCGTAGCTCCGAATCTAATGAACTTTATATGTAACTTGACTAGAATTTCATGTAGATCATCTTGGTGCATCTTTAACTTGCTGTTTAACAACTTCAACATAAGGTTTATTCAGTTCTGGACCAATTTCGAAATTTGCATATGAGGACTTACCGGAATTGTTATATGTTGTTCCCGGCCTCATTTAAACTTGCCTTAATGTGTTGTTCTTGTTTGCATCGTCTCTTGCCATGAGTAGCTTCATGTAGCTTGGTCATGCATCATGCTTCTTGTGCATCATGTCTTGTCCATGTGTGGTGTGTTTACTTTGTTGTGTGCTTCTTCTCGATAGTTCCCGTTTTGTTGCGATCGTGAGGATTCGTTCGTCTACGTTTGGTTCGGCTTCATTCGTTCATCTTCTTCATGGACTCGTTCTTCTTCCTTGCGGGATCTCAGGCAAGATGACCGCTACCCTGGATCTCACTACTATCATTTCTATGCTAGTTGCCTCGTTCTTTCGCTATGCTGCGCTACCTATTACCTGTTTGTCCAGCCATCCCATTTTGCCATGAACCTCTAACCTTTGACACCCTTCCTATGCAAACCATTGTTTGGCTATGTTACCGCTTTGCTCAGCCCCTCTTATAGCGTTGCTAGTTGCAGGTGAAGTTGAAGATTTCTCCATGGTGGACAGGGTTTATGTTGGGATACCACAATATCTCTTATATTATTAATGCATCTATACACTTGGTAAAGGGTGGAAGGCTCGGCCTTATGCCTGGTGTTTTGTTCCACTCTTGCCGCCCTAGTTTCCGTCATACCGGTGTTATGTTCCCGGATTTTGCGTCCCTTACGCGGTCGGGTGATTTATGGGACCCCCCTGACAGTTCGCTTTGAATAAAACTTGTCCAGCAAGGCCCAACATTGACTTTTACCATTTGCCTCACCACCACCTATCTTTTCCCTTGGGAGTCGCTCTCTCGAGGTCATCTTTATTCAGCCCCGGGCGGTGCTTGTCTAAGTGCTGGTTCGAACCGAGTAGATCGGGGCCCCTCGGGAAACTCGAGGTCTGGTTTTACTCGTAGGATGTCTCATCCGGTGTTGCCACGAGAACGAGATATGTGCAGCTCCTATCGGGATTGTCGGCGCATCGGGCGGCTTTGCTGGTCTTGTTTTACCATTGTCGAAATGTCTTGATGTACCGGATACCGAGTCCGATCGGAGTGTCTCGGGTGAAGGTCTATTCCTTCGATGATCGCGAGAGCTTGTCATGGGCTAAGTTGGGACACCCCGCAGGTATAAACTTTCGAGAGCCGTGCCTGCGGTTATGTGGCAGATGGGAATTTGTTAATGTCGGTTGTAGACAACTTGACACTTGATCCGAATTAAAACGCATCAACCGAGTGTGTAGCCGTGATGGTCTCTTCTCGGCGGAGTCCGGGAAGTGAACACGGTTTCTGGGTTATGTTTGACGTAAGTAGGTGTTCAGGATCACCTCTTGATCATTGCTAGCTTCACGACCATTCCGCTTGTTTCTCTTCTCGCTCTCATTTGCGTTGGTTAGCCACCATACTTGCTTAGTCGCTGCTGCAACCTCACCACTTTACCCCTTTCCTTTCCCATTAAGCTTTGCTAGTCTTGATACCCATGGTAATGGGATTGCTGAGTCCTCGTGGCTCACGGATACTTCAAAACCAGTTTGCGGTGCCTATGTTACCGAAAGCAGGTGATGCAACCAAGCTCAAGGAGGAGCTCGATGAAGATCTTGCCCTTTGTGTTGTTTCGTTCTAGTTGATCAGTAGTGGAGCCCAGTTGGGGTCGATCAGGACCTTTGTCGCATTTGGGGTTCTTCTTTTATTTTGGTTCCGTAGTCGGACCTTGATTGTATCTGTATGATGTAATGCTTTATTCATGTAATTGTGTGAAGTGGCGATTGTAAGCCAACTATGTATCTCTTTCCCTTATGTATTACATGGGTTGTGTGAAGATTACCTCACTTGCGACATTGCTTTCAATGCGGTTATGCCTCTAAGTCGTGCTTCGACACGTGGGAGATATAGCCGCATCGAGGGCGTTACAGGGAACACACTTATACGTCTCCAACGTGTCTATAATTTTTGATTGTTCCATGCTGTTATATTGTCATTCTTGGATGTTTCACAATCCTTTTATATCATTTTTGGTACTAACCTAGTGCCAGTTGCTGTTTTTTGCTTGTTTTTTACATCTTAGAAAATCAATATCAAATGGAGTCCAAACACCGCGAAACTTTTTGGAGATTTTTTATGGACCAGAGCACCCAGGATGGGGCAGAGCAGCACCTGGGGGGTGCCCCGCTGGGGGCACAACCCACCAGGGCGCGCCTGGGCCCCCAGGCACGCCCAGGTGGGTTGTGCCCACCACGGTGGCCTCCTGCACCCCCTCTTGGCACTATAAATTCCCAAATATTCCAAAACCCTTCGGGGTTACCCTTGATCAGAAGTTCCAACGCCGCAAGGCTCTGTAGCCACCGAAAACCAATCTAGACCCCATTCCAGCACCCTGCTGGAGGGGGGAATCATCACCGGTGGCCATCTTCGTCATCTCGGCGGCCACCACGATGAGGAGGGAGTAGTCCACCCTCGGGGCCGAGGGTTTGTACCAGTAGCTATATGTTTAATCTCTCTCCCTCTCTCATGATCTTGAGATGTCACGATCTTGATATATCATGGGCTTTGTTAACATAGACGGATCATATGATGTTTCTCCCCTCTCTACTCTTGTTGTGATGAATTGAATCTTTACCCTTTGAAGTTTTGTCTTGTCGGATTGAATGTTCAGATATGAGAACACATGATGTATGTCTTGTGGTATGAATACTTGAGGTGACAATGGGGTATAATATTGATTCACTTGATGTATGTTATGGCACTCAACTTGCGGATTCTTGAGGTGACATTGGGGTAGTCTATGCATAGGGGTTGATGCACGTTTTTATTATCTTTTCTCGGATAGAAACTTTGGGGTCTCCTTGTAGTTCTTTGAGTGGATTGAATATTATGATCATGAGTTTGTTTGATGCACATCATAGAATTAACTCACGTATACTTGTGGTGACATTGGAGTATCTAGGTGACATTAGAGTTGGTTGATGTGTGTCATATGGTGTTATTTTAGTACGAACTCTTGATTAGATCGATCGGAAAGAATAGCTTGTGTTATTTTAGTATGAATTCTAGGATAGATCAAACAGAAAGAATAGCTTTGAGGTGGTTTCGTACCCTACAAACAATTTATATCTTTTGTTTTCCGCTAATAGGAACTAAGGTGTGATTTTTTATTGCACTTTGAGGGATAATCATATGATCCAACTATGTTAGCATCGTTGGGAGATTGCACGAGCGAAAGTATGGACCATAGGCCTCATTTTCAAGCATTGCAATACTGTTTGTGCTCACTTTTGTTACTTGTTACCTTGCTTTTTTTATTGTTCCTATTACAAAAACCAATATCTACTACCCATATTACACTTCTATCACCACCTCTTCACCGAACTAGTGCACCTATGCAATTTACCATTGTATTTGGTGTGTTGTGGACACAAGAGACTTTTTATTATTTGGTTGCAGGGTTATCTGAGAGAGACCATATTCATCCTACACCTCCCACGGATTGATAAACCTTAGGTCATCCACTTGAGGAAAATTTGCTACTGTCCTACAAAACTCTGCACTTGGAGGCCCAACACGAGTCTATAAGAACAAGTTGTGTAGTAGACATCAAGCTCTTTTCTGGCGCCGTTGCCGTGGAGGTTAGGAAAGCGGCACTCACATCCTGTCAACAAAGCTCTTTTCTGGCGCCGTTGCCGGGGAGGTTAGGAAAGCGACACTCACATCCCGTCAACAAAGCTCTTTTCTGGCGCCGTTGCCGGGGAGGTGAGTGCTTGAAGGTATATCTTTAGATCTTGCAATTGAATCTTTTAGTTTCTTGTTTTATCACTAGTTTGGTTTATAAAAGGAAACTACATAAAAAATGGAATTTAGGTTGAATCATATTATTGATCATCTTTATAATATCTTTCTTGAAAATGGTGGGTCGGAAAATTGTGCTCAATTGTTAGAAGAAGAAGTCAATAAAATGTTTGGCACAAAATATTTGAATGATGAGCATGATTGCAATGTTGTTAGTATGAATTCCTTGAATATCCATGATGCTAATGATATGCAAAGCCATAAGCTTGGGGATGCTATGTTTGATGAAGATGATATTGTTTGTCCCCCAAGTTTTGATAAGAAATTATTATGATGATAGCATGCCTCCTATTTATGATGATTATATTGATGAAAGTGGATTTAGAGAGGTCATGTCTTTATTTAGTGATGAAAATCCACTACGTTGGAAGAGGTTTCAATTGATTATGACAACAAAGTTGCTATCTATGATGATTATGGTGATGACATGTATGCTATAAAGAATAATGATAACCATGAAACTTGTCATCATGATTTTAATTTTCAATCCCATGATAGTTATTTTGTTGAGTTGGCTCCCACCACTATTATTCATGAGAATAAATTTGCTTATGTGGAGAGTAACAAAATTTCTATGCTTATGCATCATGAAAAGAATGCTTTACGTGATGGCTATATTGTTGAATTCATTCATGATGCTACTTAAAATTATTATGAGAGAGGAACATATGCTTGTAGGTATTGCAATAATATCAAGTTTCCTCTCTATGTGTTGAAAGTTTCGAAGTTATGCTTGTTTTGCCTTCCTATGCTACTTGATTCTTATTCCCATAAGTTGTTTGCTCACAAAATCCCTATGCATAGGAAGTGGGTTAGACTTAAATGTGCTAGTCATATGCTTCATGATGCTCTTTTTCATGTTTCAGTTCTTATCTTTTATGCGAGCATCATTGAACTCATCATGCCTAGCTAAAAGGCATTAAAGAAAATCGCTAGTTGGGAGACAACCCAACACTTTTACCTACTTTTTTTGTGTGTTCACATGATTATGCTACTGTATTAATCATGTTTTATTGCTTTTGTTTCAATAAAGTGCCAAGTAAAGCCTTTGGGATAGTGTGGATGATGGTTGACTCGAATCTGTGCAAAAACAGAAACTTTTGCGCTCAGTCCAGGAAATTTAAAAATTCACTGGAACATGATTTTAATCTGAAATTTTTAGAGGTGATAGATATACAAATTAGATACATTTTCCTAATTTTTTTAAAAAAATTAGAGTAGCATAAGTATGGTTGGAGTACAGATTACTACAGACTGTTCTGTTTTTGACAGATTCTGTTTTCAATGCATAGTTTGCTTGTTTCCTAGTTTCTATGACTTATATTACTCAATATAAATTGTGGAAATGACATGTTACAGTAGGAATTGTGTGGAAAGAATTATGAATGTTGTATTTTTCAGTACCAAAGTGAAATGGTTTGCTCTTTATCATACTAACCTATCTTACAAACTTCCATTAAGTTTTGTGTGATTGAACTTTTCAAGTTTTGGGTGAGATGTCAATACGAGGAGAATAAGGAGTGAAAAAACCCTAATATTGGGGATGCCCAAGGCACTCCAAGTTAATATTCAAGGAAGATCTGAGGAACTAAGCTTGGGGATGCCCCGGAATGCATCCCCTCTTTCGTCTCCAACATTATCAGTAACCTTACTTGGAGCTACATTTTTATTCGCCACATGATATGTGTTTTGCTTGGAGCGTCATTTTATTTTGTTAGGATTTGCTTTATGTTATTTAGAATAATGTTTTACATCTTTTATTTCAATAAAAGTGGCAAGGATATCCTTTGCCATGCTTATTTTGCAAGTCTATATGTGGTTGTTTAAAAACAGAAAGTTTATCGCTGTTGCAAAAATTCTCTAGAAAATTCAGAATGTGATAAAATGATGAAACTTTTTGCTCAATAAGCTCTGATAAAATTTATATAGTATGTTAAATTTTCATAATTGTTTTAGTTGAAAAAGTATGGATACTCTTGCATTGTTTACAGACTGTACTGTTTTGGCAGATTGCTGTTGTGTTTGCATATGTTTGCTTGTTTAATGATTCTGTTTGAGGATAGGAGTATTAAATATGCAGAGGCATTTAGTATGCAATGTTGAATAATAATTTTAGTGATTTGCTACAGTAGAGAATGATAAGGTTTTTGCATTGGTTTATACTGACTTATCTCACGAGTTCTTGTTGAGTTTTGTGTGGATGAAGTTTTTAAGATTTAGGGAAACCATGATATAAAAGGAATTGAGGAGACACAAAAGCTCAAGCTTGGGGATGCCCAAGGCATCCCAAGATAATATTTCAAGAAGTCTCTAGCATCTAAGCTTGGGGATGCCCGGTAGGCATCCCACCTTTCTTCATCAACAATTACCGGTTAGTATCGGTTGAACCTAAGTTTTTGCTTCTTCACTTGAGTCGTGCTATCCTTGAAATGTCATTTTATTTTCATTTTGCTTGATGTTTTAATAAAATACTTAGATTTGAAAGTTTTAAATAAGAGAGAGTCCTCACATAGCTATCTATTCACTTAACTACTCGATTGATCTTCACTTATATCTTGTTGGAGTAGTTTGTCATTTGCTCTAGTGCTTCACTTATATCTTTTTGAGCACGGTGTGCTTTAGTATTTTTGAAGAAATTCTCTCTTGATTCACTTAGATTAATTTGAGAGAAATAAATATTATGCTCATGCTCTTCACTAATATTTGTTTGAGCTTATCAAAAGCAACACATGAAAATTAGTTCCAAAGTGATAGATATCCAAGAAGTATATAAGAAAAACTTTCATGAAGATCATTGGACAAAATAAACTTGATTCCTTGTAATAGTTTTGAGATATGATGATGTGATATGTGAGTCATGTTTATGAGTAATTGTGCTTTAGTAAGAATATTGGTGTTATGGTTTGTGATTCCCCATGCAAGCACAAAAGTCTATGAAATTACATCCTACTTGTGGTGCATTATTCGGTGTTAGTTATGCTCAATGCTCGCTTATGAGATTATTCGTTTCTTGGTTGGTGTCGGGAGAGTTTCCACGACCACCTATGGGACCGGGCGGCCCCTTGCTGGTTCGACGGGGGAGGTCGCGTTGCACAAAGAGCAGGCCAGCGTGCAGCAGCACGACAGAGATCACACACCAGCAATTTACCCAGGTTCGGGCCGCTGTGAGGCGTAAAACCTACTCCTGCTTTGGTGGATTGATTTTGGGAAGATGGTTTTGGTGGGCAGCGCGCTTGCCCGGCAAGGGCGGCAGCGGTTACCTCTCCGTGGGTACCTCTTCGGCCGTTCCTATCAACTGGCCGAACCTCTGGAACCCGAACCTCTGGAACCCCGAACCCCTTCTACGGTTGCCTCGGGCCTCCTTTTATAGACTAAGGGGTCACCACAGTGGCAAAATAGTCATTACCCACTGATATGATAGTAAACAGTGCTATCATACCTAACTCTGTGGGCTGACAGGTGCATTAAATGCGCCGCTTAGTGTCACATCACTAGTCGCCCGGCAGGCCTGCCGGGCTATCTTGCCAGCTCCGCGCTTGCTCTCTTGACACGTCGCAGGACGGTGTCACCTGTTGGTGCTTCTTGTAGAAAGGGGTTGACATGTGGCAAATGCTTGCCACTTAGTCATCTTGCGTCTTGACACCGCACTGATTAGTGACGTGGGTCGCACTTGAGTGGTTGGCGGGGCGGCTCTGTCCCCCGCGAGCCCCGGCAAGGCCTGCCAGGGAGTCTCGACTGCTTGCTTATGGCGGTGGCCTTGCCCCTTGCCGGGCTCGCCCACCCATCAAGGGAGGCCTTCCTCTTGTCGATGTCTTGTCTTTATGGCTTGATCTTGGCTCTTCTTAGCTGTATGCTGGTTCTTCAAACCTCTTGGTCTCTCGATCCCCAACTTGAGCTGGGGCTTCAATCTTGATCTTGTGCCTGTGCATAGTCTGGGCAACAGGCCCAGGGTCTGTTGTACCGACATAAGCCCCCGGGCCTGCCCTGATCACGCTGCTAAGCGTCATCGGGGTAGGACCTAATAAGTGCACAGGTAGGGCTGCCAAATGGGTTGGCCCCTTGAGTTCTTCCGTTGCTGCTTCATTAGTCTTGATTGCGGTTCAGCTTCCGGTTTTCCCGCGCGTGGTGTAAAGCCAATAGTGGTGGGGCCGTTCCAGCAATGGCCCGTGAATGACTTTAATGCATGGGGTGGAAACAGCCAAGTTACTCCTCCCACCGCGCGCCCTTATCCTTAGCTACGTATGTTGCATGCATTTCACGGGGCAGGTAACAGAGGCACGTGGCGTGGGGGAGCATCATGGCGAGGGCCCGCCTATCTTGAATTGGTGGAGGAGGATGGTGGCCACCTGTTGATGGAGCTGCCGCGCCCTCCGCCCGGCCTATAAAAAGGAAGGGTTGGAGGAGGGCAGAGCCACCCATCTTCGCACTCTCCTTCTTCTTCCTCTGTTTTCCGCTGGTAGTTCTTGATGACGAAGGGGGAGGCCTGGGGCCAGCCCCCGGGCTCCTGCTGGAGGCCGTTGCTGCCTTATACAGGCGCTGATGCTCGGTGAGTGAGCCTGGTCCTTGGCGTGATGAATCACTTGGCGTCTTCAAAGTTTGGCCGGGAGGCGGGGCTGGAGACTGTTGATAATCCCAGCACCGTCTCTCCCGGGGCTCTTGGAGCTGGTGTCGCTGCGAGGCGCGTCTTCCTGCCCACCAAGGTGGGGTGCAGTGCGCCTCGCCCTCCCTGGCTATCTTGGTCACCCTCCATCTCCTTGGACAGGACCCCGGATGTTGGGGTCTGTGCCTCCGTGGAGAGGCGCTGATGAAGGCGAAGTCAGGGAGGAAGGAGAAGACGGGAGGCAGGCTGTCAGGTCAGAGTACGAATGTGCGGCTGCATTCACATCCTCCCGATGGCCTGTTGCCTCGTGTTTCCTATTCTCATTTCCCTCCTCCCCGGCTCTTCCATTTCCCCTCTCTCTGGGTTATAGCTGGGGAGGGGGCCTTCCCAGCTAGGTCCTGGCAGGCTTCCTCCCGGGATGCAGCTCCCTTAGCCCTGCCGAGTCCCGTTGGCTCTGGTGATGGCGGTTGACGAGGTCGCCCTTCGCTGTGCTCTCCATCGACGCGTCCCCTGGCGTCGTCTTGCTCCCGCTCAGGCGCTCCTTTTGCCCTTTTCGCCTTCGAAGGTTGTGCCTGGGAGGAGAGGGACAAGAAAGGGCATCACGGGGCACTTATCTTTTTTTGATCTTAAACTTGTAGGCAATCGCCAAATTTTATTTCAAATAATGTAATCTCTCGACTCCATTTTTGTGTTCTGTAACGCGTGTACTTGTATTAGCATATGAATGAAAAAGATGGATCTTGCCGGGAACCCATGCATGTGTACGTCCATGCAGAGGTGGAGTGCCTCTTTAATAAAAATAAACAAGTTTTGCCAGGCAGGATATCTTGCCGGCACCCTCTTTTTCTGCCGGAGAGCCATGTCTGCCGGGGAACAGACAGAGGAGCCAGCCCTCCGCCAACTCTTTTTCTTCAAAGGATACTGCGACCACCCTGACTGAAGCAACGTTCAAGTCAAGGATGGGAGCACCTAAGTTTCAAAGAGAGAGGCGAAGGTTTCTTATGCAAAATTATAGCTTTACAGAACACTAATGGACATGAGGTAAACTTATCTGTTTGGCTTGCCGGGGATCGCAATGCTCATCCCTCCTGTGATAGCAAAATTCGCAGTAGGAACCTACAGGCAGACGAGGATGATGCAATATGCAATCCCACCCAATGATTATGCCATGCTTTATGAAATGCTAAAGCAAATACATAAAAACATAATCATAAAAGGTCAAGGATACGCTCGAGCATGCATGTGATCTTCTTTGTGCCCCCCTCCTTCTTTTTCTCAGCGCTTCTTTATTTATCTCTGGTACGGGGTCATCGTCCCGGCTTGTACAAGGGGTTACGTGCAACATCGGCAAGGCCTTATACACTGAGTGGCCGCCAGGCAGTGCCCGACAGCCTCTGCACCTTACGGGTAGAACTTACGAAGATGCTCAATCTTCCACGAGTTCTGCAACTGAGTGCCATCTCCGGTCCCTAGCCGGACTGCACCGGGTCTGGTGACTCGTACTACCCGGTAAGGGCCTTCCCACTTCGGTGATAACTTGTGTGTACCCTTGGCGGACTGGACACGCCTAAGGACAAGGTCAGCTTCCTCAAAACACCGGGCACGAACCCTGCGGCTGTAATAGCTACGCATGCCTTGCTGGTAGCATGCAGCACGTGTAGCGGCCCGGAGACGGTTCTCCTCGAGTAGCACAGCGTCGTCATGCCGGTGCTGAACTTGCGCTACCTCTTCGTAGGCAAGCACCCGAGGAGACCCGTAAATGAGTTCTATGGGGATAACTGCTTCTGTCCCGTAGACCAGGGAGAAGGGAGTCTGTCCGGTGGCTCGATTTGGTGTCGTTCTGAGGGACCAGAGCACTGCCGTCAGCTCGTCGATCCACAGCCTGCCATGCTCCCGCAGCGTATCAAAGGTTCTTGTTTTGAGTCCCCGCAGCACTTCATCGTTCGCCCTCTTAGCTTGTCTATTGCTCCGCCGATGCGCCACAGAAGCGAATGAGATCCCGCATCCGAGGGCATGAACATATTGCATGAAGGTGCGGCTCGTGAATTGGGTGCCGTTGTCAGTGATGATCCTTACCGGAACTCCAAAGCGACACACCAATTCTTTCAAGAACTTGATGGCTGACTGAGCAGTCACCTTTCTCATGTTGGTCACTTCCGGCAACTTTGTAAACTTGTCGATGGCAATGAACAAGAATTCAAAGTCCCCACTCGCACGGGGGAAGGGGCCGAGAATATCGAGCCCCCAGACCGAAAATGGCCATGAGAGAGGGATTGTCTGAAGAGCTTGGGCAGGCAGGTGTGTTCTCTTGGAATGGAACTGACAGGCTTCACATGTCATGACGAGCTCGACAGCATCTTGGAGGGCTTTGGGCCAATAGAATCCTTGCTGGAATGCTTTCCCAACTAACGCCCTTGATCCAATGTGTGAGCCGCACATTCCTCTATGAATCTCAGCCAGCAGTTCCTTTCCTTCTTCCCGGCAGATACACTTCAATTTCACATGGTGGGCATCCTTCTATACAGAGTGTCATTGACAAACTGATACATACTGGCCCTCTGGGCTACTCTTTCAGATTCATCTGGGT
Source organism: Aegilops speltoides (assembly GCA_021437245.1). NCBI lineage: Eukaryota > Viridiplantae > Streptophyta > Magnoliopsida > Poales > Poaceae > Aegilops > Aegilops speltoides. The sequence goes on along the minus strand of CM038145.1, from coordinate 386,569,769 downwards.
TATCGGGAAGTTCTTCAGACTGGAGGAAGTAGACAACGTGCCTTGCCCAAGTTGGAGCCTGTGGCTCGGCAACGAGGACTAGCGGCACCTCCTCTACTACAGGTGCACAAACCTCTTCCGCGAAGGCCATGGGCCCGACTGGAGGGTGTGGTCCAGCAGTCATCAAGGAGTTGCCGGCAGGGACCCTACCGGGAGCGGATGGCGCTGCCGGGAGAGGCTTACCGGAGTCCAAATTTCTTCTTTTCCTTGCCATTGCTACTGGGGATAGTAAGGGTTGGGTGAGACGGAGAACAAAAGTTTCTGGTTCCACAGGAAGCTTCTGCGCAGCACACTTTGATAGGTGATTAGCTATGCTGTTTTCCGCACGAGGTATGTGCTCTGTTTGCAACCCGTCAAAGTGCTCATCCAATCTCCTCACTTCCTCGACGTATGCCTCCATCAATGGACTTTGATAATCTTTGTTGACTTGTCTGATCACAAGCTGCGAATCTCGTCGAATGATCAACTTCTTGATTCCCAACTCTATGGCAAGTCTGAGCCCGGCAAGGAGCCCTTCATACTCAGCTGTATTGTTGGTGGCTTCTTCCCGGGCAAAGTACATTTGGACGACGTACTTCAAGTGCTCCCTGAAAGGAGCGACAAGAAGCATGCCAGCCCCCGCACCTTGTAGGGAAAAAGCACCATCAAAATACACAATCCATTCTTGGGGTGATTCCTTGCCGGGGAGAGCTGTCTCTGTCACTTCCTCATCAGGGTTTGGCGTCCATTCTAGAATAAACTCTGCCAATGACCTGCTCTGGACAGTTGATGTGCTCTCAAAGTTCAAATCAAAGATGGATAACTCCAAAGCCCACTCCACTATTCTGTCGGTAGCCTCAGTGTTTCGGAGTATCCTTTGCAACGGAAAATGAGTGACAACCGTGATCTCATGGGCTTGGAAGTAGTGGCGCAGTTTCCTTGAGGCCAAAGATCAACTTCTGCACGCCAGAGTACCTTGACCTAGCTCCCTGCAACAAAGAACTGACAAAGTAAACTGGGTGCTACACCATTTTCTTCCTTGTCGTGTCCTTGGGGCTTCTCTAGTTGCCGTGCTCATTGCTGTCCTGATCCCTTTCTGACTCTACTGTGAGCTGCTCACTCTCTGCTTCCTCTTCTTTGCGTTGCACTACCAAGGACGCACTGACCACTTGGTTGGTTTCCGCTAAATAAAGCAACAACGGCTCTTGGGGTCTGGGTGCAACCAAGGTAGGCACAGACGACATGTATGCCTTTAATTCTTGCAGAACTGCATCTGCTTCTGGTGTCCACTTCATAGGCCCTGCCTTCTCCAAAATTTTAAAGAACTGCAGGGCACACTCGGCAGACTTGGAGATGAATCTGCTTAGCGCAGCAACGCATCCCGTCAGACGCCTTACATCCTTAACCATCCTTGGCGCCTGGATCTGCTCAATGGCCTTGATCTTGTTGGGGTTAGCTTGAATGCCCCGGTGGGACACGAAGAACCCTAGTAGCTTGCCGGAGGGAACACCAAACATACACTTCTCCGGATTAAGCTTCAGGTTGATCTTGCGCATATTAGCAAATGTCTCCTCCAAATCCTGGATAAGAGTGGCCTTATTCTTGGTTTTAACCAAGATATCATCCATATAGGCTTCTATATTTCTGTGCAACTGTTGCTCAAAACCAATCTGAACTCTCTTGCAAAAGTGGACCCGTCACTCTTTAATCTGAAAGGCATGCGGATAAAGCAGTACATACCACATGGGGTGATTAATAAGGTCTTCTCTTCGTCTTTCCTTGGACATGAAGATTTGATGATACCGAGAATATGCATCCAAGAAGGAGAGCAAATCACATCATGAAGTGGAATCCACAATCTGGTCAATGAGCGACAAGGCGAACGGGTCCTTCGGGCAGGCTTTGTTGAGATCCGTGAAATCGATGCAAAGCCTCCATTTCCCGTTCGCCTTCCGAACCACCACCAGGTTTGCTAACCATGTGGGGTGAAATACCCCTCTGACCAAACCAGCTACTTCCAACTTCTTGATCTCCTCGGTAATGAATTGCTGCCGCTCCAAGGCCTGCTTCCTGACTTTCTGTTTGACAGGTCGGGCATGAGGGCAGACAGCAAGGTGGTGCTCGATTACCTCCCTGGGAACACCGGGGATATCAAACGGTTACCAGGCAAACACATCGATATTCGCCCACAGGAAGGCAACGAGCGTGCTTTCCTATTTGTCATCAAGGGTGGTGCTGATAGTAAAGGTACTGCTACGTCTTGAGCTTGCGTTGGTTTTCCTTGAAGAGTAAAGGGTGATGCAGCAATAGTAGCATAAGTATTTCCCTCAGCTTTTGAGAACCAAGGTATCAATCCAGTAGGAGGCTCCTCAAAAGTCCCACGCAGCTACACAAACAAACAAAGAACTCGCAACCAACGCAATAAAGGGGTTGTCAATCCCTTCACGGCCACTTCATGTAAAGTGAGATCTAATAAAGATAGTATGATAAGATAAATATATTTTTGGTATTTTATAATATAGATGCAAAAAGTAAAGATGCAAATAAAAGTAGATTGGAAGCAAATATGATAAGAGATAGACCCGGGGGCCATAGGTTTCACTAGAGGCTTCTCTCAAGATAGCATAAGTATTACGGTCGGTGAACAAATTACTATCGAGCAATTGATAGAAAAGCGAATAATTATGAGATTATCTAGGCATGATCACGTATATAGGCATCACGTCCGCAACAAGTAGACCGACTCCTTGCCTACATCTACTACTATTACTCCACACATCGACCGACTCCTGCCTGCATCTAGAGTATTAAGTTCATAAGAACAGAGTAATGCATTAAGCAAGATGACATGATGTAGAGGGATAAACTCAAGAAATATGATATAAACCCCACCTTGTTATCCTCGATGGCAACAATACAATACGTGCCTTGCAACCCTTTCTGTCACTGGGTAAGGACACCGCAAAATTGAACCCAAAGCTAAGCACTTCTCCCATGGCAAGAAAGATCAATCTAGTAGGCCAAACCAAACTGATAATTCGAAGAGACTTGCAAAGATAACTCAATCATACATAAAATAATTCGGAGAAGATTCAAATATTATTCATAGATAAACTTGATCATAAACCCACAATTCATCGGACCTCAACAAACACACTGCAAAAAGAGTTTACATCGAATAGATCTCCACAAGAGAGGGGGAGAACATTGTATTGAGATCCAAAAAGAGAGAAGAACCCATCTAGCTAATAACTATGGACCCGTAGGTCTGTGGTAAACAACTCACAACTCATCGGAGGGGCAAGGATGTTGATGTAGAAGCCCTCCATGGTCGATTCCCCCTCCGGCAGAGCGCCGACAAAGGCTCCAAGATGGGATCTCGCGGATACAGAAGGTTACGGTGGTGGAAATTGTGTGTCGTTGGCTCCCTGGATGTTTTCGGGCTACATAGGCTTATATAGGAGGAAGAAGTACGTCGGTGGACGCCCGAGGGGCCCACGAGACAGGGGGGCGCGCCCAATAGGGGGACGCCCTCCTATCTCGTGGAGTCCTCGGCTGCTTCTTGACTTGCACTCCAAGTCCTCTGGATCACGTTCGTTCCAAAAATCACGCTCCCGAAGGTTTCATTCCGTTTGGACTCCGTTTGATATGCCTTCTCTTCGAAATACTGAAATAGGCAAAAAAAACAGCAATACGGGTTGGGCCTCCAGTTAGTAGGTTAGTCCCAAAAATGATATAAATGTGTAAAATAAAGCCCATAAACATCCAAAAGGGGTAATATAATAGCATGGAACAATAAAAAATTATAGATATGTTGGAGACGTATCTAGCATCCCCAAGCTTAATTCCTGCTCGTCCTCGAGTAGGTAAATGATAAAAAAAAATTTTTTGATGTGGAATGCTACCTAGCATAATTCTCAATGTAATTTTCTTTATTGTGGCATGAATGTTCAGATCCAAATGATACAAAATAAAAGTTCATATTAACATGAAAATGGTGATACTTCAAGCATACTAATCAAAGTAATCATGTCTTCTCAAAATAACATGGCCAAAGAAAGTTATCCTACAAAATCATATAGTCTGGCTATTGCTCTATCTTCATCACACAAAGTATTTAATCATGCACAACCCCGATGACAAGCCAAGCAATTGTTTCATACTTTAATAATCTCAAACTCTTTCAACTTTCACGCAATACATGAGCGTGAGCCATGGACATAGCACTATATGTGGAATAGGATGGTGGTTGTGGAGAAGACAAAAAGGAGAAGATAGTCTCACATCAGCTAGGCGTATCAACGGGCTATGGAGATGCCCATTAATAGATATCAATGTGAGTGAGTAGGGATTGCCATGCAACGGATGCACTAGAGCTATAAATATATGAAAGCTCAACAAAATAAACTAAGTGGGTGTGCATCCAACTCGCTTGCTCACGAAGACCTAGGGCACTTTTGAGGAAGCCCATCATTGGAATATACAAGCCAAGTTCTATAATGAAAAATTCCCACTAGTATATGAAAGTGACAACATATGAGACTCTCTATTATGAAGATCATGGTGCTACTTTGAAGGACAAGTGTGGAAAAAGAGATAGTAGCATTGCCCCGTCTCTCTTTTTCTCTCATTTTATTTTTTTTCTTTTTTTCTTTTTTTTTCTCTTTTTTCTCTTTTTTTTTCTTTTGCCTTTCTTTTTGTTTTATTTTTGGCCTTTCTCTTTTTTTTTTCTTTTTTTTCTTTTTGCAAAGTCCGAAGTCTCATCCCGACTTGTGGGGGAATCATAGTCTTCATCATCCTTTCCTCACTGGGATAATGCTCTAATAATGAAGATCATCACACTTTTATGGATTTACAACTCAAGAATTACAACTCAAAACTAGAACAAGATATGACTCTATATGAATGCCTCCGGCGGTGTACCGGGATATGCAATTAATCAAGAGCGACATGTATGAAAATTATGAAGGTGGCCTTGCCACAAATACAATGTCAACTACATGATCATGCAAAGAGCAATATGACAAAATTAATGCGTGTCATATGAACGGAATGGTGGAAAGTTGCATGGCAATATATCTCGGAATGGCTATGGAAATGCCATAATAGGTAGGTATAGTGGCTGTTTTGAGGAAGGTATATGGTGGGTGTATGGTACCGGCGAAAGTTGCACGGCACAAGAGAGGCTAGCAATGGTGGAAGGGTGAGGTGCGTATAATCCATGGACTCAACATTAGTCAAAAGAACTCATATACTTGTTGCAAAAATCTAGAAGTCATCAAAAACCAAAGCAGTACATGCATGCTCCTAGGGGGATAGATTGGTAGGAAAAGACCATCGCCCGTCCCCGACCGCCACTCATAAGGAAGACACTCAATAAATAAAATTGTGCTCCAACTGCATCACAAAGCGGTTCACCATACGTGCATGCTACGGGAATCACAAACCTCAACACAAGTACTTTTCATAATCTCCTCAACTAGCATGACTCTAATATCACTACCTCCATATCTCAAAACAATTATCATAGCATCCAATGAACGAAGAGGAAAGAGGGGATGCCTTCCCGGGGCATCCCCAAGCTTAGGCTTTTGGCTATCCTTGAATATCTTGGGGTGCCATGGACATCCCCAAGCTTAGGCTCTTGCCACTCCTTATTCCATAGTCCATAAAAGCTTTACCCAAAACTTGAAAACTTCACAACACAAAACTCAACAGGAAATCTTATAAGCTCCGTTAGTGAAAGAAACAAAACCACCACATAAGGTACTGTAATGAACTCATTCTTTATTTATTTTGGTGTTAAACCTACTGTATTCCAACTTCTCTATGGTTTATAAACTATTTTACTAGCCATAGATGCATCAAAATAAGCAATGAACACACGAAAAACAGAATCTGTCAAAAACAGAACAATCTGTAGCAATCTGTAACTAATGCAAACTTCTGGAACTCTAACAATCCTACCAAAATAGGTAGTCCTGGACAATTTTTTATTGATCATCATAAAATAGAATGAATGCAAAATCATGTTTATGTGATTTAACAAAACTGAATCCGTGCGCGCAAAGTTTCTGTTTTTCAGCAGAATCAAATCAACTATCATCATAGGTTATCCTATAGGTTCTACTTGGCACAAAAACTAACTAAAATATAAAAACACATCTAAACAGAAGGTAGATGCAATATTTATTACTAAACAGGAGCAAAAACAAAAAAACATAAAGAAAATTGGGTTGCCTCCCAACTAGCGCTATCGTTTAACGCCCCTAGCTAGGCACAAAAGCGAAGATAGATCTAATGAGTGCCATATTTGGCACTAAATTCATAAGTAGCCTGCATGATAGATTCAGAAGGTAATTTGACTTTTTTTCTTGGAAAGTTCTCCATGCCTTTCTTTAATGGAAATTGGAATCTAATATTCCCTTCCTTCATATCAATAATCGCGCCAATCGTTCTAAGGAAAGGTCTACCAAGAATAACAGGGCAAGAAAGATTGCAATCTATATCAAGAACGATAAAATCCACGGGCACCAGATTTCTATTTGCAACAATGAGAACATCATCGATCCTTCCCATTGGATTTTTAGTGGTGGAATCCGCAAGGTGCAAATTTAAAGAGCAATCATCAAGATCATGGAAACCTAGAATATCACATAAAGTTTTCGGAATCGTGGAAACACTAGCACCCAAATCACACAAAGCAAAACACTCATGATCTTTAATTCTAATCTTTATAGTAGGTTCCAACTCATTAATAAGTTTTCTAGGTATAGAAACTTCCAAATTAAGTTTTTCATCATAAGATTGCATCAAGGCATCAACAATATGTTTGGTAAAAGCTTTATTTTAACTATAAGCGTGAGGAGAATTAACAACGGATTGCAACAAGGAAATACAACCTTCTAAAGAACAATTATCATAATCAAATTCCTTGAAATCTGAGATAGTGGGTTCAATGCTATTTAAAGTCATGACCTCTCCAATCCCACTTTTACCAAATTTAACATCAAGCTCTAAAGACTCCGAATTTTTGGGACGCCTTTGTTGGGGAACGTTGCAGAAAATTAAAAATTTTCCTACGGTTTCACCAAGATCCATCTATGAGTTCATCTAAACAACGAGTCATGGGAGAGAGTTTGCATCTACATACCACTTGTAGATCGCGTGCGGAAGCTTGCAAGGGGATGGTGATGATGGAGTCATACTCGACGTGATTCGAATCACCGATGTCCAAGTGCTGAACAGACAGCACCTCCGCGTTCAACACACGTACGGGACGGGAGACGTCTCCTCCTTCTTGATCCAGCATGGGGGAAGGAGAGGTTGAGGAAGCTCGCTCCAACGGCAGCACGACGGCGTGGTGGTGTTGGTGCTGCAGTACTCCGATAGGGCTTCGCCAAGCGCTTACGGAGGAGGAGAGGTGTTGGGGAGGGGAGGGGCTGCGCCTTGGAGTTGTGTACATCAGCCCTCCCCCCACCCCTCTATTTATAGGGGAAGGGGCAGGGGGGCTGACCCCTCTAGATGGGATCTAGAGGGGGCGGCGGGAGGGAGGCTTGCCCCCAAGCAGGCGCCCCCTCGGGGTTCCCCAACCCTAGGCGCATGGGCCCAAGGTGGGGCGGCCAGCCCTCCAGAGCTGGCTCCCTCCCTTCTGCCCATGTGGCCCTCCGGGAGGTGGCCCCTCCCGTGGACCCCGAACCCCTCCGGGCCCCAGTACAATACCGATAACCCCGAAACTTTCCGGTGTCCGTATGACAACTTCCCATATATAAAACTTCACCTCCGGACCATTCCGGAACTCCTCGTGACGTCCGGGATCTCATCCGGGACTCCGAACAACATTCGGTAGTCACATACTAGTCTTCCTAATAACCCTAGCGTCATCGAACGTTAAGTGTGTAGACCCTACGGGTTCGGGAGACACGCAGACATGACCGAGACGACTCTTGGGCAATAACCAACAGCGGGATCTGGATACCCATGTTGGCTCCCACATGCTCCTCGATGATTTCATCGGTTGAACCACGATGTCGAGGATTCGATCAAAACCCTGTATACAATTCCCTTTGTCAATCGGTACGTTACTTGCCCGAGACTCGATCGTCGGTATCCCAATACCTTGTTCAGTCTCGTTACCGGCAAGTCACTTTACTCGTACCGTAATGCGTGATCCCCTGGCCAACACCTTGGTCACCTTGAGCTCATTATGATGATGCATTACCGAGTGGGCCCATAGATACCTCTCCGTCATACGGAGTGACAAATCCCAGTCTCGATCCGTGTCAACCCAACAGATACTTTCGGAGATACCTGTAATGCACCTTTATAGTCACCCAGTTATGTTGTGACGTTTGATACACCCAAGGCACTCCTACGGTATCCGGGAGTTACACGATCTCATGGTCGAAGGAAGAGATACTTGACATTGGCAAAGCTCTAGCAAACGAACTACACGATCTTTGTGCTATGCTTAGGATTGGGTCTTGTCCATCACATCATTCTCCTAATGATGTGATCCCGTTATCAACGACATCCAATGTCCATAGTCAGGAAACCATGACTATCTGTTGATCACAACGAGCTAGTCAACTAGAGGCTCACTAGGGACATATTGTGGTCTATGTATTCACACGTGTATTACGATTTCCGGATAATACAGTTATAGCATGAATAAAAGACAATTATCATGAACAATGAAATATAATAATACTTTTATTATTGCCTCTAGGGCATGTTTCCAACAGTCTCCCACTTGCACTAGAGTCACCAATCTAGTTACATTGTGATGAATCGAACACCCATAGAGTTCTGGTGTTGATCATGTTTTGCCCGTGAGAGAGGTTTAGTCAACGGATCTGCGACATTCAGATCCGTGTGCACTTTGCAAATCTCTATGTCTCCATCTTGAACATTTTCACGGATGGAGTTGAAGCGACGCTTGATGTGCTGGTCTTCTTGTGAAACCTGGGCTCCTTGGAAAGGGCAATAGCTCCAGTGTTGTCACAGAAGAGTTTGATCGGCCCCGACGCATTGGGTATGACTCTAGGTCGGTGATGAACTCCTTCACCCAAATCGCTTCATGCGCTGCCTCCGAGGCTGCCATGTACTCCGCTTCACAAGTAGATCCCGCCACGATGCTCGCTTGCAGCTGCACCAGCTTCTTCGCTCCACCATTCAACATATACACGTATCCGGTTTGTGACTTAGAGTCATCCAGATCTGAGTCGAAGCTAAGCGTCGGCGTAACCCTTCTGACGAGCTCTTCGTCTCCTCCATAAACGAAACATGTCCTTTGTCCTTTTCGGTACTTCAGATATTCTTGACCGCTGTCTAGTGTTCCTTGCGGGATTACTTTGGTATCTTGCTACCAAACTTACGGCAAGGTTTACATCGGTCCAGTACACAACATGGCATACATAATAGATCCTATGGCTGAAGCATAGGGATGATACTCATCTCTTCTTTATCTTTTGCCGTGGTCGGTGGTCGAGCTGAGCTCAATCTCACACCTTGTAACATAGGCAAGAACCCTTTCTTGGACTGATCCATTTTGAACCTCTTCAAAATCTTATCAAGGTATGTGCTTTGTGAAAGACCTATGAGGCATCTCGATCTATCTCTATAGATCTTGATGCCTAATATATAAGCAGCTTCTCCAAGGTCCTTCATTGAAAAACACTTATTCAAGTAGGCCTTAATGCTGTCCAGAAGTTTTGTATCATTTCCCATCAAGAGTATGTCATCTACATATAATAGGAGAAATGCTACAGAGCTCCCACCCACTTTCTTGTAAACGCAGCTTCTCCATAAGTCTCATATAACCCAAACGCTTTGATCATCTCATCAAAGCGAATGTTCCAACTCCGAGATGCTTGCACCAGTCCATAAATGGATCGTTGGAGCTTGCATACTTTGTTAGCGTTCTTAGGATCGACAAACCTTCTGGCTGCATCATATACAGCTCTTCCTTAAGATGTCCGTTAAGGAATGCCGTTTTGACGTCCATCTGCCATATCTCATAATCATAGTATGCGGCAATTGCTAACATGATTCGGACGGACTTCAGCTTCGCTACGAGAGAGAATGTCTCGTCGTAGTCAATCCCTTGAACTTGTCGATAACCCTTAGCGACAAGTCGAGCCTTATAAATGGTAACATTACCATCCGCGTCCGTCTTCTTCTTAAAAATCCATTTGTTTTCTATCGCTCGCCGATCATCGGGCAAGTCTGTCAAAGTCCATACTTTGTTTTCATACATGGATTCTATCTCGGATTTCATGGCTTCAAGCCATTTGTTGGAATCTGGGCCCACCATCGCTTCTTCATAGTTCGAAGGTTCACCGTTGTCTAACAACATGATTTCCAAGACAGGGTTGCATACCACTCAGTGCGGAGCGTATCCTTGTGGACCTCTGAGTTCAGTAGCAACTTGATCCAAGTTCCTTGATCATCATCATTGGTTTCCTCTTGATTGGTGTGGTCATCACAGAACATTTTCTGAGCTGCACCACTTCCCGTTCAGAGGTAGTACTTCATCGAGTTCTACTTTCCTCCCACTTACTTCTTTCGAGAGAAACTCTTTTCGTAAAGCATCCGTTCTTGGCAACAAAGATCTTGCCTTCGGATCTTAAGTAGAAGGTATACCCGACAGTTTCCTTAGGGTATCCTATGAATCGCATTTTTCGACTTGGGTTCGAGCTTTTCAGGTTGAAGTTTCTTGACATAAGCATCGCATCCCCAAACTTTTAGAAACGACAGCTTAGGTTTCTTCCCAAACCATAATTCATACGGTGTCGTCTCAGCGGATTTAGGCGGTGCCCTATTTAAAGTGAATGTAGCTGTCTCTAGGCGTATCCCCAAAATGATAGCGGTAAATCGGTAAGAGACATCGTAGACCGCACCATATCCAATAGAGTGCGATTACGACGTTCGGACACATCGTTTCGCTGAGGTGTTCCAGGCGGCGTGAGTTGTGAAATGATTCCACATTTCCTTAAGTGTGTACCAAATTCGTGACTTAAGTATTCTCCTCAATGATCTGATCGTAGGAACTTTATCTTTCGGTCACGTTGATTCTCCACCTCATTCTGAAATTCCTTGAACCTTTCAAAGGTCTCAGACTTGTGTTTCATTAAGTAGACATACCCATATCTACTTAAGTCATCAGTGAGAGTGAGAACATAACGATATCCTCCGCGAGCCTCCATGCTCATTGGACCGCACACATCGGTATGTATGATTTCCAACAAGTTGGTTGCTCGCACCATTGTTCCGGAGAACAGAGTCTTGGTCATTTTGCCCATGAGGCATGGTTCGCATGTGTCAAACGATTCATAATCAAGAGACTCTAAAAGTCCATCAGCATGGAGTTTCTTCATGCGCTTGACACCAATGTGACCAAGGCGGCAGTGCCACAAGTATGTGGGACTATCGTTATCAACTTTACATCTTTTGGCATCCACACTATGAACATGTGTAAAATTAAGCTCGAGATTCATTAAGAATAAACCATTGACCATCGGAGCATGACCATAAAACATATCTCTCATATAAGTCGAACAACCATTATTCTCAGACTTAAATGAGTAGCCATCTCGTATTAAACGAGATCCGATACAATGTTCATGCTCAAACTTGGCACTAAATAACAATTATTAAGGTTCAAAACTAATCCCGTAGGTAAATGTAGAGGCAGCGTCGACGGGCGATCACATCGACTGGAACCATTCCCGACGCGCGATCGTCACCTCGTCCTTCACCGGTCTCCGTTTATTCCGCAGCTCTGCTGTGAGTTACAAATATGAGCAACGACACGGTATCAAATACCGGGAGTTACTACGAGTCTTGGTAAGGTACACATCAATTACATGTATATCAAATATACCTTTGGTGTCGCCGGCCTTCTTATCCGCTAAGTATTTGGGGCAGTTCCGCTTCCAGTGACCCTTCCCCTTGCAATAAAAGCACTCCGTCTCAGGCTTGGGTCCATTCTTTGACTTCTTCCCGGCAGCAGGCTTACCGGGAGTGAAAACATCTTTGCCATCCTTCTTGAAGTTCTTCTTACCCTTGCCCTTCTTAAACTTAGTGGTCTTATTGACCATCAACACTTGATGTTCTTTCTTGATTTCAGCCTCGGTGACTTCAGACATCGAGAACACTTCAGAATGGTCTTCACCATCCCTGCATGTTGTAGTTCATCACAAAGCTCTTGTAGCTTGGTGGGGCGAATGGAGGATTCTGTCAATGACCGCCTCATCCGGAAGGTTAATGTTCACTTTGGGTCATACGGTTGTGCAACCTGGACATCTTGAGGATGTGCTCACCGACGTAACTGTTTTCCTCCATCTTACAACTGTAGAACTTGTCGGAGACATCATATCTCTCGACCCGGGCATGAGCTTGGAAAACTAGTTTCAGCTCTTCGAACATCTCATATGCTCCGTGATGCTCAAAATGCTTTTGGAGCCCCGGTTCTAAGCTGTAAAGCATGCCGCACTGAACGAGGGAGTAATCATCAGCACGAGTTTGCCAAGAATTCATAATGTCTTGGTTCTCTGGGATGGGAGCGTCACCTAGCGGTCCTTCTAGGACATATTGCTTCCTGGCAGCTATGAGGATGATCCTCAGGTTCCGGACCCAGTCCGTATAGTTGCTGCCATCATCTTTCAGCTTCGTTTTCTCTAGGAACGCGTTGAAGTTCATGTTGACATTAGCGTTGGCCATTTGATCTACAAGACATATTTGCAAAGGTTTTAGACTAAGTTCATGATAATAAAGTTCTAATCAAATTATGAACTCCCACTTAGATTAGACATCCCTCTAGTCATCTAAGTGTTACACGATCCGAGTCGACTAGCCCGTGTCCGATCATCACATGAGACGGACTAGTCATCGTCGGTGAACATCTTCATGTTGATCGTATCTTCCATATGACTTGTGTTCGACCTTTCGGTCTCCGTGTTCCGAGGCCATGTCTGTACATGCTAGGCTTGTCAAGTTAACCCTAAGTGTTTTAGCTGTGTAAAACTGTCTTACACCCTTTGTATGTGAACGTAAGAATCCATCACACCGATCATCACGTGGTGCTTAGAAGCGACGAACTGTAGCAACGGTGCACAGTTAGGGGAGAACACTTCTTGAAATTTTTGTAAGGGATCATCTTATTTACTACCGTCGTCCTAAGTAAACAAGATGCATAAACATAATAAACATCACATGCAATTATATATAGTTGTGACATGATATGGCCAATATCATACAGCTCTATTGATCTCCATCTTCGGGGCTCCATGATCATCTTGTCACCAGCTTGATACCATGATCTCCATCATCATGATCTCCATCATCGTGTCTTCATGAAGTTGTCACGCCAACGACTACTTCTACTTCTATGGCTAACGCGTTTAGCAATAAAGTAAAGTAGTTTACATGGCGTTCTTCAATGACACGCAGGTCATACAAAAAATAAAGACAACTCCTATTGCTCCTGCCGGTTGTCATACTCATCGACATGCAAGTCGTGAATCCTATTACAAGAACTTGATCTCATACATCACAATTCATCATTCATCACAACTTCTGGCCATATCACATCACATGATCAATCGCTGCAAAAACAAGTTAGACGTCTTCTAATTGTTGTTGCATCTTTTACGTGGCTGCAATTGGGTTCTAGCAAGAACGTTTTCTTACCTACGAATAACCACAACGTGATTTTGTCAACTTCTATTTACCCTTCATAAGGGCCCTATTCATCGAATCCGCTCCAACTAAAGTGGGAGAGACAGACACCGCCAGCCACCTTATGCAACTAGTGCATGTCAATCGGTGGAACCGGTCTCACGTAAGCGTACGTGTAAGGTTGGTCCGGGCCGCTTCATCCCACAATGCCATTGAAGCAAGAAAAGACTAGTAGAGGCAAGTAAGTTGATAAGATCCACGCCCACAACAAAATTGTGTTCTACTTGTGCATTAGAGAACTACACATAAACCTGGCTCATGATGCCACTGTTGGGGAACGTTGCAGAAAATTAAAATTTTTCCTACGGTTTCACCAAGATCCATCTATGAGTTCATCTAAGCAACGAGTAATGGGAGAGAGTTTGCATCTACATACCACTTGTAGATCGCGTGCGGAAGCTTGCAAGGGGATGGTGTGATGGAGTCGTACTCGACGTGATTCGAATCACCGATGTCCAAGTGCTGAACGGACAACACCTCCGCGTTCAACACACGTGCGGACGGGAGACGTCTCCTCCTTCTTGATCCAGCAAGGGGAAGGAGAGGTTGAGGAAGCTCGCTCAACGGCAGCCTGACGACGGCATGGTGGTGTTGGTGCAGCGGTACTCGGACAGGGCTTCGCCAAGCGCTTACGGAGGAGGAGAGGTGTTGGGAAGGGGAGGGGCTGCGCCTTGGAGTTGTGTACAGCAGCCCTCCCCACCCCTCTATTTATAGGGGAAGGGGCAAGGGGGGCCGACCCCTCTAGATGGGATCTAGAGGGGCGGCGGCAGGAGGGAGGCTTGCCCCCAAGCAGGCGCCCCTCGGGTTTCCCAACCCTAGGCGCATGGGCCCAAGGTGGGGCGCGCCAGCCCTCCAGGCTGGATCCTCCCTTCGCCCATGTGGCCCTCCGGGAGGTGGCCCCTCCGGTGGACCCGGAACCCCTCCGGTGGCCCCAGTACAATACCGATAACCCCGAAACTTTCCGGTGTCCGTCTGACGACTTCCCATATATAAACTTCACCTCCGGACCATTCCGAACTCCTCGTGACGTCACGGGATCTCATCCGGACTCAAACAACATTCGGTAGTCACATACTAGTCTTCCTAATAACCCTAGCGTCCACCGAACCTTAAGTGTGTAGACCCTACGGGTTCGGGAGACACGCAGACATGACCGAGACGACTCGGGGCAATAACCAACAGCGGATCTGATACCCATGTTGGCTCCCACATGCTCCTCGATGATTTCATTGGTTGAACCACGATGTCGAGGATTCGATCAAAACCCTGTATACAATTCCCTTTGTCAATCGATGCGTTACTTGCCCGAGACTCGATCGTCGGATCCCAATACCTTGTTCAGTCTCGTTACGCAAGTCACTTTACTCATACCGTAATGCATGATCCCGGCCAACACATTGGTCACCTTGAGCTCATTATGATGATGCATTACCGAGTGGGCCCAAAGATACCTCTCCGTCATACGGAGTGACAAATCCCGCCTCGATCCGTGTCAACCCAACAGATACTTTCGGAGATACCTGTAATGCACCTTTATAGTCACCCAGTTACGTTGTGACGTTTGATACACCCAAGGCACTCCTACGGTATCCGGGAGTTACACGATCTCATGGTCGAAGGAAGAGATACTTGACATTGGCAAAGCTCTAGCAAACGAACTACACGATCTTTGTGCTATGCTTAGGATTGGGTCTTGTCCATCACTTCATTCTCCTAATGATGTGATCCCGTTATCAACGACATTCAATGTCCATAGTCAGGAAACCATGACTATCTGTTGATCACAACGAGCTAGTCAACAAGAGGCTCACTAGGGACATATTGTGGTCTATGTATTCTCACGTGTATTACGATTTCCGGATAATACAGTTATAGCATGAATAAAAGACAATTATCATGAACAATGAAATATAATAATACTTTTATTATTGCTTCTAGGGCATATTTCCAACAGCCTTCTAGGTAAAGTTGACTCATCATCAGTCCCATAATTATCAAGATTCATATTGCAAAACATAGATCTAATAGGATACACATCAATAACTTTAAGATCCTCATCATTACTTTCATGGAAACTAGAAGAACACGCTTTTATAAAGCTATCTTTTTTAGCACACAATCTAGCGGTTCTTTCCTTGCACTCATCAATGGAAATTCTCATTGCTTTGAGAGACTCATTGACATCATGCTTAGGAGGAGAAGATCTAACTTTAAGAGAATCAACATCAAGCGAAAGTCTATCAACGTTCCTAGCCAAATCATCAACTTTGAGCAATTTTTCTTCAAGCAAGGCATTCAAATTCTTTTGAGAAATCATAAATTCTTTCACACTATTCTCAAAATCAGAGGGCATCTTATTAAAATTACCATAAGCATTATCGTAGGAATTTCCATAATTATTAGAGGAATTACTAGGGAACGGTCTAGCATTAAAGTTTCCTCTATAAGCATTTTTCCAAAACTATTCCTACCAACAAAATTCACATCCATAGATTCATTATTATTCTCAACGAAGGTAGACAAAGGCATTTCATTGGGATCAAGAGGAGTATTTTTAGTAGCAAATAATTTCATAAGTTCATCCATCTTTCCACTCAAAACATTGATTTCTTCTATAGCATGCACTTTTTTACTAGAAGATCTTTCGGTGTGCCATTGAGAATAATTAGCCATAATATTATCAAGAAGTTTTGTAGCATCTCCTAACGTGATTTCCATAAATGTGCCTCCCGCGGCCGAATCTAAGAGATTTCTAGAAGCAAAGTTCAAATCGGCATAAAATTTTTGTATGATCATCCATAAATTCAAACCATGAGTAGGGCAATTGCGAAGCATCAATTTCATTCTTTCCCAAGATTGGGCAACATGCTCATGATCAAGTTGTTTAAAATTCATAATATCGTTCCTAAGAGTGATAATCTTAGCGAGAGGAAAATACATAAGAGATAAAAGCATCTTTGCACTTGTTCCAAGAATCAATAGTATTTTTAGGCAAAGATGAAAACCAAACTTTAGCACGATCTCTAAGTGAAAATGGAAATAACTTCAATTTGACAATATTGTTATCCGTATCTTTCTTCTTTTGCATATCACACAAATCAACAAAGTTGTTTAGATCAGTAGCGGCATCTTCGCCAGGAAGGCTGGCGAATTGATCTTTCATAACAAGATTCAGCAAAGCAGTATTGATTTCACAAGACTCAACATCATTAAGAGGAGCGATCGGAGTACTAAGGAAATCATTATTATTGGTATTCAAGAAATCACACAATTTGGTATTATTTTGCGCCATGGCAACAAGTAATCCAACACACAAGCAAACAGAAAAAGGCAAGCGAAAAAGAGCGGAGGAGATTGGGAAAGAGAGGGCGAATAAAATGGCAAGGGCGAAGTGGGGGAGAGGAAAACGAGAGGCAAATGGCAAATAATGTAAATGCGAGGGAGATGGGTTTGTGATGGGTACTTTGTATGTCTTGACTTGAGCGAAGACCTCCCCGGCAACGGCGCTAGAAATCCTTCTTGCTACGTCTTGAGCTTGCATTGGTTTTCCTTGAAGAGGAAAGGGTGATGCAGCAATAGTAGCGTAAGTATTTCCCTCAGTTTTTGAGAACCAAGGTATCAATCCAGTAGGAGCCTCCTCAAAAGTCCCACGCACCTACACAAACAAACAAAGAACTCGCAACCAACGCAATAAAAGGGTTGTCAATCCCTTCACGGCCACTTGCGAAAGTGAGATCTAATAAAGATAGTATGATAAGATAAATATATTTTTGGTATTTTATAATATAGATGCAAAAGGTAAAGATGCAAATAAAAGTAGATTGGAAGCAAATATGATAAGAGATAGACCCGGGGGCCGTAGGTTTCACTAGAGGCTTCTCTCAAGATAGCATAAGTATTATGGTGGGTGAACAAATTACTGTCGAGCAATTGATAGAAAAGCGAATAATTATGAGATTATCTAGGCATGATCATGTATATAGGCATCACGTCCGTAACAAGTAGACCGACTCTGCTGCATCTACTACTATTACTCCACACATCGACCGACTCACTGCTGCATCTAGAGTATTAAGTTCATAAGAATAGAGTAACTTATTAAGCAAGATGACATGATGTAGAGGGATAAACTCAAGCAATATGATATAAAACCCATCTTGTTATCCTCGATGGCAACAATACAATCGTGCCTTGCAACCCTTTACATCCTTTGGGTAAGGACACATAAAATTGAACCCAAAGCTAAGCACTTCTCCCATGGCAAGAAAGATCAATCTAGTAGGCCAAACCAAAATGATAATTCGAAGAGACTTGCAAAGATAACTCAATCATACATAAAATAATTCAGAGAAGATTCAAATATTATTCATAGATAAACTTGATCATAAACCCACAATTCATTGGACCTCGACAAACACACCGCAAAAAGAGTTTACATCGAATAGATCTCCGCAAGAGAGGGGGAGAACATTGTATTGAGATCCAAAAAGAGAGAAGAAGCCATCTAGCTAATAACTATGGACCGTAGGTATGTGGTAAACTACTCACAACTCATCGGAGGGGCAAGGATGTTGATGTAGAAGCCCTCCATGGTCGATTCCCCCTCCGGCAGAGCGCCGGCGAAGGCTTCAAGATGGGATCTCGCAGATACAGAAGGTTACGATGGTGGAAATTGTGTTTTGTTGGCTCCCTGGATGTTTTCGGGCTACGTAGGCTTATATAGGAGGAAGTAGTATGTCGGTGGATGCCCGAGGGGCCCACGAGACAGGGGGCGCGCCCTATAGGGGGGGCGCTTCCTATCTCGTGGAGTCCTCGGCTGCTTCTTGACTTGCACTCCAAGTCCTCTCGATCACGTTCGTTCCAAAAATCACGCTCCCGAAGGTTTCATTCTGTTTGGACTCCGTTTGATATTCCTTTTCTTCGAAATACTAAAATAGGCAAAAAAACAGCAATACGGGTTGGGCCTCCGGTTAGTAGGTTAGTCCCAAAAATGATATAAATGTGTAAAATAAAGCCCATAAACATCCAAAAGGGGTAATATAATAGCATGGAACAATCAAAAATTATAGATACATTGGAGACGTATCAGGTACCATCAACACCAGCCAGCCCTGTCGGGACCTTCTTCACTTGAGGTGCAGTAACCTTGGATCTCTTGTTGTAGGAATACTCCGGCACGCCGTCAACGGGTGCCGTGCACTCGGAGGGGGAACGCTTCTTGGACTCCTTGTCGAAGGCCCTATGATCCCTTTTCTTTCCTTTGCTTTCCTTGGCGGGAGTTGCCGCTATCACGGCCTCCGCCGCGACAGCATCCTGGTACATCTTGTCCACACAAATCACTGCATCTTTCTCATCTGATGGGATAGTGATGACGCCCAGTGGCCCATGCATCTTCAAAGTGTTGTAAGCATAGTGAGATGCCGCCATGAACTTGGCCAGGGCTGGTCGACCCAAAATCCCATTGTACGGCAGGGGGAAATCAACCACATCAAACACAATCTTCTCAATTTGTTAGTTCAGTTCTCCCCCAAACGTTACCGGTAGCATAATCTTCCCCTTAGGACGGCTCCTGCTGGGATTGACTTCTTGAAACGTGCCGGTAACCTCTAGCTCTTCTTCTCCTTTTTGCAGCTTGCTGAGGACTGCCAGGGAAATCAGATTCAACCCTGCCCCGCCATCTACCAACATCTTTGTGACTCTGAGGTTGCGAATAGTTGGAGAGACCAACAACGGCAAACATCCTACCACAGTGGTGCGGTCAGGGTGATCCTCTTCATCAAAGATGATGGGCGTGCGGGACCACTTGAGCAGTTTCCGGGCCTCCGGCACTGGTTCCATGGTATTGATCTCCCGTGCCCATCTCTTAAGATGGCGGTGGGAGGCATGCAAAGATGCACCCCCCGTCAACGCACAGGGCGCCCGTGGCCTTCTGAAACTCCTGCTCACTGGTTTCCTCTTCATCCCCCCATCACTTGCATCATCATAGATCTCCTTCTCTTGGCCCCTGGCGGGCTTTCCTTGGTTCGGAAAGGGTTTGCCCGGGCAATTCGCTTCACCACCCCGGCCCTTACCACCAGTGGCATTCTGACCCTTTTCCCTATCACGCTTCTCATACTATGCCTTCTATCTCTTGACGAGCTGCTCAACCTGATGGAACTCTTGAAGGTCATGGCCCTTGGTCCGATGAATCTTGGAATACGTACCATCACCTTTCCCAACTTTCTCAACGGCAGCGGCCTCCCGGTAGGCAGTGCACGTGGAAACTTCCTTGCCGGGGGTCTCAGCCTTGGCCTTTTTGCCGGTACTGGGTGTGCCTGGCCTCTCCATAGCCATCACTGCCTTGCTCTTCTGCTTCTGATTGCGCTTCTTACTCTTCTTCTGGCTAGTAGATGCATCATCCTCCTCTGAATTGACACTGACACAATTGATGTCTACTACACAACCTTCTTCTTGTAGACGTTGTTGGGCCTGCACGTGCACAGGTTTGTAGGACAGTACCAAATTTCCCTCAAGTGGATGACCAAAGGTTTATCAATCCGTGGGAAGCGTAGGATGAAGGTGGTCTCTCTCAAACAACCCTGCAACCAAATAACAAAGAGTCTCTTGTGTCCCCAACACACCCAATACAATGGTAAATTGTATAGGTGCACTAGTTCGGCAAAGAGATGGTGATACAAGTGTGCTACGTCTCAAGCTTGCGTTGGTTTTCCCCGAAGAGGAGAGGATGATGCAGCACAGTAGCGTAAGTATTTCCCTCAGTTTTTGAGAACCAAGGTATCAATCCATTAGGAGGTCACACGCAAGTCCCTCGTATTTGCACAAAACGATAGCTACTCGCAACCAACACGATCAGGGGTTGTCAATCCCTTCACGGTCACTTACGAGAGTGAGATCTGATAGAGATAATATTTTTGGTATTTTTGGTATAAAGGTGCAAAGTAGAAAGTAAAGGCAAAGCAAGTAAATAAAGTGATGGAGATTAATATGATGAGGATAGACCCGGGGGCCATAGGTTTCACTAGTGGCTTCTCTCAAGAGCATAAGTATTCTACGGTGGGTGAACAAATTACTGTTGAGCAATTGACAGAATTGAGCATAGTTATGAAGTTATCTAGGTATGATCATGTATATAGGCATCACGTCCGAGGCAAGTAGACCGAAACAATTCTGCATCTACTACTATTACTCCACTCATCGACCGCTATCCAACATGCATCTAGAGTATTAAGTTAAAAACAGAGTAACACCTTAAGCAAGATGACATGATGTAGAGTAATAAATTCATGCAATATGATAAATACCCCATGTTGTTATCCTCGATGGAAACAATACAATACGTGCCTTGCAACCCTTTCTGTCACCGGGTAAGGACACCGCAAGATTGAACCCAAAGCCATGCACTTCTCCCATTGCAAGAACTACCAATCTAGTTGGCCAAACCGAATGGATAATTCGAAGAGACTTGCAAAGATAACTCAATCATACATAAAAGAATTCAGAGAAGATTCAAATATTATTCATAGATAAGTTGGATCATAAACCCACAATTCATTGGTCTCAACAAACACACCGCAAAAAGAAGATTACATCGAATAGATCTCCACGAGAGAGGGGGGAACATTGTATTGAGATCCAAAAAGAGAGAAGAAGCCATCTAACTACTAGCTATGGACCCGAAGGTTTGAAGTAAACTACTCAAACTTCATCGGAGGGGCTATGGTGTTGATGTAGAAGCCCTCCATGGTGGATGCCCCCTCCGGCGGAGCTCCAGAACAGGCCCCAAGATGGGATCTCGTGGATACAGAAGGTTGCGGTGGTGGAATTAGGTTTTCTGCTCCTCTTCTGGTCTATTGGGGGTACGTAGGTACATATAGGAGGAAGGAGTACGTCGGTGGAGCTTCGAGGGGCCCACGAGGCAGGGGGGCGCGCCCAGGGGGGAGGGCGCGCCCTCCACCCTCGTGACCACCTCGTGGCTTTCTTGACGGAGGGTACAAGTCTCCTGGGTCTTATCTGATGAGAAAATCATGTTCCCGAAGGTTTCATTCCGTTTGGACTCCGTTTGATATTCTGTTTCTTCGAAATACTGAAAAAGGCAAAAAAACAACAATTCTGGGCTGGGCCTCCGGTTAATAGGTTAGTCCCAAAAATAATATAAAAGTGGAAAATAAAGCCCAATATAATCCAAAACAATAGATAAAGTAGCATGGAGCAATAAAAAATTATAGATACGTTGGAGACGTATCAGGCATCTCCAAGCTTAATTCCTGCTTGTCCTCGAGTAGGTAAATGATAAAAAGAGAATTTTTGATGCAGAGTGATACTTTGGCATAATTTCAATGTAAATATTCTTAATCATGGTATGAATATTCAGATTTGAAAGATTCAATACAAGTTCATATTGACATAAGAATAATAATACTTCAAGCATACTTATCAAAGTAATCATGTCTTCTCAAAATAGCATGGCAAAAGAAAGTTCATCCCTACAAAATAATTTAAAATTTTAAAACAAACAAAAATTTTTTTTAAAATTTTTTTTTCCAAAGAGGGACAAAAAATTTCAAGGTTTTTTTAAATTTAATTTAAAATTTTAAAGGAAAACCTAGAAAAATTTCTAAAAAAAAAAAAAAAAAAAAGGGGAAATTTTTAAAAAAATTTTAAAAAAGGGAAAAATTTTAAAGGAAAAAACCAAACCCAAAAATTTTTTAAAAAAAATTTGATTTTCTTTTGGAAATTTTTAAAAAGCCTTTCCGCAAGGTTTTAAAATTTTCTTTAGGAAATTTATGGTTTTTTTAAAAAAATTTAGAAAGCAAAAAAATTTTAGAAAATTTTTGCTTTTAAAAAAATTAAACAAAACAATTTCATTCCAATTTTAAAACTTTTTTTCAAAAGGTTTTAAAGGGGTTTTTCAATTTTTCCACTTTTAAATAATCCTTTAGGAAAATAAAATTTTGGAAATTTTTGGAAAAAAAAAAAAAAAATTTTAAACAAACTTTTTTTTGATAAATTAAATTTAAATTTAAAGGGGAAAAAATTAACCCTTTTTTAAAGATTCAAAGGGAAAAAACCCAAAATTTTAAAATTAAAGAAAATTATATTATTGGTTAAATCCCAAAGTAACCATAGGGACAAAACAAAACCCCAAGGGAACAAAAATTGAAAAAAATAGAAAAGGGAAAAAGGGGGGAAAAAACAAGAAAATAAAAAAGATTTAGTTTTTTACGGTTTCCCGGGGAACCCTTTTAAAAATGGCCCCAAAAATAAAGGGTAAACCCCGAACCAAAACCAAGGGATTTCAGAAGCTCCCAAAAAAAGGGAAACCAAAAATTAAGGGCAAAATCTAAAAAAAAGGTTTGGGAAAGTAAATTTTTATTTGGATAAAGGGAAAAAATAAACAAAAAAGAAATAAAAAAAAAGGGCCAAAAGGAAAATTTTAAAATTTTGAAAAAACAACAAATTGAAAAATTAAAAAGGAAAAAATGTAAGGGCCCAGGTTCAAAAACCTTTAAATCCCTCACCCCAGGGTTTTTTTAAGGGAAATGGATTTTAAAACGTAAGCCCGCAAGGCCCAAAAGGGGAAAATTCTGAAAAAAAAAAACCCCTTTTGGGTTATTTAGGAAAATAAAAGGGGAAAAGGGGGAAAACAAAAAGGGGGCGCCCTTTTTGGGGAAGGGGCCCTTTCCACCCGGGTTTCTCAAAAATAATCCTTTTAAAAATTCGAGAAGAAAATTTAAATTTAGTTTTTGGGTTACCCAAAATTTCCCCCAAAAAAATTCAAAAAAGAAAACTCCAATTTTAAAAATTTATGGGTTTCCAAAAAAAAAAATGAAATAAAGCCCAAAAGCAAAAATAGATAAATTTTTAAAACCCCATTTGCCCTACCCAACCCAAAAATGTTTTTTTCGGGGAAAGGCCCCGATTGGAAAAATTTAAATAAGGAAAAATTTGGGTAAACCCCAACAAGGGGCCCTTAAAAAAACTAAAAATTTTTCTTACAAAGGGTAAGCCTTTATCCCAAAAAAAAACCCCAAAAAGGTTTTTTATTTGGGGGAAAAAAACAAAAAAAAACCTTTTTCCTACCCTTAAATTCCCAAATAAAAATAAATAAAGCCCTTTTTTTACTGAAAAAATACCCAAAAAAAAAAATTTTTTCCTTTTAATTTATAAAAGGGAAAGTTGGATAGCCCAAACCAAGGGCTTTCCCCCTTTTCCCGGGATTCCCAAAATTTTAAAATTTAAAACCCCTTTCAAAAAAGTCCCCAACCCCTTTAATTAGGGGAAAACAAAAATTTTGGCAAACCCTTAAAGTTTCCTTTAAAAATAAACCCGGAAACAAAAAACAAATTTCTTTTTCCAACTCAAACAATAGATAAATTAAGGGAAAAAACAAAATTTTCCAAACAAGAAAAGGGGAAAAACAAATAAAAAAGAAAATTTTCAAAACCAAAAGGAAATTTTAAAAAATAAAAATGAAATTAAATCCCTCCCAGGGAAAAACCCCCCTTTCAAAAACAAAATAAGGTGGGAAAACCCCTAAAATTTTCCTCCCACAAATAAGTTTTTCCAAAACTTGGGATCTCAGAAAAAAAAAAAAATAAGGGGAAAAATCCCCCCAAAGAAATGAATGGGCCCGGGTTTTCCCATTTTCCCCAAATCTTGGGCCCTCCCCGGGGTAAATTTCCCATTTAGGTTATGGAACCCCTTTTTTAAAAACAAAAAAAAGGGGGCCGGGCCCCGGGGCCCCCAAAAAATTTTAAGTGTTTAAATTTAATTTTAAAAAGGGGAAAAAAACAGAAGAAAAGGGGGCCCATGTCCCTTTAAAACTCTTCCCCGGTTAAATAAAAAAGGGGAAAATTTTAAAAATTTCCCCTAAATCCGGATTGAAATTTTTAAATTTAAAAATATAGGGGCCTAAAATTTTTTAAAAATTTAATAAAGTAAAATTTTAAAATTTTAAAGGGAAATTTAAAAAATTCCCGGGGAAAAAAACCCCTTTTTCCCCCCTTGAAAATTTTTTTGGAAAAAATTTTAAACAATTTAAAATGTTTTTTCAATTCAACCTCAAAAAATAATAAAATGGGGTTTTAAATTTAAAAAAAAAAGTTTAAAAGTTTTTCCCCCGGGAAATTTTTTGTCAACAATGTTCTTTTTTAATTTCCCCCAATTAAATATAAAAAATTTTAATTTAATTAAAAAAATTTTAGTAACAAACCCAGAAAAATTTAAAAGGTTTAATCATTTTTTAAAAAGTGAATAATTTTAAAATAAAATAAATTTTATATTTTTTTCAAACCCCAAACAGGTGCAAAAAAATTTAAAAGGAAAGGGAAAAACCCCGGGAAAATAAAACAAAAAATTTTGGGGTTTAAGTTCCCTTTTCCTGAGGGAAAAAAAAAATAAAAAAATTTAAAAAAGGGGTTAAAAACCTTGCCCAAAGGAAAAAAAGGGTTTAAATCCCGGGAAAAACCCAAAAATTTTTAAAAAAAAACCCAGTTTTTGGCCCGGGGCCGGGGCATTGGGGCCCGACAAAGAAACCCCTTGACAGCAAAAAAGGGGTTTGGGAATTGGGGCCCTTAACCCAAAAACCCAAAAAAATTTTTTTTAAATTTTTAAAAAATTTTCCCTTTAAAAACCCTTTAAATTTTAAAAAAAATTCCTCCAAACATTTCCACCCTTTTACAAATTTCCCCTTTCCTTTTCCTTTTCCTCCATTTTTTATAACAATTTTTAAAAATAAAAAAGTTTTAACAAAATTCATATCAAGTAAACAATAAAGTTTTAAAAAACAAACTCCATTCCCAAGCCCAAAATGTTCCAAAATGAAATTTAAAAAAAAGGTTTAAAAAAAAAGTTTAAAAAGTAATTTAAAAAAAGAAACTTAGAAACAAAAAAAATTGAAATTTTTAAAGTAATTTGGTGAAAGGATAAAAAGTAATTTTTAAATGGGTTTTATGATAATTTGGTGAAAGGGTTTTATAGTAATTTTGAAATGGGCACTCATGCTTGAGGACAAGCGACGTGCTTTGGATGATACTCGAAGCGCAAGATGATCGCAAGGGTAGCTCCAGAAGCGTAAGCCTCGCCCATGGCAGCCAGCCCCGGTCAAGCCAACCTATCAGCAGCCAAGAGCTCCTGCACCCCGCACCAACTATCCACCTCAACAGTATGCCAACCCTAGGCCAGCTTACAACAACCCCAATAACAATGTCGGTAAGAGCAAAGAACCCCAACCAAGTCACTTGCTTTGATGTGGTCACCAGACACTACTCCAAGAATTGCCCCAACAAGAAGCCCGACGCCCCGCGCCCCAATGCGCAGAACCCAGGACAAGGCCGTGGAATGCCACCGAGGAACCAAGCTCCCCGCAACCCGCCCAACAATAGCAAGGGACGCGTGAATCATGTCACTGCAGAAGAAGCCCAGGAAGACCCGGACGTCGTGGCTGGTAATGCCTTGTCAATTCAGCACCTGCAACTGTCTTGTTTGATTCTGGAGCCACGCATTCATTTGTCACCCAAAAGTTTGCATTAAAAAGTGGCATGACCCCTACACCCCTGAAAAACCCTATGGTGGTACAAACCCCGGAGCAGAGATGAGAGCCAAGATAGGATGTAAAGGAGTCGGGATTATCATTAATGGGGTAGACTTCCTAGAAGACCTTATCATCTTAAGATCACAAGGCTTGGATGTGATCTTAGGAATGAATTGGCTCATCAAGCACCAAGGCTTGTTAGATTGCGCCAACCAGACTGTCACTGTGACCAATGAGCAAGGAGTCAAAGTTAAATTTGCCTCCAACCCCTCCTCTGCTCAAGCCAACCAGGTCAACTGTCTGACTAAAGTTGGATTGGAGCAAGTGCCGGTAGTATGCGAATACCCCGATGTTTTTCCTGATGAGCTACCGGGAATGCCTCCTGACCGAGACATTGAGTTCATCATCGAGCTCACGCCCGGAGTAGGACCCATCTATAAGAAGCCTTATAGAATGGGATCAGAAGAGTTAGCAGAATTGAAGAAACAACTGGAAGAGCAGTTGAGGAAGGGATTTATCCGCCCTAGTGCCTCCCCTTGGGGATCACCTGTTCTGTTTGTGGCAAAGAAGGACGATACCATCCGCTTGTGCATTGACTCCCGCTCCCTCAATGAAGTTACAATCAAGAACAAGTATCCACTTCCCAAGATTGAAGATCTGTTTGATCAACTCAATAGGGCCAATGTGTTCTCCAAAATCGACCTCAGATCTGGGTACTACCAGCTGAAAATCAGACCCCAAGATATTCCGAAGACGGCATTTGTAACCAGATATGGCCTGTATGAGTGCACGGTCATGTCCTTTGGATTGACCAATGCCCCGGCTTACTTCATGTATCTCATGAATAAGGTCTTCATGGAATACTTGGACAAGTTTGTCGTTGTCTTCATTGATGACATTCTTGTCTTCTCGAAGACGGTAGAAGAGCACGAGCAACACTTGAGGATGGTCCTAGACAAGCTTCGAGAGCACCAACTGTATGCCAAGTTTAGCAAGTGCGAATTTTGGCTGCGTGAAGTTGGATTCTTGGGTCATGTTTTGACCGAAGAAGGATTGTCGGTCGATCCCGCTAAGATTGAAGCCGTGACTGAATGGCAATCCCCAAGCAATGTGAAGGAAGTCAGAAGCTTCCTCGGACTCGCAGGATATTACCGCAAGTTCATTGAAGGATTATCGAGCATTGCCCGACCCATGACTAAGCTCTTGAAGAAGGACAAGAAGTTTGAATGGACGTCGAAGTGCGAAGAGAGCTTCCAGAGTGAAGAAGAGATCGCCAGCCCCAGCTTCGCCATACCAGATATACGCAAGGAGTTTGTGATATATTGTGACGCGTCAAGAACCGGACTGGGAGGTGTTCTGATGCAAGAAGGCAGAGTAGTAGCTTACCTTTCAAGGCAACTATGGCCTCATGAAGAAAACTATGCTACTCATGACCTCGAGTTGGCAGCTGTAGTTCATGCCCTGAAAACATGGCGACATTACCTCCTAGGGAAACGGTGTGAGATATACACGGATCACAAAAGTCTGAAGTATATTTTCACTCAAAAGGAATTGAACATGAGGCAGAGAAGATGGCTAGAGTTGATCAAGGATTATGACCTCAGTGTTCAATACCACCCTGGGAAGGCTAATGTGGTAGTAGATGCATTAAGCAGGAAGGCTTGTTCCTTGAATGCTATGCTTAAGGGCAAGCTACCCGCCTTGTATGAAGAACTTGAAAGCTTCGGGTTGGAACTGGTTGCACCAGGATTCTTGGCCAACCTCGAAGTTAGGCCTACCTTGATGGATGATATTAAGGAAGCTCAGAAGGGACACGAAAGTATTGAAGGCATCAAGAGGAAGATCAAGGCGCATAAGGCCCCGTGATTCTCAGAGGATGAGAAAGGAATTGTGTGGTTTGGGAATCGCATTTGCGTGCCCAACAAGGTTGAGCTCAAGAATCTGATCTTGCAAGAAGCTCATGACACTCTGTATTCCATCCATCCTGGAGGAACCAAGATGTATCAAGACCTAAAGGAAAGATTTAGGTGGCACGGGATGAAAAGGGAGATTGCCACCTATGTTGCAAAGTGTGATGTATGCCAAAGAGTCAAGGCTGAATATCAGCGACCTGCTGGATTGCTCCAACCACTCAAGGTTCCCGAGTGGAAATGGGATAAAGTCGGAATGGATTTCATCACTGGACTACCTAGGTCAAACAAGGTACATGACTCCATCTAGGTCATAATCGACCATTTGACCAAGGTAGCCCATTTCATTCCTGTCAAAACGACTTACAAGGGAAACCAGCTAGCCAGCCTCTACATCAACAGAATCGTAAGCCTTCATGGTGTTCCCAAGGAGATTGTGTCAGATCGAGGAACCCAGTTTACCTCAAGGTTCTGGAAGAAGTTCCAAGAGGCCATGGGGACCAAGTTGTCCTTCAAGATCGCTTCCACCCACAGACCGGAGGTCGATGAATGAGTGAATCGATATCAAGACATGCTCCGAGCCCGTATTAGCATATGGAGCTAGGTGGGAAGATTGCCTCCTTTCGCCGAAGTTCTCTTACAACAACAGTTATCACCAAGTTTTCAGATGGCACCATTTGAGGTGTTATACTGACGGAAGTGCCGACACCCTCAATTGGTCGAGACCGGAGAAGGACTTGTCTTTGGGCCCGATATCCTCCGTGAAGCAGAAGAGCAAGTCCAGCTTGTCAGAGAGCATTTGAAGACTGCCAAGTCAAGGCAGAAGAGCTACGCCGACTCACGTCGTAGAGGCGTAAACTTCCGAGTTGGAGACCATGTCTATCTCCGGGTTACACCTCTCAAGGGAGCCCAGCGCTTCCATGTCAAAGGAAAGCTCGCCCTAAGATACATCGGCCCCTTCAAGATCACTGACCGACGAGGAGAAGTGGCTTACCAGTTGGAACTGCCACCTGAACTATTCGATGTGCACAACGTATTCCACGTGTCACAACTCCGGAAGTGCCTCCAAGTCCCAGAGAATCCTGATCTTTACAAGGACGTCGATCACCAAGCCATTGACCTTCAGCCTGATTTGACCTACCGTGAGAGGCCCATCTGCATTTTGGATGAGGCTAAGCGACACACTCGAAGCCGCACCATCAAGTACTTCAAGGTCCAGTGGAGCAACCACACCAAGGTAAGCAACTTGGGAGCGTGAAGACTACCTTAGATCCGAAGTTTCAGATCTCTTTAAAGTTTAGTTTAGGAATCTCGGGACGAGATTCTTGTAAGGGGGGTAGGTCTGTCACACCCTGCATTTTGTAACATTTCATATGCATTATTAAAGCATGAAAATTTGGACCAACAAAAACTTTTGCATTATTTGGCTTTTATTGGAGCTGGTTTTCTCTTTGTGATTTTTAAGTGCTCTTTAAAGTCAACACAACTCCACCTTATATACTTCATCTCCTTGCCCCAAACTTCTGCCCAATGATCATGCCATGTGTATATAGCAATATAGTATTTTCTTACAAAAATAACTTGGCCAAATAGTATTTTCAAAAATTAGTTTTCCAAAAACCCCTAAATTGAGGTTTGCACTGCAAGTACTTGATTTGGGGTATGAAAAATATTTCAAAAAGTATATTTGAGACCTATTAGATATAGGACTCCCATAAACCACAAAAATATAATTTAAAAGCTATTTTTCTATTTTATTTAAATGCTTTTTCTTAAGGCGAGAAATGGTCTTTAATAGGGAAAAATTATTTTATTGTTTCAAAAATATTTGACAAAAATCAGGGAAACTCAGTGGACATATATTTTCCATATATAAGAGTTTCAACACATGGTCATGTTCAAAATATTGGACAAAACCTCCCAAAACCATTTCTGCCCATTTCAAGGATTTGAAATATTTCTACAGGAAATATTTTCAAAAAAATCCAAGGAAAATCCAGCAAGTCACAAGTGCATATTGTGATCACCTTGGAAAGCCTCATGTCAATTAAAGTCATTTTGGTTCACCAAAATGCCCCAAAACCCTCTCTAGACCAAAATCATATTTGAACAAGTTTGTACTGCCAACTTTCTCTCCTTGACCCCAACTTTTGTGAGCATGTTCACATGACCAAATGAGGCCACTACACCAAGTGGTGCATCAAGGAGAAGTGATTTGCTCAACTAGATCTACACAAGTTCATTTCTGCTAATTTCTAGGGTTTGCCAAAGTTTCATTAGAAAACTCTTCCAAATGAGCTCATCTTCCTTTGTCCCTGTCATTTTGTCATGAAAAACACCCCTGCCAAGTGCCACAAGGAGTAAATTAGTGCAAGTACCCCAAAACCATATCAAACACCTTCTACATGTTTACTAAAAACCTTGTTTGGGGCTCTTCCACTAATCTCCATGAGCTCCACTTTTTTACCAAAACCCCTCCTAGCCCCCTTTCACCTCCAGTAACAATGGCAAACCCACAGCTCAATTATTGGATGGGTAAAACCCCACTTTCTCTCTCTGGACAGCCCATTTCTCCCTCTTCTTCTACCTCTCTCTTCTCCTACTGGCCACCCAGGGCATCCAAGGCCATCTCCTACTTCTTTACTCCCTCTTGAGCTACCAGACACCTTTGGGCGCGCCCACATTGCATAAAGAATGGCCATGACAGCCATTTTGGCGCTCTGCTGCTTCCATCTTGCTCAAGACTGTAGCCGCCTCTTCCAACCGCCTCCGCCACCTCGGCCTCCCAGTAGCGCCCGACGATGCGCCTCGACGTCTGTGACATGCTACGCCTCTGTCCGCCCTCCTCTCTCTCCCCCTCTCTCGCCCCTGCTCGCACGCTCGCTGGCCGCCCGAGTGCGCCAATGGTGCGTCTCACACGCGCGGCGTCTCTGACCCGTCCCTGCTCTCTCCCTTAGCTACCCTCGGCGTAGTCCACGCCCACCAACACCCCAGACACGGCACCAGCTCCTCGCCCTGTGGCAACGAGCAGGAGCTCGCCGGTGCACGGGTCCACGGCACCCCGCCGTTCGCCTATTTAAGGGCCTCCCCGAGCCCTCCTCTCCTCACGCTATCCCACTCCCCAAAACATCCCCCTGCACCCTCAGTTCCTCTCCAGAGCTGCCCGAGCTCGGGATCGAGCTCGAGCTCCGCCGCTTCGGCTCGCCGGAGTTCGCGAGGTACAGGCCGTCCCCGGCCCTCTTTCCTCTTGATCTGGAACCCCTGCAGCCCTCTGATCCTTTCCCGCTTGTTTCCCTTCAGAGCAGCCGGAACGGCCGAACTGCTGATGGTCAAGCCCTCCGCCAAGATGACCTCGTCGCCGGCGAACCAGGCTACCCCGACGACCGCAACCACCACCACCCGAACGGCGAGACGACGCTGAGCCCAGCCGTGCCCTCTCCCGACCTCGCCGTGCCCTACATCGTCGCCGGTGAGCACGCCGGCCGTCTGGACTCGGGGTTAGGGATGACAGGCGGGCCCGGCCTGTCAGCCTCTCCCCTCCATCACCCCTCTCTTGCTGACGCCTGGGCCCCGCCCGTCAGGTTTAAACCTGGCGCGCGCGTGCACCTGCGCGCTGGGCCGCCTCTCTGGCTGGGCTTGCTGCGCTTCGGCTGTTCTGGCCCAGCAGGCACAGAGCCCTGTTCTTTTTCTTTTTCTGTCACCCTTCCAAAAATCCCACAGGATAAAATATTTATCCAAATGAAATAATTCTAGTTCCTAAATTTTTGTAAAAATCCCACCTATTTAAGGTGCAACTTTCATTCAAATCCAACAACCTTTTCTTCACTATAAATATTTAAATGTGATTTTAAGCATTTAAATATACCTTTGTAAATCCATTTATCCTATTCTGCTACTCCAAATCCAAAACTAGAAATTTTCCCCTTCTTAGTTTTCACCCTAATATTTAACAAAAATGAGTTGACATTTTTCTGAGCACTTTGGTTTTTCTGTTTTATTATTGCCTTATTTTTCTCGTTATTATTTTGCGACGATAGATTGCGTTGCTGACGAAGGAGTTGGACCAGAAGACTTTGAAGACCCAGAAGACTTTGTTGAGCCAGGCAAGCAGCCCTTTGACCATTTCTATGAAACCCTTTTTATGCATGTCATATAGCACCATATTGTTGTTGCATCGGAATCATGATGAGGTGGTATCCACTTTGATGGTTTGCCACCGTACTTCCTCGTTGATACTTGCATTGTGCATAACCCTACCTTCTTATGAGGGTTATGACGATGGAAGTAGATAGGATGCTAAAGTAGTGCTACGCAAAAAGGGACGGGAATATGCATAGTGATGGAGGCAAAGTATTTTCAAAAGACTTTTCGAAAACCCCATCGGGTGCCACTTATGCCCGGGGGAGATGATGAGTTGGGTAGCCACTTGATGACGAAGTGGTGTATCGAGGCAAGTGTGTGTTGTTTTCAAAACGGATTGGTTTAAGTTGCGACCGTTATTCCAACCTTACATGCGCAACTACTCTACCCTTATATGGGAAAGGGCATTATCGATTACCTAGGTCGATACTAGCTTGGAGCCTGCATTACTAGTGATGGGGGAGAGTTGGTGCTCTCTCGGGACGGGGTCGTGCCAGGTAGGGCGGCCAAGAACATTTTTATGGGGCACCGCACACACCGCTGGTACCCGTGCAAGATGTGATGAATATGGGAGCGATGCTCCACAATTTTAAGATGTGAAATGTTGGGCACGGGGTTACTACTAATCGAGTGGACTCCATGTTAGTGTCGTCTAGGAAAGGTAGTGATCGGGTGCTTACCCGGTACTTGAGGTATTATGGTCGTGGATGACACGGAAGTTCCCGGATCTTGTGGGTAAAGTGTGCAACCTCTGGAGAGTGTAAAACTATTCGAATAGCCGTGTCCACGGTCAAGGACAGTTGGGTAACCGCTCTTGGGCTACGTCCACATGTTTACAAACCGGTGTGTGTGTTTGGATAAGTGGGAAGATCTACTTGGGTCAAGTCAAAGGACTTGACATGATTGAGTTGGGTTGGTGCCACTCTATTTATGTTGATATCTGTAACCTGTCCTCGTGGTTACTTGAATTCTCTTGATGCATGTCTTACAAGTTGTTGAACATGTCATTGCACTCAAAACTAGCTTTCTGCAAAAAAATTACCTATATCATGCATTGTTGTATCTTGAACCAAAACATGGGTTGCTTGCGAGTACATTCAAAGTACTCATTGGCTTGCCACTGGTTATTTAATTGGCCAGGCATGGAAGAACCAGAGTTCGAAGAAGAATTCTTTGGAGATGAACATGCAAACTAGGACGTTTCCCAGTCAGAATGCCTGTAGAGTTATGGCAGATGGCATGGGTTCTACTTGTTGATGAAGATTTCCGCTGCTTGTGTTTCATTTGATGTTCAGCCCTTAAGGCTTTATCAATGTAAGACTTGACCATAATGGTCATAATTTGTGTAAGACGGTATGTATGGATGTAAGACTCTTGTTATTCAGCTTCTGTGTGTTCAGTGAGCATTGATCTCTGGGATCACTGTACACGTGCATTCGGTGACTCGACTTATGAGTCGGGGTACCCACATCATCAAAATTCAAGTACTACGCGCATGCTCCTAGGGGGATAGATTGGTAGGAAAAGACCATCGCTCGTCCCCGACCGCCACTCATAAGGATGCACAAGCCAGGTACACTTCATGTTTCAAATTTGTTACACAACTTTAACCATACGTGCATGCTACGGAATTTGCTAACTTCAACACAAGTATTTCTCAAATTCATAATCACCCAACTAGCACGACTTTGATATTATCACCTCCATATCTCAAAACAATTATCAAGCATCAAACTTATCTTAGTATTCAACACACTCAAAAGAAAGTTTCACATATCTTGAATACCAAGTATATTAACATTAAGCAAATTACCATGCTATTAATGACTCTCAAAATAATCTAAGTGAAGCATGAGAGATCAAGTTTCTTTAAAACAAATCCACCACCGTGCTCAAAAAAAAATCTAAGTGAAGAACTAGAGCAAAAATTATCACACTCAAAAGATATAAGCGAAGCGCTATGAGCAAAACTATCGAGCTCAAAAGATATAAGTGAAGTACATAGAGTATTCTAACAAATTTCAATTCATGTATGGCTCTCTCAAAAGGTGTGTACAGCAAGTATTATTGTGGTAGACTAACAAGCAAAGACACAAATAATACAAGACGCTCCAAGCAAAACACATATCATGTTGGTGAATAAAAATATAGCTCCAAGTAAATTACCGATGGAAGTGGATTTAAAGAGGGATGCCTTCCGGGGCATCCCCAAGCTTTGACTTTTTGGTGTCCTTGGATTATATTGGGGGTGCCATGGGCATCCCCAAGCTTAGGCTCTTGCCACTCCTTGTTCCATAATCCACCAAAAGAATTCACCCAAAACTTGAAAACTTCACAACATAAAACTCAACAGAAATCTCGTGAGCTCCGTTAGAGAAAGAAAACAAAAGACTACTTCAAGGTACTGTAATGAACTCATTATTTATTTATATTGGTGTTAAACCTACTTTATTCCAACTTCTCTATGGATCATAAACTGTTTTACTAGCCATAGATTCATCAAAATAAGCAAACAACACACGAAAAACAGAATCTGTCAAAAACAGAACAGTCTGTAGCAATCTATAACTAACGCAAACTTCTGGAACTATAAAAATTCTACCAAAATAGGAAGTCCTGGACAATTTGTTTATTGATCAGCAGAAAGAAGAATCAACGCAAAATCACATTCCTGTGATTTATCATAACTAAATTCGTGCGCGTAAAGTTTCTGTTTTTCAGCAGAATCAAATCAACTATCATCGTGGGTTATCCTATAGGTCCTACTTGGCACAAACACTAATTAAAACATAAAACCACATCCAAACAGAAGTTAGATGGATTATTTATTCCTAAACAGAAGCAAAAATAAAAAACACAAAATAAAATTGGGTTGCCTCCCAACAAGCGCTATCGTTTAACGCCCCTAGCTAGGCATAAAAGCAAGGATAAATTTAGGTATTGCCATCTTTGGTAGGCAATCCATAAGTGGCTCTCATAATAGATTCATATGGTAATTTTATTTTCTTTCTAGGGAAGTGTTCCATACCCTTCTTTAAGGGAAATTGGAATCTAATATTCCCTTCCTTCATATCAATAATTGCACCAATCGTTCTAAGGAAAGGTCTACCAAGAATAATAGGACATGAGGGATTGCAATCTATATCAAGAACGATAAAATCTACGGGCACATAATTCCTATTTTCAACAATGAGCACATCATTAATTCTTCCCATAGGGTTTTTAATAGTGGAATCCGCAAGATGCAAGTTTAGAGAGCAATCATCAAAATCACGGAAATCTAGCAAATCACATAAAGTTTTGGGAATAGTAGAGACACTAGCACCCAAATCACATAAAGCATGAAACTCAAAGTCTTTAATTTTAATTTTAATAGTAGGTTCCCACTCATCATAGTGTTTTCTAGGGATAGAAACTTTCGTCTCAAGTTTTTCTTCATAAGATTGCATCAAGGCATCAACAATATGTTCGGTAAAGGCCTTATTCCGACTATAAGCATGAGGAGATTCTAGCACAGATTGCAACAAGGAAATACAACCAATCAAAGAGCAATTTTCATAATTAAATTCCTTGAGATCCAAAATAGTGGGTTTAGTAACACCGTGGTTTCTATTTATTTCAATCCCACTTTCATCAATTTCATCATCAAGATCTAGAAACTCCGAATTCTTAGAACGCCTTCTAGGTAAAGGAAGATAATCTTCAGATTCATCAAGATTCATATTGCAAAACAAAGATTTGATAGGGGACACATCAATAACTTTTAGATCTTCATCTTGATTTTCATAGGGATTGGAAGAACACGCTTTAATAAAGGCATCTTTGGAAGCACGCATCCTAGCGGTTCTTTCCTTGCACTCATCAATAGAAATTCTCATGGCTTTGAGAGACTCATTGATATCATGCTTAGGAGGAATAGATCTAAGCTTTAAAGAATCAATTTCAAGAGAAATTCTATCAACGTTCCTAGCCAAATCCTCAACTTTAAGGAATTTCTCTTCAAGCAAAGCATTAAAATTCTTTTGTGAATTCATAAACTCTTTAACACTACTCTCAAATTCAGAGGGCATCTTATTAAAATTTCCTTAAGAGTTGTTGTAGGAATTACCATAATTATTAGAAGGATTACTAGGATAAGGCCTAGAATTAAAATTCCCTCTATACGCGTTGTTACCAAAACTATTCCTACCAATAAAATTCACATCCATAGATTCATTATTATTCTCAAGCAAAGTAGATAAAGGCATATTATTGGGATCAGAAGAAACACTCTTAGCAAATAAATTCCTAAGTCCATCCATCTTTTCACTCAAAACATTGATTTCTTCTATAGCATGCACCTTTTTATTAGTAGATCTTTCAGTACGCCATTGAGAATAATTAACCATAATATTATCTAGGAGTTTAGTAGCATCTCCTAAAGTGATTTCCATAAAAGTGCCTCCAGCGGCCGAATCTAAAACATTTCTAGAAGCAAAATTCAATCCAGCATAAAATTTTTGTATAATCATCCACAAGTTCAAACCATGAGTAGGACAATTACGTAGCATTAATTTCATTCTCTCCCAAGCTTGTGCAACATGTTCATCATCAAGTTGCTTAAAATTCATAATATCGTTTCTAAGAGAGATAATCTTAGCGGGAGGAAAATACATAGAGATAAAAGCATCTTTGCACTTGTTCCAAGAATCAATACTGTTTTTAGGCAAAGATGAAAACCACGCTTTAGCACGATCTCTAAGTGAAAAAGGAAATAGCTTCAATTTAACGACATCATTGTCAACATCTTTTTTCTTTTGCATATCACATAAATCAACGAAGCTATTCAGATGAGTTTCATAACAAGATTCAACAAAGAAGTATTGATTTCACAAGATTCAGTATTGGCAAGAGGAGCAATCGGAGTGCTAAGGAAATCATTATTATTGGTATTGGTGAAGTCACACAATTTGGTGGCATCTTGAGCCATCACGACAAGCAAGTAAACTAACACACAAGCAAACTAAAGGACGAGGAAAAGGCAACGGAAAGAGAGGAGGAGATTGGGAAAGAGAGGGCGAATAAAACGGCAAGGGTGAAGTGGGGGAGAGGAAAACGAGAGGCAAATGGCAAATAATGTAATGCGAGAGATAGGGATTGTGATGGGTACTTGGTATGTTGACTTTTATGCAAGCCTCCCAAGAACGGCGCCAGAAATCCTTCTTGCTACGCCTCGAGCTTGCGCTGGTTTTTCCCAAGAGGAGAGGATGATGCAGCATAGTAGCGTAAGTATTTCCCTCGGTTTTTAGAACCAAGGTATCAATCCAAGAGGAGGTCACGCGATGTCCCTCGTACACTGCACAAAATGATAGCTACCGCAACCAACGCGATTAGGGGTTGTCAATCCCTTCACGGTCACTTACGAGTGAGATCTGATAGAGATAATATTTTTGGTATTTTTGGTATAAAGATGCAAAGTAGAAAGTAAAGGCAAAGCAAGTAAATAAAGTGATGGAGATTAATATGATGAGGATAGACCCGGGGCCATAGGTTTCACCAAAGGCTTCTCTCAAGAGCATAAGTATTCTACTTGGGTGAACAAATTACTATTGAGCAATTGATGAATTGAGCATAGTTATGAGGTTATCTAGGTATGATCATGTATATAGGCATCACGTCTGAGACAAGTAGACCGAAACGATTCTGCATCTACTACTATTACTCCACTCATCGACTGCTATCCAGCATGCATCTAGAGTATTAAGTTAAAAACAGAGTAATGCCTTAAGCAAGATGACATGATGTAGAGGAATAAATTCATGCAATATGATAAATACCCCATGTTGTTATCCTCGATGGCAACAATACAATATGTGCCTTGCAACCCTTTCTGTCACTGGGTAAGGACACCACAAGATTGAACCCACAGCCATGCACTTCTCCCATTGCAAGAACTACCAATCTAGTTGGCCAAACCAAACGGATAATTCGAAGAGACTTGCAAAGATAACTCAATCATACATAAAAGAATTCAGAGAAGATTCAAATATTATTCATAGATAAGCTGGATCATAAACCCACAATTCATCGATCTCAACAAACACACCGCAAAAAGAAGATTACATCGAATAGATCTCCACTAGAGAGGGGGACAACATTGTATTGAGATCGAAAAAGAGAGAAGAAGCCATCTAGCTACTAGCTATGGACCCAAAGGTCTGAAGTAAACTACTCACACTCATCGGAGGGGCTATGGTGTTGATGTAGAAGCCCTCCATGGTGGATGCCCCCTCCGGCGGAGCTCCAGAACAGGCCCCAAGATGGGATATCGTGGATACAGAAGGTTGCGGCGGTGGAATTAGGTTTTCTTCTCCTCTTCTGGTCTATTGGGGGTATGTAGGTATATATAGGAGGAAGGAGTATGTCGGTGGAGCTTCAAGGGGCCCACGAGGCAGGGGGCGCGCCCAGGGGGAGGGCGCGCCCTCCACCCTCGTGACCGCCTCGTGGCTTTCTTGACGGAGGGTCCAAGTCTCCTGGGTCTTATCTGATGAGAAAATCACGTTCCCCAAGGTTTCATTTTGTTTGGACTCCGTTTGATATTCTGTTTCTTCGAAATACTGAAAAAGGCAAAAACATCAATTCTGGGCTAGGCCTCCGGTTAATAGGTTAGTCCCAAAAATAATATAAAAGTGGAAAATAAAGCCCAATATAGTCCAAAACAATAGATAAAGTAGCATGGAGCAATCTAAAATTATAGATACGTTGGAGACGTATCAAAGTGCAATATGGATAGTAGATATACGTTTTTGTAATCTGAAAATATAAAAACAGCAAGGTAACTAATGATAAAAGTGAGCACAAACGGTATTGCAATGATAGGAAACAAGGCATAGGGTTCATACTTTCACTAGTGCAAGTTCTCTCAACAATAATAACATAGATAGATCATATAACAATCCCTCAACATGCAACAAAGAGTCACTCCAAAGCAACTAATAGCGGAGAACAAACAAAAAGATTATGGTAGGGTACGAAACCACCTCAAAGTTATCCTTTCTGTTCTATCTATTCAAGAGTTCGTAGTAAAATAACATAAAGCTATTCTTTCCGCTCAATCCATCATAGAGTTCATACTAGAATAACACCTTAAGACACAATCAACCAAAACCCTAATGTCACCTAGATACTCCATTGTCACCTCAAGTATCCATGGGCATGATTATACGATATGCATCACACAATGTCATATCCATCTATTTAACCAACACAAAGTACTTCAAAGAGTGCCCCAAAGTTTCTACCGGAGAGTCAAGACGAAAATGTGTGCCAACCCCTATTCATAGGTTCATGGGCGGAACCCGCAAGTTGGTCACCAAAACATACATCAAGTGGCACATGATATCCCATTGTCGCCACAGATAATCACGGCAAGACATACATCAAGTGTTCTCAAATCATTAAAGACTCAATCCGATAAGATAACTTCAAGAGGAAAACTAAATTCATCACAAGAGAGTAGAGGGGGAGAAACATCATAAGATCCAACTATAATAGCAAAGCTCGCGATACATTGAGATCGTGCCATAGAGAGAACATGAGAGAGAGAGAGATCAAACACATAGCTACTGGTACATACCCTCAGCCCTGAGGGTGAACTACTCCCTCCTTGTCATGTATAGCGCTGGGATGATGAAGATGGCCACCGGTGATGGGTTTCCCCTCCGGCAGGGTGCCGGAACGGGATCCCGAGAGGTTTTTGGTGGCTACAGAGGCTTGCGGCGGAACTCCCGATCTATCTTGATATTGATGTTTTTAGGGTGCGTAGACTTATATAGGCGAAAGAAGTCGGTCGGGGGAGCCTCGAGGGGCCCATGAGAGGGTAGGGCGCGCCCAGGGGGTGGGTGTGCCCCCCTATCTCGTGGCTTCCTCGATGCTCTTCTGATGTGAACTCCAAGTCTCCCGGATCATATTCTTCCTAAAAATCACGCTCCCGAAGGTTTCATTCCGTTTGGACTCCGTTTGATATTCCTTTTCTTCAAATATCAAACAGTAATAAAACAAAGAATATGGGCTGGGCCTCCGGTTAATAGGTTAGTCCCAAAAGTAATATAAAAGTGTATAATAAATCCTGTAATTATTCAAAACAGATAATAAAATAGCATGAATGCTTCATAAATTATAGATACGTTGGAGACGACAAGATCCCTGCTTAATTCCTACTCGTCCTCGAGTAGGTAAATGATAAAGAAAGAATTTATGAAGTGTGAATGCTAGAAGGTGCACAAGTTTGATCAATGATAATTTCAATCATCTTTTCTAGCATGATAATATGTCATAATAGTAGTTCAACTCATAAAACTTCTCACGATAAAGTAACAAGCAATTCACATGTTAAAGCATAGACCATAAACTCTCTTGAAAACTAGCAAACTTCATTCTTAGTCATCAAACAATTGCAATTCATCTTATTTTTAGGAATAGCAAACTCCACATACTCAACTATCATATAGTCTTCTACAATTGCTAACACTCACGCAATACTAATGGTTATGGAGTTTTAATCAAACACTGAGAAAGATAGGGGCTTATAGTGTTGCCTCCCAACGTATTCACCTTTGGGTGATGTCAACAATAATAGTTCATGCTAACTTACATCCAATTTGATATATATATATATATATATATATATATATATATATATATATATATCAGGATCACCCCAACACGAGGTGCTTGCCAAAGGATAAAATGAAAAGGGAAAGGTGAAGATCACCTTGACTCTTGCATAAAGTAAAAGACATAAATTAAAAGGTACACTACAGGAATCTGCTACTTTGCCGTCTGCCACGGCGGACGACAAAGGCACGGATGGCAGACGGCAAAGACCTTTGCCGTCAGCCGCGGACGGCAAAAGGTGACGGCAAAGTAGGTGACGGCTAAGAGCTGCATTGCCGTCTGCTTCGGGCAGCTGACAGCAAAGGGTCCTTTGCCATCAGCAGCGGACGGCAAAGAAGATGGACAGCAATAAATGCGCTGTTACTCCGTTAGGTGGTTAACGGCAGGCCTTTGTCGTCCGCTGCGGACGGCAAAGCCTTTGCAGTCAGCCACTATAGGCAAACTGACCAAATTGGTCAACCTCCAGGGAGCACAGTTGCCTGCCACGTGGCCTCTTTGCCGTCCGCTGCTGATGGCAAAGAGCCCTTTGCCGTTGGTGGCAGACGGCAAAGAGCCTGCATATTGTCTCTTTTTTCTATTTTTTTATTCCAACAATTTTCACAACAAATATATATGGCATATATAGATATATTTAACAGCAAAAATATCACATATCAAAGTTTCATCAACATAGCAAAGTTTCATCAAGTTCCATCCATATACATTGTTCCATCCATACACATTGTTCCATACACATTGTTCCATCCATACACATTGTTCCATATACATATTACATAGCAAAGTTTCATCAACATAGCAAGTTCTATCATAGCAAGCTAGATACAATGCAAAGTTTTAGCAAAGAAAAAGCAAGCACTCCATCATAGCAAGCTAGCTTCCATGAAGTGAGTGAAATCTGCAAAATGGTAAATAAGAAAGTTAGAAATAGGTGAA
The DNA here is from genome assembly GCA_021437245.1 of Aegilops speltoides. NCBI lineage: Eukaryota > Viridiplantae > Streptophyta > Magnoliopsida > Poales > Poaceae > Aegilops > Aegilops speltoides. Next base: position 386,527,841 of record CM038145.1, on the reverse strand, counting down.
TAGAACAAGAAGAAGACTAGAACAAGAAGTATATGTCAATTTATGAGCTAACTTAGGTGAAATGGATCATATATGAGCTAACTAAGTTGAAATGGGTTGTTCATGAGCTAACTTTGGTGAAATGGATCATTTATGAGCTAACTTAGTTGAAATGGGTCATTTATGAGCTAACTAAGGTGAAGGGCATCGTTTTTGAGCTAAGTAAGTTGAAATGGATCGTTTTTTAGCTAACTTAGGTGAAATGGATCATTTATGAGCTTTTATGAGCTAACTTAGTTGAAATGGGTCGTTTATGACCTAACTTAGGTGAAATGGATCATTTAAGAGCTAGTTTAGGTGAAATGGGTCATTTTGGAGCTAACCTAGGTGAAATGGGTCATTTTGGAGCTAACCTAGGTGAAATGGGTCATTTTAAAGCTAACGAGGTAAAATGGATCATTTACGAGCTAATCTACTAAAATGGGTCATTTTAGAGCTAACTTGGATAAATTGGATCACTTGTAAGCTAACTAAGGTAAAATGAGTCATATTAGAGCTAACTTAGGTAAAATGGATCGCTTATGAGCTAACTAAGTTAATTATGCAATTTTTGACATAAGTAAGCTTATTAAGTCATTTTGAAGGAAAGGAAGCTAACTCTAGGTCATTATGGTAAGCATATTGGAGGAAATAAAGCTAAGTCTAAGTCTAGAGAAACTTATCGCGATCGTGGAGGTGTAGGAGCGGGCTGGCTCGTGCTTAGTAGTCGGAGAAGGATCGTGCGATGCTTTCGAGTTAAGCTGCACCAAAGATCATTTCCAATGTCTCGTTAGCATTATGACACTCAAATGTTAAGACTAGCAAGTAATGTCCATTCAAATTAAACTCACCGTGCTCTCGTGAGCAATCACTGCATCGGCGGAGCGGTCCGACCGACTTCTCGCACACAGATCGCACATTTGGTTTTCACAACAGAGTCATACTAGTTAGTAATGAGACTCAAATGTTAAGACTAGCAAGTAAGCTGCAGAAGAAACTTACCACAAGGAGCTCATACATGGCCCTTGCCTCGCATGTCATTCCGCGCCCTCTCCTCCTCCAACATCTTTGTCGCCCTCTCCTCCAACTCCCGCTGCCTCCGCTGCCTCCACCGAAGTTTCTCCATTCTATCTCTCTCACTCAGATAGCAGCCTGCAACACCACTCACATGACCATTTGTAATCATTGATGGAAGCGCACACAATGTAATGGAGAAAGATAGCTAAGCACGATAACTAACCTTGATGGCGAGTTGGACCGGCCGCTCACGAGGCCTTATCTCAGAGCAGAGCTCGATCGGCGCGCTTTGATCTCCGGAGAGTGCTAGGACAACGGATAAGTCCATCTCCCATGGCTATGGAGCCATGGGACCTCCCGCCACCAGATATCATGAGCAACTCAGATCAATGGGACCCTGCTCGGTTAAAGTCCTCCCTTTCCTCGCCTTCCCCGATCTCTATATTGCACGAGCTTTTCATGGGCGGAGATGTTGGTGAAGTTCTTTGGATCATCGAGGTCGACGCAGAGAATGCCTTGACTTTCTTGTAAGAGCCAGTGGGCCATGGCATACAGGTCGTACACCTCTCGCACCTTATCCGCCTTTATTGTAGCGTGCTCGAAAGAGAGAAACAAAGTAAATTAGTAATTAAAGGGCTAAAGCTAGCATGATGAATGAATTGCATGAATCATGAAGCAAACCACATACCCAGTTCCGCCTCTTTCAAATAAGTTGAGCTGCCTTGGTGGTGTGGCACACCTTCCATTTGGGCACGCTTGTCCTTGGCCTCGCCAGGTGGCCAGCCATTCTTTTGAGCACCAGCCATCGACCAACACCTCCCAACAATCCATCCGATCCGCACACCATCTCTCGAGGGGCCTAAGTTAGCAAATAGAAACTTCAGCTATGGCTATGATTACTAAATAAAGGAATTAAGTACAAGGCCTTAAGAATTACCTTCATGTACTGCTCCTTACTCAAGAAAATATCGCGGCAATCCTGCTTGGACTTCTTGATACCATGGTCGGCGTAGTAGTCTCGAACAGACTGCACCCGAGCCTCATGCCGTAAGTTCTGAAGTAGGCGCTTGCACTCCTTCTAGATAACATCTGTCGCCGCCTCCTCGTATCCCTCCTCACACCTGTAGAATGTCTGCAATCAAATGAGACAATGTTGATTAGTACAATTAATAACTAGCTAGTTGAATATTTTTAATTGTGTAAAGGAGAAATTACCCAAAACTTTCGATCACCATGTCCGCCTCGCCTTGCACAAGACACCGCCGATAATCTCACCCAGCAGGGCAGGGCAGCCAAGTAGTGCTCCCAACTCAATCCAACCTCTGAAGCCGACCTCACCAGCAACGTGACAAACCCCGGAAAGTTTTGCGAATCAGAACTCCAAGGACGGAGTTGGGCGGCGGACACTTTCATGGTGGTCCCAACCCCGCAAAGATGACAAGGCCAACGATTAGTTATTTCAAGAAACGTGAATGCGTAAGGTACAAAGAGATTAAATGCACTTACCTCTCCCCATCGTGGAAAATCAACCACCTCTCGTCATGGTCGCCGCACGGACGGTAGCCGTGTAGCACCACGCTGGTAGACGCCCCTCCTCCCCCTCCTCCCGAAGATGAGTCGGCCCCGCCATCATCAAGATGGCCACTGGCCCCGCCATCATCAAGATGGCCACTGGCTCTCAGCTGACCCGACCTAGTACCCCATCCAGACGTGTGCTCCTCCGGGTCTCGTGGGCCCAACTCTCGTGGGCAAGGCCCGCCGATCCGAGGCTCATGGGTCAAGACCCGTGGACCGGAGGCTCGTGGACTGAGTCCGTGTAGCCTCCTCCTCAGACGAGTCCACCCTAGCAGTCAGTGCTCGGGTGAAACAGTGGGCGGTGGCAAGGAAGGCGCCAGAAGAGCCACCCTACCTCCTCTCCAATGACCACGTGCTCCACCTCGCCCTTCTTCTTACCTTGTCCCTCGCTGGGCACCGCCGTCGACGAAGAAGGGCCGACGGTGTCGCCATACTGTCCAAAGAACGCCGGCGGAGAGGTGCGTGGAATGGAAGACCTCACACTACGCCGACGAAGAAGGGCCTCGGCGCCCCCGACCAGCGCCCACCATCTCCAACACCGCCATGACAAAGAATAAACGAAATTAGTACAACATGAAAAAAGTGCAACATAAACAATCTGCACATTTAAAACTACCCGATCAACACAATTATATATTTTGATTTGCATAACCAAATCGAAAAATATATGACCTAACTAATAATTCACAAATATATGACCCCGCCGGCCTCTCGAAGGCCAAAGAACACCTTTTCGGAGGTGTCGGGGTCGGGTGTCGTGTCGGTGTCGGGTGCCGGTCGGGTCGGGTCGGGTCTCGGGTCGGGTGTCGGGTCGGGTGCCGTGTCGGTTTCGAGGTCGGGTGTCGGGTCAGCCTCGGGTCGGGTGTCGGTGTCGGGTCGGGTCGGGTCTCGGGTCGGTCGGGTGCCGGGTCGGGTCGGGTGTCGGTCGGTGTCGGGTCGGGTGTCGGTGTCGGGTCGGGTGCCGTGTCGGTGTCGGGGTCGGGTGTCGGGTCAAGCTCGGGTCGGGTGCCGGGTCGGGTCGGGTGCCATGTCGGTGTCGGGTCGGGTGTCGGGTTAGGCTCGGGGTTGGGGTGTCGGTGTCGGGTCGGGTCGGGGTTGGGGTGTCGGGTCGGGTCGGGTCAGGTGTCGGGTCGGGTGCCGGGTCGGGTCGGCGTGCCGTGTCGGTCGGGGTCGGGGTGTCGGGTCAGGCTCGGGGTCGGGTGTCGTGTCGGGTCGGGCCGGGGTGTCGGGGCGGGTCTCGGGGTCGGGGTGTCGTGTCGGGGTGCCGGGTCGGGGTCTTTTTTCCTTTTCTTCTTCTTCCTCTTCTTACTTTTCTTCCTTTTCTTCCTTTTTTTCCTTCTTCTTCTTCTTCTTCTTCTTCTTCTTCCTCCTTTCCTTTTTCCTCTTCTTCTTCTCCTCCTCTCCTGTTTTTTTCCTCTTCTTCTTTTTTCTTCTCCTCCTCCTCTTCTTCTTCTTCCTTTCCTTTTTCCTCTTCTTCTTCTCCTCCTCTCCTGTTTTTTTCTTCTTCTTCTTCCTCTTCTTCTTTTTTCTTCTCCTCCTCCTCTTCTTCTTCTTCCTTTCCTTTTCCTCTTCTTCTTCTCCTCCTCTCCTGTTTTTTCTTCTTCTTCTTCCTCTTCTTCTTTTTTCTTCTCCTCCTCCTCTTCTTCTTCCTTTCCTTTTCCTCTTCTTCTTCTCCTTCCTCTCCTGTTTTTCTTCTTAACCTAAAACTAAACCTAAATCTAATCTAAACATAAACATAAAACTAAAAAAACAGAAAAAAAGGAAAAAACTAAATCTAAACCTAAAACTAAACTAAAACTAAACCTAAACCTAAAACTAAACCTAAAACTAAAACTAAAACTAAATCTAAACTAAACATAAACTTAAAACTAAAAAAACAGAAGAAAAAAAGGAGAGGTAGAGCTCACCTGGGCCGGTGGAGGAGGTGGCCGGTGGAGTAGGGGGCGGGCGGCTGGCGGCGGGCGCCGTCCTGTATGGGCGGGGGGCAGGCGGCATCGACACGGCAGGCGGCGGGGCGACGGGCGGCGGTTGGAGCGACAAGGCCGGCAAAGGGCGCGTGGGGCCTGGTCACTGGGGTTAGGCTGGCGGCGCCGAGATGGGGCAGGGGCCGAGTGACGGGCGACGGGCGGTGGCGGTGGAGCGATGGCGCCGGGCGGGGGGCTGGGGCCAGGTCACGGGGGCCTGGGCGACGGGCGGGGCGACGGGGCGGGGGCGGGCGACGGGGGGCGACGGGCGGGGCGGGGGGGCAAGGGGCGGTGGTGCGGCGGCGGCGAAAGGGAAGCGGCGGCACGCTGTGTGGGAGGGAACAGAGAGAGAGGGTGAAGGCCGCCGTTAGCTATGTACGCTAATCTTTGCTGTCCGCCACCTTTGCCATCCGCTATCGTGCGCTTTGCCGCCAGCTAGCGACGGCAAAGAGGGGGCATTAAGTATTTTTAACCAGCTCCTCGGTGGGCCCCCCTCCTCTCTTGCCGTCGCTAGCGGACGACAAAGAATAGGCTGATGGCAAGGCTTTTTTGCCATCACCCAGCTTCTTTGTCGTCTGCTTTCGTAGTCGATGGCAAGAGCTTTTTGCCGTCCGCTAGCCGACGGCAAAGAGTCGGCAGATGGCAAAGTAGCTGATTCCAGAGTGGTAGGCCCTTCAGAGAGGGAAGCAGAGGTTGTCATGCGCTTTTAGGGTTGGATGCACAAAATCTTAATGCGAATGAACGCCACTTTATATTCCCACTTGTATATGGACCTTTATTATGCAAATTGTCGCTTTTATTGCTTCCATAACAAGATCGTATAAAGCTATTTTCTTCACACCAAAATATCATACATATTTAGAGAGTAATTTTTATTGCTTGCACCGATGACAACTTACTTGAAGGATCTTACTCAATCCATAGGTAGGTATGGTGAACTCTCATGGAAAAATTGGGTTTAAGGATATTTGGAAGCACAAGTAGTATCTCTACTTGGTGCAAGGAATTTGGCTAGCATGAGGGGGAAAGGCAAGCTCAACATGTTTGAATGATCCATGACAATATACTTTAACTGAGATGTGCGAAAACATAACCCATTACGTTGTCTTCCTTGTCCAACATCAACTCTTTAGCATGTCATACTTAATGAGTGCTCCCAATTATAAAAGATGTCTAGGATAGTGTATTTATATATGAAATCTTTCTTCCTTCAATATTCTTTCATGAATTGCTGAAATGACCAATACAACGCTTGGTAACCTTCAATAAATTTGCAACCTCTACTTCTTAGATGTGAAGTCATTACTCCCCATGGGATAAGCAAATGAAACATATATAATTTCAGATTTACGACAATCAACTCATTCAACAATTTACTCATAGGATATAATTGAAGCACACGAGTGAAGGACAAACTACTCCGAAAAGATACACTACAAGAAATATGTCAACTAGTGACCTTCTGTCAGTGACCCTGGAAGAATTGGTCATAGATCTATGACCATTTGAGACCAATTGGTCAAAAGCTGTTCGGGGGGATCCAAACCCTAAACCATTGCGACCATTTTGGCCAGAAAGGTCGTAATTTACTTACACGAAATGGTCATAAAGCAAACAAAGGCTAGTCACCGCCTTATTTCTAGTTGTTAACGACCAATATAGATGGTCATAGCCTTGTAAATTGTGGTGGGTTGCGATGACTAGGCGCCATCTCATCAGTTTTGCCTATGTGTCATGTCCATGTGTCAATTTTTGTCCTAGGTTGTGAAGCTACCTATATTTCTGTTATTCCAAAAATTCCCAAAAAATTCTCATAAATTGTTTGTACCATATCTTCATCAAATATGTCAACAACCTTCCTTGCCTAGTTCAAAAATAGTTCAACTATATTCATTTTCCTATTCTGTTCAGAGCAGCACTTTGTGAAGGAAGTACCACTTTGGCATGTCCAAATAGTATCCATTTTCTACAGTGCTTTCCTATGCCCAGATAACCATCCTCCACCAAATGCCAGCTCAATCCATTCATTATTTTGAGCCCAGCTTCAGCATTCGTATTTATGTCTAGTGTGGTACTTTGTAGAGCAAGTACCACCTAGGCTCCTCGTTTTGAGCTGAAAATTTGTGAAGACGGTCTTCTTAGTAACTGATCATCCTCAGCCAAAACTTACGCCCAATAGCCATGTACATTTACCGTACCGCTAATCAAACACTTGGCTGGTAATTCATGTTTGAGCATCGATCGGTCTCCTCGTGAGAATCTTATGTTGTAGTTTTCTTCCTAGCACCTACCTGGAGAGTGCCCAACCCACTAGACATGCCTAGGCTGCCCAGAACACATGGCAACGCCACGGTCACGCGGTGACCATGCGGCGGGTGAGGGAGTCCTGGACTAGGGGGTGTCCGGATAGCCGAACTATCATATTTGGCCAGACTCCAAGACTATGAAGATACAAGATTGAAGACTCCATCCCGTGTCCGGATGGTACTTTCCTTGGCGTGGAAGGCAAGCTTGGCGATACGGATATGTAGATCTCCTACCATTGTAACCGACTCTGTGTAACCCTAACCCTCTCCGGTGTCTATATAAACCGGAGGGTTTTAGTCCGTGGGGACTAACAACAATCATACCATAGGCTAGCTTCTAGGGTTTAGCCTCCTTGATCTCGTGGTAGATCTACTCTTGTACTACCCATATCATCAATATTAATCAAGCAGAGTAGGGTTTTACCTCCACCGAGAGGGCCCGAACTGGGTAAAACATCGTGTCCCTTGTCTCCTGTTACCATCCGCCTAGACGCACAGCCGGGACCCCCTACCGAGATCTGCCGGTTTTGACACCGACATTGGTTCTTTCATTGAGAGTTCCTCTGTCGCCACCTATAGGCCCGATCAAGGCCGACGAGGATGGGTGGCTGGACACCACCTCGGGGGCTGCTACCTCTATAGCAATAGAGCCGAATACCAACCCTGTCCCTTGTGAAGCTCGTGACTCCAAGGTGCCGGACTCCTCTCCGGACTCCGAACCTTCCGCGCCCCTGCCAATCGAATCCGATAGGCGCTGATCATGGAGTTCACCGCTGCGGACATCTTTCAGCACTCGCCTTTTGGCGACATCCTGAATTCGCTAAAGTGTCTCTCTTTATCAGGAGAGCCCTGGCCAAATTATGGTCAGGACGGTTGGGATGCGGACGACGAAGAATTCAAAGCCCACCCACCACCCACTTCGTAGCCACTATCGATGACTTAACCGACATGCTAGACTTCGACTCCGAAGACATCGACGGTATGGATGACGATGCCGGAGACAACCAAGAACCAGCGCCTACAGGGCACTGGAAGGCCACCTCGTCATACGACATATACATGGTGGACATCCCAAAGGATAGCAATGGCGATGGAACAACGGAGGACGACCCCTCCAAGAAACAACCTAAGCACCGGCGTCAGCGGCGCCGCTCTAAATCCCGCCACAGCAAAAATGGAGATTCCGGCACCGGAGACAATAACACCCCGGACAGTGCCAAAGACAACCCCCTCCAGCAGGATTTAGCGCAGGAGGATGGAGAAGCTAGCCCTCATGAGGGAGCGGTAGACAGAGAGGTAGAAGACGATAATTATGTGCCTCCCTCCGAAGACGAGGCAAGCCTCGACGACGACGAATTTGTAGTGCCTGAGGACCCCATCGAACAAGAGCGTTTCAAACGCAGGCTTATGGCCACGGCAAGCAGCCTCAAGAAATAGCAGCAACAGCTTAGAGCTGACCAAGACTTGCTAGCCGACAGATGGACTGAAGTCCTTGCAGCCGAAGAGTATGAACTTGAACGCCTCTCCAAGAGCTACCCAAAACAAAGGCTGCTACCCCGATTAGAGGAGGAAGCACCTAAACCTACATCACTAGTGCACAATACGGCCGACCGGCCACCTCGTGGCCGCAACAGAGAGGCCTCTAGGCCCTCCACTAAAGCCGCACTCCAGCGTCGCTCGAAAAGTACAAAGCCACGGGGGAATGCGCCGGACTTACGAGACATATTGGAGGATAAGGCAAGACAAACAAGATTGATCTACGGATCGCGTGTGCGCCCCACGATACGTGACGACAACCGTCACGCCGGATACAGCAATTCTGGCCGGGCCGAACACAGTAGACAAAACTCGTTTGAGCTGCGAAGTGATATAGCCTAATACAGAGGCGCCGCACACCCACTATGCTTCACAGACGAAGTAATGGATCATCAAATCCCCGAGGGTTTCAAACCCGTAAACATTGAATCATACGACAGCACAACAGATCCCGCGGTTTTGATCGAGGACTATCTCCTTCACATCCACATGGCCCGCGGTGATGATCTATACGCCATCAAATACCTCCCACTCAAGCTTAAAGGACCAGCTCGACATTGGCTCAACAGCTTGCCAGCAGAGTCAATTGGGTGTTGGGAAGACCTGGAAGCCGCATTCCTTGATAACTTCCAGGGCACATATGTGCGACCACCAGACGCCGATGACCTAACCCACATAATTCAGCAGCCAGACGAATCGCCGCATAATTCGACACGGTTCTTAACCAAGAAAAATCAAATCGCCGACCGTCCGGATGCAGAGGCCCTTGCAGCCTTCAAACATAACATCCACGACGAGTGGCTTGCCCGCACCTAGGACAGAAAAGCGAAATCCATGGCAGCCCTCACATCACTCATGACCCGCTTCACGCTGGAGAGGACAGCTGGCTAGCTCGCAGTAACAACCTGACCAAAAACCCTGGTAGTTTGGATACCAAGGACGGCAACGGCAGGTCGCGTCGCAATAAGCACAAGCGCCGCATTAACGGCGATAATACTGAAGATACGGCAGTCAATGCCGAATTCAGAGGCTCTAAACCCGATCAGCGGAAAAAGCCATTCAAAAGAACTACTCTGGGCCTGTCCAATTTGGACCGAATACTCGATCGCTCGTGCCAGATACACGGCACCCCCGAAAAGCCACCCAATCACACCAACAGGGATTGTTGGGTGTTCAAGCAGGCAGGCAAGTTAATTGCCGAAAACAATGACAAGGGGCTGCATAGCGATGACGAAGAAGAGACCCGCCGCCAAACAATAGAGGACAGAAGGGTTTCCCCCCACAAGTGCGGACGGTGAACATGATATACGCAACCCACATACCCAAAAGGGAGTGGAAGCGTGCACTCAGGGACGTATATGCGATGGAGCCAGTCGCCCCAAAGTTCAATCCATGGTCCTCCTACCCGATCACTTTTGATCGGAGGGACCACCCCACTAGCATCCTCCATGGCGGATTCGCCGCATTGGTTCTAGACCAAATCATCGACGGATTTCACCTCACTAGAGTCCTGATGGACGGAGGCAGCAGCCTGAACCTGCTTTATCAGGATACAGTGCGCAAGATGGGCATAGACCCCTCAAGGATTAAACCCACAAAGACGACCTTCAAAGGCGTCATACCAGGTGTAGAGGCCAACTGTACAGGCTCAATCACACTTGAAGTGGTCTTCGGATCCCCGGATAACTTCTGAAGCAAAGAGTTAATCTTCGACATAGTCCCGTTCCGCAGCGGCTATCATGCACTGCTCGGACGAACCGCATTTGCAAAGTTCAATGTGGTGACGCACTACGCATACCTCAAGCTCAAGATGCCAGGCCCTCGAGGAGTCATTACGGTCAATGGAAACACCGAATGCTCTCTCCGAACGGAGGAGCATACAGCGGCTCTCGCGGCGGAAGTACAAAGCAGCCTCTTAAGGCAATTCTTGAGTCCGGCTGTTAAGCGGCCGGACACCGTCAAGCACGCCCGGACTAACCTACAACAAGACCACCTGGCATGTTCCGAGCACGCGTAGCAATGCGGCCCCAACCCCAGCCCTCGTGAGATCGCGAAACCAGTACCACGCGTACATAACTACGCTTTGGAGATACCATGGGCACAGGGGGAGGGGCACGACCACGGAATGCCCAGAGTGCGGATCAACCACACCAGGGGCTCCCAATTGTGTCATTTTTTCTTTCTTCTTATTTTCAGGACTCCGTTTTCCAGAAGCCCTGTCCGGCAGTGGACTTGCCGAACTCACGATGCAACAGCCAGGGAAGCAGAAAAGCTACGTCGAATGTCCAGGTGGTCTCTATTACGAGCAGTATACCTGTTTTACATACCATCCCGCAGCCTACCCCTGGAGGGGTACATGTTAAATAGTCCCATCCCTTTCTTTTCACACTATTTGTATCGTTCTGCTATCATTGCAGCATTTTTTGAATAAACAATGCATCGCTTTTTGCCAATTATTGCATCCCTTTTCCTATTTATACATGTTCACTTATGACATGTTGCATCCGTACACTTTGGTACAGCCAAATACACCAGGGGCTTAAGTTCCCCAAAATATGGTGTGATAAGTCCGAACACTTTCACAAGTGCGGCACCCCGAACTTATAGCACTATATGCATCGGCTCCGAATCATGTCTTGGGTCAATAGTTGGGTTTGCCCGGCTCCCATCTTTTGGTATCTTACGTTCCGATATATCGGCTAAGGTAGCGCTGGGAGAACCACTGCGATTGTGCCCCAGTTGATCTGGGTTAAGCACCTCAGTGGAGAGAGCTAAAACTGACCGTCATGATAGGGCGAGAGCCGGTCGTTGTTCGAGAGGTTTTTTCGAGTCCCTAAAGACTTATGCCGCTTAGAGCGAGGAGCCGGCTTTCTCCGGCCGAGGCGTGGATAGCGCCCCGAATTCGGTCTTCCGAACACTAGGGGCTTCGCCGAAATTTAAAATTATAGAACTCTATGGCTAAGTGGGAGTGTTCAAGCATTATAAGTCCGGTTGCCTCGCTCACAGTGTTGAGCGCCTCAAGGACCCAAGAAGGGGAACAAGAGCACACAAGTTTATCCCAACACCCCAAAGACTTTCGTGGCATGGGGGCTGAAGCCAACGACTTGCCATCTCTCAAATTTGATAAACGGCCGCACAGAAGATAATATTTTAAATTAACAAGCATTGCTTAGCGAATATGAACAAAGTTTTCAGCGCACAGGATAACAAAATGTGAGTATACTCAAAAATTACATCTTTGGAGCATTCACCGCTATAAGGCGGCACCCTTCAGACACCCTTATAGTACATCTCGGGCAAGGATACTCCTTGCCCGGCGGTGGCGTGTCCGTCACAAGCTTCTCAAAGATCCATCTTGCCCAAAGCACTTTAGCGTGGGCAAGGGACCGACGGCACCTTCAATGCAGACGGAGTGCTTGATGACTTCAACCCATGGACAAAGGCCCACCAGCCGCCGCACTGCATCAAGTAGCTCCTGTGCATGGCTCTTGGGCCACAGCCAAACTATGAGGCCCTTCATGGCCTGTTCGGCCACCTTGTGGAGCTCGACCAGCTGCTTCAGCTGGTCGCTCAGGGGCACAGGATGTCTGGCCTCAGCATATTGAGACCAGAACACCTTTTCCGTCGAGCTCCCCTCCTCGGCTCGGCAGAACGCGGCAGCATCGGACACACTGTGGGGCAGATCTGCGAATGCTCCTGGAGAGCTCCGGATCCGGGTAAGTAACAAGTAGTTCACTTTCACATGCTTGCTTTGCATGAAGAATGCCTTACCCGCCGCTATCTTCTTTATCGCCTCAATTTCCTGGAGGGCTTTTTGGGCTTCGGCCTTAGCGGCTTTGGCACTCTCAAGAGCCGAGGCGAGCTCGGATTCTTGAGTCTTCGAGTCACGCTCCAAACTCTCGTGTTTTTCCACGAGAGCCTAGAGCTCTTGCCGCACCTCCGCCACCCGTGCCTCCTGCTTCTCTCGCTCGCATGCGTTCAAGGCCGCATTATGCTCGCCTCGACACTGATTCCTTCAGGGTCGCCACCTCGTTCGTGGCCCCTGCAATACTCACGTTATTCCTGTCATTTTTTGCAACAAAATCCTTTTCTATAAGGTATTACTTTAATAAGGTATTACTTACCTTCCTTGTCCTCGAGCTGCTTCTTGCACGGCCGAGCTCGTTCTCGGACCGCCGAGGCTCGCTTCAATGCATTGACCTCCACAACAAGTGCGGCATAGGTTAGCAAAGCAGCCTGCACTCCCATATTGACATGCTTATGTTAGACTCACAGATATCTTTCTAGATCCTCGCTTTGGCTTTTCTTTCCGAACACCAAACCGAGCATCGTGCTCTACCGCCTATGCGGTACTATTTTACATATCTTAATTACATACCTCAAAGCCTGTTAGAAGGCTGGTACAGTTTCACCGATTCGCTCTTGGCGGACTAAACTTTCAATCACCGCACTCATAATAAAGGTGGTGCTCCTCCTCGATGGAGGCGCCGCTATGCCTCCAAAGAAGTCATCTGGTGCCTCCGATTGACGGAGGCCACCGGCGCGCAGTCTTGCCGTTTTATGAAGGCACCACCGCCGGACTTCGAACCACTCAGAGGTTCGAGACGGAGTCCGCACATGGCCGACTTAGAGCCCTCGGGGTTTGCCCTCTTTCGCCCAGAGTCCGGAGGTCGCCTTGCGGCGCCTCTAGGACCACCTCCTCCTGTCAGGCCCTTCGGGACCCCACCTCAAGATCGCCTCAAGGTCACGGGAGGAGGTGGTCGGAAGTGAAGTGCTATTCACATCCGACGAATCCAGGGGCCGCCGACGAAGCGGGAGATCGCCCTGGGCGGGCTACATGGTTGTATTCGTGTTAGAAGAAACTACGACAAAAGAAAAATCATGAGTTTTTATGGAATGCGGACACTTACATTCTCGCCAGGCTTGGCCCTCGAGTTCCACTCCTCTTCGCCGTCGTCGGCGTTGGTGGAACAACCGTGGGAAGGGTCCTTCCTTCTGATTCTCCGCCTCCCGCTTAGGAGGCCTTCCTTTCTTCTCTCCAACCGCCGGGAGAGGTCTTTTTCTCCTCTTCGCTTTCACGGAGGAGTCCGCCTCGAGTCATCGGACGATGAGTCCGATAACACTGGCGCCGAACTCCTCCGAGTTCCGTGGCCTTCTTCTTGGTTTTTCTCCCCGCACCATGTAAGGCGCCGGAGCTAGCAGTCCCATTAAACGGGCGTCCGCTGGGTCTTCTGGCAAGGGAGCCGGACAGTTAACCTGCTCGGACGTTTTCTGCCAGGCCTGTTAAAGGTAAAGGGAGTTTAGATCCCGCATAGAGTCAAACTATGGAAAACAAGTGTCCCGTAAAGGGTAAAATATCTTACCTCGCTGACTTGACGCTGCGAGCTGAATCCGCGATCTTCGGTAGCGGATGCGGGAGCCTCGGCGCCCTTGAACAACACCTTCCAGGCATCTTCGTACGTAGTGTCGAAGAGCCTGCTCAAGGTCTGGTGATGTGCCGGATCGAACTCCCACAAGTTGAAAGCCCGTTGTTGGCACGGGAGAATCCGGCGGATGAGCATGACCTGGACTACGTTGACAAGCCTGAGCTTCTTGTTCACCAGGGTTTGGACGCAGGATTGGAGTCCGGTCAACTCCTCCGAGTCACCCGTTTAATAAAAATACGCCGTCTGGGAGCTTTACCAGGACTCACTAGAAAAACACCTAAATCCGGAAGTAATCTTAAAAAAAATTCAATTCGGGAAAAAGGAGCAATATCGATTCGCTTTCAAGAAAAATGTCAGGCCCTTCTCTTTCCAGGAGGTGAGCCGTGTGGGAATGCCAGATCTGAATTCGGGGGCCGCTGCCCATTCAGGGTCACGCGGCTCGGTGACGTAGAACCACCCCGATTGCCACCCTTTGATGGTTTCCACGAAGGCGCCCTCGAGCCATGTGACGTTGGGCTTCTTGCCCACCATGGCGCCTCCGCACTCCGCTTGGCGGCCGCCCACTACCTTCGACTTGACGTTAAAAGTCTTCAGCCATAAGCCGAAGTGGGGCTGGATGCAGAGGAAGGCCTCGCACACAACGATAAATGCTGAGATGTTGAGGATGAAATTCGGGGCTAGATCATGGAAATCCAGGCCGTAGTAGACCATGAGCCCCTGGACAAATGGGTGGAGGGGAAGCCCAGTCCATGGAGGAAGTGGGGAAGGAACATCACCTCTCATGGGGCCTTGGGGTGGGACGAGTTGCCCCTCGTCTGAAGCCGGTCGCAATATCGCAGTGTATCCGCTTTCTCAGCCTTTTTGATGTGCCCTCCGTGATGGAGGAGGCCATCCACTGCCTCCCGCCCCGGACATGGTTGGAGAAGGTTGAGGCGAGATATGCGGACTTGGGCGCTGGAGCTCGAAAAGCGTGGAGATGGATAAGCAAAGGAGGAAGAAGGCGAGGTAAAAGGTGGATCCTTATCCCTTATATATGGGCGATTTAAACTATGCGTCCCCACCAGCCTGGTAAAACTCGCTTATCTCCCAAGCATCATAATCAATGGCGCGGTTGGGTTACCCACGCCCGTATTGATGAGAATCCTGGAATAAGGGGACACGATCTCTGCTTTGACAAGACGTGCCAAGGAAACCGCTTCACTAAACGCGCTGAGGTGGAACAGTAAAAACGATTCGAATAAAGGCTTGGCCGCGGTGTGATGTCACGCCACGAAATACGTCCGCAGATTGAACTTGTGTAAATATTATTCTCTCTACGGTGGTATGTGGAACTTATTTTGCAGAGCCGGACACTATCCTGGTGTTCAAAATCTTCTATGAAGTATTAGGAGGAGGAACCCGCCTTGCAATGCCGAAGACAATACGCGCGCCAAACTCGTCGTCATTGAAGCCTGGTTCAGGGGCTACTGAGGGAGTCCTGGACTAGGGGGTGTCCGGATAGCCGAACTATCATATTTGGCCG
Organism: Aegilops speltoides; assembly: GCA_021437245.1. Lineage (NCBI taxonomy): Eukaryota > Viridiplantae > Streptophyta > Magnoliopsida > Poales > Poaceae > Aegilops > Aegilops speltoides. Next base: position 386,512,477 of record CM038145.1, on the reverse strand, counting down.
GACTCCAAGACTATGAAGATACAAGATTGAAGACTTCATCCCGTGTCCTGATGGGACTTTCCTTGGCGTGGAAGGCAAGCTTGGCGATACGGATATGTAGATCTCCTACCATTGTAACCGACTCTGTGTAACTCTAACCCTCTCTGGTGTCTATATAAACCGGAGGGTTTTAGTCCGTGGGGATCTAACAACGATCATACCATAGGTTAGCTTCTAGGTTTAGCCTCCTTGATCTCGTGGTAGATCTACTCTTGTACTACCCATATCATCAATATTAATCAAGCAGGAGTAGGGTTTTACCTCCACCGAGAGGGCCCAACTGGGTAAAACATCGTGTCCCTTGTCTCCTGTTACCATCCGCCTAGACGCACAGTTCGGGACCCCTACCCGAGATCCGCCGGTTTTGACACCGACAATGGGCATGCGAAGTTTACGACTCTAGAGTTAGCCCCCTCGCCACCGCCCAAACCTCGACGACACCACAAAACCATGTATTTATGATTAAATAGGTACTTATGTAACTAGAAATGATTTTTGGAAAAATAAATAGCAAACTATGAGGCAGCTGCAGTTCAAATTTGACCCGCTTCCAACTGAATCGGCGGAAATTTGTCTTTTTCACCAGAGGTGGATGAAAACTTTTTACACCCAATAATTTTGTCAATTGTGCATTAAATATGTCCTAGTATTTTAGAAAATTGATTTGGTACAATTTTGCAACAAATATATGGAAGGTCCTTCACAAAAAAACTCCTTTTGGGCACTCGAAAAATGGAAAATGGTTTTTTCATCCAAAGAAAATGAAAACTTCCTTAGGCAACATTGTTTGCCATTCCAATATGCACCCTTGTGCACAATATGAGATCATTTGAACAAACTATGCCATGAATGTGGCCATAAGATTGAGCATTTGGGTTGAAAGCCATTGATCTCCACACGTGATAGCTCGCTTCTAAGAATACTTTTTTTAAAATAATTGCCGACATAAGTTTATAATTTTTGCTGGTAACTTGGCCACATATAATGACACAATGCGAAGGTTTTCCAATTTTTGATTTTTTGAATTTTTATGCTCAGATCAAAATGCGGTCAAAACGGCGGGAATGACCGTTCGTAGCTAGTGGTTGAATCTTGGATTTTTTTTTGGTGTTTCTCTGATTAAATAGGTACTTATGTAACTAGAAATGATTTTTGGAAAAAAATAAATAGCAAACTACGGGGTAGCTACAGTTCAAATTTGACCCGCTTCCACCTGAATCGGCGGAAATTTGTCTTTTTCACAAGAGGTGGATCAAAACTTTTTACACCCAACCATTTGGTCAATTGTGCATTAAATATGTCCTAGTATTTTGGAAAATTGATTTGGTACAATTTTGCAACGAATATATGGTAGGTCCTTCACAAAAAAAACCTCTTTTCAGCACTCAAAAATGGAAAATGAATTTTCCGCAAAGAAAATGAAAACTCCTTAGGCAACATTGTTTGGAATTCCAAGATGCACCATTGTTCACAATATGAGATCATTTGAACAAACTATGCCATGAATGTGGCCATAAGATTGAGCATTTGGGTTGAAAGCCATTCATCTTCACACTTGATAGCTCGCTTTCGAGAACACTTTTTAAAATAATTGTCGACATAAGTTTATAATTTTTGCTGGTAACTTGGTCACATATAATGACACAATGCGATGATTTTCCAATTTTTGATTTTTTTGAATTTTTATGCCCGCTTCAAAATGCGGTCAAAACGGGGGAATGAGCGCCCTAGCTAGTGGTTGAATCTTGGAATTTTTTTGTGCTTCTCTGATTAAATAGATACTTATGTACCAAGAAATGTTTTTCAGAAAAAATAAAGAGCAAACTATGAGGCAGCTGCAGTTCAAATTTGACCCGCTTCCTACTGAAATGGCGGAATTTTGTCTTTTTCCCCAGAGGTGTATAAAAACTTTTCACAACCAACCATTTTGTCAATTGTACATTAAATGTGGCCTAATATATTATAAATGACCTAGGCCCATTTTGCAACAAATATATGGTAGGTCATTTACAAAAAAACTCAATTCGCTCTCCTTGATCCAGATGGTCGTGCTCTGCTCCTCGCTCCCTCCCCTCCGGCAAGATCCCCACCCGGCTTCCCCGCCTCTGTCTCCCACCCATGGAAAGCTCCACCACCGCCGCTGATGACCCACAAGTATAGGGGATCTATCGTAGTCCTTTTGATAAGTAAGAGTGTTGAACCCAACGAGGAGCAGAAGGAAATGATAAGCGGTTTTCATCAAGGTATTCTCTGCAAGTACTGAAATAAGTGGTAACAAATGGTTTTGTGATAATATAAATGGTAACGAGCAACAAGTAACAAAAGTAAATAAAGTGCAGCAAGGTGGCCCAATCCTTTTTGTAGCAAAGCACAAGCCTCGACAAACTCTTATAATAGGAAAAGCGCCCCGAGGACACATGGGAATATCGCTGTTAGTTTTCATCACGCTCATATGATTCACGCTCGGTACTTTGATAATTTGATATGTGGGTGGATCGGTGCTTGGGTGCTGTTCTTACTTGAACAAGCATCCCACTTATTATTAACCTCTATTGCAAGCATCCGCAACTACAACAAAAGTATTAAGGTAAACCTAACCATAGCATGAAACATATGGATCCAAATCAGCCCTTACGAAGCAACGATAAACTAGGGTTTAAGCTTCTTTTAAATACTGGGGTTTATTTTAAATTTTAAAAAATTTAAAAGAATTTTTCCAAAACCCCCACCCCCTTTTGGGAAAACCCCCCTCCCCCGAAACCCTACCCCAAAACCCCCCAAAATTTTCAAATAAAAGGTTGAAAAAAATGGGGAAAAAAATAAAGGAAGAATTAAAAACTTTGGAAGCTTTCCCTTCCCCACAAAAACAAACCCCCCGTTTCCCCGGCGGTAGCCAAACTCCCCTCCTCCCCCCCCAAAGGGGGCCCCCTTTCCCCCCGTACGGGCACCCGTTTTATGTAAGTTCCCCGGGCGGCCCTCTGGGGTCCCAACCCCCGTCAAGGCCAAAAGGTTTTCAAAACCCGGGAGGTGGACTTTGGGCCCCTCTCCCCCTGGGGAAAAAAAACCATTTCCCCCCCGGAAGCCCCCCCCCCCCGCCCGCCCCCCCCCCCCGGGTTTGGGGGCCCGCCTTTAAAAGGGAGGCCCAATCAGAAGGGGAAAAAAGTACCCCCCGGGAAAACCCCTCCAACCCCCCTTCCCCCAACAAAAGGGTCAATTTTAAAACCCAAAAATTTAAAACAAAAAAAATTTACCCCAAATTTAAATATTTTACCCCTTCCCAAAAAAACCCTTTTGGGCCCCGGGGGGCCCCTGGGGGCGGGCCGGGGCCCGGGGGGCCCCTTTCTCCCCGGGGGGGGTTTGGGGCCCGGGGTGCTTCTGGCCTTTTTCCCCTGGGTCGGGGCCCGGGGGGCCGGGGCCGGGCGGGGTTGCCCTTGTCCGGGGGGGCCGGGCGGGGGGCGGGGGCCCCCCCGGGTCGCCCCGGGGGGCCCGGGGGGGGGGGGGCCCCCTTCCCCCGGGCCTGGGCCCGGGGTCGGGGGCCTGGGGGTGCCCTTTTGGGGTTTCCCTCCCGCCTTTAAATTGTGGGTCCCTTTTGGGGGCCCTTTCCTTTTTTTTTCTTTTTTTCCCCCCCCTTTCCCCCCCCCCTTTTTTTTTTCCCTTTTTTCCCCTTTTTTTTCTTTTTTCCCTTTTCCCCCCTTTTCTTCTTTCCCCTTTTTTTTCCCTCCTCCCTTTTTTTTTCTTCCTTTCCCCCCTTTCCCTTTTCCCCTTTCCCCCCCTTTTCCTTTTCCCTTTTCTTTTTCCCTTCTCCCCTTTTCCCCTCCCCCCTTTCCCCTTTTTCCCCCTCCTTTTAAAATTTCAAAATTTTAAAAAAAAAAAATTTTTTTAAAAAAAACCTTTTCCCTTTCCCCTTTTCAAATTCCCCCCGGGGGGGGGGGGGGGGCTTTTCCCCCTTTTTTAAACCTTTTCTTCCCCTCCCTCCCTTTCCCCCCCCCCCCCTTTTCGTTTTTTTTCCCCTTTCCCCCTTTTCCTTTTCCCCCCCCCCTTTTTTTTTTTTTCCCCCCTTTTTTCCCCCTTTTTTTCCCCTTTTTTCTTCTTTTTTTTTTTTTCCCCTCCCTTTTTCCCCCCCCTTTTTTTTTTTTCCCTCCTTTTTCCTTTTCCCCCTTTTTCCCTAACTTAGGTGAAATGGATCATATATGAGCTAACTAAGTTGAAATGGGTTGTTCATGAGCTAACTTTGGTGAAATGGATCATTTATGAGCTAACTTAGTTGAAATGGGTCATTTATGAGCTAACTAAGGTGAAGGGCATCGTTTTTGAGCTAAGTAAGTTGAAATGGATCGTTTTTTAGCTAACTTAGGTGAAATGGATCATTTATGAGCTTTTATGAGCTAACTTAGTTGAAATGGGTCGTTTATGACCTAACTTAGGTGAAATGGATCATTTAAGAGCTAGTTTAGGTGAAATGGGTCATTTTGGAGCTAACCTAGGTGAAATGGGTCATTTTGGAGCTAACCTAGGTGAAATGGGTCATTTTAAAGCTAACGTAGGTAAAATGGATCATTTACGAGCTAATCTACTAAAATGGGTCATTTTAGAGCTAACTTGGATAAATTGGATCACTTGTAAGCTAACTAAGGTAAAATGAGTCATATTAGAGCTAACTTAGGTAAAATGGATTTTTTATGAGCTAACTAAGTTAATTATGCAATTTTTGACATAAGTAAGCTTATTAAGTCATTTTGAAGGAAAGGAAGCTAACTCTAGGTCATTATGGTAAGCATATTGGAGGAAATAAAGCTAAGTCTAAGTCTAGAGAAACTTCTGCGATCGTGGAGGTGTAGGAGCGGGCTGGCTCGTGCTTTAGAGTGGAGAAGGATCGTGCGATGCGTTTGGAGTTAAGCTGCACCAAAGATCATTTCAATGTCTCGTTAGCATTATGACACTCAAATGTTAAGACTAGCAAGTAATGTCCATTCAAATTAAACTCACCGTGCTCCGGGAGCAATCATCGCATCGGCGGAGCGGTCGGACCGGACTTCTCGCACACAGATCGCACATTTGGTTTCTAACAGAGTCATACTAGTTAGTAATGAGACTCAAATGTTAAGACTAGCAAGTAAGCTGCAGAAGAAACTTACCACAAGGAGCTCATACATGGCCCTTGCACGCATGTCATTCCGTGCCCTCTCCTCCTCCAACATCTTTGTCGTCCTCTCCTCCAACTCCCTCTGCCTCTCCGCTGCCTCCACCAGAAGTTTCTCCATTCTATCTCTCTCACTCTGTATAGCAGCCTGCAACACCACTCACATGACCATTTGTAATCATTGATGGAAGCGCACACAATGTAATGGAGAAAGATAGCTAAGTACGTATAACTAACCTTGATGGCGAGTTGGACTGGCCGTTCACGAGGCCTTATCTCAGGAGCAGAGCTCGACTGGCGCGCCTTGATCTCCGGGAGAGTGCTAGGACAACGGATAAGTCCATCTCCCATGGCTATGGAGCCATGGGACCTCCCGCCACCAGATATCATGAGCAACTCTGTATCAATGGGACCCTGGCTCGGGTTAAAGTCCTCCCCTTTCCTCGCCTTCCCCTGATCTCTATATTGCACGAGCTTTTCATGGGCGGAGATGTTGGTGAAGTTCTTTGGATCATCGAGGTCAGACGCAGAGAATGCCTTGACTTTCTTGTAAGAGCCAGTGTGGGCCATGGCATACAGGTCGTACACCTCTGGCACCTTATCCGCCTTATTGTAGCGTGCCTGAAAGAGAGAAACAAAGTAAATTAGTAATTAAAGGGCTAAAGCTAGCATGATGAATGAATTGCATGAATCATGAAGCAAACCACATACCAGTTCATTGCGTCTTGAAATAAGTTGGAGCTGCCTTGGTGGTGTGGCACACCTTCCATTTGGGCACGTTTGTCCTTGGCCTCGTTGTGGGTGGCCAGCCATTCTTTTGAGCACCAGCCATCGACCAACACCTCCCAACAATCCATCCGATCCGCACACCATCTCTGAGGGGCCTAAGTTAGCAAATAGAAACTTCAGCGCTATGGCTTTGATTACTAAATAAAGGAATTAAGTACAAGGCCTTAAGAATTACCTTCATGTACTGCTCCTTACTCAAGAAAATATCGCGGCAATCCTGCTTGGACTTCTTGATACCATGGTCGGCGTAGTAGTCTCGAACAGACTGCACCCGAGCCTCATGCCGTAAGTTCTGAAGTAGGCGCTTGCACTCCTTCTAGATAACATCTGTCGCCGCCTCCTCGTATCCCTCCTCACACCTGTAGAATGTCTGCAATCAAATGAGACAATGTTGATTAGTACAATTAATAACTAGCTAGTTGAATATTTTTAATTGTGTAAAGGAGAAATTACCCAAAACTTTCTGATCACCATGTCTGCCCTCGTCTTGCACAAGACACCGTCGATAATCTCACCCAGCAGGGCCGGGGCAGCCAAGTAGTGCTCCCAACTCAATCCAACCTCTGGAAGCCGACCCTCACCAGGCAACGTGACAAACCCCGGAAAGTTTTGCCGAATCAGAACTCCAAGGACGGAGTTGGGCCGGCGGACACTTTCATGGTGGTCCCAACCCCTGCAGCATGACAAGGCCAACGCATTAGTTATTTGAAGAAACGTGAATGCAGAAGGTACAAAGAGATTAAATGCACTTACCTCTCCCCATCAGGGAAAATCAACCACCTCTGCTCGCGGGTCGCCGGCACGGACGGTAGCCGTGTAGCACCACGCTGGTAGACGTTGCCCCCTCCTCCCCCTCCTCCTGAAGATGAGTCGGCTCCCTGCCATCATCAGCATGGCCACTCGGCTCCCCGCCATCATCAGCATGGCCACTCGGCTCCTCAGGCTGACCCGACCTAGTACCCCATCCAGACGTGTGCTCCTCCGGGGTCTCGTGGGCCCAACTCTCGTGGGCCGAAGGCCCGTCGATCCGAGGCTCATGGGCCGAAGACCCGTGGACCGGAGGCTCGTGGACCGGAGTCCGTGTAGCCTCCTCCTCAGACGAGTCCACCCTAGCAGTCAGGTGCTCGGGTGAAACAGCTGGGGGCGGTGGCAAGGAAGGCGCCGTAAGAGCCACCCTACCTCCTCTCCAGCGACCACGTGCTCCACCTCGGCCCTTCTTCTTACCTTGTCCCCTGCTGGGCACCGCCGTCGACGAAGAAGGGCCCGACGGTGTCGCCATACTGTCCAGCAACGCTCGGCGGAGAGGTGCGTGTGGAATGGAAGACCTCACACTCTGGCTAGCGACGAAGAAGGGGCCTCGGCGCGCTCCCGACCAGCGCCCACCATCTGTCAACACCTGCCATGACAAAGAATAAACGAAATTAGTACAACATGAAAAAAAGTGCAACATAAACAACTGCACATTTAAAACTACCCGATCAACACAATTATATATTTTGATTTGCATAACCAAATCGAAAAATATATGACCTAACTAATAATTCACAAATATATGACCCCGTCGGCCTCTCGAAGGCCAAAGAACACCTTTTCGGGAGGTGTCGGGGGTCGGGGTGTCGTGTCGGTGTCGGGGTGCCGTGTCGGGGTCGGGGTCGGGGTCTCGGGGTCGGGTGTCGGGTCGGGGTGCCGTGTCGGTTTCGAGGTCGGGGTGTCGGGTCAGGCTCGGGGTCGGGGTGTCGGTGTCAGGGTCGGGGTCGAGGTCTCGGGGTCGGGTCGGGGTGCCGGGTCGGGTCGAGTGTCGGTCGGTGTCGAGTCGGGTGTCGGTGTCGGGTCGAGTGCCGGTGTCGGTGTCGGGTCGGGTGTCGGGTCAAGCTCGGGGTCGGGGTGCCGGGTCGGGGTCGGGGTGCCATGTCGGTGTCGGGGTCGGGGTGTCGGGTTAGGCTCGGGGTTGGGGTGTCGGTGTCGGGGTCAGGGTCGGGGTTGGGGTGTCGGGGTCGGGGTCGGGTCGGGGTCTCGGGGTCAGGGTGTCGGGTCGGGGTGCCGGGTCGGGGTCGGCGTGCCGTGTCGGTCGGGGTCGGGGTGTCGGGTCAGGCTCGGGGTCGGGGTGTCGGTGTCGGGGTCGGGGTCGGGGTGTCAGGGGCGGGGTCTCGGGGTCGGGGTGTCGTGTCGGGGTGCCGGGTCGGGGTCTTTTTTCCTTTTCTTCTTCTTCCTCTTCTTACTTTTCTTCCTTTTCTTCCTTTTTTTCCTTCTTCTTCTTCTTCTTCTTCTTCTTCTTCCTCCTTTCCTTTTTCCTCTTCTTCTTCTCCTCCTCTCCTGTTTTTTTCCTCTTCTTCTTTTTTCTTCTCCTCCTCCTCTTCTTCTTCTTCCTTTCCTTTTTCCTCTTCTTCTTCTCCTCCTCTCCTGTTTTTTTATTCTTCTTCTTCCTCTTCTTCTTTTTTCTTCTCCTCCTCCTCTTCTTCTTCTTCCTTTCCCTTTTCCTCTTCTTCTTCTCCTCCTCTCCTGTTTTTTTCTTCTTCTTCTTCCTCTTCTTCTTTTTTCTTCTCCTCCTCCTCTTCTTCTTCTTCCTTTCCTTTTTCCTCTTCTTCTTCTCCTTCCTCTCCTGTTTTTTCTTCTTAACCTAAAACTAAACCTAAATCTAATCTAAACATAAACATAAAACTAAAAAAACAGAAAAAAAGGAAAAAACTAAATCTAAACCTAAAACTAAACTAAAACTAAACCTAAACCTAAAACTAAACCTAAAACTAAAACTAAAACTAAATCTAAACTAAACATAAACTTAAAACTAAAAAAGCAGAAGAAAAAAGGAGAGTAGAGCTCACTGGGCGGTGGAGGAGGTGGCAGGTGGAGTAAGGCGGGCGGCAGGCGGGGCGCCGTCCCGAGGCGGTGAGGCAGGGCGCAGGCCTTGCAGACACGGCAGGGCGGCAGGCGGCGGGCGGCGGTGGGCGACAGCAGCCAGGCGGGGTGCAGAGGCCTGGTCACTGAGGGCCTAAGCCTGGCCCGAGATGGGCAGGGGCAGTGTGAGGCGACAGGCGGGTGGCGGTGGAGCGATGGCGCCCGGGCGGGGGGGGGGGGCGGTCGCCGGGGGCTGGGGCGGGCGGTGGGGCGGCAGGCGGGGGGGCGGGGCGGTGGGGCGGACAGGCGGGGCGGTGGGCGAGGCGGTGGTGGCAAGGCGGCGGTGGTGAGGCGGCGCAGCGTGTGTGGGAGGGAAACAGAGAGAGAGGGTGGGGCGCGCCGGCCGTTAGCTATGTACGTTTAATCTTTGCTGTCCGCCACCTTTGCCATCCGCTAATGTGCGCTTTGCCGTCAGCTAGCGGACGGCAAAGAGGGGGGGCATTAAGTATTTTTTAACCAGCTCCTCAGTGGGCCCCCCCTCCCTCTTTGCCGTCCGCTAGCGGACGACAAAGAACAGGCTGATGGCAAAGGCTTTCTTTGCCATCAGCCAGTTCTTTGTCGTGTGCTTTCTGGTAGCTGATGGCAAAGAGCTTCTTTGCCGTCCGCTAGCTGACGGCAAAGAGCTGGCAGATGGCAAAGTAGCTGATTCCAGTAGTGGTAGGCCCTTCGTAGAGGGAAGCAGAGGTTGTCATGCGCTTTTAGGGTTGGATGCACAAAATCTTAATGCGAATGAACGTCACTTTATATTCCCACTTGTATATGGACCTTTATTATGCAGTCCGTCGCTTTTATTGCTTCCATAACAAGATCGTATAAAGCTATTTTCTTCACACCAAAATATCATACATATTTAGAGAGTAATTTTTATTGCTTGCACCGATGACAACTTACTTGAAGGATCTTACTCAATCCATAGGTAGGTATGGTGAACTCTCATGGAAAAATTGGGTTTAAGGATATTTGGAAGCACAAGTAGTATCTCTACTTGGTGCAAGGAATTTGGCTAGCATGAGGGGGAAAGGCAAGCTCAACATGTTTGAATGATCCATGACAATATACTTTAAGCGAGATGTGCGAAAACATAACCCATTCGTTGTCTTCCTTGTCCAACATCAACTCTTTAGCATGTCATACTTAATGAGTGCTCCCAATTATAAAAGATGTCTAGGATAGTGTATTTATATATGAAATCTTTCTTCCTTCAATATTCTTTCATGAATTGCTGAAATGACCAATACAACGCTTGGTAACCTTCAATAAATTTGCAACCTCTACTTCTTAGATGTGAAGTCATTACTCCCCATGGGATAAGCAAATGAAACATATATAATTTCAGATTTACGACAATCAACTCATTCAACAATTTACTCATAGGATATAATTGAAGCACACGAGTGAAGGACAAACTACTCCGAAAAGATACACTACAAGAAATATGTCAACTAGTGACCTTCTGTCAGTGACCCTGGAAGAATTGGTCATAGATCTATGACCATTTGAGACCAATTGGTCAAAAGCTGTTCGGGGGGATCCAAACCCTAAACCATTGCGACCATTTTGGCCAGAAAGGTCGTAATTTACTTACACGAAATGGTCATAAAGCAAACAGTGCTAGTCAGCTGCCTTATTTCTAGTTGTTAACGACCAATATAGATGGTCATAGCCTTGTAAATTGTGGTGGGTTGCGATGACTAGGCGCCATCTCATCAGTTTTGCCTATGTGTCATGTCCATGTGTCAATTTTGTCCTAGGTTGTGAAGCTACCTATATTTACATTATTCAAAAATTCCCAAAAATTCTCATAAATTGTTTGTACCATATCTTCATCAAATATGTCAACAACCTTCCTTGCCTAGTTCAAAAATAGTTCAACTATATTCATTTTCCTATTCTGTTCAGAGCAGCACTTTGTGAAGGAAGTACCACTTTGGCATGTCCAAATAGTATCCATTTTCTACAGTGCTTTCCTATGCCCAGATAACCATCCTCCACCAAATGCCAGCTCAATCCATTCATTATTTTGAGCCCAGCTTCAGCATTCGTATTTATGTCTAGTGTGGTACTTTGTAGAGCAAGTACCACCTAGGCTCCTCGTTTTGAGCTGAAAATTTGTGAAGACGGTCTTCTTAGTAACTGATCATCCTCAGCCAAAACTTACGCCCAATAGCCATGTACATTTACCGTACCGCTAATCAAACACTTGGCTGGTAATTCATGTTTGAGCATCGATCGGTCTCCTCGTGAGAATCTTATGTTGTAGTTTTCTTCCTAGCACCTACAGAGAGTGCCCAACCCACTAGACATGCCTAGGCTGCCCGAACACATGGCAGCGCCACGGTCACGTGATGACCATGCGGCGGTGAGGAGTCTGGACTAGGGGTGTCCGGATAACCGAACTATCATATTTGGCGGACTCCAAGACTATGAAGATACAAGATTGAAGACTCCATCCGTGTCCGGATGGTACTTTCCTTGGCGTGGAAGGCAAGCTTGGCGTCTGGATATGTAGATCTCCTACCATTGTAACCGACTGTGTAACCCTAACCCTCTCCGGTGTCTATATAAACCGGAGGTTTTTAATCCGTGGGGCGAACAACAATCATACCATAGGCTAGCTTCTAGGGTTTAGCCTCCTTGATCTCGTGGTAGATCTACTCTTGTACTACCCATATCATCAATATTAATCAAGCGGGAGTAGGGTTTTACCTCCACCGAGAGGGCCCGAACACAGGTAAAACATCGTGTCCCTTGTCTCCTGTTACCATCCGCCTAGACGCACAGTTCGGGACCCCCTACCCGAGATCTGCCGGTTTTGACACCGACATTGGTTCTTTCATTGAGAGTTCCTCTGTGTCGTCACCTATAGGCCCGACTGCGCCGATCGAGGATGGGTGGCTGGACACCACCTCGGGGGCTGCTACCTCTATAGCAATAGAGCCGAATACCAACCCTGTCCCTTGTGAAGCTCGTGACTCCAAGGTGCCGGACTCCTCTCCGGACTCCGAACCTTCCGCGCCCCTGCCAATCGAATCCGATAGGCGCTGATCATGGAGTTCACCGCTGCGGACATCTTTCAGCACTCGCCTTTTGGCGACATCCTGAATTCGCTAAAGTGTCTCTCTTTATCAGGAGAGCCCTGGCCAGATTATGGTCAGGACGGTTGGGATGCGGACGACGAAGAATTCAAAGCCCACCCACCACCCACTTCGTAGCCACTATCGATGACTTAACCGACATGCTAGACTTCGACTCCGAAGACATCGACGGTATGGATGACGATGCCGGAGACAACCAAGAACCAGCGCCTACAGGGCACTGGAAGGCCACCTCGTCATACGACATATACATGGTGGACATCCCAAAGGATAGCAATGGCGATGGAACAACGGAGGACGACCCCTCCAAGAAACAACCTAAGCACCGGCGTCAGCGGCGCCGCTCTAAATCCCGCCACAGCAAAAATGGAGATTCCGGCACCGGAGACAATAACACCCCGGACAGTGCCAAAGACAACCCCCTCCAGCAGGATTTAGCGCAGGAGGATGGAGAAGCTAGCCCTCATGAGGGAGCGGTAGACAGAGAGGTAGAAGACGATAATTATGTGCCTCCCTCCGAAGACGAGGCAAGCCTCGACGACGACGAATTTGTAGTGCCTGAGGACCCCATCGAACAAGAGCGTTTCAAACGCAGGCTTATGGCCACGGCAAGCAGCCTCAAGAAATAGCAGCAACAGCTTAGAGCTGACCAAGACTTGCTAGCCGACAGATGGACTGAAGTCCTTGCAGCCGAAGAGTATGAACTTGAACGCCTCTCCAAGAGCTACCCAAAACAAAGGCTGCTACCCCGATTAGAGGAGGAAGCACCTAAACCTACATCATTAGTACTGTCTGGCCGACCGCCACCTCGTAACCGCCAACAGAGAAACCTCTAGGCCCTCCACTAAAGCCGCACTCGAGCGTCGCTCGAAAAGTACAAAGCCACGGGGGAATGCGCCGGACTTACGAGACATATTGGAGGATAAGGCAAGACAAACAAGATTGATCTACGGATCGCGTGTGCGCCCCACGATACGTGACGACAACCGTCACGCCGGATACAGCAATTCTGGCCGGGCCGAACACAGTAGACAAAACTCGTTTGAGCTGCGAAGTGATATAGCCCTATCTGAGGCGCCGCACACCCACTATGCTTCACGAGCGAAGTAATGGATCATCAAATCCCGAGGGTTTCAAACCCGTAAACATTGAATCATCGACAAAGACTGCGCAGATCCCGCGGTTTTGATCGAGGACTATCTCCTTCACATCCACATGGCCCGCGGTGATGATCTATCGCCATCAAATACCTCCCACTCAAGCTTAAAGGACCAGCTCGACATTGGCTCAACAGCTTGCCGCCAGAGTCAATTGGGTGTTGGGAAGACACGGAAGCCGCATTCCTTGATAACTTCGGGGCACATATGTGCGACCACCGACGCCGATGACCTAACCCACATAATTCAGCAGCCAGACGAATCGGCGGACAATTACGACACGGTTCTTAACCAAGAAAAATCAAATCGTCATTGTCCGGATCACGAGGCCCTTGCAGCCTTCAAACATAACATCCACGACGAGTGGCTTGCCCGCACCTAGGGCAGAAAAGCGAAATCCATGGCAGCCCTCACATCACTCATGACCCGCCTCGCGGGAGAGGACAGCTGGCTAGCTCGCGATAACAACGACCAAAAACCACAGTAGTTTGGATACCAAGGACGGCAGCGGCGGTCGCGTCGCAATAAGCACAAGCGCCGCGTGCGGCGATAATCTGAAGATCTGGCGGTCAATGCGGTCGGAGGCTCTAAACCCGATCGCGGAAAAAGCCATTCAAAAGAACTACTCTGGGCTGTCAATTTGGACCGAATACTCGATCGCTCGTGCGGATACACGCACCCCAAAAGTTACCCAATCACACCAGCAGGATTGTTGGGTGTTCAAGCGAGCGAGCAAGTTAATTGCGAGAACAATGACAAGGGCTGCATAGCGATGACGAAGAAGAGACCCGCCGCCAAACAATAGAGGATGAAGGTTTCCCCCACAAGTGCGGACGGTGAACATGATATCGCAACCCACATACCCAAAAGGGAGTGGAAGCGTGCACTCGAGGGCGTATATGCGATGGAGCGATCGCCCCAAAGTTCAATCCATGGTCCTCCTACCCGATCACTTTTGATCGGAGGACCACCACTAGCATCCTCCATGGCGGATTCGCGCATTGGTTCTAGACCAAATCATCGACGGATTTCACCTCACTAGAGTCACGATGGGCGGAGGCGGCAACTGAACCTGCTTTATCGGGATACGGTCGCAAGATGGGCATAGACCCTCAAGGATTAAACCCACAAAGGCGACCTTCAAAGGCGTCATACCAGTGTAGAGGCCAACTATGCAGGCTCAATCACACTTGAAGTGGTCTTGGATCCCGGATAACCACGAAGCAAAGAGTTAATCTTGACATAGTCCCGTTCATGGCGGCTATCATGCCTTTGCTCGGACGAACCGCATTGCAAAGTTCAATGTGGTGGCGCTTTTCGCATACCTCAAGCTCAAGATGCGGGCCCTCGAGGAGTCATTACGGTCAATGGAAACACCGAATGCTCTCTCCGAGCGGAGGAGCATCTGGCTGCTCTTCGGCGGAAGTACAAAGCAGCCTCTTAAGGCAATTCTTGAGTCCGGTTGTTAGCGGCGGACACCGTCAAGCTGCGCCGGACTAACCTACAACAAGACCACAGCACGTTCGAACATCGCCGTAGCAATGCGGCTAACCCCAGCCCTCGTGAGATCGCGAAACCAGTACCACGCGTACATAACTACGCTTTGGAGATACCATGGGCACAGGGGGAGGGGCACGACCACGGAATGCCCAGAGTGCGGATCAACCACACCAGGGGCTCCCAATTGTGTCATTTTTTCTTTCTTCTTATTTTCAGGACTCCGTTTTCCAGAAGCCCTGTCCGGCAGTGGACTTGCCGAACTCACGATGCAACAGCCAGGGAAGCAGAAAAGCTACGTCGAATGTCCAGGTGGTCTCTATTACGAGCAGTATACCTGTTTTACATACCATCCGCAGCCTACCCACGGAGGTACATGTTAAATAGTCCCATCCTTTCTTTTCACACTATTTGTATCGTTCTGCTATCATTGCAGCATTTTTTGAATAAACAATGCATCGCTTTTTGCCAATTATTGCATCCCTTTTCCTATTTATACATGTTCACTTATGACATGTTGCATCCGTACACTTTGGTACAGCCAAATACACCAGGGGCTTAAGTTCCCCAAAATATGGTGTGATAAGTCCGAACACTTTCACAAGTGCGGCACCCCGAACTTATAGCACTATATGCATCGGCTCCGAATCATGTCTTGGGTCAATAGTTGGGTTTGCCCGGCTCCCATCTTTTGGTATCTTATGTTCCGATATATCGGCTAAGGTAGCGCTGGGAGAACCACTGCGATTGTGCCCCAGTTGATCTGGGTTAAGCACCTCAGTGGAGAGAGCTAAAACTGACCGTCATGATAGGGCGAGAGCGATGCGTTGTTCGAGAGGTTTTTGAGTCCCTAAAGACTTATGCCGCTTAGGCGAGGCGGCTTTCTCCGGCCGAGGCGTGGATAGCGCCCCGAATTCGGTCTTCCGAACACTAGGGGCTTCGCCGAAATTTAAAATTATAGAACTCTATGGCTAAGTGGGAGTGTTCAAGCATTATAAGTCCGGTTGCCTCGTTCGTTGTGTTGAGCGCCTCCCTCGAAGGACCCAAGAAGGGGAACAAGAGCACACAAGTTTATCCCGAACACCCCAGCACTCGTGACATGGGGGCTGAAGCCAACGACTTGCCATCTCTCAAATTTGATAAACGGCCGCACAGAAGGTAATATTTTAAATTAACAAGCATTGCTTAGCGAATATGAACAAAGTTTTCAGCGCACAGGATAACAAAATGTGAGTATACTCAAAAATTACATCTTTGGAGCATTCACCCGCTATAAGGCGGGCACCCTTCAGGACACCCTTATAGTACATCTCGGGCGTGCGATACTCCTTGCCCGGCGGTGGCGTGTCCGTCACAAGCTTCTCGGCATCCATCTTGCCCCAGTGCACTTTAGCGCGGGCAAGGGACCGACGGGCACCTTCAATGCAGACGGAGTGCTTGATGACTTCAACCCATGGACAGGCGTCCACCAGCCGCCGCACCAGACCGAAGTAGCTCCCAGGCATGGCTCTTTGGGCCACAGCCAAACTATGAGGCCCTTCATGGCCTGTTCGGCCACCTTGTGGAGCTCGACCAGCTGCTTCAGCTGGTCGCTCAGGGGCACAGGATGTCTGGCCTCAGCATATTGAGACCAGAACACCTTTTCCGTCGAGCTCCCCTCCTCGGCTCGGCGAGCAGCAGATCGGACACTGCTGTGGGGCGATCTGCGAATGCTCTGGAGAGCTCCGGATCCGGGTAAGTAACAAGTAGTTCACTTTCACATGCTTGCTTTGCATGAAGAATGCCTTACCGCCGCTATCTTCTTTATCGCCTCAATTTCTGGAGGGCTTTTTGGGCTTCGCCTTAGCGGCTTTGGCACTCTCAAGAGCCGAGGCGAGCTCAGGATTCTTGAGTCTTCGAGTCACGCTCCAAACTCTCGTGTTTTTCCACGAGAGCCTAGAGCTCTTGCCGCACCTCCGCCACCCGTGCCTCCTGCTTCTCTCGCTCGGTGCGTTCCGCGGCCGCATTGCGTTCGGCCTCGGACACTGATTCCTTCAGGGTCGCCACCTCGTTCGTGGCCCCTGCAATACTCACGTTATTCCTGTCATTTTTTGCAACAAAATCCTTTTCTATAAGGTATTACTTTAATAAGGTATTACTTACCTTCCTTGTCCTCGAGCTGCTTCTTGGCACGGCCGAGCTCGTTCTCGGACCGCTCGAGGCTCTGCTTCAATGCATTGA
The DNA here is from genome assembly GCA_021437245.1 of Aegilops speltoides. NCBI lineage: Eukaryota > Viridiplantae > Streptophyta > Magnoliopsida > Poales > Poaceae > Aegilops > Aegilops speltoides. The sequence goes on along the minus strand of CM038145.1, from coordinate 386,495,645 downwards.
CCTCCACAGTCAGTGCGGCATAGGTTAGCAGTGCAGCCTGCACTCCCATATTGACATGCTTATGTTAGACTCCTGCGTATATCTTTCTAGATCCTCAGTTTGGCTTTTCTTTCTGAACACCAAACTGAGCATCAGGGGCTACTGTCTATGCGGTACTATTTTACATATCTTAATTACATACCTCAAAGCCTGTTAGAAGGCTGGTACAGGCTTCAGTCAGTTCGCTCTTGGCGGACCAAACTTTCTGAATCACCGCACTCATAACAGTGTGGTGCTCCTCCTCGATGGAGGCGCCGTTAAGTGCCTCCAGCAAGTCATCTGGTGCCTCCGATTGGACGGAGGCCACCGGCGTTGCAGTCTTGCCGTTCTTATGAAGGCACCACCCGCCGGACTTCGGAACCACTGTAGGTTCCGGTACGGAGTCCGGCACATGGCCGGACTTAGAGCCCTCGGGGGTTTTGCCCTCTTTTCGCCCAGAGTCCGGGAGGTCGCCTTGCGGCGCCTCTAGGACCACCTCCTCCTGGTCAGGCCCCTTCTGGGACCCCACCTCAGCATCGTCTGCGTCACGGGGGGAGGAGGTGGTCGGAAGTGAAGTGCTATTCACATCCGACGAATCCAGGGGGCCGCTCGACGAAGCGGGGAGATCGTCCTTGGGCGGGCTACATGGTTGTATTCGGTGTTAGAAGAAACTACGCGACAAAAGAAAAATCATGAGTTTTTATGGAATGCGGACACTTACATTCTCGCCAGGGGCTTGGCCCTCGAGTTCCACTCCTCTTCGCCGTCGTCGGCGTTGGTGGAACAATCCGTAGGAAGGGTCCTTCCCTTCTTGGACCCTCCGGCCTCCCCAGTTGGGGAGGCCTTCCTTTTCTTCTCTCCAACCGCTGGGGGAGAGGTCTCTTTTTTCTCCTCTTCGTCTTCACGGGAGGAGTCCGCCTCGGAGTCATCGGACGATGAGTCCGATAACACCTGGCGCTGGGAACTCCTCCGAGTTCCCGTGGCCTTCTTCTTGGCCTTCTTCTCCGGCACCATGTAAGGCGCCGGAGCTAGCAGTCCCATTAAACGGGCGTCCGCTGGGTCTTCTGGCAAGGGAGCCGGACAGTTAACCTGCTCGGACGTTTTCTGCCAGGCCTGTTAAAGGTAAAGGGAGTTTAGATCCCGCATAGAGTCAAACTATGGAAAACAAGTGTCCCGTAAAGGGTAAAATATCTTACCTCGCTGACTTGACGCTGCGAGCTGAATCCGCGATCTTCGGTAGCGGATGCGGGAGCCTCGGCGCCCTTGAACAACACCTTCCAGGCATCTTCGTACGTAGTGTCGAAGAGCCCTGCTCAAATCTGTGATGTGCCGGATCGAACTCCCACAAGTTGAAAGCCCGTTGTTGGCACGGGAGAATCCGGCGGATGAGCATGACCTGGACTACGTTGACAAGCCTGAGCTTCTTGTTCACCAGGGTTTGGACGCAGGATTGGAGTCCGGTCAACTCCTCCGAGTCACCCGTTTAATAAAAATACGCCGTCTGGGAGCTTTACCAGGACTCACTAGAAAAACACCTAAATCCGGAAGTAATCTTAAAAAAAATTCAATTCTGGGAAAAAGGAGCAATATCGTATTCGTCTTCAAGAAAAATGTCAGGCCCTTCTCTTTCCAGGAGGTGAGCCGTGTGGGAATGCCAGATCTGAATTCGGGGGCCGCTGCCCATTCAGGGTCACGCGGCTCGGTGACGTAGAACCACCCCGATTGCCACCCTTTGATGGTTTCCACGAAGGCGCCCTCGAGCCATGTGACGTTGGGCTTCTTGCCCACCATGGCGCCTCCGCACTCCGCTTGGCGGCCGCCCACTACCTTCGACTTGACGTTAAAAGTCTTCAGCCATAAGCCGAAGTGGGGCTGGATGCAGAGGAAGGCCTCGCACACAACGATAAATGCTGAGATGTTGAGGATGAAATTCGGGGCTAGATCATGGAAATCCAGGCCGTAGTAGACCATGAGCCCCCGGACAAATGGGTGGAGTGGGAAGCCCAGTCCGCGGAGGAAGTGGGGAAGGAACATCACCCTCTCATGGGGCCTTGGGGTGGGGACGAGTTGCCCCTCGTCTGGAAGCCGGTGCGCAATATCGTTGTGCAGGTATCCGGCTTTCCTCAGCCTTTTGATGTGCCCCTCCGTGATGGAGGAGGCCATCCACTTGCCTCCCGCTCCGGACATGGTTGGAGAAGGTTGAGGCGAGATATGCGGACTTGGGCGCTGGAGCTCGAGTGCGCGGAGATGGATAAGCAAAGGAGGAAGAAGGCGTAGGTAAAAAGGTGGATCCTTATCCCCTTATATATGGGCGGACGAAACTATGCGTCCCCACCAGCCTGGTAAAACTCGCTTATCTCCCAAGCATCATAATCAATGGCGCGGTTGGGTTACCCACGCCCGTATTGATGAGAATCCTGGAATAAGGGGACACGATCTCTGCTTTGACAAGACGTGCCAAGGAAACCGCTTCACTAAGCGCTACCGAGGTGGAGCAGTAAAAGCGATTGAATAAAGGCTTGGCGGCGGTGTGATGTCACGCCACGAAATCGTCCATGATTGAACTTGTGTAAATATTATTCTCTCTACGGTGGTATGTGGAACTTATTTTGCGAGCGGACACTATCACGGTGTTCAAAATCTTCTATGAAGTATTAGGAGGAGGAACCCGCCTTGCAATGCGAAGACAATACAGCGCCAAACTCGTCGTCATTGAAGCCTGGTTCAGAGACTCTTGAGGAGTCTGGACTAGGGGTGTCCGGATAGCGAACTATCATATTTGGCGGACTCCAAGACTATGAAGATACAAGATTGAAGACTTCATCCGTGTCCTGATGGGACTTTCCTTGGCGTGGAAGGCAAGCTTGGCGATACGGATATGTAGATCTCCTACCATTGTAACCGACTCTGTGTAACTCTAACCCTCTCTGGTGTCTATATAAACCGGAGGGTTTTAGTCCGTAGGACGAACACCGATCATACCATAGGTTAGCTTCTAGGGTTTAGCCTCCTTGATCTCGTGGTAGATCTACTCTTGTACTACCCATATCATCAATATTAATCAAGCAGGAGTAGGGTTTTACCTCCACCGAGAGGGCCCGAACCTGGGTAAAAACATCGTGTCCCTTGTCTCCTGTTACCATCCGCCTAGACGCACAGTTCGGGACCCCCTACCCGAGATCCGCCGGTTTTGACACCGACAGCGGGCATGCGAGTTTACGCACTCTAGAGTTGGGGCCCTCGGCCACCGCCCAAACCTCGACGTATTGCCACAAAACCATGTATTTATGATTAAATAGGTACTTATGTAACTAGAAATGATTTTTGGAAAAAATAAATAGCAAACTATGAGGCAGCTGCAGTTCAAATTTGACCCGCTTCCAACTGAATCGGCGGAAATTTGTCTTTTTCACCAGAGGTGGATGAAAACTTTTTACACCCAATCATTTTGTCAATTGTGCATTAAATATGTCCTAGTATTTTAGAAAATTGATTTGGTACAATTTTGCAACAAATATATGGAAGGTCCTTCACAAAAAAACTCCTTTTGGGCACTCGAAAAATGGAAAATGGTTTTTTCATCCAAAGAAAATGAAAACTTCCTTAGGCAACATTGTTTGCCATTCCAATATGCACCCTTGTGCACAATATGAGATCATTTGAACAAACTATGCCATGAATGTGGCCATAAGATTGAGCATTTGGGTTGAAAGCCATTGATCTCCACACGTGATAGCTCGTTTCTAAGAATACTTTTTTTAAAATAATTGCCGTATTACAAGTTTATAATTTTTGCTGGTAACTTGGCCACATATAATGACACAATGCGAAGGTTTTCCAATTTTTTGATTTTTTTGAATTTTTTATGCCTGTATCAAAATGCGGTCAAAACGGCGGGAATGACCGTTCGTAGCTAGTGGTTGAATCTTGGATTTTTTTTTGGTGTTTCTCTGATTAAATAGGTACTTATGTAACTAGAAATGATTTTTGGAAAAAAATAAATAGCAAACTACGGGGTAGCTACAGTTCAAATTTGACCCGCTTCCACCTGAATCGGCGGAAATTTGTCTTTTTCACAAGAGGTGGATCAAAACTTTTTACACCCAACCATTTGGTCAATTGTGCATTAAATATGTCCTAGTATTTTGGAAAATTGATTTGGTACAATTTTGCAACGAATATATGGTAGGTCCTTCACAAAAAAAACCTCTTTTCGGGCACTCGAAAAATGGAAAATGAATTTTCCGTGCAAAGAAAATGAAAACTCCCTTAGGCAACATTGTTTGGAATTCCAAGATGCACCATTGTTCACAATATGAGATCATTTGAACAAACTATGCCATGAATGTGGCCATAAGATTGAGCATTTGGGTTGAAAGCCATTCATCTTCACACTTGATAGCTCGTTTCTGAGAACACTTTTTTAAAATAATTGTCGTATTACAAGTTTATAATTTTTGCTGGTAACTTGGTCACATATAATGACACAATGCGATGATTTTCCAATTTTTTGATTTTTTTTTGAATTTTTTATGCCCGTTTCAAAATGCGGTCAAAACGGCGGGAATGAGCGTTCCTAGCTAGTGGTTGAATCTTGGAATTTTTTTGTGCTTCTCTGATTAAATAGATACTTATGTACCAAGAAATGTTTTTCAGAAAAAATAAAGAGCAAACTATGAGGCAGCTGCAGTTCAAATTTGACCCGCTTCCTACTGAAATGGCGGAATTTTGTCTTTTTCCCCAGAGGTGTATAAAAACTTTTCACAACCAACCATTTTGTCAATTGTACATTAAATGTGGCCTAATATATTATAAATGACCTAGGCCCATTTTGCAACAAATATATGGTAGGTCATTTACAAAAAAACTCAATTCGCTCTCCTTGATCCAGATGGTCGTGCTCTGCTCCTCGCTCCCTCCCCTCCGGCAAGATCCCCACCCGGCTTCCCCGCCTCTGTCTCCCACCCATGGAAAGCTCCACCACCGCCGCTGATGACCCACAAGTATAGGGGATCTATCGTAGTCCTTTTGATAAGTAAGAGTGTTGAACCCAACGAGGAGCAGAAGGAAATGATAAGCGGTTTTCATCAAGGTATTCTCTGCAAGTACTGAAATAAGTGGTAACAAATGGTTTTGTGATAATATAAATGGTAACGAGCAACAAGTAACAAAAGTAAATAAAGTGCAGCAAGGTGGCCCAATCCTTTTTGTAGCAAAGCACAAGCCTCGACAAACTCTTATAATAGGAAAAGCGCTCCCGAGGACACATGGGAATATCGTCAAGCTAGTTTTCATCACGTTCATATGATTCACGTTCGGTACTTTGATAATTTGATATGTGGGTGGACCGGTGCTTGGGTGCTGTTCTTACTTGAACAAGCATCCCACTTATTATTAACCTCTATTGCAAGCATCCGCAACTACAACAAAAGTATTAAGGTAAACCTAACCATAGCATGAAACATATGGATCCAAATCAGCCCCTTACGAAGCAACGCATAAACTAGGGTTTAAGCTTCTGTCACTCTAGCAACCCATCATCTACTTATTACTTCCCAATGCCTTCCTCTAGGCCCAAATAATGGTGAAGTGTTATGTAGTCGACGTTCACATAACACCACTAGAGGTTAGACAACATACATCTTATCAAAATATCGAACGAATACCAAATTCACATGACTACTAATAGCAAGACTTCTCCCTTGTCCTCAGGAACAAACGTAACTACTCACAAAGCATATTCATGTTCATAATCAGAGGGGTAATAATGTGCATAAAGGATCTGAACATATGATCTTCCACCAAATAAACCAACTAGCATCAACTACAAGGAGTAATCAACACTACTAGCAACCTACTAGCACCAATCTCGGACTTGGAGACAAGAATTGGATACAAGAGATGAACTAGGGTTTGGAGATGAGATGGTGCTGGTGAAGATGTTGATGGAGATTGCCCTCTCCCGATGAGAGGAGCATTGGTGATGACAATGGTGATGATTTCCCCCTCCTGGAGGGAAGTGTCCCCGGCAAAACAGCTCTGCCGGAGCCCTACATTGGTTCCGCCAAGGTTCCACCTCGTAGCGGCGGAGTCTCGTCCCGAAAGGTTGCCTTCTATTTTTTTTCTCATCGAAAGACTTCATATAGGAGAAGATGGACGTCGGAGAGCCACCAGGGGGCCCACGAGGTAGGGGGCGCGCCCGGGGGGCGCCCCCACCCTCGTGAGCAGGGTGTGGGCCCCTTGGCCTTCATCTTTGGTGACGATTTTTCTTTATTTATTTTAAGGTATTCCGTGGAGTTTCAGGACTTTTGGAGTTGCGCAGAATAGTCCTTCAATATTTGCTCCTTTTCCAGCCCAGAATTCTAGCTGCCAGCATTCTCCCTCTTCATGTTAACCTTGTAAAATTAGAGAGAATATCCATAAGTATTGTGACATAACGTGAAATAACAGCCCATAATGCAATAAATATTGACATAAAAGCATGATGCAAAATGTACGTATCAATTCCCCCAAGCTTAGACCTCGCTTGTCCTCAAGCGAAAAGCCGATAACAATAAATATGTCCTCATGTTTAGAGGTAGAGGCGTCGATAAAAATAAAATACGGACATGAAGGCATCATGATTAATTCATAACAGCAACATATATAAATTTTGTCATATGATTACTCATGTTCAAGTGATGATCTTTTCACAAAGCCAAAGTATGAATCAAAAACCTTATTGAGCACCAACAAATTATACCCTTAGTCATTGAAGCAAGTGCAATTTATCATAACATTGGAAAGAGTCTATGTCAGAGCTTAAAAGCAAGTCAACATACTCAACTATCACTTAGTCCTTCATAATTGCTAACACTCATGCAATACTTGTGGTTACAGAGTTTTAATCGGACACAGAGAAAGATAGGGGCTTATAGTTTTGCCCCACAACTTTTTACCTCAAGGGTAATGTCAACAATAATAATTCAAGCTCCCCCACATCCAATTATATATATATATATATATATATATATATATATATATATATATATATATATATATATATATCATGTTCTTTCCAACATGTTGAGCTTGCCAAAGGATAAAATGAAAAGGAAAATGTGAAGATCACCGTGACTCTTGCATAAAGTAGAGGATAATAATAAAATATAGGCCCTTCGCAGAGGGAAGTAGAGGTTTTCATGTGCGTTTAGGTTTGATGCACAAAATCTTAATGCAAAAGAACGTCACTTTATATTGCCCCTTGTATGTGAACCTTTATTATGCAGTCCGTCGCTTTTATTGCATCCACAACAAGTTCGTACAATGTTTATTTTCTCCGCACTAATAAGTCATGCATATTTAGAGAGCAATTTTTATTGCTTGCACCGATGACAACTTACTTGAAGGATCTTACTCAATCCATAGGTAGATATGGTGGACTCTCATGGCAAAACTGGTTTAAGGGTATTTGGAAGCACAAGTAGTATTTCTACTTAGTGCTGAGAATTTGGCTAGCATGAGGGGGAAAGGCAAGATCAACACGGTAGAGGATCCATGAAAACATACTTTATCTCAGATGTAAGAAAAGATAACTCATTATGTTGTCTTCCTTGTCCAACCTCAACTCTTTAGCATGTCATATTTTAATGAGTGCTCCCAATCATAAAAGATGTCAATGATAATATATCTATATGTGAAACCTCTCTTTCCTTATTACTTCCTATTAATTGCAACGATGACCAAAGCTATATTTGCCAACCCCCAACAACTTTTTAATCATCATACTCTTTCTATGTGAAGTCATTACTTTCAATAAGATCAATATGAACTCTTTGATTCTTTTTATTCTTTTTCTTCCAATCACCTAAGATCATGGCAAAATACTCAAGCCCTTGACTCAACACTAATCTTTATTATATAGCTCACGGACTCGATTACAAAGAAGGATCATAAAGCAAAACTCAAAACTAGATCATGCCATGACTTTATTCTACTAAATCAAGATACTACTAATATGATCGAACTAAGAAAAATGGTAAAGATAGGAGTTGTGATGGTGATACGATACCAGGGGAGTGCCCATACCCATGTGATTATTTCTCCTTCTTTGTTGTTGGTGTTATATTCTTGGCGATGATTCCCCTTAAGATATGGTTCTCCTCCTCGAGCTTATTGGCTTGCTGCTTGAGGTCCATTATTTCCTTGTGAAGCTTTCCTGTAACGGCTAAAGCTCCTTGCACCCAAGGGTGTTGCATAGCTGCGTGAGAACCAGAGACAATCCTCCTCATATTTTCATAGGATAGAAATCTAACATTAGAAGGGATAACCGAGTTTGGAATAGCCGAGCTCTGTAGTTCCCCCATAGCGAACCCAGCTCGGAGGCGAGATGTGACTTCTTGATCTTCCATGGCATCTACTCTCATCAGGTCAGCCTCCATCTCTTCCTCCGTTGCTGGCCCAAAGTGGTCAGCATCGCTGTTTGCCCTTGGTTCCGGTGCCGGGTTAGATACCCGGCTCTCCCCCAACTGATTCTTGAGAAGACATCTTGCTCTAATATGCAGCAGCAACAGCTCGAAACAAAAACAGGGGATATTTGCGTGATACGAGAGTCAAAACCTTCGGGGGTATATATAATGAATTTTTACCGACCAAAATACGTATCGTGCAAGGAAGCAGAGTCCTGAGGGCACACGAGGTGCTCACGAGGTAGGGCGCCGCCCGGGGTAGGCGCGCCTCCACCTCGTGGAGGCCTTGTGTCCTCCCGGACTTCTACTTATTTTCTATTTTTCTAAATATTCCAAAACAGAGAAATATTGCCTTAAAAATTGTTTTGGAGTCGGTTTACTTACCGTACCACATACCTATTCCTTTTGAGTCTGGAACGGTCTGGAAGGTGTCCTTTATGTATTCCTCCGGGGTTACGGTTTCAATAATATTAGTTTCAACATTTATAGGATTACGAGATGTAGTGTTTAATCCTTTGACCGTTTACCACCTTGGTTTGTGCTGCGAAGTTGTTGATTTTTATGGCATCGAAACGATAGACCTCCTCGATAACGTACGGACCTTCCCATTTGGAGAGAATTTTTCCTGCAAAAAATCTTAAACGAGAGTTGTATAGCAATACATAATCACCTACATTAAATTCACGCTTTTGTATCCTTTTGTCATGCCATCTTTTAACCTTTTCTTTAAACAACTTGGCATTTTCATAATCTTGGGTTCTCCATTCATCAAGTGAGCTAATATCAAATTACCTCTTCTCACCGGCAAGTTTGAAATCATAGTTGAGCTCTTTAATAGCCCAATATGCCTTATGTTCCAGTTCGAGAGGTAAGTGACAAGCTTTTCCATAAACCATTTTATACGGAGACATACCCATAGGATTGTTATATGCAGTTCTATAGGCCCATAATGCGTCATTCAGTTTCTTAGAGCAATTCTTTCTAGACCTATTGACAGTCTTTTGCAAAATTAATTTGAGCTCTCTATTGCTCAATTCTACCTGACCACTAGACTGCGGGTGATATGGAGATGCAATTCTATGATTAACGTCGTATTTAGCAAGCATCTTACGGAAAGCACCATGAATAAAGTGTGAACCACCATCAGTCATTAAATATCTAGGGACTCCAAACCTCGGAAAAATAACTTCCTTAAGCATTTTAATAGAAGTGTTATGCTCAGCACTACTAGTTGGAATAGCTTCTACCCACTTAGTAACATAATCAACAGCAACTAAAATATGAGTGTATCCATTAGAGGCAGGAAAAGGTCCCATATAATCAAAGCCCCAAACATCGAATGGTTCAATAACAAGTGAATAATTCATAGGCATTTCTTGACATCTACTAATATTACCAATTCTTTGACATTCGTCACAAGACAAAACAAACTTACGGGCATCTTTGAAGAGAGTAGGCCAATAAAAACCGGATTGCAATACCTTATGTGTAGTTCTATCTCCAGCGTGGTGTCCTCCATAAGCCTCGGAGTGACACTTGCATAGGATCTGTTCCTGTTCATGCTCAGGTACACAACATCTAATAACACCATCTACTCCTTTATAAAGATGTGGGTCATCCCAAAAGTAATGTCGCAAGTCATAGAAAAACTTTCTCTTTTGTTGGTATGTGAAGCTAGGTGGTATAAATTTAGCAACAATATAATTAGCATAATCAGCATACCACGGAGTGCTACGAGAAGTACTTATGACATTTTATTGTTCATCAGGAAAGCTATCATCAATAGGTAGTGGGTCATCAAGAACATTCTATAACCTACATAAGTTGTCTGCAACGGGGTTCTCAGCTCCTTTTCTATCAACAATATGCAAATCAAATTCTTGGAACAAGAGAATCCATCTAATAAGCCTAGGTTTTGCATCTTTCTTTTCCATAAGATATTTAATAGCAGCATGATCTGTGTGAATAGTTACTTTAGAATCAACAATATAGGGTCTGAATTTATCACAAGCAAATACAACTGCTAAAAGTTCCTTTTCGGTAGTAGCATAAATTCTTTGAGCATTGTCTAGAGTCTTACTAGCATAATGGATAAAATTTAATTTCTTATCAACTCTTTGCCCTAGAACAACACCTACAAAGATAATCACTAGCATCACACATAATTTCAAAGGGTAAATTCAATCGGTGGCTGAACAACAAAAAGAGACTAATGCTTTCTTAAGTATTTCAAATGCTTCTACACAATCATCATCAAAGACAAATGGTACATCTTTTTGTAATAAACTAGTCAAAGGCCGAGAGATTTTTTAGAAGTCCTTAATGAACCTCCTATAAAATCCGGCATGACCAATGAAACTTCTCATACCTTTGATGTCCTTAGGACATGGCATCTTTTCAATAGCATCAACCTTGGCTTTATCAACTTCATACCTCTTTCAGAAACTTTGTGCCCCAAGACAATACCTTCATTAACCATAAAGTGGCACTTTTCCCAATTCAAGACAAGATTAGTTTCTTCACATCTCTGCAAAACTCGAGCAAGATTGCTCAAGCAATCATCAAAAGAGGAACCATAGACGGAAAAGTCATCCATGAAAACCTCACAAATTTTCTCGCAAAAGTCAGAGAATATAGCCATCATGCATCTTTGAAAGGTAGAAGGTGCATTACATAAACCGAAAGGCATACGTCCATAAGCAAAAGTACCAAAAGGGCATGTAAAAGTAGTCTTTGATTGATCCTTAGTGACATGTATTTGAGAAAGACCGAATAACCATCTAGAAAACAATAATGTGTATTTTTGCATAATCTTTCTAGCATTTGATCAATAAAAGGTAAGGGGTAATGATCTTTCTTAGTAGCCTTATTTAATTTGCGGAAATCAATTACCATCCTATAACCTGTAATAATTATTTGCGGAATCAACTCATCTTTATCATTAGGGACAACAGTAATACCTCCCTTCTTAGGGACACAATGGATAGGACTTACCCACTGACTATCAGCAACGGGATAAATTATACCTACCTCCAGAAGCTTGAGTATTTGCTTTCTTACCACTTCTTTCATTTTAGGATTCAAACATCGTTGAGGATCACAAACTGGTGTGGCATCAGCTTCCAAATTTATTTTATGTTGACATAGAGTGGGACTTATGCCCTTAAGATCATCCAGAGTATATCCAATAGCGGCATGGTGCTTCTTCAGAGTTTTCAATAATCTTTCCTCTTCATGCTCTGAAAGGTTAGCACTAATAATGATAGGATATATTTTCTTCTCATCAAGATAAGCATATTTAAGATTATTAGGCAACGGTTTAAGCTCAAACATGGGATCACCCTTGGGTGGAGGAGGATCCCCTAGTATTTCAACAGGCAAATTGTGTTGTAGAATAGGTTCCTGTTTAAAGAATACTTCATCTATTTCCCTTCTTTCATTCATGAACATATCATTTTCATGGTCTAGCAAATAGTCTTCTAAAGGAACACTAGGAGGTACGGCAATAGAAGCAAGACAAATAATTTCATCCTTACTAGGCAATTCTTTCTCACGATGTTGTTTACTAAATTTAGAGAAATTAAACTCATGAACCATATCATCCAAGCCAACAGTAACAACATTCTTTTTGCAGTCTATCGTAGCATTAACAGTATTCAAGAAGGCTCTACCAAATATAATGGGACAAAAGCTATCTTGTGGAGAACCAAGAACAAGGAAATCAATGGGATATTTGGTTTTCCCACACAAGACTTCGACATCTCTAACAATTCCTACTGGAGATATAGTATCTCTATTGGCAAGTTTAATTGTGACATCGATTTCTTCTAACTCAGCCGGTGCAATATCATGCATAATTTCTTTGTATAAATCAGTGGGTATTACACTAGCACTAGCACCCATATCACATAAGCCATGATAACAGTGATCTCCTATTTTAATAGAAATAACAGGTACGCCTACCACAGGTCTATGTTTATCTCTATCACAGGGTTTAGCAATTCTAGCAGTTTCACCAGAGAATTGAATAACATGCCCATCAATATTATCAGACAAGAGATCTTTAACAATAGCAATATTAGGTTCTACTTTGACTTGCTCAGGAGGTGTATAAGTTCTAGTATTGCTTTTACGAACAACAGTTGAAGCTTTAGCATGATCCTTCATTCTAACAGGGAAAGGTGGTTTCTCAACATAAGAAGTAGGAAGAATAGGATCATTATAAGTGACAATCTTTTCTTCAACTTTAATAGGTGCAGCTACTTTTACTTCTATGGGAGGATGATATTTAAACCACTTCACCTTGGGGAGATCAACATAAGTAGCAAAAGATTCACAGAAAGAAGATACTATCTCAGAGTCAAGTCCATATTTAGTGCTAAACTTACGGAAAATATTGGTATCCATAAAAGATTTAACACAATCAAACTTAGGTGTCATACCTGACTCCTTACCTTCGTCGAGGTCCCAATCTTCAGAGTTGCGTTTAATTCTATCCAATAAATTCCATCTAAATTCAATAGGCTTCATCATAAAAGAGCCCGCACAAGAAGTATTGAGCATGGTGCGACTGTTATCAGAATGCCGAGCATAAATTTTTTGCATAATCACTTCTCTTGCGAGCTCATGATTGGGGCATGAATATAACATTGATTTAAGCCTCCCCCAAGCTTGAGCGATGCTTTCTCCTTCTCGAGGCCAAAAATTATATATATAATTGTGATCACGATGAACAAGATGCATAGGGTAATACTTTTGATGAAATTCCAATTTCACTCTTTTGTAGTTCCATGATCTCATATCATCACATAGCCTATACCATGTCAATGCGTCTCCCTCCAAAGATAAAGGGAAAGCCTTCTTCTTAACAACATCATCGGGTATACCTGCAAGCTTAAATAGTCCACAAATATCATCCACATAGCGTAGATGTTAAATCGGGATGCTTTGTTCCATCTCTGTAAAAGTGTTAGCTAGCAGTTTTTCATCATACCGAAGGAATCTAAAAGGAGTTTCATTTTCAATAGGTTCAGTAGGTTCAGAGGTTGAGGAGCAACTCTTGGCTCAACTGGACGGGTGAAGATACCCGAACAAGCCCTCAAACAATTACTTTCCATAGTAACAAGTGACAGAAAATTTCAGCACACTAAATAAATTTTTCCTTACCAAATTCCACCTACCAAAGGCGCTTCACTCCCCGGCAACGGCGCCAGAAAAGAGTCTTGATGACCCACAAGTATAGGGGATCTATCATAGTCCTTTCGATAAGTAAGAGTGTCGAACCCAACGAGGAGCAGAAGGAAATGATAAGCGGTTTTCAGCAAGGTATTCTCTGCAAGTACTAAAATAAGTGGTAACAGATGGTTTTGTGATAAGATAAATGGTAACGAGCAACAAGTAACAAAAGTAAATAAAGTGCATCAAGGTGGCCCAATCCTTTTTGTAGCAAAGGACAAGCCTGGACAAACTCTTATAATATTAAAAGCGCTCCCGAGGGCACATGGGAATATCGTCAAGCTAGTTTTCATCACGCTCATATGATTCACGTTCGGTACTTTCATAATTTGATATGTGGGTGGACCGGTGCTTGGGTGCTGTTCTTACTTGAACAAGCATCCCACTTATTATTAACCTCTATTGCAAGCATCCGCAACTACAACAAAAGTATTAAGGTAAACCTAACCATAGCATGAAACATATGGATCCAAATCAGCCCCTTACGAAGCAACGCATAAACTAGGGTTTAAGCTTCTGTCACTCTAGCAACCCATCATCTACTTATTACTTCCCAATGCCTTCCTCTAGGCCCAAATAATGGTGAAGTGTTATGTAGTCGACGTTCACATAACACCACTAGAGGTTAGACAACATACATCTTATCAAAATATCGAACGAATACCAAATTCACATGACTACTAATAGCAAGACTTCTCCCTTGTCCTCAGGAACAAACGTAACTACTCACAAAGCATATTCATGTTCATAATCGAGGGTAATAATGTGCATAAAGTATCTAAACATATGATCTTCCACCAAATAAACCAACTAGCATCAACTACAAGGAGTAATCAACACTACTAGCAACCTACTAGCACCAATCCTGGACTTGGAGACAAGAATTGGATACAAGAGATGAACTAGGGTTTGGAGATGAGATGGTGCTGGTGAAGATGTTGATGGAGATTGCCCTCTCCCGATGAGAGGAGCGTTAGTGATGACGATGGTGATGATTTCCCCCTCCTGGACGGAAGTGTCCCCGGCAGAACAGCTCTGCCGGAGCCCTAGATTGGTTCCGCCAAGGTTCCGCCTCGTGGCGGCGGAGTCTCGTCCCGAAAGGTTGCCTTCTATTTTTTTCTCATCGGAAGACTTCATATAGGAGAAGTTGGACGTCGGAGAGCCACCAGGGGGCCCACGAGGTAGGGGGCGCGTCCAGGGGGCGCGCCCCCCACCCTCATGAGCAGGGTGTGGGCCCCGTCGCCTTCATCTTTGGCGACGATTTTTCTTTATTTATTTTAAGGTGTTCCATGGAGTTTTAGGACTTTTGGAGTTGCGCAGAATAGTCCTTCAATATTTGCTCCTTTTCCAGCCCAGAATTCCAGCTGCCAGCATTCTCCCTCTTCATGTAAACCTTGTAAAATAAGAGAGTATAGCCATAAGTATTGTGACATAACGTGAAATAACAGCCCATAATGCAATAAATATTGCCATAAAAGCATGATGCAAAATGGACGTATCACTACTCCCACCCAACACCGCCACCTCCACCCAACGCTGACCTCATCTCCACCACCCACACTCCCCCCTCGCCTTCACCCATCAAATCCACTAGGGTTTGCGGTCGGAGAAACCAGGAGCCGGTCGGCGATGGACTCTCGTCGTGGGTACTGGCGGAGGAGAAGAAGGCCCACCGGGAGGCCCTCACCGACTCCCTCGCGGGCGCCATGGTCGAGCTGGACTTAGCTGATGTCCGGCTCCACGAGCATGCGTCAGGAGATGAGGTGCTCCTCCTCCTCAACCACACCAAGGCAACATCGGCGTGCTTCTCCTCCCCCATGGACTTGGTGAAGGTACGCATCATCCTTCCCCTCTCTGCCCTCATATGCTCACTCTTATCTCCTCTGACCCTTATCTCATCTCTGTCCTAGGTGAGGGTACGCCGGACTTCTTCTCCAACCGGAAGGATCTTCTCCTCCATCAGAACAAGGACGACCCTGGCGGCCTTCCCCCGACGGATCTGCATCGCCTCGCCAGTGGATCAACCTGAAAGTGCCCTTCTGCGGCCTCCAGCGCATCTCGCCGCGTAGGAAATCGCCCCCCTTTTTGCTTCGCTTTGCTTGTTGTTGTGGTTAAGTTGCGTGTTGCTTGTTATGTTGGGGCACACTTATTATGTTCCACTGCAAGGAAGGGTCCGGCACCATGATCTCTATCTAGGATATCTGTTGGAGTCGGGCCAGATCAGGAGAATCACCTGATTGGTAGTCATAGAGTGTGTACCGAGTTAGGAGTGGCACATAGGTGGTAGCATTGGTAGCTATCACTTTTTATCAGTTAAGGTTATAATCTAGTGTCATATCCAGTTTGTGTTCAGGAAAGAATCCCTAGTACATAAAGGAATTGAAGCTATTGGTTGCAACTGATGGAATCAAGCAAGAAGAGATAGTTAGTCCACTTAGTCTTACCTACACAGTGAATTCTAGTTCACTTGTCATATGGCATAGCTTATTAGCAGCTGCTGCTCTTTACTTCAAGCAGTAATGCGGTAGCCTACTTTGTAAACTAATGATTTGTATGTGTTAAGTTTTCAACCCGGGCAACCCCACTATGGTCACTTGCTTCCTAATCCAATACATCAAATCTCTAAAAGGCTCTTATGTTTTCTGCATTACAAAAGATTGCAAGGCTAACTTCACAAATACTTCCCTTGACTGACATGTGATGTGGTTTCCTGCCATGGATGAGCAGCTACAGCCAGATGGATGTAGGACGCCCAGCCATGGACAAGCAGCTGCAGCCGGATGGATGTGGTTTCCCTTGCTGCAGGACGTGTGTGTTGGATAACCAAGTGGCCTTGCACGAGCTCAACCTTGGCGCTCTTCCTAAGGTCCATCTTCCAGTTCCCCTCCCGATGTGATTTTTTTGGACAGATTGTTGTTCCTAAGGTTCATATTTTTTGGACTGTTACTGTTGTCGAATGCACATATTATTACGTTACTGGGTATGTGAAAGATTATTAGCTAGGGTCAATTTCTGCTGCTGCTAATGCATATTGATCCATATGTTCTTGTTTTTGTACACATGGGCAGGTTACACCTAACTGACTAACGGTTGATTTGCTTGGAGGGAAGAGTTCATTTTTGCTATCGTACTAGCCTTTGGAACATTTTTGACATGCCATGTAGTTTACTGGCAACCGCCTTTCCTCTAGCGCTGCTACACAACGCTAGTTAGGATGAGTACAACTACATTTTTATCTATCTGAAAAATGATGCAAAGATTTACTAGTACTTGCCTTGGTGATATGACACGTCCATGGTGCGATTTAATTAGATTCAGACTTTGATAGGCCAGGGCGTGTGCTTGTATTAGCATGGAACAATTACTACTACTAATTAATGAAGGAAGCACACTTTTTCACATAAAGGAAGATATGTCTGTGTTAGTATTAGTGTTCTTGATCTTACCTGATAGAGTTGATGGCCCTGCTGTTTGGCCCTTCTTGATAATTCTTTTACTATCCGGCGATAAATTACTGTACATTACTAGTAGAAGCATATAACACTTGACAAGCATAATCTACTAATATACTTTACATTACTAGTAGAATACTTTCGCTCTCATCACAGTGCAATCAATTCAATAGCAGGGAACGCAATTACTAAACCATCTCTGACTAATCAGCCATTTAAAAAGCATTACTTATTAGGGAAGGGGTGGGTCTATTACTGTGCAACACTTGAATTCTTAGCACTGGCTAAGCATAATATATTTGTACTAATTTGTGTGCTTTGTGCTGTCTTTGAGAATATAAAAGAGCTCATGTGCTTCAGTTGTCATTGCTATCTGTTGTTTGATTTGTCAAACCCCAAGTTCAATTTTCACTAGGAATACAGTTGCTCTTGTCAGTGTGCAAGCAGTCCACTAATGTGAAATCTGCAAATATTTTACCATCCCTTACTAATCACCCATTTAATGGTTTGACATAGTGCATACATATACTGTAAAATGCTTTCATTTTCAGTCTTGAACTTTGGCTAAGATTAATATATTAGTATTAGCAAAAAAGTGGTCTTTGGGAATAGTATAAAATATTGGACATGCTTTCATTAGGTTCATTATGGTACCAGCCTGCACTATTTGCCAAATTGATTTGCTTGCCTACTGCCATGAATTCCTGGTTCAGGTCTCTGCTGGCTGGTTCTTATTTACGCTCCACGATGGCAACACAACCAACTTATACCATCACAATATATTTCTATTTTTCTCTCAAGATTTAATTGATGTTGTTTCAACTTTGAACTGCTTCTATATATGGCCTATATTGCAATTGATATTTAAAATTGTGGTTCTTCCTCTTTTACACAAGCTCAAGTGTGAAGTGTGAGGCAAGTGTGAAGCCGTGAAGTGTGAAGCCGTCAAGTTCTACTTAGTGAAGAGTATTATATTGTAGCATATATGTGTTGTAAAGATTGTAATAGATTTATTTAGTGGTATATTTGATGAATTTTATTTGTTCTTTTTGATTATGTATGTGATCTGAAAACTTGTGAAATGGAAACTTGACCAATGGGGCCACTTATGAAAATAATCTATCAAATTTTTACATTTCTGACATGTGGGACCAATTTGAGAGATGATCATGACAAGTGGGACCCATCTGACTAGTGGGACCAGCTTGAATATATAATGGCTAAAAATAGAAAATCAATAAATAATAAAAGGCCATGAACCAACAATAAAAAAGGCTGCAACGTTGGGCTTGGCCCATGAAGTCGACGAAAATTTGACTGAAAAAATAATTAAAAAGGTTGAATTGTTGGGCTTGGCCACATAAACACCCAATTGGACCGGGCCGATTCTAATTTTTGACCTTTTCAATTGGTCGCAAATTTTCCACGTTAGATTGCCACGTCGGATCCGACATGGCCTGGGCAGACAGCCAGTGACCAAAACAAAAGGTCATGGGTTCAACGACCTTCTGTTTTGGTCGTAAACGTCTACGACCTTCTCATAGAGAAGGTCGTTAATTCAGTTCTGACTGCCAGCTTTTGACCTTCTGTTTTTGGTCACAAAAAGGTCACAAATGAAAAACAATGACCTTTCAATGACCAATAGTCAAGGTCACAAGTTGACATATTTCTTGTAGTGATATAAGTGAAGATCAATGAGTAGCTAAATAATTATGTAACTATGAGAAGAATCTCTCTCATTAAAGAATTTCAGATCTTGGTATTGTATTCAAACAGCAAGCAAAACAAAATAAAATGACAATGCAAGGATAGCACAACTCATGTGAAGAAGCAAAAACTTAGGCTCAACCGATACTAACCGATAGTTGTTGAAGAAGAAAGGTGGGATGCCTACCGGGGCATCCCCAAGTTTAGATGCTTGAGACTTCTTGAAATATTATCTTGGGGTGCCTTGGGCATCCCCAAGCTTGAACTTTTTTGTCTCCTTAATTCCTCTCATATCATGGTTTCTCTTTTTATCAAAAGCTTCATCCACACCAAACTCAACAAGAACTCGTGAGATAGGTTAGTATAATACAATGCAAAACCTTATCATTTTCTACTGTAACAAATCACTAAAATTATTATTCAACATTGCATACCAAATGCCTCAGCATATTTAATACTCCTATCCTAAAATAGAATCATTATACAAGCAAACAAATGCAAACAATGCAAACATTACAGCAATCTGCCAAAACAGTATAGTCTGTAAAGAATGCAAGATTCATCATCCTTCCCTAACTCCAAAAATTATGAAAAAAATACTAAACTGTAGAAGATTTATCAGATCTCATTATGCAAAAAGTTTGAACATTATATCATGCTCTGACTTTTCTAGGGAATTTTTGCAACAGCGGTAAACTTTCTGTTTTCAAACAGCAACATGCATACTTAGCAAAATAAGCATGGTAAAGGCTATCCTTGACATTTTTATTGAAAATAAAGATGCAAAACATTATTATAAATAACATCAAGAAAATACTAACAAAATAAAATGACGCTCCAAGCAAAACACATATCATGTGGTGAATAAAAATATAGCTCCAAGTAAAGTTACCGATGAACGAAGACGAAAGAGGGGATGCCTTCCGGGGCATCCCCAAGCTTAGGCTCTTGGTTGTCCTTGAATGTTACCTTGGGGTGCCTTGGGCATCCCCAAGCTTAGGCTCTTGCCACTCCTTATTCCATAGTCCATCGAATCTTTACCCAAAACTTGAAAACTTCACAACACAAAACTCAACAGAAAACTCGTAAGCTCCGTTAGTATAAGAAAATAAAACCACCACTTAGGTACTGTAATGAACTCATTCTAAATTCATATTGGTGTAATATCTAATTTAATCCAACTTATCTATGGTCCATACCCTCGGATAGTACTCATAGATTCATCAAAATAAGCAAACAACACATAGAAAACAGAATCTGTCAAAAACAGAACAGTCTGTAGTAATCTATATCAAATGTATACTTCTGGGACTCCAAAAATGCTAACAAATTAGGAAGTCCTAAGAAATTTGTGTACCAATCCAGTGCAAAAAGAATCAGATCAATATCACGTTTCTGTGAATTAACAAAACTAATTATCTGGATGCAAAAGTTTCTGATTTTCAGCAAGATCAACACAACTATCACCGTAAGCAATCCTAAAGGTCTTACTTGGCACTCTATTGAAACAAAAGCTATAAAACATGATTAATACAGTAGCATAATCATGTGAACACACCAAAACAGTAAGGGTAAATATTGGGTTGTCTCCCAACAAGCGCTTTTCTTTAATGCCTTTCTAGCTAGGCATGATGATGGCAATGATGCTCAAATAAAAGATAAGAATTGAAACATAACGGGAGCATCATGAAGCATATGACTAGCACATTTAAGTCTAACTGACTTCCTATGCATAGGTATTTTGTGAGCAAAGAACTTATGGGAACAATAATCAACTAGCATAGGAAGGTAAAACAAGCATAACTTCAAAACTTTAAGCACATAGAGAGGAAACTTGACATTATTGCAATTCCTACAAGCATATGTTCCTCCCTCATAATAATTTTCAGTGGCATCATGAATGAATTCAACAATATAACCAGCACCTAAAGCATTCTTTTCATGATCTACAAGCATAGAAAATTTACTACTCTCCACATAAGCAAAACTCTTCTCATGAATAGTAGTGGGAGCAAACTCAAAATAATTATCATGTGAGGCATAATCCAATTGAAAACTAAAATCATGATGACAAGTTTCATGGTTATCATTATTACTAATAGCATAAAAGTCATCACAATAATCATCATAGATAGCACTTTGTTCTCATAATCAATTGGAACCTCTTCCAAAATTGTGGAATCATCACTAAATAAAGTTGACACTCTTCCAAATTCACTTTCATGTTCATCACAATAAGATTCAACATCCTCCAAAATAGTGGGATCACTACTTCCTAAAGTTGACACTCTTCCAAACCCACTTTCATAAATATAATCATCATAAATAGGAGGCATGCTTTCAACATAATAAATATTCCCATCAAAACATGGGGACAAAAATATCATCTTCATCAAACATAGCTTCCCCAAGCTTGTGGCTTTGCATATCATTAGCATCAGGGATATTCAAGGAATTCATACTAACAACATTGCAATCATGATCATCATACAAAGATTTAGTATCAAACATTCTATAGATTTCTTCTTCTAGCACTTGAGCACAATTCTCCTTTTCATCAAACTTACGAAAGATATTAAAAAGATGAAGCGTATGAGACAAACTTAACTCCATTTTTTTGTAGTTTTCTGATAAAACAAGAAACAAAAAGATCCGATTGCAAGATCCAAAGATATACCTTCAAGCACTCACCTCCCCGGCAATGGCGCCAGAAAAGAGCTTGATGTCTACTACACAACCTTCTTCTTGTAGACGTTGTTGGGCCTGCAAGTGCACAAGTTTGTAGGAAAGTAGCAAATTTCCCTCAAATGGATGACCTAAGGTTTATCAATCCGTGGGAGGCGTAGGATGAAGATGGTCTCTCTCAAACAACCCTGCAACCAAATAACAAAGAGTCTCTTGTGTCCCCAACACACCCAATACAATAATAAATTGTATAGGTGCACTAGTTCGGCGAAGAGATGGTGATACAAGTGCAATATGGATAGTAGATATAGGTTTTTGTAATCTGAAAATATAAAAACAGCAAGGTAACTAATGACAAAAGTGAGCACAAACGGTATTGCAATGATAGGAAACAAGGCATAGGGTTCATACTTTCACTAGTGCAAGTTCTCTCAACAATAATAACATAGATAGATCATATAACAATCCCTCAACATGCAACAAAGAGTCACTCCAAAGCAACTAATAGCGGAGAACAAACAAAGAGATTATGGCAGGGTACGAAACCACCTCAAAATTATCCTTTCTATTCTATCTATTCAAGAGTTCGTAGTAAAATAATATAAAGCTATTCTTTCCGCTCAATCCATCATAGAGTTCATACTAGAATAACAACTTAAGACACAAATCAACCAAAACCCTAATGTCACCTAGATACTCCATTGTCACCTCAAGTATCCGTGGGCATGATTATACGATATGCATCACACAATCTCAGATTCATCTATTCAACCAATGCAAAGTACTTCAAAGAGTGCCCCAAAGTTTCTACCGGAGAGTCAAGACAAAAACGTGTGCCAACCCCTATGCATAGGTTCATGGGCGGAACCCGCAAGTTGGTCACCAAAACATACATCAAGTGGCACATGATATCCCATTGTCACCACAGATAATCACGGCAAGACATACATCATGTGTTCTCAAATCATTAAAGACTCAATCCGATAAGATAACTTCAAGAGGAAAACTCAATTCATCACAAGAGAGTAGAGGGGGAGAAACATCATAAGATCCAACTATAATAGCAGAGCTCGCGATACATCAAGGTTGTGCCATAGAGAGAACACGAGAGAGAGAGAGAGATCAAACACATAGCTACTGGTGCATACCCTCAGCCCCGAGGGTGAACTACTCCCTCCTCTTCATGGATAGCATCGGGATGATGAAGATGGCCACCGGTGATGGGTTCCCCCTCCGGCAGGGTGCCGGAACGAGCTCCCGAGAGGTCTTTGGTGGCTACAGAGGCTTGCGGCGGTGGAACTCCCGATCTATCTTGATATTGATGTTTTTAGGGTACATAGGCTTATATAGGCGAAAGAAGTCGGTCGGGGGAGCCTCGAGGGGCCCATGAGAGGGTAGGGCACGCCCGGGGGGTGGGCGCGCCCCCCTATCTCGTGGGTTCCTCGATGCTCTTCTGACGTGAACTCCAAGTCTCCCGGATCATATTCTTCCTAAAAATCACGCTCCCGAAGGTTTCGTTCCGCTTGGACTCCGTTTGATATTTCTTTTCTTTGAAATACTAAAACAGGCAATATAGGTTGGGCCTCCGGTTAATAGGTTAATCCCAAAAGTAATATAAAAGTGTATAATAAAGCCCGTAATCATTCAATACAAATAATAAAATAGCATGAATGCTTCATAAATTATAGATACGTTGGAGACGTATCACACAATCTTCTTCCCCAGGCCGCTGGCTATAGCGTGGCTAATTCCTATTGGGCTGTCAAGGCGTCAAATATAGGCAAATATGTAGACAGGGCACAACACACACACCTACTCTTTGCTAGTTTCATGAGCGGGCCAGGCCATCTAAAGCCATTTAGCAAATATAGGTGTTTGCTTTTCAATTTTTCTTTTTTATTTCCCACTTTTTTATTTCCAAAATTTTAAAAAACTCAATTTTTCATAAATTTACAAACTTTTATCAATTTTACAAAGTTTTCCGAAACCTGTGAAGATTTTTTAATTTATGAAATTTTTTTACCAATTTTTTGCAATTCTATAGAGTTTTATTTAAATTTATGAGCCTTGAAAATTGCAAACTTTTAAATTAATTTTCAAAATCTGCAATCTTTTTCCAAATTCATGAACATTTTCATATTCATGAAGTTTTTAAAATTCATGAATATTATTCAAACTAGGATTTTATTTCTGAAAATTCGTAAATAATTTTCTGAACTTTTTCCAAATTTGTAAATAAAATAAAATCTGTGAACCTTGTTAAAATTTACAAACTTATTTTAAATTCGAGATTTTTTAATCTATGATCATTTTTTAATCTAAAAAAACGGCCACCGCCTTTTTTGAGAAACAATACAACGACGTAAGAGAAAAGTGAGAAAAGGAGAGCAAACAAAAGGTAGGCGAGCGTATGAGGCAATTGGTTGTTTCATGGACTCCTCGTTCAAAAGGTTGTATCATGAACCTCTCAGATTTGGAACCATGCACATCCGGCCGCTTTACTCATTGTGTGGTTTCTAGCTAGAATGGTGGTACCCCTATTTCCTAAGAATTATTGAGGGCATCGACTTGTGTCTCATACGGGTAGACATGCATGGGTGCAACCAATTTTTCACCCACATGCAGTATGGCGTGCGCGAAGCTCTCATGACCTCATGCTCTCTTTGTGCAACATCTCCTATTTAAAGCCACGACCATCTTCATAAGCGTCCACGACGTAAGCATCGATCTCATTGAAAGTAGCAACATCTCGTTGAATCATCCCTCTACCACTTGTCAACTAGAGTAATGGCCCCAGCCAAGAAGATTGCGGCGGCACGAATCTTTGTCATCGTCATGGTGGCAACTGCATTATTACCGACGTCAAGGGCCACCGTCACGAAGTCCGGCGAGGAGCTGTTCAAGATGGCTCTTGCCGGACTCATGGATGTGGCCATTGACGACGTCATCGCTGCCACCCCACCATCAAAAATACCGGAAGTAAAAGCGGCTGGGGAGAAGCAACAACTCCTCGCTATGGCCAAGGTGGACACGGCCAAAAGAGACAAGGCCAAATTAGAAGCATTCATGTCGGCCTACCAGAAGGCTGCTGAGAAAGTCCTTGCCGCGCCGCCCGCTCAGAAGTTCTCGGTCATGGACACAGGCTTTACCGAGGCTTCTCGCCCAGCTCCGTAATTGGCACCTCGTTCACCCATATATTCGATTTGTTTCTTATTTTCATTGTCATGCATGCACATCGTACAATCAGTAGTTCTTGTTTCATTTTTATTTCTTCCAATTTCTATTGACGACTTTGTTTCGCATGATCGAGCACTTGTAATAATGCGAATCTGAGGAACCCTCACGTACGGGCACATTACGATATGTAATAATGTATGTATGCGTAGTATGTAGTATGTAAGAATATTTATGTAGTATATATACTATTTTTAGGTAGTATGTAGTATATTTTTAGCATACTTCTTTTGACGTACAAATATGTACGTATTTTCACAAATATGATAAAAACATGGGCTCACATGCAATTTTTTCACATAACTCGCTTTGGAGTATCTTAGATATAGTATCTGAACATACTAAAAATGATAAAGTAGTATATATACTACCACATAGTAGTATATAAGAAATGGGTGTAGCTACACCGGTAGTAGGATGCATTTTCCTATATATATATATATATATATATATATATATATATATATATATATATATATATATATATATATATATATATATATATATATATATATATCGGTGACGCTATACTACGTGGGAGCGCAGAATGCCTAATCGTACGCGCTGGTCGCTAATTGCCCGGCTCTGCGCGTCGCTGGACCAACCTCCCAATCGTTTGTGCAAACGATGGTAAAGGACGGTAGGGGAAATAGTAATGGAATTAATTCTTGTTACTGAAGCCTCATCTCCGTCTAGCAACACTTCTCGCTTATGATAGTAAGCATACCAGCCTTTACGGTAATGGTGTTACCTGATTCTACATGCACCACACACTATGACCCACTAATTAACCATAGCAATCGGTATTAAAATATATGATAACGAAACAAAAACAATTAGAATGTGGCATGCACCACTCGTTTGATCCTCTGGTGGTAAAATGAAGTGATCACATTGTCGTGGGAACAAACACCTATGGGACCGGAGCCCCTTTCGGTTCGGCGGGGGGCGGAGATCGCACGAAGAGCGGATCGAAGCGAAGCACATGAGCGGTTTACCCAGCTTCGGAGCTCTCCGGAGAGATAATACTCCTACTGCTGCTTTGTGGATTGTATTGTGTTCTTGCTCGGGAGCGCTGAATGCTACAGTACACTCTAGCTGCTAACGAGACCGAGCGTGAGCGTATTCTGGTTTCCAACCCCCTTTCACGTTGCGCATGGGCCTCCTTTTATATGATCAAGGGGTCACCGACAGGTGGCAACGCATGCAAGGGTAAAACTGGAAAGGAATTGTGGTTGGTACAACTACCTGAACAGTGTATCCTACCTAACCCTGACGGCAGGGGACAAGGGCATTAAATGCCCGTCTGTGTCGCCCAAACAGTGCAGAAAAGGGACCGTCAGGGGCGCCACCGTTCGCCATGATGGCAATCTTGTCAGCGTCGCTTGCCACCTCGCACCGCTAGCTGCACAGCCTCTCGCCATGCGCGCCTGGAAAGGTCCTATGGCGACACGTTGATGGATGCGCTGGAGCGTGGGTACAGAGTGGTAGCTTGCCGCGGCAAGCGCCTTGCCACGGTCGTTGTCTTGTCGTTGTGCCCACGCTGGAGCCTGTGGCTCGACAACAAGGACTAAAGGCACATATGCTGCTGCGGGAACATCCGCTTCTACGGCAAGAACCTGCGGCTCAGCCGGAGCTTGATGTTCCCCGGCAAGCTTGCCGGAGCAAAACTTGTCGGGAGCGTCTGCTTCAACGGAACAAACCCTAGGGCTTGCGGGCAGATTGCTCCTCGGCATTCTTGGTGTTGATCTTGGGGACCTTCTTGGCGGCGGCTTCGGGGAGCTCTGCCGGAAAATAGTCACCAGAAATCAACTTCCTCTTCTTGCTCTGTCTAGTTGATGTCGTCACAGATGGTTGAGTCAGCTTGAGCACAAAAATCCCTGGTTCCACAGGTAACTTAAGTGCGGTGCACTTTGACAGGCCATCGGCAATGTCGTTCTGAGCTCTCGGAACATGTTCCATCTGTAGGCCGTCAAAGTGCTCTTCTAACTTTCTCACTTCGTCAACGTAAGCTTCCATCAACGGACTCTGATAATTCTTGTTCACTTGGCGGACGACAAGCTGCGAGTCACCCGACAATGAGCTTTTTGATCCCAAGGTCGCGCGATCTCGAGACCGCAAGCAAACCTTCATACTCTGCAGTATTGTTTGTTGCTTGCTCCTTGGGAAAGTGCATCTGGACTACGTACTTGAGGTGATCTCCGGTGGGTGCGACAAGTAGCACGCCCGCACCGGCGCCTTGCAGCGAGAAGGCACCATCAAAGTACATCAGCCACTCTTTGATTGCTTCCTTGACGGGGATGCTCGTCTCTGGAATTTCTTCATCTGGTGTTGGCGTCCATTCTGCTATGAATTCTGCCAATGCTCGGCTCTGGATAGTTGAAGTGCTCTCAAACTTGAGGCCAAAGCTTGACAGTTCCAGTGCCCACTCGACAATCCTGCCTGTTGCTTCTAGATTCTGCAGTATCCTCTTCAGCGGAAAACGAGTGACAACTGTGATCTCATGTGATTGGAAGTAATGGCGCAGCTTTCTCGAGGCCATGAGAAGGCCGAAAAGCAATTTCTGCACACCAGAGTACCTTGACCTAGCCCCTGCGCAGAAGGGAACTGGCAAAAAATGGTATTGCACCATTTTCTTCTGCACCTCCTCAAGTGCTGTGCAGATCCATCCTTGTCGGGACCAGAGCTTGTCGTGAAGCCCCACTTGTCGCTGGATGCACTGTCGTGGTCGCTGGCTCATCATCCGCCTCCTCTCCGCTACTAACGCAGCACTAACCACTTGATTGGTTGCCGCTATATACAGCATCAACTTCTCTTGTGGCTTAGGTGCGACAAGTATTGGAGTGGAGGACAGGTATCTCTTCAAGTCCTGCAGCGCAGCCTTCGCTTCCGGAGTCCATTTCATTGGACCTGCCTTTTTCAATATTTTGAAAAACGGCAGGGCATGCTCAGCAGACTTAGAGATAAACCTGCTGAGAGCAGCCACACAACCGGCAAGCCTTCGTACATCCTTGACGCGCTTTGGTGCTTCAATCTGCTCAATGGCCTCAATCTTGTCGGGATTGGCTTCAATTCCCTGCTGAGACACGAAGAACCCGAGAAGCTTGCCGGAGTGGACTCCAAACACGCACTTCTCGGGGTTAAGCTTGAGGTTGATCTTGCGCAGATTTGCAAAGGTTCCATCTAAATCTTGAATCAGAGTTGCTTTGTCCTTGCTTTTGACCACTATATCATCCATGTAGGCTTCCACATTTCTGTGTATTTGTGTCTCAAAAGCGTCATGTACTACCCTTGCAAATGTTGAACCAGCATTCTTCAAACCGAAGGGCATCCATACGAAACAGTATGTGCCACATGGAGTGATGAATGCGGTCTTCTCCTCATCCTCTTCTGCCATGAAGATCTGATGGTATCCTGAGTATGCATCAAGAAATGAAAGCAAATCACATTCGGCCGTGGAGTCAACAATCTGGTCAATGCGCGGCAAGGGAAATGGGTCTTTGGGACAAGCTTTATTAACATCGGTAAAGTCGATACAAAGCCTCCATTTCCCGTTTGCCTTGTGCACGACTACAGGATTGGCCAACCACGTAGGATGGAGCACTCCTCTGACAAGGCATGCTGCTTCCAACTTCTTGATTTCTTCTGCGATGAATTCTTGGCGCTCCACTGCTTGTTTCCTGACTTTCTGCTTGACAGGCCGCGCATGAGGACAAACGGCAAGATGGTGCTCGATTACTTTCACGGAACACGGGGATGTCGGGCGGTTGCCATGCAAACACGTCGGCGTTCGCCGCGAGAAAGCAACGGCGCTTTCCTATTTAGGGTCGAGAGTGGCACGATGGTGAAGGTACCACCGAGTGCCGTCCTCATTGGCGGACACCTTCTTGGTCTCTGGCGGAGCTGCCTTCGTTTCTTACACTTGCGGTGGAGCTCGATGGTGCGTCCTCGGCGGTAGCGCAGCACTCAAAGAGGTGCGCTTGCCGGAGTGGGCATCGAGACTCTTTGCGGACTTGGTCTTCTTCTTCCCCCCGGGAGCTTCAGCGGCAAGTGACTTGCGTTCTGCCACGGGTGCTGCTTCCCGGTAGATCTTGTCGGTGCAGATAAGAGCATCCTTCTTGTCGCCAGGGACAGAGATGACACTTATCGGGCCTGGCATTTTCAGCATGTTGTATGCATAGTGAGAGGCTGCCATGAACTTGGCGAGCGCTGGACGGCCGAGTATCCCATTGTAAGGCAATGGAAAATCAGCAACGTCAAAAGTGACCCTCTCCATCCTGAAGTTCAACTTCGCTGCCAAATGTCACCGCAGCGTGATCTTTCCTTCGCTTGCTCCTTCCGGATTGATTCCTTGGAATGTGCCGCCTCTTGAGCTCATTGTCGGGGATCCGGAGTTTCGGAGTACCGCGGAGGAGATCGAGGTTCAAGCCGGCCCGCCATCAACTAGCATCTTAGTGACCTTGAGGTTGCGGATAGTTGGTGAGACCAACATCGGCAAGCACCCGACCGCAGATTATGCGATCGGGGTGGTCCTCAATATCGAAGATGATAGGCGTCTTTGGACCATTTCGAGAGGCTTGCGTGACTCGGCGGGTGGTTACGCGCATTGACTTCCCGCACCTTTGCTTGAGCTGGCGGTGTGAAGTATCGCAGAAAGCACCGCCGTCAGCGCACAGACCTCTGTGGCTTTCGGAACTCCTGCTCATCGGTCTCATCATCATCCATATCTTCGTCGTCGTCTTCATCTTCATCCTTGTCGCGGCCGCGGGGAGGCCTGTCTCCTTGCCGCTGCTTAGCCTTGCCAGCGTCCTCCCCGGCCGGCGCTTCTTGCGGATCCTCGGTACCTTCTTGGGCCTTCTCCTTGTCGCGTCGCTCGTACTCAGCCTTCTGCTGCTCGACAAGCTGCTCGACCTTCTTGCAGCTCTGGAGATCATGGCCCTTGGTGCGGTGGATCTTGCAGTACTGCTTGCCGGAGCCGTCCTGCTTGTCGGCGGCCGCCACAGCCTCGGCTTCCTTGGCGCCACCTCCGTTGCTGGACTGCTCAACGACTAGCACATCTTTGCCTTTCTTCTTCCTGTTGTTCCGCCGCCGGTTTTTCCTTGCCGGGGCAGCATCCTCGCTGTCAGATCCTCCTGCTCCTGTATTCTCTCCGGGGAGTTTCCTTCCTTCCTCAGCATGTGTACACTTGTCGGCCAGGGCGTAGAGCTCACTGACGTCTCTGATCTTGCACATCGCCATCTCCTCCCGCATCCTGCGGTTACGCACGTTCTGATGGAACGCGCTGATGGTTGTGGCGGGGTGGACATCTGGGATGTTCTTGCTGTGCTTGGCTGAATCTCTGAATATACTTGCGCAGGGCTCTCCTTCCTTCAGGCGGCAGATGAAGGTCGCTCTCTTGGCCATGAGGCTTGTGGCCGCCTGTAAAGGCGCCGACAAACTGATGGCACAGATCCGCCCATGAGGATATGGAGTTGTCCGGCAAGTGCATGAGCCAGGATCTGACATTGGGCTTGAGCACCAGCGGGAAGTAGTTGGCAAGGATCTTGTCGTCGCGCCCCCCGGCAGCTTGCACCGCGATGGTGTAGATGCTGAGGAACTCCGACACATGCAACCTGCCGTCGTACTTCTCGCAATGCGTCGGCTTGAAATTCTTTGTGCTTGGCCCTTTGGACTTGCCGCAGCTCACGAGTGAGCGTGGGGCAACCTACATCGTCAGGAAAGTCGCTGGTTTCCTGGCGCATGCATGTCGACAGCGGGCCCAGTAGCGCTGGTCGATTGACGCCGCGCTTCTCTTGATGCTCGATCGCGATCGGCGTCCTCTTGCTGTCGTTCGTGAAGAACTTGGCACTGATTGCGACGAGCTCGTGGATCTGATGACGCGGTGGAGTCATCGAGGTGGATCCGGCGAGTCAGCGATCTTGGCCTTCGGGGCGGAGAGTTCATGATGATTGCACCCCCACCGGTTTTGTCGCCATCGGCTCGCGCCTGGCGATCTTGCCGCGGCGGCGATGTAGCCGGCTGCCATGGAGGGTCGCCGTTGGAGAAGCCGATGAGACTCTGAATGGTGGCCCTCCATTCGTTGATCTTGTCCGCTGTTGGAGGGTAATCCAGGAGAAGTTGAGCTCGTGCCAAAGCTTCTTCCGAAGTTTTGGGTGGCGGTGGCGAACGGTGCGAGGAGCGGGATATGCTCGGACTTCTAACTATGTTAGAAGGAGCAGCATCCCGTCCGGGCGACCGTGTCTTGCTCGTGCCAGCATGTTGGCGTGCATGCTGGTCTTGAGCATCCCGAGATCCACCAGCTCGATCTCGGTCCAACGAACGTATGGTACCGCGAGTACCATGGCGCTGCTTGTCGATCCGCGCCTCTGAGATGGGCGCGGTGCATGTCTGACGCCGAGGTTTGCGCAACCTTGTCCTTAGACCTGGCGGCGATGTGAGCTCCTCGTCGGCGCCCGTTCCTCGCGGCGTCTACCCCACCACCCATTTGCTCCGGTGGCGGTGGGATTGACGTGGACGGAGCAGCCACCTCCGAAGCCTTCTTCTTCGGTGGCATGTCGATGAAGATGATGAAGAAGATGAAGATCTAGCTCGCGTGAACGCCGGATCGGGTTCACACAACCTCGACACCCCCTACCTGGCGCGCCAAAGATGTCGTGGGAACGAACACCTATGGGACCGGAGCCCCTTTCGGTTCGGCGGGGGGCGGAGATCGCACGAAGAGCGGATCGAGGCGTAGCACACGAGCGGTTTACCCAGCTTCAGAGCTCTCCGGAGAGATAATACTCCTACTGCTGCTTTGTGGATTGTATTGTGTTCTTGCTCGGGAGCGCTGAATGCTACATTACACTCTAGCTGCTAACGAGACCGAGCGTGAGCATATTCTGGTTTCCAACCCCCTTTCACATTGCGCATGGGCCTCCTTTTATATGCTCAAGGGGTCACCGACAGGTGGCAACGCATGCAAGGGTAAAACTGGAAAGGAATTGTGGTTGGTACAACTACCTGAACAGTGTATCCTACCTAACCCTGACGGCAGGGGACAAGGGCATTAAATGCCCGTCTGTGTCGCCCAAACAGTGCAGAAAAGGGACCATCAGGGGCGTCACCGTTCGCCACGATGGCAATCTTGTCAGCGTCGCTTGCCACCTCGCACCGCTGGCTGCATAGCCTCTCGCCACGCGCGCCTGGAAAGGTCCTATGGTGACACATTGATGGATGCGCTGGAGCGTGGGTACAGAGTGGTAGCTTGCCGCGGCAAGCGCCTTGCCACGGTCGTTGTCTTGTCGCGCCCGGAAGCTTGTCGCTCACCGGGCCTTGCCGGGACGCGCGGCGCATCGCGGCAAGTTTCTTGAGATGCCTTGGTTGGCCTTCCCGGCAAGCTCCTCTTGCCGGGGCCTTGTCTCCTTGGCTTAAACACTTTGTTCTTGAATGGCTCCAAAGGAACCACGGAGGACCTTGGCGGTCACCCGGCAAGCCTTGTCGCGGGACGCTGCGACTGCCCGTGCACAAGTTCATGATACTAAGGTACCCCTACTTTAGTACACCGACACACATGGTAATGGACATGTACTAAAATCATTGGAAAGTAGTAAAAATATTTTGCAACTAAAAACGGGCGTCAAATTCAATAGTAAAGCACAGTGTGTTTTGCAGTAAATATTCTACACTGTGTTACGATTCAATTATGGGTTGATTCTTTATGGTAATACACCTAGCACTTGGTGTTAAAAATGAAAAACTGTTTTATCACCCACTACTACAGAGAGGAGATTTGATAGTAAACACTATGTAATTTATAGTAATAATGGCAAACTTCCTTACGGCTCAATTTTGGATTGGTTCCTAATGGTAATACAAGAGGTGTTCCATGGTAATTTGGTAGTTTCGATTACCACCAACTAGTAGAGGAGGAGTCCCCTGCGGATGGAACTAATTAGCGGTTTCATGGGTGGAATTAATTAGCGGTTTTGTTCACCTGGAGTAGCCAGAGCGCATAATAAGTTACAATACGCTTAGGCATATATATATATATATATATATATACATCTGGGCTATTCTGTTACGTGTAACAGAATATTATTCTGTTACCCTCTCATCTCGGCGTAGTTCACAGACTTGGGTAGCGTGTTTTCAACAAGAACTGATCTTCCTGCGTGCACGACGAACGGAAACAAGGGATGCAACGTGGAGCTTCCGGTCGTTCTCTGGCGCGATGCTGCGGGCCATTCGTTGCTAGAGGAGACATGTAAGGGGTTCCGCACGTGCGCGCGCTCAGCTGGATGTGTTTTGTGATCTGTAGTCACCGGAGGTGATGGTGTGGTCATTTTGGCGGCGGACGTGTTTTTCGGCGTCAGTGTTTACTGTGGTGTTCGCGGGCCTCAAATTACGTCGTGTTTGTCGTTTTTTATGTGAGAATTATCGGTATGTTATATTTTTTTGAGATTATTTTCATCTGTAATTCATGATTACAAGTTTGGTGTTCTTGGTCGTTTTCGACGCCCGCCATGGAATTTTATTCTTCTTTTTCTATTTTTTTACTTTCGAATTGGTGTTGCAGGGAGAGATATAAGGATTGTATGAAAAGATTTGTGTTGTTAATTTTGCTTTTTTGAGTTGTTTCTACCCCGGATTCCCATGTTATTTTGTCGTTGGCGGAGGTGGTGTATGGCGGCTGACTGTAAGCTGCGATTTCTTGTAATCTGGTAAAACTGCGTAATTGATTTGCATGTTTTTCAGTGTTGTTTTGAATTGCTGCCGTATGTGTAGTTGGACTGCTGCGTGGCAAAGTTTTATTACTGTGTGTTGACATTGGCGCCGCACTGATGGCTCTGCACTTTGATTATAAAGCCCGAGCCCTCTGTCAGTCTCATTCTACGAGCTGCAACCAAAGAAAAGGGGGGATGGATCCTGAGCTGGGAGAGGTCACAGAGGAGGAGGGGGACCCCATAGATGTGAGGGTTGCAGTAGCTGAGCAGAGGAGGAGGAGGCGCAGGCGCAGGCAGATGGCGCGACTTGCTGCCGAGGAGGAACTGGAGGTAGAGTTCAATAGGCGGCTTGCGCGTGAGGTGATGGATACTTACAACTCTTATGAATTGGAGCTTCTTTTCCCAGAGGGCAAGGGAAGGAACCATATTCAGATCATTAGTTGGGCTAGGGCGAGAGCAGCCACGGCTCCACATCCATCCACCAGGGCAAAATGGCGTCGTTTCTTTGATCGTTATGACTGAAGTAGTGAACATAATGTTTTTAAGATTTTTGTTGTGGGGGAGCAGATGTTCGAATGACAAAATGAATTCAACTTGTTTTTGTTTCTGAATGTGTTGTTTTGTCTACATATGTTCGACATGTGCACCTTTGAACTGCTTGTTTTTCCGAAGTTGAACTGATCTGCGGTCAAATGTTGCATGGCTTGTGTAATAACTATTTCCTACCAGCTGGCTGCCCATCTTCCTATTTTATTATTTTTATAATCTGCGAGTGTCCCTGACTGTAAACGCTATCCATCTATGTGGTGTTGTGTGGCCAAGTCTTCCCCATCCCTTTTCTTCCTTCTTCCAGAATCAGATCTAGGTTGCTCTCTCTTCTCTTCGTCGCCTTTTTTCTCCGTTCCTGTGTGTTCCATGGAGGACTGTTCATGCGGATGCCTGGCAAAGATGGCGCGATAGGCGATAGCCAGTGTGTACCACTCGGTTTGGAGCTCACTCGAGCTCAACAAGTGGGCAACTTTCTTGTTTGTTGTACAGCAACCATGGATTTCGTACACCCTATGTTAGTCGGCTGACGGATGGTGACTTGAAGGAATCATGGGTATGTGTTTCTATTCGTTTTGGTTCCTACTTTCTTGATGGTTTCTGTTTGAATCGCATGGACTGGATCTGCAGTTTTGTCTAATGAATAGCTTATCTATATTTTTTTAATTTGGTTTTGTGAGATTTTAACAGTAGGGATTTCTGTGTGTATTTGTTCATTACTTAAAAGTATTTTAAGCATTTTTTGTATAATCCCTGATCTGTTTATGAATAGATGTTTTTACTGTAGGTGTATTGATTTGTATATTTCTTGATTTAGTCGGTTCACATGTCTAGTTAGTTTTGTGTAATTGTTCTGGTTCAGATTTTCTCCATTTTAGTTTGTTATACAAATCGTTCCTATATCTGTGTAAAAATTCAGTTATGTCAGGTGTTGATTTTGTTTTGCACTGCCATGCCCATTTGCAGAAAATGTCATCGAGGATCCGGATTGTTGCTCCTAGGTCCGGTGTTCTGAATATGAAGACTTCAGACAAGAATGGGTATCAGTTGATGGATGTTGCCTACCACATTGACTTTGATGGTTGCATCAACCTAACTACCGGGTGGAAGGAGTTTGTTGCTGAGTCTGGATTTGAGGATGGTGATGTGGTTATGGTTATGTTCTCGAGAGAAGACGACTCTCTGACGTTCAGAATTTATGTGCTATAGGTTTAAATGTGGCAAATGACGCCGGTTGTGAGATTTGCGTGTGGTTGATTATGTTGCAGTATTTTTTTCTTTTAAAACATTTGCATGTGAGATGGTTGAATTGTATGGTATTATTAGAATTGTATGGAACTAGTTATGTAATATTTTTCCTATTGTTCTGCTTAAGTATAGTTGTCTTTATTTATACATTGTTTATATTAGTTATGGAACAATTTCTATAGTTGAACTGATGGGCATCCTTTGTTTTGGCTGATATATTTTTCATGTTCATAACTTCATGAGCGATGCTATCTGCTGATGAGTTTTAGAACCGCTTTTTGTTATTGAGTTTTGCTGAACTTACATCCTGTTATAGATAGTCTTGATCTATTTTAGGGTGTCAATTACCAATCAAATTTGTTTGTTGTATAATTTTTTTCTTACTTCTTTACATGAATTTTGTAGCACATTTTTCTTTTTTTATAAGATGAATAATGATAGTTTTGGTATTTTATAAAATTAAAAATATTTAATCTTAAGCTGCACAGTACTATTTTTTGTACTTGAACCTTATGAATTGTAGTAGTTGAACTCGTTTTGAAATTTTTATTTACAGCGGGTGTAGTTACACCCATTTCTCATATACTACTATGTGGTAGTATATATACTACTTTATCATTTTTAGTATGTTCATATACTATATCTAAGATACTCCAAAGCGAGTTATGTGAAAAATTGCATGTGAGCCCATGTTTTTATCATATTTGTGAAAATACGTACATATTTATGCGTAAAAAGAAGTATGCTAAAATATACTACATACTACCAAAAAATAGTATATATACCACCTAAATATTCTTACATACTACATACTACGCATACATACACTGCATGCAGTAGATACTACCTAAAAGCGTTACAAAATAAAATGGGTGTAACTACACCCGGTAGTATAAAAATTTGTCCTATATATATATATATATATATATATATATATATATATATATATATATATATAAATATATATATACACACACACACACACACACACACACACTTACCATTAATATGTGTTTGAACTTTTTACAATATTTTTGTTTGTTAACTGATTTTTTCTTTGTGAGTTTTTTAAAAATTATCTGCATTTTTTATTTCTTGTGAATTGTATGGTATTATCAAAATGGTTTGGAACAAGTTATGTAATGTTTTTCCTATTGTTCTGCTCAATTATAACTGTTTTTTATACATTCTTTATATTAGTAATGGAACAATTTCTATAGTTGAACTGATGGGCATCCTTTGTTTTTGACAGGTATATTTTTCATGTCCATAACTTCATGAGAGCGGCGCTATCGCTGATGATTTTTTAGAACCCTTTTTGTTATTAAGTTTGTTGAACTTACATTCTGTTAATGATAGTACTCATCTATTTTATGTTGTCAATTACCAATTAAACTTGTTTGTTGTATAATATTTTTTCTTACTTTTTACTTGAATTTTGGAGCACGTTTTTCCTTTTTTTATAGATGAATAATGATAGTTTTGGTATTTTATAAAAAAAAATCTTAGCTGCACAGTACTTATTTTTTGTACTTGAACCTTATGAATTGTAGTAGTTGAACTTTTTTGTAAATTCGTTTCTGAAATTTTTATTTACAGTCTTATATTTTTTATTTTTTTACTTCTTACCATTAAGATGTGTTTGAACTTTTTTACAATATTTTTGTTTATTAACTTAGTTTTTTAAAAAAAAATTATCTTCATTTTTTATTTTTTGTCGTGCGTGATCTACTGGATTTTTGTAATGGGGTGAAGCACTTTGTTGGGCCATTATCTATCTTAGGGGTGTGGGTGCGTGGGGGCGGAACATGACTTGCCCCAAGACCGCACTGCATCTTAGAGGCATAGTTGTCTTGACACATCTTCCTTGTATGGACTTTGCCCCATTATCTATTTTAGGGGTGTGGGTGCGTGGGGGACATGACTTGCCCCGCACCGCACTGCATCTGAGAGGCATAGTTGTATTGACACATCTTCCTTGTATGGACTTTGCCCCATTATCTATCTTAGGGGTGTGGGTGCGTTGGGTGGAAACAGAATAACGCCTTTGCACATCAAGCAAGCGCCTTGCCCAGCGTTAGCCACGAGGTTGAGCCGGGGGGTACCCCTCCCCATCCGGCGAGGCCGAGCGAAGACGAGCCATAGCGGTGGCGATCACGGCATGCAGCGGCGTCGCATGCGGCAATCCGTAACATGACTTGCCCCCATTATCTTATCTTTATTTTTAAGGGGAATAACCAGCACCGTTATGAATTATTTTTTCATTTGTACTTTTTTGATAATTCTTTCTGTACTGTTGTGTGTTATTATTTGTACTTTAGCCGTTTGTTTTCTCCATCTATATTAATTTTTTATTTTGTATTTGATTATTAGTATTATCTTTTGTAACTGGCCAGAGATAGTGGGCTTCGCCACGGTTGTGGGCTTTAGCCGTCTGTTTTCTCCCACTCATCTTTTAACCCTCCCACTCACCTTTTAACCTCCGATCTTCCCCGTTCCGCTCCTCTCCTGTCCTCAAATCGGCTCCATCTTCGTTCCCCTCTTCTTCTTTTCTCAGAGGGGGAGTTGCTAGTCCTGTTTCACCGCGGGAGCGTCGGCCGGAGGGTTCAACCCCAGGGATGGAGGTCCGGGTGCTCTGTTTTGTTCCTTTTTGCTCTGCCATTGACTTTTCTTGCGTCCTCTTATGTTAAAATTTTCTCTCCATTTCTTATATGTTGCTCTCTTTGCTGTCCCAGGCTGCACTCGCTAGGGTTCCTTTGCTGTTGAACGAGCATTAGGCGGTAGTAATCTTTGGATTGCGTGGCGGATTTTGTGTTTGCTGGTAAGAGTTTTTCTTTTTCTATGGCGTGCTTCGTTTCTGAAATAGTTCAAATCCCTAATTGTTGTTCATGTGTCTTGCAGACCTGGTTCGACAGATTTTAGGACTGTAGATTTCAATGGGTACATCATCCAATCCGGACAAATTGAATGCAGGTGATTTTCCCTGTATTTTGGATGATGTTTTAACAAATCTGGTTTTTAGGTTATGCAGTTGTTGTCGTATCGACTTTATAAGTTGTATGTATTTTGATATGTGTTAATTTTGTCCTGGATTGTATGGTGCGTATGGTTTTGGCAGTTGATGCAACCTGCAGACAGGTTGTAGTACTTATCACCATGTGTATTTTGAGCTGCTGTCTGGCATTTGAATAGGTTGTAGTAGTCGGTGAAGAACTAGTATGGTGTTGAAAGAGTTGTGTTTTCGAAGTTTGTTACGCAAGTGGTGGGTTCATATTTGTTTTATTCGGTGAACTTGTAGTGTTCACATAGTTGAACTGATTGATTGTTCTTGTACTTTTTGCTAATTATGATGTTGTTGCGAGATGTTGGAGTGTCGGTGCCTCCTGATTCGACAAATCGAGCGCTTTCAAGATCTTGTGAATGTTATTTTGAGACACCAAATCCTCTAGAAGAACTTGCGAATGTTCTTTGGTGTTTCCTTATATTTGCTCTTTTTATCAGCCTTTAATACATATATATGCTTAGTTTCATCGGTTGTTCCTTTTTGTTTGTGTCGATGGTATCGCTTTATTTATTTTTGTGTGCGCAATGTTAATTGTGTTTTAATTTTTATGTGCATGGTTATGTTATTGGTTTATGCGATTAATGACAGCCATGGTGTTCGGAGGATATTCTTGATGTTGTTAAAGATATTAATGATGGGATGTATTCATAACGTTGATGATGGTGATGGCAGCTTGCGGTTATGCATTACTTAGTCTCAAAGTGTTGATGGCACTAAGCTCATTACCCAAGTGAGGATGTTCCTATGCGATTCTGTTCGAGGATGAAAGGATAAGAAAGAAGAAGTATGAATTCTAGAAGAGGAAGGAATTGGAGCAGCGTCAAAAGGCTGCTGTGCGCGAAAGTAATGTTGATGTTGCTCAAGCTCCTAAATGTGTAGGCGATGAAGGTGGTGGCGCGGGGTTTTCAACTGTTCATGCGGATCTCATGGAAGTGACATGCTGTGAAGACAAACTTGATGCAAACTCGGTTGGCGCAAGTGTTTGATCGTGATGGAGTTAAGGAGAAGAAAGATGTTTTGAAGAGGAAGATGTCGGATCGAAATCCACGAGGGCACAGAGGCGTAGCCCGTGTGAAAGCTGGTCCCCAACTTTGGTAGTAGCAAAGCTGATCGGATAGTGTTCTTTGTGAAAATTGGTCCAAGCACACTTGGTGGCTCCGCTGTTAAATCGTAGTCCATGAGGTTTGACAAATAAAAGCCTTCTTCGTCTCCTTTTCAAGAAGCGGTCTTTGTTGAAAGAAAATAAGAAGCGTAAAGTTCATCACGCAAAGGTGAACAAAGGTGGGAAGAAGCGTGCTTGTGTTGAAGTGAAGATCTTGCATCTGAAGAAGATGATATTGAAGTTGATTCGAGAAGATGAATTTGCGATGGTATGTGTTTTGTCTTGCATGTGACTTGCTAGTTGTACTTGCAATGATTTTAATTGTGTTTGGGCTGGTATCTTTGGCGGTGAGGCTTGTCAATGTTTGCATCTATTTTGATTGTGTAATCGATGTTGTTTTAATAGTTGTACTTGTTCAAACTTTTCTTTGTTTTACTTGCCTTAATATGCTTGTTTTGTTTCCTATATTCATTGTTTTGCGATGGTATGTGTTTTGTCTTGCATGTGACTTACTAATTGTAATTGTAATGATTTAAATTGTGTTGGGGCTGGTATGTTTGGCTAGGTGAGGCTGGTCATTGTTTTCATCAATCGAGAGGTGGTCTTGATGTTGTTTTAATAGTTGAACTTGTGTAATCTTTTTTTACTTACATTCATATGCTTGTTTTGTTTTCTATATTCATTGTTTGCGTGGTAAATGTTTTGTCTTGCATGTGACTTACTAGTTGTACTTGCAATGATTTAATTGTGTTTGGGCTGGTATTGCGGCGGGTGAGGCTAGTTATTGTTTGCATCAATTGAGGGTGGTACTGATGTTGTTTTAATAGTTGAACTTGTGCAATCTTTTTTTTTTTACTTGCATTCATTTCCTTGTTTTCTTTTCTATATTCATTTTTTAAGGTGTGTCTTTTTTGTTTTCATTTACAGCCTGTTAGCGTTATGAGTCCGGTCAAGCCGGTGGGAGGCAATGCTGGAAAAGTTGTGTTGGATAAAGGTGACCAACGGAAATTG
The DNA here is from genome assembly GCA_021437245.1 of Aegilops speltoides. Taxonomy (NCBI): domain Eukaryota; kingdom Viridiplantae; phylum Streptophyta; class Magnoliopsida; order Poales; family Poaceae; genus Aegilops; species Aegilops speltoides. The sequence goes on along the minus strand of CM038145.1, from coordinate 386,455,191 downwards.
AACTTAACTGTGCGATGTTCGTTGAAAGAGGTTGAAGAATGTGCTAAATTGCTCGAGAGTCGGCATGTGGCTAGGGTTCATGCATCTGGTTTTGGTTCTATTTTCAAGTGGAGGGTGAAGTCTAACATTTCCCGACCTCTGATGGGAGTTTTGTACCTAAGGATAGATTGTGATACAATGACTCTTGACATGGGTGAGGCTAATAAGAAGCTTCGCATCACTAGCGATGGAATACAGCAATTATTTGGTTTCCCTCGTGGTGGTGGATTCTGCGCCAAGGCCGTCGGAGGGCCGGATATGACAACGCTCGATGAAGTTAAGATCGGAGCTTGACATTAGCGAGGACAAAGATATCAAGACAAAGGATTTGAGGAATAAGCTCAAGGTGCTCGTCAAGGATCCTAGCAAAGATGACCTTGCTCAAAGTGTTCTTCATGATTGTGTTTATGAAGGTTGTGTTGCTGGTTACGCGCGTGTTTCGAGAAAAGGCAGCAATGTTAGAGGTCTCGTCTTTGAGGACATGGCTAATATGGATTATTGCTAGTTGATGGTTGATGAGCTTAGAAGGGCTGTTGCCAAGTACCAAAATGGTGATACCATGGGAAGGCAATCACAGTCGTGCCATAGGGCTGTACTAATGTACCTTGACCGCCTTATCCGTGGCAAGACCATGAACTGACATCGAGTCCCCGCATATGTTTCATGGATCTGCCAAGCTTTACGATCTGGTTGATCAGATTTGATAAAAAAGGCAATCAGCGATCCAAAGACTTGGGTGTTTGGGAAGCTTCGGTGAGTTTTGTTTGGTTTGTGTCTTGTAGATCTTTTTTAATTTAGGTATAGCTATTTTTTGTTGTCTTTGGACATGTGTCTTTGTAGAGTTATCTGTTTATATTTTGTATGGTTTAGGTATGGTTTTTAGTACTATTGTTTCTTGTGTGGTTGAACTGAATAACTTTGTTCAAATGGCTCATTGGTAAATACTAACAAATTGGCAATGACAGCTAAAGTTTATTAGTGGTGTTGATTTTAAATCTGTTAATATCATGATTTATTTTTCCCTATGTGTTGCATTGATTGATTAACTATTTTTCCTTTTTGTTTGTAGTGGAAAACTCAAGAGGAGGTTGTTTTTTTCGAGTGTATAAGCGGCGATCCACGGAGATGCCGTCGTCTCGAGTTCAAGTTTTCATCTATGTCCGATGAGTTGAGGATGGTCGTGGTGTTGAGGGTCTTGGTTATGCCCCCGCCCTAGTAATGCTAGTGCTTCATAGAGGCGGGGTTTTGGTATTGATGTTGTTGTTTCAGCGTTGGAGCGCGCTGAGCATATCTTAAGTAATGTGTGTTCTGAGCTGCAAAAGGTACCAACGACAGTTGAGCATTTGAGCTGTATCAATGGTATCCTTCCTGAAGGTCATCAATTTAACGCTGAGGAAGCTGTTGACTACATTGAGATGGAGATAATTTTAATCGGTGATATGCGTGACGGTGCCGCTAATCTAGTTCGAGCTCGGTTAAATCGTTGAACAACATGAAGCATTTCGAACTACATAAAACTCTCGCTGCAAGCCATATGAAGAAAGTGCAAATCTTGTTATCAAGCGGTTTGAGCGAGGATGAGGCTCTTGCCACCTGGCGAGCAGGCTGGTGATGGTACCGAGGCTAACGTTTTTATCACAAAGCGAATGATGTTGGCTTTGGCGCCACGATGTTGATGTGAGTCGATCCTCGGTGTTTGCAATTTTACTTTGTTGACCTTTGTCGGTGTTGTAGTTGAACTTCCTTATCTTCATCTATTTATTAGTAATTTTCTTTCATGCAGATTGATCGGGATGAGGCTGCTGGCACCGACAGTAGGGTCGATGATCGTACTGAGGCTAATGTTTACGATCGGCATCTGACGATGTTGGCTTGCAGCACCTGTTGTTGATGTGAGTCAATCCTCATTGTTTGTATGTTTTTACTATGTTGTTCTGCTTTGTCGATGTTGTAGTCGAACTTCCTGATCTACATCTGTTTATTAAATTTTCTTTTCATGCAGGAGACCAGTCATAATGTTGAGGCTGATGTTGACCGTGGAGTTAATGATCCTTCCACTGATAAGTGCAAGGTTATTTTTATTTTCATTGTGTTTTTCTTGAATTTTCATGCGCACCAATGTGTCTTGCTTGTTCATTTTCTATCCCACCGTTTAGAGTTTGCAAGGGGTAGCTACCTTTTTGTTATTGTTGTTTTAATTCCTTGTGTTTATTGTTGCTCATAATAGCATTGTTTTTTGCCTCATTACATTTTGAATCGGTGCTATTGTTGGTGATGAGCCTTGTTTGCCGTTGGTGATGTTGCTTTGAATGTTAGCAGCACAAGTTCGATGATGTTGTAGTGAATGCTTCCAAGGTTTATTTTTCTGCACCTCTTTGGTAGTTTATTTTTATTGTTACTTTTGTTCATATTATTCACTTTTTCTGAATTTTTATATTTAAATCGATTATTGATGTTGAACATGGGGTTGTCCTTAGTGGTGGAGCTGATGCTCGTGATGCTCCATTGAGTAGTGGGCGCAATGTTGGTACCAAAGTTGTTGATGAGGATCTTTGGTGCTGCCGACATACTTGATTCAAATCGCTTTGGTGTTGGTATTCTGGGAATGAGAATGTTTACGGTTGTGAAGATTTGCCGGAGAATTTCCGCTTTGGAGGTCTTGATTACGGTGATGCATTGCAAGATGCTTCTAGCGTGGAGGAGGTGCCATCCGAGGATGATGATTTACTTCTGTCAATTTCTTCTGACCCCTTGACGCAGGAGGCGCTCTTGTCGTCGAGGATTTTCTTTCTCTGAGACCACGAAAGCGCAGCAATATTGGTGTCCTCTCAAGATGTCCCATCGTCAAACCACTGCCCGGAGGCATAATGGCCTCATCACAGGAACTACCGTCGTCGTCAAACCACGATAGTCCGGTAATCACTTGTAAATTGGGCGTACTTCTCAATTTTGGCATTTTGGACATGTTCTCTTGTAGTTGTTGAACTTATTATTTTCTTCATTTTCTCCAAGCGAAAACTGATAATGTTGTTAAGGTTGATACATTTTTCTTTCTTTATTACGAGGTTGCATACGAACCGTACTAAATGGTTAGTTTGGGATTTTGCCGTTCCATTTTTGTCGCTTTTTTTCTCTCGTATGATTATTATTGTTGTTGCGATAGTTTTAATTCATGTAATTTTTTGTGTTTTTCTAGTCACAAGCCGATGTTTCAAAATAAAGAGTGTGATGCCAGTGTTGGTTCTATTGCTAAAGCGTGTGTCCCCACTGGCGTGCTCAACTCAGACAGTGCTAATGTTGTTTTATATTCTCTACGTGAGAAGTACCGAGACACTGACAAGTTGATAGTTCCCAGATGGGTGACGGTCAGTATTTTGCTTTTTTGTAAATAGGATGATAACTTGTTTTGCCAATTTTCTAACTGTTGTTGTTCTTTTTGTATAACAGACCAAGATCCGTGATGGAAATATTGATTCCAATGTGTTAAACTGGTTCACGAGATCAGGTGCTGATGGTTTCGACCAAATAGGTGAACTTGGACTTTTTGTACTCATTAACTAGAACTGTCATGTTTTCTTTGCAGTTTAGGGAGGTGTGGGAATGAACTTGATTAGCCTGCTTTTACACCTATACTTATGGATGATCTGTGCTTTTTATTAAAGATGCACTTATTGTTGCAAGGAAACTGAACTGATATGCTTGTTCCTCAATTTCGGGCGGTGGATATAATTTCTTTATGATTATGTGATTTTTTGTTTGTACTTCTGAATTTCAATTTCCCTCTTTTATTTTATTGTTTGGAGGCTGAATTTTTTGTTTCATTATGATTTGGTAAATTCATTTTTCCTCTGCGATTTTTTTTTAGCTTCTTTTCCCTACATTTGATCCGCCATCATTTGTGGCTACCATGAAGTCTAGCGAAGCATCTGGGCATTGGTGCTTGGTTGTTCTGAATTTGAGGTTCCGTCGTTTCGAGTGTCTTGATTCACTCCGTGATGAAACCTGGGGGGATGCAGTTAGATTCTTAAGGAATATGACAGATAATATAAAGAAGCTTTGGAGGGAGGCCAGTGTAGACATGGCCAAACCATTCTCACCAGTGCATATCGATGGTTTCTCTTGCGAGTTTGTGCGGGTGCCTCAGCAGGAAAACACGTGAGTATCCGTTTTTTAATGATTTTTGCTGGTTGTTTTTGTTGCTGGGTGGATGTTGTTCCTGTATTTTTTGGATTTTGTGTTGTACCATTTTTTGTTTTTTCCTTTGTTTACAGGCATGATTGTGGATTATTTATGCTACAAAACTGCAAGACCTATTATTGCCGGGAGGATGGTGTAATTGAAATGGTCGATTACAGCCATGAAGACATTCTGACATTAGGAAGACTTTGCTGTACACCTGCGCAACTAGCGATGTGTTTGATGTTGACTTCCGGGGTTTGTTTGGCATCGAACCTTCTACGTGTGCATGGACTTTTGTATTTTTTTGCAGCTTGTACTTCTCTATTTTGGTACTATCATGAAATATGTATTTGAACTTACGCTTTGTGTGGTCTTCCTTTTTTTATTTTTTTCAGGTGAGTGGCTGGATCTTAGTGAGCATGACTACAGGTTCTTTGGTAGCCAGTTCTCGGAGCTCGAGCACGTAGCTATTGATCTTAGCTAGGGGCGTTCTCCCGAAAAGACAAGATCTGGTGTTGTGAAGGGGCGGTTGGGAGCTCTAAGAAGTTCTACAGCTGCTTGTGCAGAGAGCCCTACTACACCCAAGAATCCCATTGTCGAATTGATAGACAGCGATGATGATGTGTTTGACAAGATTGCTAGCATTGGAAGAGTCATGAGGAGTGCCGCTGCCAAAGGTTTATCTCCCCTTGCTGGAATAGTGGGTCGTAGAGCTGGTGGTGCTAGGAAAGATCCTGCTTTGGAATCTGGCAATGTTGTAAGCCCGAAGCGTGCGCCCAGAGCTCCTATAAAGTTTTGCTCCCACAATGCGGCTTCACCCTCATAAATTCCCTCACCTGGACAAGGCTCGCAGGTTGTATAAGTTGTTGCTTAGTGATGAATGGCGTGAGAAGTATGCCGAGTGAGTATCTCTCATTATTTTTCCTCTTCTTTTTCTTTTGTTGTTTGTAACTGCAAGGTAAATATGACCTGAACTGTTCCTTTTTCTACAACTCGAACTGCTATGAATGCTTTATCTTGCTTCTCCTTCTTTTTGTTCTTGTGTGTGTTGCAGGAATACATTCTCAATGATACCTCAGCCTGATGGAAACGTAACTGACTTCACTAGGAATCACATCTGGGAACTTTTCTCACCTGGGCAAATGATGGAGGGTGATGTAATGGACTTCCTCATTGACGATTGGAAGCAAGATCCTGAGAGAAATGGTGATTTTGCATCTGGGAAAAGGATATTGCTGAGTCCATATTTCATCTCGGTAATCAATCAGATTTGTTTCTTTCTGTTGAACTAGACTGCCTATTTGTTTTTACGAGTTTTAATAATACTTTTGCTTGTTGATCCTTTACCGTTATCTATTCTCTATTTTGGCTTTTTTGCAGGTTGTGCTTGATTGTTCTTTTACGAGGACGAAAATAAAGTGTTTAATGTGGAGAGTGCAGCGAGAGATTTCAAGAGCTATGTTAAAGCTAACGAAGACTTGCTCAGTGCCGACCTTGTGAGATCTACTAGCTGATTTTTGGTTTTTATTTTTTTTTTGTGATGCTGGTTTTTATTTTGAATATTTAACATCTCTTTTTTGGTCATTTGTTTTTAGATCATGATGCCTCTATTCAAACCTATGGTTTTATCAAAGGATAGGAAAGTGAACCACTATTCCTTATATGTCATGAATCGGTACCGAAGTAGCGTTGACATCCTTGACTCTTTACCTTATCCGAAGAACCACCGTCCTTCGAAGAACACCTATCACAAAGACTGCGAGAAGATTGTGAGTCACATTTATGATCTGTACTGGATTAATATTTCTTCATCTTTGTTTCTGCTTTTTTCTGAGACCTAAAACTGTGTGGGTTGTTTTGTTTTTTTACAAATTTCTAGAATGGTCAAAGTAATGAAGGTTGTGTATGGTGATGCTCAGTACAATGCGAGCAAGCAGCCCAATTGGGAGCTGTTTGCAAAGAAACCAACGTTTGTCAAGGTTCCAGTTCAAGGGGAAAATGAATGTGGCCATTATATGCTGAAGTATGCGGGATGCTATGATGGTGAAAAGATCATTGAGAACATTCGAGATTATGACGTGGGTTCTTGTTGAGCTTTTCTCTTTTTGTTTTGGGCTTATTGTGGATCCTTTTTTTATGTTTCATGATTTTTGATAATTTGTTCTATTGTTTTGCAGCCACGCATTGTTGATTGGAACGCTGAGGATCTGTATAGAGTTGTGTTCAACCGGAATAGCTAGCTTGTGGTGACGGAGCTTCCCAAGGAGGTTCAGGCTTTGGCTCCTGATGCATAGGAGAAATGGTCATCATTTGCATAGTGAATGGGATAGTTGTGTGATATATCTCTTGAAAACATTGTAGGCTCTATTTGTAGTGTTTGATGTCTTGTCGAGTACTATGTAATAACTAGCATATTTTGTGTTGTGTTTAAGTGTGGCACAATGTTTAACAAACTTTTTTCCATGATGATTGTGTGGTTGAATAGCTGTTTCACTTGTGTATGTTTCATCGGGAATTCATTTTGGTTAAGTTTTATTTTTTGTACTGAAGGCTTATATACTAGTTGTACTGAAGGCTAAGTGTATTTATGAATTGTTGCTGAGAAAGTGAGATTTATTTTATTTTTATCTGATTCCAACCTAAGTTGGACCTTTATAGTTTCTGTACTCTCGTTTCCTTGTACTTATGATATAGTTCTGTTAGTACTAATTTGCAATCTCATTCAGCGTAAGGCTTTTAAAATTTGGTGCCAAATTTTTGTTTGAACTTATTGAACTTTAGCAGTTGAACTTCATAGTACAAGTTAAAGCACTGGTTTAAATTAGCTACGTTTAAGAGATAGCCCTATTAAGTTCAAAACTACTTCTTTCTCAAGGCATTAATTGGTATCATCATAGCACTTAACGAATAAACTAAGTTGTGCTGAGATTTCAATTGTGCTAGTACTTTGATTAATTATATACTTTTTGTGTTGTTTGAGGCTAGTACATCTTCTCTTTGTGTTTCTTGTGATTTTTCTCCTTTGTTGAACTTATATCTTTTTGATTTAGTTTTTGGCCTTCTTTTTTTCTAGATTGTGGTTCTTCTCAAGGAAATGTTTGGTATAATCCTAGCACTTGCCGTATAGTCTTAGTTGTACTGAGATTTCAGTTGTATTATTACTATTATTCTTAGTGTGTCCTTTGTTTTTGGGAATCTGAACCAAGCTTCCGTTCCTTTTTATATTTTGTAGAATGAATGTACGTGTGTTCAAGTGTACCAGAACTTTTAGTCCTAGCATGCTAGTTACTAGGAAATACGTACTGATGGTTCTTTGCTTTTCCTCTTGCAGTACTTAGTGAATTTCTAATTTCTATTTTAGCATGATGCTTTTAGTACTGAATGTTGTCCCTGACCGAAACTTAGTTTTTTAGTGTTCTTACGAAACTAAAACTGGTTTTTAGTGTGATAGTACTACCGTTCATGTCTAAAATGTCTTGGCGTCCAAGGCTACTATTTGCTTTTGTCCTTAGTTAGCACCCACTTTTTTTTTTTGAAAATATTTATGTGTTATTTTATTTCTCCATGACTAGTGTTGCGTGGCAGCCATCCGTTTCAACTTCAACCTAGTTCAACTTCAAATGATGGTTCAACAAAATAGGAAGCTAGCAAACTTGTTGGATTACATAAGAAAGCGATGTACTTGATAGACATTGGCAAACTTGTTCAAACCACGACACACATAGCATAAGGTCGCTGGTTCAACAAAGCGAAAGCAAACTACAAATCTGAAACAAGAAGACTAAGGACACACATAGCATATGGTAGCTGGTTCAACATAACGAATCGAGACTTTCATGCATCTTCATCCATGAAGTTGCGATGGTAGTAGAATTCGACCTCCTACTCTTTTGAAATATCCCAACTTTGTCACGATGTTGTCGATTGTCTTCCATGACTTATGCGTTGCGTGCGCAACTATTCATCGTCACGTGATGAGGTTGTCAGCGTGGGCTGGTCCCCACGGTTGTGGTCTTCCTTTTCATCTTCTTCTTCATGCCTTCGTAGAATGGGTGGATGGCGCCTTTGCAACATCGGCCAAGGAGTCGTAGTATTTGTTGGTCTTTGGATCTTTCCACTTGCGCTGCATGTCGATGAAGTTGTTGGGGCTGATTTCCAAACCAGACTTCCCACTTCCTTGTCACCTCAATCTTTGAAACCAACAAATGTGTACAATTTCTCCTCCTGCAGAAGTCTTTGGGCGCTTGGGCACGCAAGAGACACACATTTTCTAAAGATTAGTCTTCTTTTGAGTATTTAATTCTCTTGCTTTACTCTGTTTTACAAGTGATAATCCGTGAGGTAGATGCTTATATATTATGAGCCATGCATGAATGTTGTTCAGAAACTAGTACAAAAAGTCCTGAAATTAAATTCAACTACACCATGTTATATTTTTCCTTTTTGCTATCTTCGTTGCTTCACCAACTGCTTCACCAAATTAGAGAATCATTTTTACGAGTAAATGATTCATCGCCGCTTGATTCAAGTTTAGTTTTCTTTTTGTTGAATAAAAGACCTATACCATTGCTTGATACATCTTTGTGCATTAATTCTATATCAAGTTCAAAATTTAGTTTGAGAAACATGTGCATCAAGATATGGACCTATACCACTTCACCAAAGATCTTTTAATACATCAATTCTATAAACTATACTAGTACATCAAGATCGAAACTATGCTAGTACATCAAGTTCGAAATTAATTTGGTGCATAAAGTTAGAATGCTATAAACTTTTTTGGATGCCAATCTGGTGAAACAATCCACTCACGGTTTGAAAATGCATGTAACTTGAGAAACATGTAATCGTGCATCCACTTCATAGACTATAGTAGTTCATAGCATTCAATGAACTACTGGTGCAAACATATGACTATAATCGTTGGGAAACAAGTTTTAATTAAGTTTTTAGTGACTAGTCTTGGTACAGCAGATGAATGAACAGTAGTATGGGTTACCATTTTGTGGCTGCTGCAATGTGGTACACCAAGCGAGTTCCTCGGCGCTGGCGTAGGACTGCCACCATCGTGGAGGTTTTCCTCGTCGGTGTACTCCACATCAACTCCGATGAAGCTCGGATACAAGCCGCCGCCCATCCTGAGCCTGCTCATCATCTGGTCGGCCTTGTCTGGTTCGCTGGTGCAGACGATCTCCAGCGTCTCTTTGCCGTGGAGCTCAACCCCTTTGAGCGTTTTGGTGTACTCATGCTTCTCGCCGGGGACGTGAACGTCGGTGAGGTTGCTGCTCTTGTTCGAAGTGTCGCCATGGTGATGTTTGGCGGACGGTTCCTCCGCCATCGCCTTGCTCCGGCAACTATGGGCTTGGGAGATTGAAGTTTTTGATTTGTGTGCAGTGTAGATGGAAGCGGCAATGGTTGTTCTGTGAATGAGGCAGAGATGGAAGACAATGGGGTATTTTTGCAGTGCGTCGACAGTGGTGTGTTGGAGGCAGTTCGTCGGGGACGTGGGTGTAGTGGTCGTGGGGGTCGCCGTTCTGATCGCGTCGTGGCAACCACCCGATGGGTGGCGCGGGTGGTGGCTGGAAGAACTAACCGTCCAAGACAAATTTTTTACTGCTGCTGCGATTAGTCTTATCAAGCTGTACTTACGATCTGCTAAATCCCACTTGCGTCTGCGGTGGTGATGATGGCATTTTGCCTTTATTTAGGTGACGTATGGCTCTGTGATGTTTTTCGTGTGGATGTTTAAGCATTGTTTTTCTATTGAAGTCTTTATACACTAGTTTATGTCAAAACATTTTTTCGATTGCCACAGGAGTTGTTGCTTAAAAGTTGTACTTATTTTATTTTCATCTGTACCAACCTAGGTTAGGCCTTTATAGTTTTGTATTCTCATTTTTAGTGCACTTATGTTTTAGTCTTGTGTGAACTGAATTGTAATTTCATACAGCGCACGGGTTTGAAATTTGATGTCATAGTGGTGCGGCGGACTTTGTTGATCTTGCTGTTTTAATCTTGATGTCGTATGTATATTTTGAACTGATTTTTTTATAACTTAGGTTGGGTGTTTGAGATTATTTTACTGACCAGATTGTTTGTTGTGGTGTGGACATAATTTATATAAATAAGAAATTTAGCAGAATTGACAAATATATTCTATTTGAACTTTTTGAATTTTAGTAGTTGAACTTGTCGATTTTATATAAATAGGAAATTTAGCATAATTGACAAACATTATATGTTTGAACTTTTATAGTTTTAGTAGTTGAACTTATCAGATTTTATATAAATAGGAAACTTTAGCATAATTGACAAACATTATATGTTTTGTACTTTTAGATTTTTAGTAGTTGAACTTGTCGGTTTTTCTATAAATAAGAAATTTAGAATAATTGACAAACATTATATCTTGAACTTTTTGAGCTTTAGTAGTTGAACTTGTCGATTTTATATAAATAAGAAATTTAGCATAATTGACAAACATTATATGTTTTGAACTTTTTGAGTTTTAGTAGTTGAACTTGAAAGTAATATTTAATTCGGTTTTTTAAATTATGTACATTTAACAGATAGGCTATTAAGTTATGTTCTTTTTTAGAGGATCATTGTTTTTGTATCATATTTTTTTCCTTTTTTTCTTGTACAGGTTAATTGACAAACATTTTTCTTGTAGTTTATTTTTCTTTGTCCCGCCATCTGGTTTGTATACCTGGGCTTATTTGGTGGTGTGTTTTGTTGTCGATGTAGGCTATTGGGTCGTTTTCCGGCCCAGATAGCTCGTCCGTCTTGACTATCTGCATCGTCGTCGTCTTGCGTCTTGCTCTGGGTTTAGTCCCACCTCACTAGTCGAGGGGGCTCCAGACCTGTTTATAAGCGTAGCGGAGGCTCACCAGTCGAACTCCTCTGAACACTTACCTGAGCGCTTATACACGGCGCTCGCCCTCTCTCTTGACCTGTGAGCCCTGGTCGGCGGCTCCTGCGTTGTGCGGATTACTAGGGATTCGCCCACGGGCTCGAGTTCAAGTATCTAGCATTGTCAGGGCCTACGCCTGACCTTGGGCGGTCTTTTTTTGTTTGTTTGAATCTAGTACTCGACTCCACCAGTAACTTGTACTGATACTTTTTGTTCTAGTTCTTGTCAGTTTTGTGTGAGTGTACTCCTATTCATTTGAGTTTTTTGCCTTCTTTTTTGTGTTTGTTTTGTGATTATTCTCAAGTGTCTTACGGTGTCATTTTCAGAACTATGGTACTTGTGTGTAGACTGAGTTGTCTTGATAGTGCATCCATAGTAGCGCTTATGGATGATGCTTCTTTGTACTTTTTATTGTAGTAAGAATGCCTTGTCCAATCAAGTGTCTTGAGTTGTCTTGACACGAAAAAATGTTGTGTTATTAGTTGCATCATAACTAGTACTTTAGAGCAACGACAATGTTCCATTTAGAAGCTACTTTTGAATTTTTGAAATGATGGATTAACAACATATGAAGCTACCAAACCAAACTTATATAATGAGATAAGCAAAACATTGTACTTGATGACATAACTAAACTTGTTCAAACATGACAAGCATGACATAATCACACTGGTTCAACCCAACAAGAGCAAACTACTAATTTTAAACAATAAGATAAAAGGCAAGCACAATCGGAAGTAAAACGAAGGCAGGCTCTGATGTTATCTTCATCTAGTAAAGGGGCAATAGGGGCGGTCGTAGAAGTTTTCAGCATCCCGCTCTTTCGCATATTCCCAACCGTCTGTGATGTAGTCGATCATGAACCATGATTTGTACGCGGCGTACGCATCTACTCCTGCATACTCGATGAGGTTGTCTGGCAGCTCGCTGGTCCCCCACAGTTTGTAGTCTTCCTGCGTGTTGATCTTGTTCTTCATGCCTTTGTAGAATGGGTGGATGATGTTGGCTGCAACATCAGTCAAGGAGTCGTACTATTTTCCGGTGTATGGAACTCTCCACTTGCTCTGAATGTCGATGAACTTGTTGGGGTTGATCTCCATACCGGACAACTTCAGCTTCTCTTTGTCGCTTTCAATGCTGAAACCGGCAAATGTGACCGACTTCTCATGCTGCAGCATCTCGGTCACGCGCTTGGGCCTGCAAGGGCAGAGACATTTTTGAAATATTACCATTACTTTGATGTTTTGAATTATTCATTTTTGTTTTGTTTTACAAGCGATGAATCCATGAAGTAGTTTTTTATGTAGGATAAACAATGGATGAATGTACTTCAAAAACTAGTAAAGAAAGTTCTGAAATTAAATTAAGTACATCTTGTTATTCTTCTTCTTGGATTATACATAGTTTCAGTCAATGTTGTATGTTCTGCATTGGCACTAGTTTAGTCTTTTTTGGTTGAAATGGGATAACATAGAAACCAGTGCTTCACCAAGTCCTTACTTTATTTTCTTACGAAAATGACATTAGATCAAATTCAGAAAATACTTCACTACATCAAGTTCAGAAACATCTTTTTTAATACATCGAGTACATAGACTACTCTATTGTATCAACTTCAGAAACTTCACTAGTCGATCAACTTGAAATTTAATCTTCATAAGATTTTCCAAATAGTAATCCATTGCATCAGGTTCATAAATACATTTATAGAATATCTACTTGAGAAAATGCAGTAGTGCATCCACTTTTCACAAACCACACTAGTACATCTAGTTGGGAAAGCAAGTGTGATTAATTTTTCAGGATACAGTAGTAATAAAACAGATAAACCATATCAGGGTAAATGACTAGGATTGCTCACCATTTTGTGGCGCTGCGATGTGGTACACCAAGCGAGTTAAATCGACGCACAAGCTGCAGGACTGCTTGCTTTACAGGGAGGTTCATCTTCGTTGGTGTAGTGCACACCAGCGCCGGCGATCTCTGAACCCTGCCGCCAAGCTTCATCTAGAGCCTGGAGATCACCTCGTCGGCCTTTTCTGGTACGCTACTGCAGACGATCTCCAGCGTCTCATTGCCGTGGAGCTCAACCCCTTTGAGGGTTATTGTGTACTCGCGCTTCTCACCGGGGACGTTAATGTCGACGAGGTTGCTCCTCTTGTCCGACGTCTCGGCATGATGATGCCTGGCGGACGGTTCCTCCGCCATGGCCTTCCTCCGGCGACTGTGGGCTTTGGAGAGAGAAGTTTTTGGTTTGTGTTCAGTGGAAATGGAAGCGGCAATGGTGGTTTGTGGGAACGAGGGAGAGGTGGAATAGAATGGGATTTTGTGCAGTGCATGGACGGGGATTTTGCGGGAGGCGGTTCGTTCGGGGTCGTGTGTGTAGTGGGTGTTGTGGCGTGGGGTCACCGTTTGCAGTCCCTTGTGTCAACCGCTCAGTGGGTGGCGCGGATGGTGGCATGGAATAACTAACCGTCCATGTGAAATAGTTTTTACTGTTGAACTGACTAGTCTTGTCAAGCTGTACTTATGACCTGCCAAATCCCACTTGCGTCTCTGCGGTGGTGATGATGGCATTTCTTTGTGGCAGCGATTAGTATAGTCAAGCTGTACTTATCATTGCTTATCCCACTTGCGATGTCGTCGTCGGTGTTGATGGAGTCGAACTCCTCTCTTGTCGTACTTGGACTGGTGATTGAAGTGTAATTGAGCGTACCAAATACCAATGAGACTATGTGTGGTGCTAATGTTTTTTAAAACAATTTTCGTATTTTTTAAGGATTGTTTATATCAAGATAATCTGTGAGTAGTTTTCTGAGATAAATTAGATTTTCACCGATGCAGGATGTATTATATTAGCATTTTGCTTGAGGTAATTATTTTCATGTCTTGATGGTGTTTCGAATTGGGATTTGGCGGGAGCGAGGCATAGCTTTGTTTTTCAAAACAATTTTTTTGAGTCATTAACTGGTGTGTTTGTTTTACTATGCCTTTTGTACTACCGACGAGATTTATCGATCTTGATGTACTACAAGAGTTTATATTTTTCCTTGGCACTTTTTTGTTCTTTGAGTTCTTGGTTGTGATGGCGTTTTCGTCGAATATATCGAGATAAGTTTTTCAAATTTATTTGTGACTGCATTCAAAAGGATTATCAAATGGTTTAAATAATAATGTCCTTTGCTTGCGAACACAAATCAGAAATTATATCGATCTTGATGTGTACTCAGCCTTATCTTGGCGTCGAGAGTTATCGATCTTGATGTACTACAAGATTTTAAATTTTTCAGCGACATATTATTTTTCTGAGTTCTTGGTTCACGATGTCGTTTTGTGTCGGATATATCCGGATAAGTTTTTCAAACATATTTTTGTGACTGCTCCGGTAGTACAAATCAAAAACTAAAAATAACTTTAGTTACGATCGAGAGTGTCGGCGTTAAAGCTAAATAAGTTTTAGTAACGGCGGTGTTTGTGAAATGCTTCGTCATTGTGTCTTGATCTGTTGAGACTACAAGGTTATTTTTTTAGTTGGCCTTGCGGGATAACCACTATGTATTGTTCAGTCTTGAGCTTCTCCTAAGTGCCCTGAATGTTGTGCCTTGCCGGCGCTCTTTCCAGGTTGAGCCTTGGCAGCTTCATCGTCAGTTTCAGTTTCCTCGCCTCCGACACTGTCATCTTCATTGTCTTCCTCTGATTGGCCATCATTCTCATCAAACTCTTCCTCTTCATTGTCTTCATTTGATTGCTTGGAACTCTGTACCTTGCCTGTTTATGTTCAGCTCCACCGACCTCCTTGCCCACTTTGCGTCACGGGCATTATGTCCGTCGATTCCGCCACACTTGCGGCAAGTGTAGCTATTCGTGTCTGTCTCCTTTGTAGAAAGCTGGGTGGCTCCAATCTGGTTGTTCTTGTTGTGATGGCATCATGCGGAGTGGGCATGTCGGTAGTTATGGTTGCTCACGGCGTTGCGAAACCGCATGCCCTTATCCGAGGGGTTTGCCGTCCGGGCCAAATTCCACGCACTTGATGGGGCGTGGTGGCTTTTTGGCTGCTGCTTGCGTCTTGCTCTTCCTCCCCTTTGTGTTTGAGAATATTGGGGGTTTAATCACCCTTTCCTGCTGCTACTGGTAGGATGTGCTATTGTCATGTCGTTTGCCTCTGACACCATCAAGCTCATGATCTCGCATGTGAGTTTGTCGGCGCTCTTGAGTGTGCACATGGGCAAGCTCCGGTTGTTGCTGCTCTTCTTCATCGTTCTCAAGCGGGTCATAGATCCCAGATGGTTCATCTCGGATAACATTGTAGCAATATCCTGGTCAATGGCTTCATTGTCGCGACACCTCCATTTTCAGCGAATGCATGGCGTCGAGTTCTTGTTCAAGTTTGTCCATGACGACCCGTGACCTTGCCATTTGCTCTTGGCCTCTCAAGCTTTTACATGCACCCTCATGTTCAGCGTCGTGATGAGCTTTCAATGCAGTATTGGGATGCCTTGTTTGGCGCTCATGTCCTCAAGTCATTTCATCAAATGTTGGCTGGATGTTGAGCGTTTGGTGTATCTCCACGAGTATGTATTTCTCTGGAGCGCTAGCAGCCTTAATTATGCATCATCATGCAGGACATGCACAGAAAAAGACACATATTTGTTTTGGAAGAGGTGCATGTTTTTGTCATTTCATTGAACAAAAACTTTGCAAAAAAGTAGTCTGATATGTAACATCTTTTTGCACTCCTCACTAATGTGGTCCCATAGCTGCACTTGCACTCATATGTTTCTCCCACGGGGTCTGCCACCACCTGGAATGCGTGCTGAGCCCACACAGACAGTTTTTGCGGGTGGTTGTAGCGCACTAGGTACTTTGTGGGCTCTTCCATCTCTGTCGCCGTGAAGAGTGTGCTCAGTTTCAGCCTATCTCTGATCTCGCTGTACACAGCTCGTGTGTACAGCTTTGCCATCTGGGTGTCAAACCCATAGTAGGTTAGCGTGTTTTGTTCCTTCTGCGGATGCAAGAATGATGACCAAATTGTTAGTTTTCTCGCGGAAAAACTTCTAATAAAGCTTTTACTTTAGTAAGCATGTTATTTTTGTCTTCGACAAGTGATAGAGCTATACCGGTTACCCATTGTCTCCTGGTTCTCTGTCGCCTCCTGGTTTTGGCGAGGAGTTTACCTAGGCGACAAACCGGTGTAGGTTATGTCTCTCATTCGTAGTTCTTGTTGAGCACATAGTTCATGCTCTCACTTATTTGTGTGGATGTCATTTTGGCGCAGAAAATTTCTTTGAAGTAGGCTGATATCCACTTCTCACGCTCGTTCCACATACCCACCATTGTGGCATCATCGTGGAGGTTGTACTTATCCATGAGTCTTTTCGAGGCATCCTCAAACTCGGTTGGCATGAGGGGCGAGTTGAGAATTGATGTGAATTCATCTTTAAGGTCCTCGTCAGCGAAATACAGGTGCATAAGGTGTTCCTGTACTTCCTCATAATGTGCCACTGCATAGCTTATGTCTTGTGTTCTTGAAAACATCTGCGATTGCCAAAGCCATTGTCGAGACCTTTGGTGCAGTAATGAGAAAATAGACTCGAGTGGTCGGAGAGATGGTTGTGCATATATACCAATAGAATGACACAACATTTTTTGTGTTACTTTACTTTTCTTTTTGGAAGGGGTGGTGGTTGGGGTGGTTTTAGCGGTTGTACTGTGAGGATGCATGTAGGAGCCTTCCTTCTCATGCACCTTAAAAATGTCTTGAACAGCCACTTGAATGAATCGCATCCTCATCTCTTATCAGGGCAAAAGCAAAGAATGTAGTCTGTAAGTGGTTGTTAGTTCCGACAAACACCCCAAATGGCATATGGTACTTGTTGGTCTTATATGTTGTGTCAAACGTTACGCAGTCCCCGAA
Organism: Aegilops speltoides; assembly: GCA_021437245.1. Lineage (NCBI taxonomy): Eukaryota > Viridiplantae > Streptophyta > Magnoliopsida > Poales > Poaceae > Aegilops > Aegilops speltoides. Next base: position 386,438,146 of record CM038145.1, on the reverse strand, counting down.
GTCCTGATAAGCCCCTCGGCAGCTTGCGTTCGCCCAGAATATGTTCTTAACTCTGTCGGACTCATCGAGTTGCATGTCACAGAAAAATTCCCTATTTATAGCTTTCATCTCCCTAAAGAAGTTGACAGTCTTTAGGACATCGTCCACATCATCAATCCTTGAATTCTTCGCTTTCCTGCATATCAAAAGTTCATTGAAAAATGCATGTTGAACTGGCGTCAGGTCATGCGTGGGGTGATATGTTTGTACTGACAGAGGAAAAAAGACGGAGACGGTTTATGGGAGGAGAACAAGTTTGTACTTACAGGTTAATCAGGTCTTTGGCATTCATTTCGAGGTAGTAGCTACCAGGGTCATCACCGCCCAGTATGCTCATGATTTGCGCGTGTTCAATGCATTTGAACTGCAGGTACTTCACGTACTCCAAGATTGTTTTGTCAAAGTTTTTGTGGGAGTGCAAGAAGACAAGCATTTCTGTGGTGAGTTGTAGCATGTGGTTGTGCTCCCAGACTATCTCTTTTACGACAAATGTTCCATCCTTTTCCTTCTTCAGCCTCATTTTATCCCCACAGTTAGTTCTGGCTATCGTCTTGTTACGCTGTCTATTTGCTTCAGACACCTTTGATTCATAAACTCCATGGCACGTGCAATAAAGGTAGGCTCTGGTCTTAAACTTGGGGCCTTCCCTGACAGCAAAACCAGCGTGCTTTGCATATCGTTGTAGAAGTTCTTACTTTCTTGAAAGTTTCAAACCTCATCTCTAGCCTTGGTAGAACATAAGCTTCAATATCAGGTGGCTACACACAACAGTGACCAAACAAAAATGTTAGATGGGGTGGTCACAGCACCATGGTATGGACTGTGCTTGTATTTTTTCTATATGGATACTTACATGTGTATAGCTCTGCATTTGCATCTGGTGTTTGTTGTTCTCCCTGGTTTATGGGCGCCGGTGGTGTCACCCTTGGCACATGCAGCAATGCATCTCTTGGAGGGACAGCGTTGGCGAAGATCTCCGTCTTTCGTTGTCTGTTGTCTCCCCTCAAATTCATTGTGAGGTTGTTCTGTCTATATGGCTCATATCTTGTACCTTTGAACCTGCTAGATTGGGCAAAATTTCTATCTTTTGCCTGGTCTTCCCGTCATAAGCTGCTCTTGCAGCACGGATGATTGATGTTGACGGAGCGGCTGGTGGAAGCCTTGTTGCAACCCATCCACGGCTTCCTGTCCTTGGCTTTTTGCATGCGCTGGGGAAGGAAACATTTGTTGTTGGTGATATTGTTGGCCTTGTTGCAACCCAGCAGCGGCAAAGCTTGCATTCCCAGATATTGGTGTTTGATGTATAGAAGAACATGTCTGTGCTTCTGATGTTTGCGGTGTATCTTCAAATCTGCCTGTACTGTTGAAATATCCAGGCGGTATTTCTGGTCTTACCCAACCAGGTGGTTCCCCATATCTGTCCGGCTCATGAAATTCTTGCTGCGTGCGCCGCCTTGCATGCTTCTGCAAAGAACATTCAACAGTTTTGAGATTAATCTGGTTCGTTCTCAGTCGAACTGGTGAACATTGATGCTCAAAACACGGATGTACTGATGTATTGTTTCTTCTACAACTTATGCAACTACAGTAGAAGTACTCCTAGTTTATGTATCATTGAACTTACTGTGTAAATGTGGCACTCTCTTATCACTATCTACTTGGACTGACGCATATGATTTAAGTTTTTATTACTTGAACTGAAGATAGCATATTAGATGCACTGACAGTAACCTTGACATCCTAATCGTGCATCAATGCATCTACATTACAAGTACTACCAGTTTATGCATCACTGAACTTACTGTGTAGCAATTTTATATTATTATTTTCAGTAACAGTTTTTTTACTCGTTTGAACCGACGCAACTACATGGCTTGTACTCTTAGAAATAACAACATACAACTTTTCAGTGGTAGTTGAACCTTTGTCACTATCTACTTGGGTAGCGCATATGATTTAAGTTTTATTACTTGAGCGAAGATAGCATATTAGATGCAGCGCGATAACCTCGACATCCTAATCATGCATCAATGCATCTACATTACAAATCTTGCCGGTTTATGCATCCTTGAACTTCTTGTGTAGCAATTTTATATTATTATTTTCGATAACAGTTTTGTTACTCGTTCGATGATGCAATTACATGACTTGTACTCTTAGAAATAGCAACATACAACTTTTGGTGGTAGCTGAACCTTTGTCACTATCTACTTGGGTAGCGCATATGTTTTAAGTTTTTTAACTTGAACGAAGATAGCATATTAGATGCCTTGCGATAACCTCGACATGCTAATTATGCATCAAGTGCGGGGTGTAAGCGAACTGATGCAAGCATTTGCAATGTCTTGATGCACACGGATGCATCACACAATTTTGTACTCATGAACCCAATAGTGTAACATGTAGGCGAGCATAGCGGCCGAGATAAATTGATGAGCGATAAATTAGCGAAACATGGTACCTATCTTCATTCAAACCGGATCTCAAAAACTTTGGTGTTGCTAGTAATGTGTGTGGAAGGATTCATCACGCATCTTGTTGCATGTGACTTCATCTTCGTTTAGTTGGCGTATTGGCAAGAACTTGGAAGGTGGAGCCATTGTTGTTGGGAGATGACCGTGCTTGTGGTGGAGCTCATCGGCGAGGTCGTCGGCGGAGGCGGGGCGTGGATCACGGCCGGTGAATCTCGGGCGCCGGCGGGAGGCATCTTGAAAGCTCTGTACCGGCGGCGTGTAAGGCGGCGGAGGCTCTGCACCAGACGGAGGAAGCTCTGGCGCCCGGCGAGGAAGCGAGGGAGGCTCCGCCACCGGTGGTGGGGAGGTCTGTGAGGATGCTCGGCGCGGACGAAGCGACCGATGGTGGCGGCGATCGGGCGCGGCATGGCTAGATAAGGCGGCGGGGGGGTGATGGTTGTGGATTGGGGTCGGTGATGCAAACTTCGCCGTCGGTGAATCCGGCGTCATGAGCTCCCTCGCTCATTGTCGCCGTCGCTTCGCTTCGCCCATGACAGGCTGCCTCCGGCAGTAGGAAGTGGGTCGAATGGGGCTGGAGTGCATGGTGGACGCGTCGCGCCTTATTGGGGCAAGGGTATGAGAATAATATTCATTACGGTAACAAATAGTCCATCCTACAACCCGTGGTAGTTAGCCCACATATCTCATATACTACCATGCGGTATTATATATACTATTTTATTATTTTAAATATGTTAGTACACTATATCTAAGATATTTCAAAACAAGTTACATGAAAAAATTGCATATGAGTCCATAGTTTTTGTTATATTTGTGAAATACATATATATTTATGCGTAAAAAGAGCATACTCAAAATATGATACATACTACCTAAAAATTAGTATATGTACTACCTAAACATTGTTATATACTACATACTACACATTACATACTCTCGGTTTAACGAGATACTACATACAACATACAAAAGCATAAGTGGTGGTAACTACCACTTGCTTGTAGGAAACATTTGTCTATATATATATATATATATATATATATATATATATATATATATATATATATATATATATATATATATATATATATATATATATATATAAATAATAAAGCAAATTGGGTTTCTTTCGTCCGTCATGCCATTCTTGAAAAAGTCCCTATATTTGAGAGAATTCAACCCATGATCTGTTTTAAGTTAAAACGAATCGTTATTTTCGAATTTTACACAAAAGTCCCTGTCTTTTCTTGAAATCAACCCGCCGTCTGGATTTAAGTCACACCCGAACCGTTATTTTACATTTTTCGAAACCCCTTGATGTTTTAGGTAATTCATCTGCGGATCATATTTAGTCAAACAAATGTTTTTTAAAATCATCCATATCTTTTAAACCATAACTCCAATTTGAACATGTTATATATGAAATTTGATTATAAAAATATGTAGAATATGAATATGAGATTATTTTTACCTTTTAAGTATCTTTAAATATTATTTTGGAATATATTTGAGTCATTGTTTGAACCAAGTGTGCGCGTCATTGTTTGAACCAAGCTGTGCTCCAATACTTTCGCGCAGAGTGAACTTCCGTCGAAAAAAACTGCAGCGTTGTTTTTTCGGTACTATTTTGCTCTAGTTTTTAAACATTTATTGAAATGAGGCGTGTAATATACCATTGAAAAGCTATGGATTAGGCGCAACTTTGACATGTTGAACACTTTTCAAGATTCCACACGGTTTAAGAGCAGTTTTGAAAATGGTGCAGCCCATGACGAGTGACGGTGGCGTTTTTCACGATTTCTTCTAAACCACTCGTCGGGCAAGCAAATGATACACCATTGGAATGATATCGTCGAGGCGCATCTTTTTCATATCTATTATTTTCTCTAATTCGTTACGGTTTAAGAGAAGTTTCAAATTTACTAAATCGCGGAATTCTGTATTTCAAAAAAAAAATTCGGTACTGTTTTCGCTCCAGTTTTTTAACCGTTTGTCAAAATGAGGCATATGATATGCTGTTGAAAAGCTACAAATGAGACGCAACTTTCATATGTTGAAAAGTTTTTTGAGATTCTAGCAAATATTGTTCTAACGGATCAGTTGGAGGAACAGCAATGGAAGCAAGACAAATAATTTCATCCTTACTAGGTGGTTCCCTTTCACGAGGTTGTCTACTAAACTTAGCAAAATTAAACTCATGAGACATGCCATCTATGCCAACAGTGACAATATTCTTTTCACAATTAATCTTAGCACTAGCAGTATTCAAGAAAGGTCTACCAAGAACAAGAACAAGAAAATCATACTCAGCGGCTGCTACCTCAAGTTGTGCTATAGGTTCATGAATGAAGTTGTTTCTGGGAGTAGCAAAACTCCCAAGATTATGAGCTATAGTGATCTTTTGGTTTTTTCAACTAACAATACTTGCGACTAAAAATTAAAACTTCAACTAAAAATAGAAAGTAAAGACAAAATTTGAAAACTAACTTTAACAAAAAAAACTCCAAACACAAAGACTAGGAATACTAAACTCCTCCACGGCAATAGCGCCAGAAAAAGGGCTTGATATCTCCTTTTTATTGATCCGGTATTGGAAATTTACCCATAGGTAACCTTGGGTTATCAAACCCACGAGAGGAAGATTCCTTTGAAGCGATGGTCTCTAGCAAGCTTTTGTCAAAGTGTCAAATCCATCTTTTGACCGGATCAGCAAGCAAATAGTGATTCAGACACTTATAATGAAAAGAGATACTGGTATGAGGTCTTATGCTTACAACCTTGTATTTGTGATGGGATCAAATAGGATATTAATTTTTGTGCTAGAAGTCACCCGTCGAGATGTGCTTATTACGGATCAAAGTGGGGATGTGTCCAAATAACATCTTGACCGTGAGTCTTGCATCAAGAATCGATTGTCCTCTGCATGCCCTATTAAATCAGCATAAGGTTGCCTCAATAATTAAGATAATGAAACCAGACGAGATATCTTTGGGCGTTTAATGACTACACCTCCTTTCTCCCCAAGGATATGATCCATGTTAATTACCCTACTAAATCTTACGGTCACCGGATGTTCGGTATAACACTTCATGATCTCCTTGCTCCTAGCCTCACCGTGCTTTCGATCTCAATGATCCTAGGCACCTCTGAGGGATGAAGATCGCGGACAAGACAAGAGACATCTTCACGGAACAATTTTATTTCACACATACGGAGACGTTATATCAAAGTCCTCCATTGATCCCCTCAACAAATACCTCTGGTTGCAAGGCTTATGCCTCCCATACCTTACTGAACTACTCACGCATGGAGATCAGATAACGAGAAGAAAACATTGAAGAACACATCTTGAGATTAATTGATTGCAATATGTCTTACAATGGATGCCTTGTGCGATGCGATTACAAGTATGATTGGGATGGATGAGCACTATGGTGGTGGTGGAGATGGCTATGGAGATGGTGGCGGCTAGGGTTTGCGGATGATGATGAAGAGGTTTTGGCTTCTTTGTTCATCTCCCTCATGCTCTTGTTACATTGACATTTTGGCGGGGTCCCTTTAATGAAAGTTGTTTAGGTGGACGATCTACCTCAAAATTCACGCCATATGGCGCTCGCGCCCATATAATACTACAATATTGTGTTGTCTTCGTGCACACGCTTCTTGTTGATTCCTTCCTCATCCATTCTTCTTCCATTCCATTTCCACATGATTTATTCCATTTATAACCCATTTCCTATGGAAACACATCAAAGATAGGATTTGTGGGATACTTTGCATTCATTAGTCATTAGTACCAATATCGAACAAATATCTCTTTTAATTGAAATATCTTGGTTTAAACAAAGGTGAAATAAGTGTAAAATTATCACTCATCACTAGCAAAGATGAAGAAATTCACCTTGGTTACGAAGCATGTCAACCTTCTCTTCCGACCATTGCTGAAGAAATTCCAGCTGCATTAGCTGAAGAAGTTGCACAACCAGAACTTATTGTTGATGTTGTGCATTCATCCCTTGAGAGAAGAATCAGTTCATTCAGCGAGACACCGATGTTGTACCATTTGCAACTCTTGAAGAAGTAGCCAAGTCGGATGCCCTCAATGACTCCTTTGGCTCACCAAGGCCCATCTTCGATCTGAAGCCAAAAAGGCCAATCTTGACCCGGTGCCCTCCATGCCAAAGGTTGGCAAAATCATCGAGTGACCTAAGTTTGACAATGCCAAATTCTTGAGGAGAAGAATTTCTTCATTAGCGAGTCCCTTATGACTCTGCAAAGATTAGGCGTCGACCCTTCTGACAAAGAGCGCAAATGAATTATTATTCTTTACTACTCTTCAATAAGAACAAGATCTTCCTGCATCGCCATATTCCTCATGTGGATATGGAGTCCTTTGCCATGTTCGAGCCGGTCTTGGTTGTTCTTCATGATCTTGGATTGCTCGATTTTTTCTCGGCGTCTGCGATTGGAACAAAGAGCTCATTCTTCAATTTTATGCCACCTTGCACATGTCGGAAATGTTGATGACATTCACTCTTGGGCTCTAGACTGGATGAGTGAAGACACTATAAATCACCTTATGATGAATTGCTTCGTGCTCTACCAGTGGATCCACCCCAAGAATATGCAAGGAAGATTTATGAAGAACCTAAGCTGCCACACCATCTGATGCAAGTGCTGATGAAGCCAATTGCTAAAGGAGATGCTCTAAGGACAACCTTCCTAGTGAAGGATTGGCTATTTGTGCCTCCCACGGGCTATTGCATCTGGCCAAGACTCTCAGTCACATCAAAGGCCATAACTCAGATACTAAAGAAGTTGTGAGCGTCATGAAGAATCTGTTGTTCAACATCATCCATGGGATTCCCATCAACATTTATGATTTCTTCATGAGTACTTTGGTCACAGTAGCACAATCACCTTTTGAGTTGAAGACATATGCTCCATGGATTATGATATTCATCAGATACAGGTCTTCAATCAGTTACAAGGCTGGTTGTCAGAATCACCTTCGTTTTCTGCCAAAAGGTGAAATTCTTGAAAGTACTATATCCTCAATACCTGGCAAGGGCAAGGCAGTCATTGATGAAGGAACTCACTCCCTTGATGGACAATACCGTTAGCCAGCCTCACAGACCACGGGTGATGAAAGCTATGAGTCAAGACACTCTGACAAAGGCCTCGGGTAAATTCCTCAAACTGAAGCTCCATGGGTCATGGCAGACCGAGAACTTCTCACTAGTCTGCATCAGAAAGTGGATTGAAACCACCACTGGGTTAAGAGTCAGCTTGTTGCAATACTTGCAAATATGATTGTGACGCAAAACTCTGTGCGCAAGAACCATCACTATATGCCCACGATATATTTGACAGAAGTTGGGCCATATTATCACATCTCAAGACTCCTGAAGAACTTGGAGAGATGAAATTCCAATAGGAATTCAATTGGTCGTATCCGCCCAAGAAGAAGTACAAGAAATTCCAAGTTCCTCGGCCCGTCCCAAGCTCGGTGTCTCCTTCACGCTCTACTGACGAAAATGAAGAGGTTGAAGACACTGCTGCAGGCCCATCTGCTTCGCTCGACCCCAACACCAATGTTGGCGCTCCTCTGGATTCTTCAAGATGATTTTCTTCAGGGGCGTTAGTCCTTAGTTTCATCTCCTTTTTGTCATTTGATAAGAAAGGGGGAGAAATTTGAGTTAGTCTTCAAGTGGGTCTTATATATATATATATATATATATATATATATATATATATATATATATATATATATATATATATATATATATATATATATATATATATATATATATATATATATATATATATCGGGTTATTTTGCTTAAGTTGCAACTTTTGACTTGATTGATGCATTCTATGATTGGGTTGTAACTCAATAACTGTTGGTGGTCGACTCTTTTGCTACATTTTATCGCATTCCTTGTGCCTCAATGATATATACTCATGCATGTTGTATTTAAATGAGACACCAATTTTCATCATGCATTCAAGTTCTTCAATATCTTATGATCATGCATGATCGGATTCCAACATATAGGGGAGATCTCACAATTCCAACCTACCATGTGCATTTGCAATCCAAAGCAAATTCATCATATGCACATCTTCGAGGAGTTCCTCTATATCATGTAACAAATTTCTTCTTACATTTCCATTATTTATTACCGTTGAAAATTTCACCAATTTGTCATCAATCACCAAAAGGGGAGATTGTAAGTGCATCAAGTGCCCTTGATGGTTTTGGAGTATTGAGGACAAATAAGTTAAGGGACTAATGTGTTTGTGAGTATACCCGGTGTCATAGTCCACGAAAATTTGGTTTAACGAAGAAAGATGACCCTAAAATGTATTTCTTGGTGAAGAAATTAGTGCTGACTGTGAAGACTTTGAAGCTTGAAGGCTTTGTTTTCGTAGTTTCTTTATTCTTATTTGAGTCATAGGAAAAATTGTACTCTTAAAGGGGGTCTAGGTGAAACATGAGGAAATTGAGTGCCCCGGCGAAATTGAGAATTCAATTTTCCGACCGTTGCTGCGTTGTGTGCCAGCTATCGAGTGGATCCTTATCCTGACAATGGTCATGTCCAAAGGGGCATTTATGACATTTCATGTCAGGTTGTCTCCTGGCTATAAATAGCCGCCCCCTACAAACACTTGTTGGTTGGCTGCTCTAGAGAGAACTTGACACTTGTCATTGAGAGCAACCCTTCCTCTGACGACTTTGAGAGAAACCCAAGTGAGGAAAAGCCCAACCAGAGCCAAAGTGATTAAGCATTCTTGAAGAGATTGATCAGTGTGATCCAACGCCTGTTACCTTTGAAGATTGTCATTCTTCCAGCCCATTAGGCGTCATGTTCTGAGCACCGAAGAGTAATTGTGGTGTTCCTGTGAACAAGTCTGTGAAGGTTTTGGAAGTCTACCTTCAAGACTTACCACGAGTGATTGGGCGAGTCTCTGTGACATTAGCTCAAGAGGAATGCGATGAAGGCTAAGTGTCTTTTGAGTTCATCTCAACCGCCCCAACCAGACGTATAGTTGATACAACAAGCTGGGCTGGTCTACCAAATTGATGTGTCTTCACCGAGCCTACTTGGTTTCCAATTCCTCACCCTTTACCTTTAAGTTATTATTGCTGAAATATTTGTGACCTACCTTGAAGAATTTGGGCGAAGACTTTCATCATGTTGTTTTCATTTCTTGAGTTCATCTTCCTTATGCTTGTATGATTGCATGATTACACGTTCTTCACTCGTATGTATCATGTATGCATGCTCTCTGTTTCTATGATGACTTAGTTTCATTCTCGTTTATGTTTCTTCACTTTGATCTTCGTCAAATTCATTAGAGTTTGATGAATTTCTAAAAATCTCCCATTCACCCCCCCAACACACACACACACACACACACACCCTCTGGGAGTAAACCTACGCTTTCACGGTGACGTGTTCATGTGCGAACACGAATGTAGGTAGTTCATGTTGTCTCTTGTTTGTAGCCACTCTGATCTGCCACTCACACACCCTCCGAATAAATTAGCTATCTGTAGCATTGACGGTATCAAACATCGACACTAGGTTTACCAAGGGAAGCCAACTATACAATGAAATATTTCAATTTTTCCTCTGCACTTTTATCATCTAAACTATCACCAACAGACATATGCTCTTGCACAATAAACAAATGACATATTCGAGGAAAAGAAAATTCAAGAGGTATATAAAATTGCATTTCACCCAGAAACATGAAACAAATAAAACTAAAATCCTTCTTACAATAATGATAAATTGTAGTAAAAACATGGCATTGGTTTGGTGACCATTTATTTTAAATAAAACTCTAGCAAAGCAAAGGCACGCCCAAGATTTATTCTTCATGTCGGAAGATATTCGTCGACAGACAGGATCCATTTCCTTAGCTAGTTCCACCCGTCTGGCAGCATCCGGTTGCCACCACCTCGCCGCCCACGACCACGAGAAGCTAGAACAAAGCCAGAAAGCAAAAATGTTGAGTTCAGCATGAATCGCATGCACTTGCATCTGAGCAAAGGAGGGACACGATGGATGAAGTAGGGTGTGGTTACCTGCAAGGATGTCAGTGCGGGCTCTTCTCCCGTCCACCAAGATCCTAACCATCCTATTCATGCGCCGCAATATGGCCTCATTTCTCGCCGCCGCCACCGCTCGGTTGTCCTCACGTGTCATGCCTGCCCCTGATGATTCCATCATTTGCCTTGTGCCGGCGCTGAGGCGTGACACGTATCCGGGGCCTGCAAGAAGTGTATGCCTAAAGAGACTTATGTAGAAGCCAACCAGCTCCGTGCGATGCACGAACCCGGTGCCTGTAAGAAGCGCACGCCTGTGGAGGCTATGAGCGTCGAAGCCCATCATCTCCATGCGCAGCGCAGGTCTGGTACTTGCAAGAAGAGAATGCACGTGGAGGCGAAGAGCGTCGCGGCGGCCAGAATCTACGCTGTTAAGCAGGAAAACACTCTGTGCTCGCGTTGATTCTGACACTCGTAGTACCGGCGAAGCGTTGAGAACCCGGAAGCCGTCGGCGTCATACCACCAAGGAACTGTGTAGGCACCACCTGTCTCGGCAGCGCGGCGTGGTGCCTCGGTTGTTGCCCTTGCACCACGCGTGGTGGCGTGGGGAAAGGCAGTCCACGACCCACGCCATTGTTGCTCCCCGCAGACACGGTACGGTTGGCGAGGAGATTGTTGAACTGGGGGCTCCGGGCAGGGGAGACGCTCGCGATCGAAGGACCAAAGCGTGGGGCACTACCTCTGAAAGACCCGAGATGCTCATACGATGCCCTCAGAGTCAGAGGGGCCTGCGCTCTGCCGATAGCCGAAGAAGCGGTGAGGAGGTAGCCAAGGGGGTTGCTTCGCTGGGCCTGATTTTCGCTAACGCCTCCGGTGCTTGATTGGCCTCCAGGCTGTCCCATGTCCCGTTGGGGTTGCCTTTCTTCTTCTTCAGACTAATGAAAGGAAACAAAAACATAATTAGCTATACCAACATTGCACGGACCGTAAATATCACGAGAACGGCGGGAACCTATAAACCCAATATATACCTTTCTCTGGCTCGTTTGCGAGAGAGAAAAACTCGGAGACTGACAGTTTTTTCTTCTTTTTTGACTGCCAAAGAACGAGAGTTGTGAGGATTAGATTTGTGCCGATGGGTGCTCTGATTAGAAGGTGGACACTGGTATTTATAGACTCGCCGAGCGCCTTATTTCAGGAACGAGATTAGTTCGAACTTACCAAAACAAATCTGCATTTATTCACTTCTAATACATTACATATCAAAATAAATCCGCATTTATTCTCATCTAAGTAATGCTCAACCATTCATAATTGATTGCCTATAATTGTGAATATTGGGAATACTCATCAATTCTGATGTGATGACAAGCGCTTAAATGGGAATATATAAATTCCAGCACATCCATACTGCATATCTAGCTCCAGATATAAATCTCTAAATCCCAATGCATTAATGCGATACTCGTAATATACACTGAGAAAAGAAAAAATTGATCGACGGTAATAACACAGTTAGTGTACAAGAGTAAGCATCAGCGGCAAGGCATAAAAAAAATGCTCCATGTCCCTGGTCCCCTCGCAAGTTTGTACTGTAGAAGTTTCTGCTGCCTTGCTTTGGTTTAAACATCAGGGATACTAGAATGATGCCACTACATACTCCTACCAAGTGCCAACAACTGGTTTTTTTTTTCTTTTCTTTTCTTTTCTGAAGATGAAGTTGGTTTACCAACGACTGTTGGTCATGCCTGCTTGCTTGCTGAGGTAGAAACTTCTGCGCTACACATAGGGCATACCTGCACATAGTCAACTACATCTTGTCAAAATTTAAAATCTAAGAGAGCTGCAAATCTATATCTACTGTCTTGTAAATTCGAGTTGGTTGTGGTGGTGGTGAGTTCACCCCTACTCCCTCATCCACCCAGGATCCATCGGGTTTGTAACACACACAAAATGCAATAGTGGAGTCCTCCAACCCCACCGGACAGGTCCTATTTTGGTTTGTGAAAGAAAATCATAATAAAGCAAATAATGCTAATTGCAGAGTCTCGAAACCCTCACTTGCCGCTATACAAACCTCAATCAAACCAGCAAGTCACCACATCACTCGTGTTTTGAATGGAAAGTATTCGATTCATACATGGTAGTACGCATTTTCTTTTACCACGACACGACCCAGCCAGTCAATCTCACTATCTGCCAATGAATGTTTTCCCAGCCACCCCTCCTCCCCAATCCCCGTCCTCCGGCCGCCACTCCTCCTAACTTCCAAATTTCAAAACCAAGCCCAGACACGTGCCATTCGTTAAACTGCTATAGTGTTCTTACCCTTTTATGGTTATGGTGTGTTACCTTTTTATGATGCCAAGTAACAAGTGCATTGGTTATTGTATACTACTCATCAAATACAACTGCAATCAGTTTTGTGGTTCAGTAACAACATACGGGCATTATGCTATTGTGTATGTAATCCACGGCTAACATGGGATCAACAAGATACAATCTACTGGTAGAGGACTCTGGCATGGAGCCACGGTGTATAGAGGTTATCAGAGCAGCATAATCGTTTAGACATCATATACATGACAACAACTTGAATTACCTCTCTAATTAACACACACAAAATCAGTAAATCATGGTGTTAATATTACTGAACAAATGTTTTTTAGCAGAAGCAAATAAAAAGGCGCAAATGCTTTCTACAAGCAGAAAATAAGCATGATAAATGTTTTACCAGAGCAGAACTTATTTGTACAGATCATATTCTTGTCGAGCAACTCTTATATAGGAAGAATTTAACAAGCATAGTAACCCTTGAATTATAACCAGGCAAACTTCAGAAAGGTGCATTTCTTACTAAGAAAAAAGGAAGGCCTTAGGGTGCCCGGAGGTTGCTAAGGCAAGAAAAACATTTTCGTTCATTCATGTGTTAACAAAAATATTTCAAGTTTAAGATTCACCATAGACATAGATGTAAATAAAACATAATATGGTACAGAAACCATGCAAATGCAACTCAGCCAATTAAGTAAAGATACATCGAAGAATTTATTTATTTCCAAAGTAATCTGAGAATTGTTAACTTCCAGCAAAGTTGCCACCAACAGAAGAATGAAAGGAGAAGATTCATCTTCTTAGCTACTCAGACCGCTCGGGGTTGCCACTAGCTGGACCCCCACGAGCAACTGCACTAGTAGACACAAATGACAGCGAAAATGTTCAGGTGCTAGCTCCTAGAGTCCTAGTATCAAATGTACATTCAACTTGAATTACATCTGAGCATCAAACACAAGCGCTATGGATGGAGAACACGATGGCTGCCTGTGAGGGTATCTGCGCCGACTCTTGCAGAGTCCTCTGTGATCCTGGTTATCCTCATCATATCATCATCATGCGACTTGCACATGGGCCTTGTCCGCCACCACCAGTCAGCCCTGCCAAACGTTGTGCATATGTTCGACACCTCCCCGATGCATATTGTGCCACAGCCACCCAACAATTCCATCATGCGCAGTCGGCCTCAACACTGGCACATTGCACATGGTGGAAACGTTGGGTGGTCATGGCACAATATCCATTGGGGAGGTGTCAACCACAGGCACAACGAGTGGAGGCAGCCATGCTGGCGTCGAAAAAGCCCAACGGCATTGCATGAATAGGATGGCCAGAACCAGGGAGTTTGCGGCCAGAGACCGCACAAACAATCTCACTGGTAACCACCGTGTACTTCATCCATTGTGTCTCTGCTCTACTCATATGCAGTGCAATATAAGCTAAACGTGCATTTGGCGCTGAGCCAACACATGAACATTTCCTCTTTCAGATTTAGGTCTAGGGGTACATTTGCTCATGGGGACCCTACTTGTAAGCCCGAGAGGTCCGAACTAGCTAAGAAGATGGACTTTATCTTTTTCGTTCCAGTGGGAGTTCATCTTCCTTACTCCTCCATCCCAAAATAAGTGTCGCTGAGGCGGGGAGTATTATTGATAACTTGGCATGAAGATGAATAATACTTAGATTATTTTAAAATAAATAAACTTTTATATGTATCTTTACTCAATTGTTATAGGGTTGTAGCTGTATTTGCATGGTTCTTGAACTTAAATAATGTTTTATTTATATCGATATGTATGCTAAATCTTATAGTTGATATATTTGTATCAAGACATGAATAATGAAAACATTTTTATTGCTTTAGCAACCTCCTGCAGTAAGGCCTGCCATTTTTGCAATAAGGGATACAACTTATCCGAAATTGGCTGGCTACAATTCAAATGGTCATATATAAAAATTTCTCAACAGGAATGTGCTTTTATGAAATGAATTCTAGTTTGGTAAACCATTTATGCCTCATTGTTTCCTGCATAAGGGTCCACCTAGCTATTGTGTCAGCCAACTAAACTATTGGATTTATAATCCGTGCCGACTGTCCAGGTATTGGATCACAGCCTTCACTACCTGGCGCATGAAGACTGTCCAGGTATTTCATTGACCCAGGGGAGACTGGAAAAAACTCCATAGTACACAAGTTTAATTTTGTACTTGAAGGCCAAAAGCTTTATTTTATTACTCCCCTCATATAAGTCAAGATGTAAATTGAGTTCAGATCTAATGGTAAATATATTAAAGAATACTGTTTCCGGTGCATAACTGAGTGTTTGTGATTAGCAACATTTGGAGTGTCTGTCTACACCATTATAGACCGATTCTGAATCCCATAGGCGAGTTGTGGACAGTGATGTTATTCAAGAAACTGAAGCCCAAACAAAGAAAGAAAATGCTCAGAGGTGCAACAAAGCAGTCAGCCCTTCCTTACTTCTTTCACCATGCTATCTTCATTTAACCAAAGCAAGACAAGGTAACTGCTTAAGAACTCTTGTGTAGCCAAAATGGGTGTATTACTAATAATAATTACAACATACCTCTTCCAATAGCACCCACTACTTATGATATTCTACTTGACTTGCAAAAGGGATATATGAAACTAGCTTTACTAAAAGGGATATATGGAACTAAATCATAACTATTGATCATACAATCCTCTAGAAGGATATATGGAACTAAATCATAACTATTGATCATACAATCCTCTAGAAAGATATGTGCACAGAAGTGCATTTCAGACAACCGGTACAAGGCTAAAGGAAGTCATAGCTGTATAATAACTAGAGTAATAAGCATAGACATATGGTGTATAGTAGAGGTACAAAGGAACCCTAAATTTTCTATTCAGGTGTGATTGCCTGATATGCTTCATACCAGAAAACGTAGGCAATCCTCATCTCTATGGGAAGCTATTGTACATGTTCTCACAATAACCAAGTCGAAAGCAGCATTGTACCTTATTTATTTGAAGCCACTGATTAATGCAGTCAGGATGGTATGAATGATTGCAGGGAAGTGCAACCAAAGATTCACCTTCCTCAAATTCCACACGACAAATTACACATCTATAAACAATAATTACATGTCAGCATGCCACTTTAATAACATATATATTACTGGAAGGCTATGAAACTTAAAAGTATTTGAACGTACTGTTCTGTGTTGCCATCTTGCATATCTTTTGTCTTGTAAGTTACTGAAGGTAAGGAAGCAAGTGTATCAGCAGAGAGACCTCTACTTTCTGTACCAACTACTTCACCCAATGCAACTAATTCCTGAAACCATGGCTAGAACCATTAGCATTGCATATTGGAACTTTAGATGCAGGCCCAGGCACCAAAGGGAATAAACAAAAACAACTTGCCTCATAAGAGTACTCATCTGGATCAACCTCTTGCCATGAATCCTGTGTTTTTTCAATAACACATGCAGATTTGTAAATAGTCAGTTACTCTGTTCAAATTTGGCTGGTTTCAGCAGTATGCAAAAACAAAATACCACAATTTGAGCAAACTCAAAGTTCTCCGCGTATAAATTAGAGGAACTGGAGGTGCTTGCCATAACCCTCGGAGAAAATATAGCAGGAGGTAAATTTACGCTTATAGAATACTACTAGACGCACATGCACACTTTGCAGCGCCTTTTTTGCTAGAGGTTTTTTTTTCTTTTTTTGCACTTCTACACGTCAAACCTGAGGTTAGAACACGACCAGCCCAGAACGCACCCAGTAGATGAACAAATGCCTCTCCCGAGCGAGCAAGAGAGGAGAGGCAGCATCAACAAATGGAATGCGCAGCAATCCCTTCAACGACCAAGAAACTCTAAATCCCTCCAGCACAACCACATCTCTAGCAAAGAGTGGTATGCAGCAACGCTGCCTACTTCACATAGGCATCTGGTTTGATTACTACTCCCTTCATTCCAAAATAAGTGTCATGGTATATCAGAGAATAATTTAGCTCTGGCAAGGAATTATATCACTGCATCAATGAAAATAAGCAAGTACTACTACACTGTGTGTCACACGCATTAACAAAATAATACATGATCATTTCATCAAAACTGAGTGCTCCCAACTTCCAACTTCTGCATACAAAATTTAAATCCATCCAAGACAAGGAGACATAAATCAGTACCTGCGCATCGTTTATGTGATCCTCAACATGCTCCACCGCCCGCCCTACAAAGGAAAAGCAGAACTGTACATCAGCAACCCGCGCGAACTGTGAAGTGACCCGAAAAGAATAATCCAAACTCACAATCGCTGATCCCAGCGAGAGCCATAAGCCGCGCGGCAACCTCACGCTCCTCAGCGTCCTGAAGCGCCCGCGCATAAGCCTCATCGTCCTCGTACTCTGCTGGGTCTAGATCCACATCCTCCACCTCCTCGTCCTCATCGAACCCCTCCTCCTCGTACTCGCTCTCTTCAGAACCGTCATCCTCGCCTTCATCCTCGCCCTCACCCTCACCCTCGCCCTCGCCATCAGCGTCGAGATCATCGTCCCCATCAACCTCGCCACCGCCTGGATGCTCGTGGTGGTGGACGCGGAGGTGGTTCTCGAGCTCCTCCTCGTAGTCCTCCTCGGCATCCTCGTCGTACTCGTAGCTCCCGGCCTCCGAGCTCCCGTAGTCGCTGCCCTCGCCGCCGCCGCCGCCGACTCCGTTCATCCGGAGCATCATATACGCCCGTTCCTGCAACCGATCCAAACGGGATGTTAGTCGCGCGCCTCGGAACCCTAGGTACGGGGAGGGGAAGGCCCGGGCCGCTAGATCTAGCCACTTACCTGCTCCTGGAGGACACGCGCCAGGGCTAGGTCGGCGGCGACCTGGCTGAGGGCCGTGAACGGGCGCCGCGCCTCGTCTTCGGCCAAGGCCGCCGCCGCAGCGGCAGCCGCAGCGGCATCGTCCCCTCCTCCGGGAGCGGCGACCGGCGGGGGCTGATCCGGGATAGGGTTGTGGTCGGCGCCGGGCCTCTCGCCGCCGCCGCCGCCGCCGCCGCCGCCGCCGTCGCTCCCCTTGGAATCCTCCATGGGTGGGCTGGGGGCGATTAGACGAAGGGTGCGGGTTGGAAGGGATTAGTCGGGCTAACCCCAGCGGGTGTCTGGTAAAAATAATGGATCGAAGAAAAAAAGCATACCCGACGTGATCTGCCACCACGTGTTCGGATTCAAAATCCGACGGCGCACTCGTCGCCCGCGTGCCACAGGGGCTTCCGACTCGGCTGCGAGCCGCTCGATAGCTATCGGATGGCAACCAACAAGCCATGGCCGAACGATCTCCCAACCGCCGTGTCGACAAGCAGACCAGCGGCGCTCGAAGTAGGAGAAAACTTTTTTTCGAAAAGATCAGGTCTATTATAAAAGATCATCGAAAGTATACAAAGTATTTTAAATGTAATAAAATTTATATCAAGATTTTGAGACCATCGAAGGACCACTACTGCCGTCAAAACGAGTCGTCGACGCGCCGCCGTCGTTGCTCCTTTACCAAAGAAGAAGGAACCGCTTAACTCAGAAATCCAAGAAAAACAATCTTTGATCGGGGGCAAATAATTAAGCTGGAAGAAGGTTTGTAGCACCCAGCGACGGTGTGCTCACTATATGGTTGTTATCATTGCGTACTACCTCGGTTCCTAATTATCTTCGTGTAAGATTAGTGGCGGAGCCAGCTTAGTCATAGAGCTCAGGCATGAGCACAAGGGCACCCGGCGACGGTCATTTGCCCATAACAAATGATAAGCACTTCATCATTTCTTCATGTAATTTCAATAGTGGTTCATGTGCAATGGCCTCGTCATTGTGTAAAGTTAAGCATTCATACCAAGAAAAGCTCTCATTGTTTTTCCGAGCTTGTGTTGAATGCGCAGATTCGAAGAAACTGGGATTGGGTCTCTCACTTCATGTGCCCCCTTCCCTCCCATTCATGCAGCGGTCCACCTCTTGTATGTGCTTAGGGGCAAAACAAGGTAGCTTATCATCGAATGTAGAGATCTGGAGTTGTAGCGGTATTAATTTGCATGCATGTGATTGGGCCTCCCACACCCGACCCCAATGCAACGATCCACCTCCCATATGCATGACTTGGGGGTAAAAGTAGCATGGAATTTGATTACGTAATAATACATGAAAGCGGAAAAGTGTTATGTGCAAAGTTGTTTGAAGTGGAAGAGGTATAAATATTAATGCAATAGTATAGCGAGATCAGCTTACGTCGGATGTAGGGGTCCAGAGTTGTAGGGTCGGATGTAGGGGTCCAGAGTTGTAGCGATACCAACTTGCATGCGTGCCCCCGCTCCTTTCCCATCGCCTCCCCACCATGCAACGATCCACCTCCCATCTACATGGCTCGGGGGCAAAATTGGATAGTCATAGCATAAAACTAGATATGCAATATAATACATGGAAAATTGTTTGAAGAGGAGGAGGTATAAAGATTTTTTGCAATCAATGTATTCCAAGTTGTATGTCTCATGCGTTTGATGCTTTGTTGCTTCTAACAAAAGTTGGACCATACACATTACACGTGGGCTCATAGTCGTAAACTTTGTCACTCTATTGGGTTGTTTCTTCTAATTATCTTGCGTATAAGTTAAGTGTGCATGCCAAAAAGCTCTGGACATTTTTTTTGGACAAATTTTCCCTCAACTTACGTTGAATGCAAGGGTCAGGACTTGTAGCGGTATTAATTCATATGCACGGGGGTTGGGCCTTGATCTTCTTGATCCCTTCCCCCATCCTCTACATGTGACGGTCCATCTCCCATTTGCATGGCTTAGGGGAAAAGCGGGTAGTCACGACATAAATGCAACATAATGTCTGAAAAGAAAGGAAAGGATATTATATGCAAAGAGGTTGTCGAATTGAATAGGTGTGGCTTATTAGCCTCTCACATGTGTGCCATGATCAAGGCGCTTGACCCATCTCTTGGTTTGGGCCCTTTTCCCTTAGCACCACATGTATAAGGTGTTGGAAATATGCCCTAGAGGCAATAATAAATTAGTTATTATTATTATTATATTTCCTTGTTCATGATAATCGTTTATTATCCATGCTATAATTGTATTGATAGGAAACTCGGATACATGTGTGGATACATAGACAACACCATGTCCCTAGTAAGCCTCTAGTTGACTAGCTCGTTGATCGAATAGATGGTTACGGTTTCGACCATGTACATTGGATGTCGTTGATAGCGGGATCACATCATTAGGAGAATGATGTGATGGACAAGACCAATCCTAAGCCTAGCACAAAGATCGTGTAGTTCAGTATGCTAAAGCTTTTCTAATGTCAAGTATCATTTCCTTAGACCATGAGATTGTGCTGACTCCGGATCCGTAGGAATGCTTTGGGTGTACCAAACGTCACAATGTAACTGGGTGGCTATAAAGGTACACTACGGGTATCTCCGAAAGTGTCTGTTGGGTTGTACGAATCGAGGCTGGATTTGTCACTCCGTGTGACGGAGAGGTATCTCTGGGCCCCTCGGTAGGACATCATCATAATGTGCACAATGTGACCAAGGGGTTGATCACGGGATGATGTGTTACGGAGCGAGTAAAGAGACTTGCCGTGCGAGATTGAACAAGGTATCGAGGATACCGCGATCGAATCTCGGGCAAGTACTATCTTAGATGAACAAAGGGAATTGTATACGGGATTGCTTGAATCCTTGACATCGTGGTTCATCTGAAGAGATCATCGTGGAACATGTAGGAGCCAACATGGGTATCCAGATCCGCTGTTGGTTAATGGCCGAGAGGCTGTCTCGGTCATATGCGCATGATTCCCGAACCCGTAGGTCTACACATAAGGTTCGATGGCGCTAGAGTTGTTATGGGAATTAGTGTGCGATTACGAATGTTGTTCGAGTCCGGATGAGATATCGAGGCGTCATGAGGAGTTCGGAATGGTCAGAAGGTAAAGATTTATATATGGAAGTCCTATTTTGGCCACGAGAAAATGTTAGGGATTTTTCGGTATTGTCTGGGAAGGTTCTAGAAGGTTTGGAGTGGGGCCCACACATGGGGGACCCACATGAGCGTGGGTAGTGGGGGCAAGGCCCACACCCTGGTCAAGGTGCACAAGATCCCCCTTAGAAGGAATAAGATCATATCCAGAAGGGATAAGATCAAGATCCTAAAGGGGATAACAATCGGTGGGGAAGGAAATCTTTGGGTTTCTTTCCTCCACCTTGCCAATGCCCCAATGGACTTGGAGGGAAAGAAACCAGCCCTCCACCCCTATATATAGTGGGGAGGCGCATGGGAGCTTCACCCTTGCCTGGGCGCAACCCTCTCCCCCTGACACCTCCTCCTCCTCCTCCGTAGTGCTTGGCGGCTCTGCTGGGAGCGCAAGCTCCACCACCACGCCGTCGTCTTGCCGAGACTCTCCTCAACTTCTCCTCTCCCTTGCTGGATCAAGGAGGAGACATCCACAGGATATCGTGTGTTGAACCGGGGCGCCGTCAGATTCGGCGCTAGATCGGATCTTCAGCGATTTGAATCATGAGTATGACTCCATCAACCACGTTCTTGTAACGCTTCCGCTTAGCGATCTACAAGGGTATGTAGATGCACTCTCCTTCCCCTCGTTGCTAGATTACTCCATAGATTGATATTGGTGTTGCGTAGAAAATTTTGAATTTCTGCTACGTTCCCCAACATAAGGAGGAGTCATGTCTATTTTTAACAACGATTACATACACGATTTATGTCTTCGCAAATGATTAACAACCAATCCTAAAGGTCGTCTATCTCCACCACCACCACCATGAGAACAGTGCTAGTGTGAAAGTGCAACTAATCCCCGAGTGGTTTTGATAATTCATAACAATATATATTTCATTAACTAATGCCTACTCAAAGAATATTTCAGGAAAGTTTAACTTAGGTATGACAATGGGATGTGAATGTGGACCCCTCAAAATGCAAAGGAACAATGTTGGCAAAGCTTCAAGACTCCACATTTTTTGTTAAGTGATCCAAGATCACATTGAGTCCAAAGAAAAATCAATACTATTAAAAGGGGATGGGGTTTTGATCATGGACTAACTTCTCAAAGTGCTTAGATATATTGCTCCAAAACACTCAGCCACACTCTCACATTCATCTATGTCTAAAACCCTAAAGTCTATCTCGGTCCCACCGAAACACATTGATAATCCACAAGTATAGAGGATCAGTTGTAGCCTCTCTTTTTTTATTTGGGCTTCTTTGGCCTCTTTTATTTTTTTAAAGTCCGGAGTCTCATCCCGACTTGTGGGAGAATCATAGTCTCCATCATCGTTTCCTCACTAGGGCAATGCTCTAATAATGATGATCATCACACTTTTATTTACTTACAACTCAATATCACAACTCGATATCTAGAACAATATGGCTCTATATGAATGCCTCTGGCAGTGTACCAGGATGAGCGATGATCTCGCATAGCAAAGTGTAACTTTCCATATTTGTAACTCCAACTCTTGCCATTTTCGTCTATGTGTTATGGTATTTCCTCCGTGGTTGGGTTTTTGTCTTTGGTTTTGCATTTTGTTCATTTCATGCATTTCATATCATGTCATCATGTGCATCTCATTTGCATACGTGTTCGTCTCATGCATCAAGAGCATTTTCCCGTTGTTTACAATCAGACACTCCGCATGCACTGGCGCACCCTCTTGTCTCTTTTTCGTGACGGAGAAAAACATTCTCGAAATGTACCGAGGTTTGCCAAGTGGCCTTAGTACACCACCGGTAGACCACCTGTCAAGTTTCGTTCCATTTGGAGGTCGTTTGATGCTCCAACGGTTAACCGGGTAACCGCAAAGGCTTCTTGTGTGTTGCAGCCCAACACCCCTCCAAAACAGCCCAATAACCCATCTAAACCCCTTCCATGTCCTCCGACGTCGGATCACGATCATGTGGGTGAAAACTACACCTCATTTGGAACCTCCTAGCTCCCTCTACCTATCAATATGTGCATCCCCTCGAATTTTCGCACAGTCCAACCCTAGCCGCGCCTCTCGCCGCCAGACACATCGGATTGGGCAGACGGCGTCCTGCTTCTTGCCCGCCAACGGAGCCCGCCACGTGGCGTGCCACCGTCTCCCACCGAAGCCAAGCCCAGCTGGCCCCTGACCGCCAACCCGCATCGCGCCGCGCCGCCATGGCCGATCGCCGCCTCCTCCCGCCTCGGCCTTTCGCGTGCCATGCTCAAGCCACGCCTCCTCGCCCGGACGCCATCGCGCGGCCGTCATGGTCGGCACCGGCGCCCGCCGCCCGGTGGTGAAGGAAATATGCCCTAGAGGCAATAATAAAGTTATTATTTATTTCCTTATTTCATGATAAATGTTTATCATTCATGCTAGAATTATATTAACAGGAAACATGATACATGTGTGAATGCATAGACAAACAACGGTCACTAGTATGCCTCTACTAGACTAGCTTGTTAATCAAAGATGGTTATGTTTCCTAACCATGAACAAAGAGTTGTTATTTGATTAACAAGGTCACATCATTAGTAGAATGATCGATTGACATGACCCATTCCATTAGCTTAGCACCACGATCGTTTAGTATGTTGCTCTGCTTTTATCCATGACATATACATGTTCTGTAACTATGAGATTATGCAACTCCGTTTACGGAGGAACACTTTGGTGCTACCAAACGTCACAACGTGGCGGGTGATTATAAAGGAGTACTACGAGTGTCTCCAAAGGCGGATGTTGGGTTGGCGTATTTGAGATTAGGTTTTGTCACTCCGATTGTCGGAGAGGTATCTCTGGGCCCTCTCGGTAATACACATCACTTAAGCCTTGCAAGCATTACAACTAATGAGTTAGCTGAGATGATGTATTACGGAGCGAGTAAAGAGACTTGCCGTGTGAGATTGAACTAGGTATTGGATCAAAAGCGATCGAATCTCGGGCAAGTAACATACCGATGACAAAGGAACAACGTATGTTGTTATGCGATCGACCGATAAAGATCTTCGTAGAATATGTAGGAACCAATATGGGCATCGAGTCCCGCTGTTGGTTATTGACCGTGAATAGTTCTAGGTCATGTCTACATTGTTCTCGAACCGTAGGTCCTTGCGCTTAAGGTTTCGATGGCGGTTATTATGAGTTTATGTATTTTGATGTACGAAGAAGTTGAGTCCGGATGTGATCACGGACATGACGAGAGTCTCGAAATGGTCGAGACATAAAGATTGATATATTGGAAGCCTATGTTTGGAGTTGGAATGGTTAGGGCAAAGGAAATTCTGAGAGTCTGGGGAGGTTACAGAACCCCGGGAGGTAAATGGGCCATAGTGGGCCTTAGTGGAAAGGAGAAGGGCCAGCCCTGGGTGGCCGCCTCCCCCTTCCCTAGTCCTACTAGGACTAGGAGAGGCCGCCCCCCTCTCTCTTTCCCCCTCAGGAATCCTAGTCCAACTAGGATTGGGGAATCCTACTCGAGAGGAGTAGGACTCCTGTGGCGCCACCCTTGGCCGGCCAGCCCCTCCCCTTGCTCCTTTATATCGAGGCGGGGGGCACCCTAGAACACACAAGTTAGATCTACGGATCGTTCCTTAGCCGTGTCGGTGCCCCCTCCACCATATTCCACCTCGGTTATCTGTCAGAAGCTTAAGCGAAGCCTGCTGCAGTGAAACATCAAGATCGTCACTGCCCGTCGTCTTGTGAACTCTCCTCGACACTCGGCTGGATCGGTCTGAGGGCGTCATCAGTATCGTGTGTCAAGAACTGGGCGCCGCGAATGTAACGGCGGGATCGGTCGGATCGCGAGGAGAGCGTCGACTACTTCCTCTACGTTGTGATCGCTTCCGCTTGGTCTCACGAGGGTGCGTAGACAACACTCCCTCTCGTTGCTATGCATCACCATGATCTTGCGTGTGCGTAGGAAAATTTTTGAAATTACTCGTTCCCCAATGGTGGTATCGAGCCTAGGTTTTTATGGTTTGATGTTTTGCACGAGTAGAACACAAGTGAGTTGTGGGCGATCTGAGTCATACTTCCTACCAGCATGTCATACTTTGGTTCAGCGGTATTGTGAGATGAAGCGGCCGACCGACATTACGCGTGCGCTTACGCGAGACTGGTTTCACCGCTCACGAGCACTCGTTGCTTAAAGGTGATTGGCGGGTGTCTGTCTCTCTCACTTTAGTTGAACCGAGTGTGGCTATGCGGTCCTTGAGAAGGTTAAAGCGGAGTCTATTTGAAATATCGTTGTGGTTTTGATGCGTGGGTGAGACTGGTTCTTGCTTAAGCCCGTAGCACCACGTAAAATTTGCAACAACAAAGTAGAGGGCGTCTAACTTGTTTTTGCGGGGCATGTTGTGATGTGATATGGTCAAGGCGTGATGTTATATTTTATTGTATGAGATGATCATGTTTTGTAACAAGAAAGTTATCGGCAATTGGCGGGAGCCATATGGTTGTCGCTTTATTGTATGCAATGCAATGCATACTGTAATGCTTTACTTTATCACTAAGCGGTAGCGATAGTCGTAGAAGCATAAGTTTGGCGAGGCGACAACGATGCTACGATGGAAATCAAGGTGTCGCGCGGTGGCGATGGTGATCATGGTGGTCTTTGCGAGATGGAGATCATGAAGCACAAGATGATGATGACCATATCATATCACTTATATTGATTTGCATGTGATGTTTATCTTTTATGCATCTTATCTTGCTTTGATTGGCGGTAGCATTATAAGATGATCTCTCACTAAATTATCAAAGTGTTCTCCCGAGTATGCACGTTGCCAAAGTTAAATCGTGCCCGGACACCACGTGATGATCGGGTGTGATAAGCTCTCGTCCATCTACAACGGGTGCAAGCCGGTTTTGCACACGAGAATACTCGAGTTATACTTGGCGAGCCTAGCATATGCAGATATGGCCTCGGAACACGGAGACCGAAAGTCGGCGTGAATCATATAGTAGATATGATCAACATAAGATGTTCACCATTGAAAACTACTCCATCTCACGTGATGATCGGTTATGGTTTAGTTGATTTGGGTCACGTGATCACGTAGATGACTAGAGATGTCTATCTAAGTGGGAGTTCTTAAGTAATATGATTAATTGAACTTAAATTTATCATGAACTTAGTCTGGTAGTATTTTGCAAATTATGTTGTAAGATCAATAGCTTGCGTTGTTGTTTTCATATGTTTATTTTGATATGTTCCTAGAAAATTGTGTTGAAAATGTTAGTAGCAATGATGCGGTTTGATCCGTGATCGAGGTTTATCCTCATTCTTGCCTGAAGAATTATGTCCTTAATGCACGCTAGGTAGCGGACCTATTGCGAGGAGCGGATCACGGGGCGTTATGAGCGTTTGGCTAGCTCGATATGATGACTACTTGATAGTTTTGTGCACCATGCTTTATGGCTTAGAATCGGGACTTCAAAGATGTTTTGAACATCATGGACCATATGAGATGTTCGAGGAATTGAGGTTAATATTTCAAGCAAATACCGGGTTGAGAGATATGAAAGTCTCCAACAAGTTCTATAGCTAAAAGATGGAGGAGAATCGCTCAACTAGTGAGCATGTACTCAGATTATGCGGGTACTTCAATCGCTTGAATCAAGTGGGAGTTAATCTTCGAGATAAGATAGTGATTGACGAATTCTCTAGTCACCATCACCAAGTTAGTAGAACCGTGATGAACTATAGTATGCAAGGGATGACGAAAATGATTCGAGCTCTTCGTGATGTTGAAATCGACGAAGGTAGAAATCAAGAAAGAGCATCAAGTGTTGATGGTTGACAAGATC